>CM030186.1:8502923-8575423 GCA_017639675.1 Aplochiton taeniatus | reverse complement strand
TCATACTTCAGTACCGTCCGCACTTTAGATAATACTGCTCATACTTCATCTGAGAGTCGTTCTGACTCAGGCTAATAGGCTGTTGCGTTTTTCAAAGAGTGCGGGAGAGTGAATGAGAGAGGCCAGCAAAGGTGAGGATGGAGCGAGGCAATAGAACAGGGAGAGTGAAAGCCATTTCGATTGGCTGTTTACCCTTGATGCTCCCATTCCCAGAGCCAAGCTGTGTGGACTAGCACTTGGAGACTAGGAAGTGGGGCGGACTCCCACTCCCGTCAGCTCCCAGATGAAGCCTACCCAGACTCCCGTCCCTCCAGGGGGAGAGCGTGAGGGGGCACAGCAGGACTCCTGTGACCCCCCCCCCTAAACCTCGCACTGTCAGAGATTCACGATGCTTGAGACCTGCAGGAGGCGACCTTGGACAGGTTCATCTCTCCTTGTCACAACGGCTGAATCCACAATGCACACCTCTACTTCTCACGCACCGCCGCGGACAGAACTACAGTTGGAAGGCAGGGATGTTGGAAAAGGGAGGAGGGGCTTTCAATTTATTCCTCCTCTGCAGCAAAGGCATGTCAGGCTGTCTTCTATACCCCCATCGCGCGCACACACACACACACACACGCAACTTCTGATAAGTCAGTAAACAGGTGGAGCTGAGAAACTTAGAGATGAGTCACTGCAGGGATGAAGTTAGAACCACCTTGAAATCCCCACACTGCTGTCCCCTGAACAACACGGTGCTTAGCACAGCACTGGAGGGCGGAGGCGGGGGGGGGGGGGGGGGGGGGGGGGGGGGGCGGCGGCTAGATCTCTTGGGTCACCCTCCCCCATCCTCGTATTGGGGGGTTGATAAAAAAAAACAAAGGATGAAAAAGACAGCAATATTTCCCCCCGGTAGATTTCAAATTGTGTTCCTTTATGATGGAATGGCTTGGCTCGGCACCAGTTTTGTCCTGTCCTGACCTACTAATCAATTTCCATAACATTTGATACAAAGTAACTGAATCATGGCTTGAGGCTATTATTGGCTGGTATGAACACACAGCCAGAACCGCTGTGATCTGCTCCACATTCCCTCGTCTCCGATGGGCTTCGCCGGGCCTGCGCGGCAGCTATCAGCTCTGGCCAGAGCCCCTTCCACGTGAACCCGCCGACCCTCTTCTTCAATCGGGTGTCCGTCGGCGGCCTCTGGGGGACAGGGGCACACGAGCACGGTTTAGCCAAAGGGCAGAGGATAGCCAGCCGGTTTGGGGGCTTGGCAGGGGAACGTGACCTACTTTGCACGCCCACTCCCGGGCCGTTGAGTCACGTCGCCTTGCCGTGTCGTTTTCAGCTTATGTCGCTGCGTTTCATCACCGGGCGTGGTTGGATTTCAAAACGCAGCACAAACACAAACACCCCGGCCCACCCGACACCATGCCAATCAACCTAATCACGCCGTGACATTTGCTCGTATTAAAGATCTCTAATCGCATTATCCCCAAATGCAGCATCCTAGCTTTAAACCCCTTCGGCAGACGGTATGGGCAATCATCACACACCGACACCCACACACGTAACCCCCCCCCCCCCGCCTCCTGACCTGTGGCTGCCTCTCACCCTGGTCTGGAGTCAGCCGTCAGGGTCCTGCTGTGCCAGGACTCAGTGCCAAAGCTTCCAAACCAGGGGGAACCAAGACACCTAACTCCCAGCACTGCGGCACTGTGGAAAACCTAGAGTGCACGCGCGGCCTAAAAAACCATCTCCAGTTATTATGGGATGCCTCCAGTGCGCTGGAGTGCCAATCAGACCTTGTTGCAAAAGTTTGCGCAGCTATTTTGATTCCTGGGCCGCGGATGTGATCTGGGTTATCTTTTGAGCACATGGCCATGGCTGCCACTAAGAATAGCTGGAAGCAGGATCAGTAGCATCCGCGATGACAGACGCTGAGACGCGAGAGTCCGTGACACAGCTGCCTTAGAGCAAACACCTCACGGCTGGCTCTCATTTCCAACCGTCCTAACGTTTCGTCTTCTACTTTGGATGTGTTTTTGTATGCATGTAGGATTACAGTAATGCCCGTGCTATTACTGGAGCGGCTAAGGAGCTGGGCCCGTCCCCACCTTCTCGGTGGTGTCCCAAGTAACGGCCTCCATCAGCAGATCCCACCGCCTGATCCAGTCAGCGTCTGCGACGGCGTCTCATATCAGGTCCGTCCCACCTCGCCGTGTGAGACTGGGAGGGAGCTGCGGGCCGGCGTGGCCTCGCCCACACGGGGCGTCAGGTTCGCTCTCGCCACCGGAGTCAAACGAGTTATCAGTTATTCAAACCGTCAGTCTTTGCAAAAAAAAAAACGACACCGTCATGATTTGGCCTGTAATCCTAGACGCTGCCTCGTCCCGGCTTGTCACTTGTCAACACAGGTGCCCTCCTGGGCTGTGACGGTTGACTCTGGCTCGAGTTTTCGTCGAGTTAGAGAGGTGGTTGGGCGGTGACTTGTTCATCCGTCAAACTGCTGGCCCTCTAGTGGTCATCTGGTGGTGGACGTAACGGAGGCCTTCGGTCCACTCACTGTCCCTGACTCATAGAGACAGCTGGTGAATTGTTCATCAGTTGACCAACCAGGGGCTCCAGGATGTCGTTTCCTCCACTTGTGCCCGGTTGTGGTGCCGCCTCTAATGAAGCCATTTATCGTCCTCATGACTGTCATTTAGAAACCTCGTTATCGAGCTTATCAGACCGGATTATTTTTTCTACTTGTTTGTGTGTTTTTGTTTATATCCCTACTCAGAGCTTGCTCATATTTGCATGCTTGGTTCCACTGTTCTCTTTTGCCTTACACTCAGTCAGGGCTCAGAAAAAAAGCGAAAAGACAAATGTTTTTGACACTCTCTGCAGTAGCTAACCCAGAAAGCATCATGTCCAGCCTAGTTTCCGTGTGGCCTCGTTTTAGGGCCTGGAAGTGGCTTTGTGGCTGTTTCTCTGGCTAGAGCTCCGTATCATTAAACAAAAGCCTCTCCGTCACCATAGAGGCAGCTAGAACATTTTTTATTTTTAAAGAGACCTCTTTCCTAGTCTAGTTCATTCGCTGTAGGTGTACTATGCACCTCATACCTCTTTTCTGTAATATTTAAAGTTGTATGCGAGCATGTTGACGCATTGCCCTTCAAAAGTGTTGACAGCATTTTAATCTGTTATTTATGCTCTCCCTGACCCCCTGCACCGTTGTCATTCACCGAGGCCTTTAGACCCCCTCCCCCTCTCAGCGGTGCTCACCTTAATTATGGTTTACCCATATACCCCTGGTGGAGCCCTGCGACTGAGAGGCCCCTGGAGCAAGACACGCACACGCACACACACACACACACACGCAAATGAACAGATAATGCCTCTTTGGAAAGATTTTGAATAGCGGTGGGGGATAAGGAAGCTTTCCTACCCCGAACATATCGCTCTACTTCGGTCTCCTCATGTGTCATAACAGCTATGGGGCATTCGATAAACCTGTCTTGGCCCTCTGTTCAGGGCAGATGAGGCAGACAGCCAGGGCTTGTCAAACACTGTTAATCAGTGTCACATGGGGGCCGGCTTCTTCCTAAGGAGACTGGGGGTCATCCAGGGCTGTGGCATGGAGAATCCCCCCCCCCGCCCCCATCTCCGCGTGGAACAGTGGGAGCACGGGTTAGATAGAGGAAGGAGAGTAATTGGGTGCTGCCGTGGCCCGTGGTGAGGCGCACGTGTGTGTGTGTGTGTGTGTCTGTGTGTGTGTTTTGTGCGCCGTACTAATGAGGATGCAGGCTTGGTCCCACATTAGTCATTCAGCGCAGGCTGCTCGCTGAGCCTCTGCCATTTCACACACCGTTTGGTGCCTCTGATTGAGATTTCTCCATGTCATTACAGGGTCGCCAGCCGTCAGGCGCACGCACGCACGCACGCACGCACCCCCCCCCCCCCCCCCACACACACACACACACACACACACACACACACACACACACACACACACACACAGATGTTCACACGGAGAGTGTCTTCCCTAGTATACCGTTGACCATGGAAGCTTATGTTGTTGTTGTTTTGGTCCAAATGACGTGGCACGTGTTCTGCTGAATGGAGGGCTGATAGACATAACCCCTTCAGAGTCCCAGTGTGAGCACGATGCAGTTACACTGGTGAGCCATGAAGTATACCACCTCTTCCACCCCTTCACATCTGGGGCAAAGCAGAGTACGCGGTGGATGCACAATGCCTTTAATTGAGCTCAGTCCTCCAGAAGAATAATTATACCACAGTAGTTTTCGGTTCTTCTTCTCCTGGGTTACAAAAAGACCAGTAATTATCTCCCGGCCAATACACGGAACCTGCACCAGGGTGTCGATAAGGTGACAACGACCTGCAAAGCTGTATAAACGTATGATACAAAAGGTGAGAGGAGTGAATGGAAATACTCTTTGGCACCACGCAGCCTCCTTCTAGTACGCATAATAAACTAAAGAGAGTTGGAACAAAGCGGGCGTCTGCTGTGGAAGGGCATGGCACACGTTACAGCGTTGTGGTAAAATAGAAGCCCCTCTGAGTTGTTTTCATCCTCTCGCTTATTTAACATCTTTCCATCTGATGAAGTCGCAAACGTGCTCTGTAAATGTATTTTCAAGCAGGCGGCAAGTTTAGTCTTTTGAAATGGATCGCTGTGTACCGTGCCTCTGACAAAAGCCTTCAGAGAGCGAGGCTGTTTATGGCAGTCTGGGGTTGAGCCGTGACACACGGCCGTTCGCAGCGTGGTGGATAAGGTTCCCAGCATGTGGACTAGTCCTCACGGCGCAGCTGGCCGATGCTCCATTGCCTGGCAGTCGGTCCCCACGGTGGAGCTGGAATCTGTTCAACTGTGCTAGTGGGACCCCTGGGAGAGATTATGGCAGGCTTGTGTCTGTGTCCCAGTACCTGTGGTCCCTGCCGCTATCTGCTGCAGTCAGTCCCCCAGACCCAGAGGGGGGCAGTATAGGGCTGTGAGGACTCGGGCCACAGACTGACAACTCCAATGGAATTATTTGGGATGAGCCCTTTTATTCTGCTCCACACACACATGCAGTCTGTGATGCTGTCGCTGTTCCTCCAGCCTTTCGGCGTATGTGTTCCCCCTACTGAAACAAACAGACACCCTTTTATAGCGTTCCTCCAACTAATCACCAGATTGAACTCACCTGTTGCAACCTGGTGACCTGTCAGAGGAATGCTCAATCACCTACACGGTCCTTCAGCGCCCTCTACCAGACGGATGTCCGCACAACCCCCACAAGGGCATAACTAAAGATCAACAGCCCCTTCCCAGTCCAACGTCCGTGCTCTAGTCATGCTCGTCTGAAAGAGCCTTGAGGAATGGCCCCTCTCCTCGTGTAGCACCCCCACCCCCATTCTCAGCGCACCATCTATCTGCCTCTACACACACCCACTTACGTATGGACAGTCACCATGGCAACAAGTGTTATCGCCATGGCACTGGTGGCCGAATGCGCTGCAGGCTTCATGCTGCAGTTGTTTACCAGCACCGGCACGTTTACACACAGACACACACCCCACACACTCACCCCAAACGCATGCACATTTTACAACGTCCTGCTTTGACCCAGTATTTGAAAACATGAGTCTCTTAACAAATCTAGATCCCCTTTAATCATGTAATTAATAGGTGTTTAATCTCCCGCTCAGTTCTTTATTAGTAAGGTTAACTTCTCTGTCCGTTTGCCCTCCAAGTCCTTCCCCTCATTGTGTTTAATTAATTATTACACTGAGCTGTCTCTTATTAGACTGGCTATTAATAAAATCATATAGCTCTAACCTCTTGGCCATGTAATAATATGGAGGTCAATATGCTCTGGCAGCACACATCCCCCCTCTACTTTGCAGTACTGCGCCCTAGTGGCCAGAGGATCCACCAGCAGCTTGGTATTCCTCCAATGATGTCATTTAGCCTGGGAACATGGATCTGTACGCTGACTACACTGAGCTTCTGGTGAAGCCATGCTCACAGCTTGAGCATCGCGTGGCGCAGGGAACTGCCCTCCACCTGGGCCTGTGTGTGGCCGCAGGCGGCGCCGCTACCCCCTGCATGCTGCAGGGAGACTCCAGAGCAGTGAAAGGCCCTGGTGAGAGTCTCTGATTGGCCGCGGGGTTTAGAGGAGTGCAAACAAAACAAGCGTCCCTCAGCGTGGTACCTTTCGAGTTCTCCATCGAGGACCAGCATGCTGTACAACCAGCACATGCTCTACCATTGCTGTTGTTGTACAAATTATTTTCTTAATAGTTCTCTCTCCAACGCCCCCCTCCCTTCCTACCCTGTCGGTGGACTGTGTCTGCAGCAGAAGGATGGTGCCAGGGGGTCCGTGGTTACACAGGGAAACAGTGTACACTGTGGATACACTGGACCATTGCAGTAATCAATTGATCCTGGGCCATCCGGCTGACGCTGTACAAAGCAATACGTTTAGCGTTTCTCTCCTTCTTGCTTTCTATCTTGCTTTTCTTTCCCCTGCTAAATATGTCTTCTTTAGGGCTCACAAGTTATTGCTGCATTACGGAGAGCTGCCAAGGCCACACAGAGGATTCAAGAAACACACACTGTTGTGATGAAATATTTATGCACATGAACATGCATTCCCTTAAGTCTGCTCAGGCGTTCAGGTAATCTTGTGGGCCGCTGGGGAATGCAGATGGTCTTGTCAGCATCAGCCTAAAATGCTTCTCTGTCTGAGTGAAGGATGATCCTAGCTTTTCGGCAGTGGAGTGCGGGGACTGCGATAAACGCAGGTGGAAACAGGGTTTCTGGAATCTGGGATTTGTGTCGGTCTTTGTCACATTGACAGCAAGGACAGAAAGAGGGGCGGAGGAGCTGGACAGGGAAGAGTGTGAAGTGTTTGTCTGTTCGGTGCTCATTCTTTGCTGATGTTAGACACATACTGGATGCAATGCCACAATGGAGAAATTGTCCTTTTTACAAGGAACATTGCTCATCCAAGAACATGTATGAAAGCTGTAACAACTAGTTTCATGTGATACTGTGTAGCTACATGGGAAGGTCCATGTGTTCCCTGGTGAGCTGGTAATATATCAAGTATAATGTGTATTACTGTAGTCCAAAATGATGTTTCTCTCAAAAGCACAAATTATTTAATCGACGCAATGTCCCTTACTGATTCATACATCAATATGCAGGATTGAGCTATTGACAAATGATATCCTGATAGAATGTTTTTGACCTTTTCTTACACAAGATTAAATAGTTATTATGATTGGTTGTATTCAGCCAACGACCCTTTATTTTGCTTCTTTTTCACTTTAATATACCATGGAAAAATCGACAGTGTGTCTCGTATCTTATATAGCTTGTAGTGGTACACTTTATTAGATCAGAACACAGTTGGCCAATGCTTTTAAATGTTGAATATTTCCACTTTGGTGTCTGGAGATATGAGCTTGGAATAACGTTGAGGTACGTGCTCCATCTAGTGGTCAAGGCTTCGTACTGCCATTTTATTGGACTACCAGGAGGGCCCGTAAACTATATGTAGGCCACTGCAGGCAAAAGCATGAAGTCGTTGAGGCCTTCACGCGAAGAACTAAATACCAGTGTTTTACAGGAGTTTCACTGATATACTACCGTCGCGTGTAATTACTGTATCATAGGCAAATCTGATACTCTTTCAATAGTTTGTAACTGCTGTTAGCTTTTGCGGTAAATATTTTGTGTAGCCTTAGAAAGTGTCTTTTGGATCCTAACACAATGTGATTGGATTGCAATACCGAAGTCGATGTTTTATTTAGAATTGCATGTTCAGCATCACTAAGCAAGTTTGACAAAGCCATCTTCCAGCGCATGCCGCAAAGCATGCTATTGAAAAAGAAAGAACAAAGACCAAAAAATAGATTTCCTAATGCATACTTTCATCTTGGTGGATGTAGCCAAAGTCGATACGTTTCAGTCCAGAGTGGAAAGGCCTGTATAACCGGTTTATCCAACGCATTATCGGATCATTTTACATAATTTTTTGTAATATGATAGGAAACTCTTCTCTCCCTCCAGAAGGAAGTACAGTTACAGCATGCAGTTTCGATCACTTTTCTTCCGATCTGACCCACACAGGGAAGCAGTTTAGTGCACACACCCGTGTTCGCGGATCAACAAGACCTCCGAATGAATGTTTAATGAGTATCTTTGCTGTCATGTTAATGGCAAGGCGCTAATGTCCATTAATGATCTTCCTGCTGCTGGCTCCGCCTAGATGCTATTTCCTCCACGCAATTGACAGTTCTTTGAGTATGCTTTAAACTTTAGATAATCATCGCTTTGACTTCAATACTGGAGTACAATTTTTACTCCGCTGAGTCTGTCTGCCTTGCATATAGAACAGCATGACTTTCCCCTTGCGCAAATCTGTATCAGGTAAGCTGCCTCATTTTTATTTGAATATATGAGTAAGTTATTGTCGTCGTTGTAAAACATCGTTAGAAAAACTAATCTAAACATTGAGTTTATGCTAAGTTCTGGAAGTATTATTTTACTTAGAATTATTACTTAGTTATTATTAGAAAGTATTATTTGCAGGCCCCTGGAGTTGTTTTAGCGCCTCTCTTGAGGGAATAGGAACTGTCCATGGTTCTGAATTAGCGATTAGACTTCTAAATACAAGTCTTGCTCTGACATGTTGGGAGGCTTTTAGACTTTGCTCGAAACGCAATAGATATTACATTTAAAAATGTCTATTTTTTTTAAATATACGTCTACATTATAAGAAAATGTGTCCTTCTCAGTAGCATTGTTTGATACGATTTAAAATGTTCTTCATGATTTCTAGTTTTTCTACAAGTAATGATCGGTAATTTCCATACAAAGTTGTGATTCACGTCTGTCATTTAGAATATGATACGGGTGTATGCAAAGTGAGAGGCGATATTTCTCAACAGCTGTAGGACTGCAGATGGCACCATTGTGGAGCCAGTGACCGCATGCGAATAATGGATGGAGAGAGTAAGGGTGTGTAACATGGAGATCCATGGTGGGAGTGGATGGTAGCAGAAGTAATGTCATTGAGGAGGGGCTAGACGGGGTGTTGCCTTCCTTCTATATCCTGCATGCAGTCGGTTAATGTCAGGACACTCTCTAAGCACACTCCTCTATCAGACTTCACTTCATGCAATGTTTTACAACATAGGGGATTTGAGAATATGCCACTCATCATTTTCTGAAACGGATTATAGGTGTGCTCTAAGGTGCGCCATTCCATCCGTATTACAATAGATAATTTGGACGATAATGTAAAAATGCAAGTAAATCACACATTCCCACGGCAACTCATTGGTCAAGATCAGTGAAATAGGCTAGTGAAAACAGAAGAGCTTGCTTCTAAAATGTGTGTATGTGTCCCTTTCACAAGCAATAGCGATAAAATGTATATTTTCTTGTTGTTTTCATTACCATGATTTGTCCTGAATCTTGCATTGGTTATCTATCATTGTTGACTTTTTAAAAGAGATATTTTGAAGTTTTGCTTACCATCCCTCTATCTGCTTGCCTTCCCTTCGCCCTTTAAGATCGAAAACGCACATGATTGAAACTTGATCTAACCTGATTTATAACGTTCCTTTTCAATATTTTTTTTCAACGTTTTAATATTATATTGCATGCATTTAGAACGCATGCGTATCGAATCGCCATACGATAAGAGGGGTGTATGTAGGTTCCGGAGATGCAACATATTCTCCCCTGCATCCCTCCATCCCCATGCTTCCCTCCCTCTCTCTGGCCCCCACCTGTTCTGCTTCTAGGTGGAATGCCTCCAATCACAGCGGTATTATGGCTGTGTATTTGCTCTGTGCCTACATCAGATACTGCATCCAAAATTAAGCGCTCACATTATTTCCTTGTTTTGACTCACTCCGACCGAGGAGGGGAAAAGTAAATTAGCCATCTTGATTGATCTTTCTCTGAAAGCTGCCAGTACCTTTGCGCGCTGCTGCACTATCTGTAGGTAAAGTAGGATTTTCAGCCCTAAACAGGAGCATTGTTTAAGGATTTACAAACAGGTGTCATATTTTTCTTCTGTATAGTCTTTTTTTTTTTTTTTTTTTTACAACCACATGCCCCTGTCGGACTTTCCATGTGTGCGAACAATGGTTTTCAGGGATTGTGCAAAGCGGCTTGTAGGGAATCATGTTTATGCCTGTAAATTATGATGCTGAGAAAAAGATACAGCCGGTGGACCTATACGATTTGGTGACACTTTTTGTCCTATACAGGATTGGAACATGTGCCTCTCTGAACATTTTCTGCTGAGAAGGACTTTTTAGGACATAAAACGCGCAACGCCCAAGAGAAAGATGACCCGATGCTAAAGAAGTTTGCCTCGCTAACATTGCGAAAAATTACTTTTTTTTCTGGCTGTGGTCACACACAACTACTTAAATTAACTTGAAAAAAAGATATAAGCCTATACATATCTACTGACTTTTGTATAAATATATATCATTTTAATTTATTTTTTACTTTGCGGATGTTTTTTTGTTTACCCATCGAGAAGGCAGTTTAACAAACTGGTATAAGTGGATTTTTTCTTTATAATAACCTGGAAGCTTTCTCTATTTTCCGTCAAACTGGCTATGGCTGCTGCGATTGCCAGCTCCCTTATTCGACAGAAAAGGCAGGCAAGGGAACGAGAGAAATCCAATGCCTGTCGCTGCGTTAGCAGCCCAAATAAGACAAATAAGACTAGCGAGAAGCCAAGTCGTCTGAGCGTCTTTTCCAGAGTCAAACTCTTTGGTTCCAAAAAGAGGAGAAGGCGGCGACCAGGTCTGATACTTTATAACTCATCAGCTGTTTTCTTTTGTTATACTGTGTTTAGTCCGCTTTGGAGCAACTGTTTAGTTAGTACATGTGTAAATTATTGTATAAAATGTGCCTGTCATAAATAGAGGGTAAGACGAATTGCTATTTTTTTGTCGACAAAATGTGATGGACATTTCAGACTGGGGTAACTACTATTTTGTGCTACTATCCGATTTTTTCAATTCTATACTTCAAATTAGAAGTATATCCTAAAACGGAGGGAGCTAATCTGGCCAGGTTCTGGCCAAGAGCGTAGGTTTGCATTTGGACGGTAGGGACAATAGTCCCTACCATAGGGTTCCTACCAATAGTTTGGGAGGAGAGAATTGTCCTTGCCAATATTGGAGCAAACTTGTTCGCATTATCTTGATGCGTTCCAATGTCCCTGGTTCTGACATTACCTATAGATTGTTGGACCACCACCATGAAGTAATAAAAGTTTACTTATTATGCTTCACAGTAAAAAAAAGAAACTTAACTTGAGAAACATTGTGAGCATGCAATAACACGTTTTAATCAAAATGTAGTCTTTTTTAGCCATACGCATCTGTCTCCTTATGTAATGTTTTATTTGGCTTAGAATATTTTAATCGGGGTGCAAAACAGGTGTTTGAAATAATACAACAACAAAAATATGTATATGTTTTTCTACCATATATGATGAAATATATTGGATGTACTTGGTAGCAGAGCTCTACGGGAACTGACATGCTATCCCCACAGAGTCTAGCTGTGTGCAAGTTCCCCTGTTTGACTCTCAATCCCTAAAGGGCTGCTAATGCATAGAGCTCGGGCCTCTGCCCCTACTCCCGTCAGCATCCAGTCCCTGTAGCATGTCACGCCTCAGACTACTCCGCACGCATTGGCTGTCCTGACCAATGTCTCCATTCACACTAGCTGGCCCAGAACGGAGCTCTAACTCGTACCTTTCGCTCGTTGACGGCTTAATTGCTTATTTGAGCCAGGCTGCAGGTTAATGAGGACCGCGGTGGCCCACTGAGTATGACTCAGCCCTTTGTTTTCCATCCTAAACTAGCCCACCGTGGCTCTCTTGCGTGTGCTTTTCCCTTGCTATTTTTTGGGCTCAGGACATTACGCAGGTGGAGGTAGAGGTGTGTTGTTCTGGACTGGGGCTTCCCTGTAGTTTCTGCATCCCATTTCTTTCTATTCCCAGCTTTATCCCAGTGCCGGATCTCTGCGTTTTACTCCCTTCAATTTGAAGCTGGGAGGCTGTGTGCCTTTTGGAAAGTCAGCTCAATTCAGATTTGTCGCACTGTGCTGCTTAATTTTCTTCCATTCTTATAGGAAGTAATAAAACAATGCCCTTCATTGTGTCAAACTGTACTCCAAGGGTTTTGACTAGTCAAGGTTATTCCTTGCCTTTTGCCAGAGGAAGCTTTTGAAGGCTCAGAATGACTGAAAAGTGAGGCATGCGAAAGAAAAGGAAAACAAGTGCAGAAAAACATATCAAAGCACACTCCTCTAGAGTGACCGGGAAAAGACCAACTCGGAAATACAGCTATATCACCCAACTGAAACATGCAGACCTGAATTTGATACCTTTAAATGTGGTTTCCAGAGCACACGTTAATCCCACAGTAGTACAATAATGATTGAAGACACATAGAAAAAAATATGGTCTGCCAAAAAACAGAAGCATTTGACGTCCCACAAGACATTTCACTATCTTGACAGTTAAAACATGGCGCATTGCTCATCGGCACAAACATATAGACAGTTGACATTTAAACAAATCAAAAGGGCTTTCATCCTAGATATATATTTGCTCTTTCTTTCTCTCGAGCGCTTCCTTTCTTCTTAATCTTTTGTGGTGTACTTCTGGAGCCTTTGAAAGAAACCCAGAAGGCCTTTGTGGTCCTTCCGGATGAAGTGAGTGAGGGAAAGAAAGCCGTTCATGAAATGACAGCTTGGTCCTTGTCGTAGTCCATGGTGACGGTCATAGTTTACTTGTCCTTGTTACTTTGTTCTTTCAGTAAAAAAACGGACAAAAAAACATATTTTTTTTACAATCATGAAACCCAAATTCTTCACTGTGCCCTTTAATTTCCGTTGGTCCTTGTCCACAATCCCAAGGCAGTTGAAAATAAAGCCCAGACCAATCAGTGCAACCTTGGTGAAGCCCCCCTCTAACTCCCCCCTTCCCTCCCTCCCTCCTCTGTGTCCACAGAGCCCCAGCTGAAGGGGATCGTGACGAAGCTGTACAGCCGACAGGGCTTCCATCTGCAGCTGCAAGCAGATGGAACCATCGACGGGACAAAGGAGGAGGACAATGGCTACAGTAAGTTCCTCCGTCCTCGCGCAAATTAGGTCGACGCCTCTTGAGAAGCACGTATGCCCCCGGTCTATTTCACCTTTCCCTAGTTGAGCTGAGAATCCGTTCCAGCTGAGAATCTATCCGTGTGTTCTAACTCCGTGTCAGCAGGAGCCTTGTCCCGACGCTGGGAACATGTTGATCCTAACGTAGAGTGGCACACTTTCTGACTTTCTCGGTTTCAAGGAGAGCGCCTAGGCTCAGTCCGGATCAGCTCACTGTTTGAAGAGTTTGTGGTGGATGTCTTTTTCCCTCACTGCTTTAAGTGGTCGCAGGCGTTCACAGCAAGTCACACTGTACACATTTATACCATTTAATGGGATTTCTATGCAGCAAGTTTGTTAGACATGTATTGACATCGGACAACATCAAGATAAGGGGAATATACTTGTGCTATTGTTGCCACTTTCGGTTAATTTACAGCACCTTGAAATCTGTTGTGCAGGGAGACATGAGTGCATCACTCCCTCTCTCTCTCTCTCTCTCTCTCTCTCTCTCTCTCTCTCTCTCTCTCTCTCTCTCTCAGAGTCCTGTCCAGTGCACTTGATAGAGGAGAGACAGAATGACGCACATTTTAATGGATGTTTTAAGACAGTTCATTGTAAAAGGGTTTTAGTGCCATAATCCCCGTTAACATATAATACATCCATAAATGCTGAGGCGTCATCTGTTTAGTATTCTTATTTAATACCTGCTACATCCCTTTGACACTAAGTGGATGTGGCTTTGTAGAGACTGTGAATTAGTAGGACTGCATTCAATTAGTCTTTTAACCATTGTGACAATTAAATCCTACAGAATGACAGAGGCTTTGGATTGCTTGCGTGTCATCAGTGCAATTTCAAACCCTGAGGTAAAATCGTCCGATGGCTGGCTGGCTTACTTAGTGGGAGAAATGAAAACAAAGTAAGGCTAGTACCTGCACATGGGGAATTGTTTCAGTGACAAACACACACTGACACAAAATCACTAATGCGCAGTTGTACCCACACACACACCCACACAGACACCAACCAATCCGCAGCACACCTTTTTGCCACATGGAGAGTTACAATCTCGCCTTCTTACAATCTCGTTACATAACAGACTGGCCTGCTTTCCCACCAAAAACAGTTTCAAGAGAAAATTAGAGCTGCTGAATAAGAAGTCGAGAAAAAAAGTGAAGCTCTTTGCACCGCTCCAAAAATAGCGTTGTTAGGCGCTGGGTGCTCCTGTCTCCATGGCGACGGCAGCACAGTCTTCTTTGAGCTGCTGGTGTCTTATGATGGTGGGAGAGGACCCACTCAAATGTATGCATACCCATACACTAAGACTTACAAAAAAGCAGGAACCAATGCTTTACAACCTGCATGCATTGGCATTTCATTTGTCGTTTTACCTGAAGTTTTGCTTCTTTTCTCTTTTCATTGTTTACTAAATCCGTGGTTAATGCTTTGGCAAAGATTAACTCAAGGGTTTGGGAATCAATGAAAAAAATATGAGATTTTCACATGGAAATAAAAAGTAGGGCATTATTATCCAGCTAATCCACCTTCTTTGTATATCAATGTACACATATTTTCGTAATAATGAGAAGGATACGAAAGAAAGAACCCCTTGTGTGTGAGCTCTATGGATTTTCATTCCTGGGCATAATAATAAGTAAAACGTGTGAAATGTGGAGGATGGTGAGACACCGACATGTCACCTACGGATGTGTCTGTGGTTTCCTTTCATTGGAGTGGGGGGAGTCATGCAGGAACGGAAAGGTAGTCTGTCAGTCAGCCAGCTAAAGCTTGTGACACGCTTCTCTCAGGTGCCTTCATCCCTCTGCACCCCCCACCCTGCATTGAGTCACCGGGAGAGGTGGCTGAGGAGCGTGGGGTCTCAGGTGGTTCCGTCAGGCACAAAGTAATTATGTTGGGCCTCTTGAACGTCCTCACGGCCGAACGACTGGTAATCCTCTCAGAAATGAAAAAAGGAAATGACCGCCGCCGTGCTACATGGGGGTTGTCCGGGTGCTTGCTGTACAAACAGACAGACAGACAGACAGACAGACAGACAGACAGACAGACAGACAGACAGACAGACAGACAGACCGAAAGACTGTACGTAGGGAAGCAGCTAAGAGCAACATCTCTTGATTAAAAGGTTCCCTCACCCTCCGCAAAAATGCCAAAGCAATGAAAAGTTGAGGATTGGGCGGAGGAACAGCGGGACATAGACATAGAGACATGGATCCCTTCAATGGGAAATGAAAAGGGTCAGCATGTCAATGGCGGGATGGGAATAGAACACTTAGTCTCTCCATCCCTGTCGCGGTGCCCGAAAGACCCGAAAGCACTTTGCACACGGAACAAACACGCCAGCGTGACCCGGTCCTCCATCTAGTAGCCGTGACTCTACCACCCGATGGTAGAGATTGTGCCGCTGGAAATAGCAGGTCGCTGGTCAGCTATCTATGTAATAGCCAGAGGTGTGTGTGTGTGTGTGTGTGTGTGTGTGTGTGTGTGTGTGTGTGTGTGTGTGTGTGTGTGTGTGTGTGTGTGTGTGTGTGTGAGGGAGACGGAGATTAGCTCAGGCTTGCTAAAGCTCTGGGTGGATGAAGAATGGGCAGGCAGGGTGGAAGGTCCTGGATGCTAGAAGAGAGAAGGAGAGAAGGGGAAGGGAGTTTTTCTGGGAGGTTTCTGGGATAGTCACGCTCTCCTGCAATACAAAGTCGACTGCGGCTGGAGCTATTACTCTAGCAGCCGCTATGAAATATTCATTGTCAGCCCTCTGTTGTTTACAACAAAGGCAGAGAGAGAGAGAGAGAGAGAGAGAGAGAGAGAGAGAGAGAGAGAGAGAGAGAGAGAGAGAGAGAGAGAGAGAGAGAGAGAGAGAGAGAGAGTGAGAGAGTGAGAGAGAATTAACCTTATTGTCTTTGTCAATCCTGGGGGTGGGACAGTCTATCACCACAGGGTTGATCCCATCTATTCTCGGCACAGTAGATGCGATGAGTTATAACTGAGGAAGACATGTTCGAACTTAAAGAACCCACCCTGCTCTCTTCTCACAGTTTTGTGTGTGTGTGCTTCTGAAGCTCTGTGTATCTACGTGAGTCGGTGGGAGTGTGTGTGTGTCTGTGTGTGTGTGTGTGGGGGTGGGGGGGGGGGTGGGGGGGGGGGGGGGTGGGGGGGGGGGTGGGGGGGGGGGGGGGTGTTAGTGCATTAGCGTTTGCATGTGTAAACGGAAAATCCCTTCTCTCACAGATGTGCTGGTGTTTATCCCTTAGTCCAAAGTGACCCTGCTCAATGTTAGAGGGTGGGTGGGTGGGGGGGGGGGGATTAGAAAGCAGCGGTGGACAGACGGTGCTAGAGGACAGGGCAGCTCCGCCACACCGCCTCCCTTCTGACTCCCGAACAGGAAGTGAACTAGATGCCAGCCACGTTTCACCTTTGGTCCCTGTTCAGTGAGAGGAAACAGAACTTTTCAAACACACTCTACACACTCTCTCCTCCCGCTGGCTGGCAACTCACGCACACTGTTCACTACTCTCATCCGCTGTCACCTTTTGTCTCGGCACCCCCACCTTTCCCCGTGCCTCCATTACCTACGAGTTTCCACTCTCCCGTCGCTTGGCAGTGGTTGAGGGCGGCTGTGTGTGGCAGGGGAAGATTGTCAGCTTCTTGGCTCCCGCGGTGACAGTGCGACAAAGGTGCGAGTGGATTTGGCTGGCAGGGCAGCTCTGGGCACACGGAGGTCTCTGTTTAGCCCCTTAAGCACTGACTCCATTCAGGGGACTGAGATGGGGTGGCGGGCGGCGGGGTCTGTCTCTGTGTTGTCCTACCCTCAGCTTAGCTCTGCTCCGTTGGGCCCGCTCCGCTGCCGGGGCGGGGCTCACGTCGCTGTCGCGGTCTCACATTTAGCTGCGCCCGCCAAAACTGCAGGTCATCAAGTCTTTAACGCCTCAAGATGCCTGTCCTTATGTCGATTATTTCATCTATTTTGCGTGGCCTGATCAGGTGTTTATCAGCACAGCCCACAGGGATTGCGTTGGTGTCCTGGCTTTAATGCTAACTTTAAAGTCGCCTCACTTTTTCCCCCCTTTTCTCTCTCCTCTCTCCCTCTCTCTCTCTCTCTCTCTCTCCCTCCACAGCCATGTTCAACCTCATTCCAGTGGGGCTTCGAGTGGTGGCCATCCAGGGGGTGCAGACCAAGCTTTACTTGGCCATGAACAGCGAGGGCTTCCTCTACACGTCGGTAAGTCTCTCGCACGCTCAATCTGTGGTTGTGCGTCTCCATCCCCTCCCTCGGCCGGCTGACCATTGGCTGCACGGAGACAACATTCGAATGCAATGGCAAACGACCAGGTTACTATGGTGACTTGAGCTGCTGGAAGAAGAAGGAAGCAGTAGGTGGGCTGAACAAAGCCACGTTGCTCTCTCCTCTGCTATGGAGGAGTATCAGGGTTTTAGGTGTGGATATGGACACAAGAGCAGGGAGGATTTCTACGGACCTCAACGGTGAGTGACGATACAAGAACCAAGAAATGAATAGAGACAGGCTTCCAGGTAAATTAATAGAATTATCACACATTTCTTACAGTAAGATCACCCCATATACTGACACAGTTAAATACAACGACGGAACACGGACCAAACAAAGGCTGGCTCCTGCAAAACCAAACACAGGTGCAAACAACAACACTGATGAGGAGCGCTGGGTGAAACTCCCTGACGTGCCCTGCTGGGTGGAGCCCAGCGTTCCAGCCTGGTCTCCCCGTGTCAGAGAGAGGGAGTGAGAGACAAAGAGCTACAAAGACAACGATGATATGGGGACGTAAACCAAAAGAACCTGAGTGCATGGGAAAGATTCAATTAAAAGGAATAAGATTAAAGGCAGGCTGAACCCCCGTCCTTACCGCGTGGCGCCGCCTTCTTGAGACGATGCCCGCTGTTTCTCAGTGTCTGCCTCACTTACCCACTCTCAGACAAAACATCAATTTAGGCCTGACTGGATAACAGGACCATGGCTTTCAGATTAATTTCCCTGTCAATAAAAAGCTGAAGGATTTGTAGATTGGCATATGCATCCGTGGCAGCTGCCTCTTCATTTTTTGTTAAATGTGCAAAGTTATGAATAATTCAGTTGCCTGCCCCCCTACCAACCCCCACCCCCCTTTAAAAAAGTTCCCTTTCAGCCGCCTCACAAATGTCACTGCGACTCAACAGAATGACAGGCTGGAGACACATTAACAAAACACAAACACACCCAGTCAGATTAGTAAAGATTGTGCTCTGTGGCAAAGGTCCTTCTGACCGAGGCCATCCGGACTGCTGGGAAAACAGGTCCAAGACAGACGTCACAAACACTTGCCCCAAGCTCTAAGCCCCAAACTATCGATCTGCTCTACTAAGCACCAGGGAAGACCATAAAGCCTTGCAGTTAGAGCACCGAATATGTGTAAAGAGCCGAAACGTATTCATTTGAGCTTGGCTTTGTCTTGTTGACCCCAGGCTCAATATCCAACAAACAATGTTCTTCACACACGATCAGCGCAGTTTCATTTGGATCGTCCCCACACAGGAGCTAGATGTCGCCGTGTTGTATTTCTGATTGAGATGAGAGGCTGTCTCAGCGGCCGCCGTCAGAGACTGTAAACTGTAATTATATCCTAGGGTGCCTCGACGCATCACAGGTTGGAAAACATGTCTGCTGGGGTCGCCGGGCTCAGCGCCCCCTGAGGGGAACGGAATATAAATAAATATAGAAAGGAAAGGCTGATCCACTCCCACCTTCACTCACACTTACACTCCCTCCTTCCCTCCCTCCCCTTCTCTCTATCTCTCTCTGTCTCTCTCACACACACACACACGCACACACGATCCCACGCTCACACACCTTAGTTAACAACCCTTCCCACCAGTCCTCAGTTCCCTCTGAGTGATCATAATGATTCGCGCCGCGCCGTCAGTAATTAAAAGGTAGTCGCCGAGCCGCAGCTATAATTGAATAAAGACGGCTCCTTCGAGCTACCACTGTAAGTCTCTGCAGGCATCGTCTACTACCAGAGGCTGTCGAGGCTGTTCGCACGCCTAGCGCCCCACCGTACTCTACGCAGCTCAGGCTAAGCAAGAGGGAGGGCTCTCCGAAATACTATATTTACCCACACTTATATGGATGTCTCTCACCTGTGTGCTGGTGAATCACGGTACAAAAGCAAACGCCTTGTCTGAGTGTCTGAGTGTTGTTTGCTCGGCCGCACACAGTAGTAGAGGCAGCGTGAGGCAGGGGGGGATGTTTATGGAGTGCTTTTGAACATTTCCCCAAGCTAATTGCTCGGGTCCTTGGGGTGCATTGTGGTGTTTCCCACACTCATTTGCACATGAAAGCAGAAGAAAACAGAACTGCTATCGAGAGGTGTGTTCCGTGTTTCATTTGTTCCTTTACATTCCTTGTTTTTTCTTTTTAAATCATTGTATTCATACAGTGTGCGTTTGTTGACCGTAGATCGCCTTATAGGAGAGTTTAAATGAGGTTTCCTGAAGTGAGGGTGTACTGTCTTTTATGCACCCCCGTGTGCTCATCACCACTAGCCTTGCCATAGACTGCACCATCTCTGAAGCCCTCCTAGCCCGGTAAACAAGGGCAGGATGGCCGTGGAAGGAGGAACAGGCAGTGGTGCGTCTTGCAGGCTGTCTGACCAGCCCTTTTTTCCCCCATCCTTTTTGGTAAGCGCTGCCTTGGGGCGACAGGCAGGCTGCGGTTGGCCAATGGCTGAGCAGCGCTGTGGGGAGATTCCCAATCAATGACGGAGACGCAGCGGGTGACGCAGGCAAGCAGGGAGCACTGGTGCTGTGGTCTCCCAGCCTCCCGTCCCCTTTGTGTGTGTGTGTGTGTGTGTGTGTGTGTGTGTGTGTTTGTCAATGGAATGAGCAGCTCGTACGTACTGAAATGCGCCCATTTTTAACATTGACCCCATATTCCTATTTTTTATGCGCTGATCTCATTGAATTGATATGCAGTATTATTTTTCTGGTCCATTTTGTCTTTCTTTGACTTTGAGACAAAATGAGACCCCAGTGCATTTATTAGTGTGTGGACTGCATGTTCTGCATATGAGAGGGAGGGAGGGAGAGAGAGAGAGAGAGAGAGAGAGAGAGAGAGAGAGAGAGAGAGAGAGAGAGAGAGAGAGAGAGAGAGAGAGAGAGAGAGAGAGAGAAAGTGAGAGCGAAAGATGGAGAAAGAGATGGGGAGAGATGGAGAAAGATAAAGATAGAGGGAGGGAGAAGGAGAGAGAGAGAGAGAGAGAGACAGCGATAGTATGGTAAAGAGATGAGAGGAAGACCAAAAGTACATGTGTGGGTGAGGCAGAACGCACCAGTGAAAATTTATTCATCCATCAGTGTCACAGTGTGTGGGAGAAAGTGAATCAATTAAAAATGCATTTTCCTCCATCTTCCTCTGTCCGGCCCCTTTTCTACTTCTACCATTTTTATCTCCACTTTGAACGGTGAGTAAGTATACAGTGGAAAGGATCCTATACACTGGAAATAGAGCCGTTTTAAAACAACTAGCGAAAAGAGAGAGGACTGTTTCATGTTCCTGTCACAGGAAATGACTTTGAGTAGTGCGACATACAGGGAGACATTAGCAAACAAAATGGCGCTGAACATCATTACGCTGCCGTTCGTGCTCCCCTTTCCAAACAGACATGCCAGAGAGCACACAGTCCGCACTGTCTCAGCGCGTATTATATCACCTTGTATTTCCTATCTTACTTGGGAGTGTTTCTACGTCTGATGTACGCAGAGCTGACATGAGAAGGAGACAGCAGTCTCTAATCAGCTACGGCAGAGAGAGGGGTTTGAATGCGTGGCTGCTAGTGTATATTTGTAGGTCCATTCCCTCGCGAGACAGACCTCGCTCACGTACCCCGCCGCCGCTAACTCTCCGGCCGCACAGTAAGCACAATGGTTTTACACCCCCCCCACCCAACCCCCACCCACCCAAATGCCCTGAGCATTGTGGAGTCTCTCTCCAGTGATCTGTGTCATTAGGCAGGCTGTGTTTGGCCACGCCGGCTAGTCTGTGCCTATTTGTCTTTGCCATTCGCCAGGGTTTTATTTTTCCACCGGCTCAGAGTCCGCCGTCCTCTTCCAAAACAAACAAACGTTGCAAGTGTGCTTCTTTCAACTGGGTTGAGAGAGAGAGAGGTGCTTTGTAATCCAGCGCCTCTAACGTGTTCAGGGGGGAGGACATTGAAAAGCGGGATTCCTGTAGGATTTGCATCCCAGAGAAACGGCGATGCCATTAGCTTAGTTACTCTTCGAGGCATTGAAGGGGCTGTAAAAAACTCCAGCGCACCGCTCCGTCCTGAGTCTCTCAGTGTAATTGGTGTCATTTCGAGCAGGCTTGGCTGGCTGTGTCCACACGGCATATTGATCGGGCCTGCTCACGCAGAGAATAAAGCCAATACCTCTGCACAGAAGGGATCACATCCTTGTATGGTACAATTTCTTCCCTCACCTTGCCAATCATTAAAAAAACACCATTACTGGGCTTTGATTAGTCCCCTTAAAGCCAGCCAACTGCTGGTTAAACTGAAATTGATTGTGGGGCCCAGGCATAGATAGACATGCTAGTCTAACAGAGCGGAAGGGGCTTCCTGCCACCCTTCTTTTGCTAGGCAGTGTGTGTTTGTGCGTGCTTGTTTGCAGGGAAACCTCTTGCGATATGTCACACTCAATGCTTGCGTCAGCCCTTTAAACGCCCTACTCTCTGTAACTATCGGGTGATAAAACAAAATAGGCATTTTGATTCTAACCTGACCAGGGATTCCCTCTGTGTTATAAATCACAAAGAAAGCACTTATTCCCGCAAGCGGATAAGCCCTCATAGAAAGGAAAGTGTGTTTGTGTGTGTGTGTGTGTGTGTGCGTGCATGCGTGCGTGCGTGCGTGTAAAGTATCGCACAAATAGAATCAAGACAGTGCGAGAAAGGCATAGGGAGTGATGGATCCAGTGACACGTTCACAGTGTCTGCATTAGTGAATGATGAGCTACATTGAAAAAGACGGGAGACTCTAAAGATACAACGGGGCTTGTGAAGGTGTGAAGGATTGAGCAAAAAAGGAGTCGAATGATTCTTCTCCACCTTCCCCCTGTCACACGCCCTCGAGCTATTATTCCCATGTCATGTCTGTCATAGTTCCTAATAACCGGCAAGAAAAAAACAAACTAGAACAAATCGGGGCCAAAACCGCTTCTGTATTTCTGCATTTCTTCTATTCAAATTTCTCTGCCACTCGTTTGTGTCCCTTTCCCCTGGCCCTTAGCTTCTACATGTGTTCCTCCTCAACAGGGCTCAGGCAGGGGATTCCCAGTGGGGGAGGGCGAGACAGAGAAGATGGGGCTGGTGCTACATAAAGGCAGGGGTTCCCCCACGCAGTCCCAATAAAAGATGTTGTTGGAGAAATGCGTCACAGGGCTCCCAGCAATGTGACTGCAGTGCACAAGCCCTGAGAGCTACAAAGATGGGAGGGGCTGAGGGAGAGACGCAGCATGTTGTTTGTGTGTGTGTGTGTGTGTGTGTGTGTGTGTGTGTGTGTGTGTGTCTGCGTGTGTGTATGTGTGTGTCTGTGTGTGTGTGTGTGTGTGTGTGTGTGTGTGTGTGTCTGCGTGTGTGTATGTGTGTGTCTGTGTGCGTGTGTGTCTGTGCTGGGGCTGTAAGTATGCTTTTAGATGTCCAATAGAGGCTCCATCCCAAAAACATCCAAACATTCCTCAGCAGGGTGGGTTCTAGTGGTTAAAGCGTAGTTGAGCTGTATACAGTATTAACCCTACAGCTACACACTGCTCTGAGAGAGTGAAGGCCCCCTGCTGGGTAGCATTTGTGCATGCCATCGTGCCGTGCTCTTGTAACGGCATCATTTGGAGCCCATTTACACAGACCGCTCGGACGTGGGGGTGCGGGTGGGGGGGGGTGGGGGGGGGATGCAGGTGGGTTGAGTCTGTGAGTGAGCAGGCATACCTTAGGTCATTTAGCCGATAGCCTCTCCACCTCTCTTCTCCACTCCAATGAAATGAGGTTGTCTTTTTCCTTGTAGCGCTGGAGAATCGTCATTAAAGTTTTTTTCCCGGTGGATTGGTTTCACTGAACAAAACCCATTGACTTAGCCCAGTCAAGTGGATCAGGGATGCGTTTATTGTCTGGGCCCTGTTATAATGGAACTGGGGTTCCCCCACCATTTTGGCTCCCGCCTGTGTCTACCTGTGAGTGTCTGTCGCCCATTAGACCCAATCCAGTGCAATAGTACTGGCTGGCCACTCCCCTTTCATCTTGGCTTTGAGTGTTTCTGTGTCTGCCTGTGTGATGTGCCGGCAGTGGGTGACTGCATTGAGCCAAACCCACAGAAGCTCATTGAGGAAGGTAGAACAGGACCGGGGCTCAAGAGCCGACCAGCCCATCATGTTTCTAGACGGCTGCTAAGGACAACGTGGCCCCAAAGATTTATTATCGACCAGCCGTTCTGGGTCCCCCCCCACGCTTGCCTTGGCGTCTTCACAGACAGAGGGGAGACATCTTCAGAGGGGAGTGAGTACGGCGGGAACGAGATGAGGAGTGTTGTGAGATAATGAGGTATCTGAACCGAGTTAGATTGAGTTCACAGCTCAGGGACAGTAAGCAACAGGCAGGGAAATGAAAGCAGAAGAGGGGGAGAAGGTGTTGCGGAGACGTCATGTGAACGCACCGCATTCCGAACGGCGCTGCTCTGCCTCCACGGAGTCTAGACGGAATGCCCTTTCTGGTCCCAGGAGGCAGAGGAGTCACTCCAGAGACAATATACAACCCCCTAGGCCAGGCAAAGACAGCATCAGTGGCTCTTTAAAACAAACTGTTCCAATGACTAGTCTACAAGATGTTGCCAGGCAAACGCGGGGATCAAACCCTAGCAGGGACACCATCCTCTTCTCTGGCACCGACTGGCTGGCGTCGACCATGTGTGTGACGTGAGGGTTAAGGGCTCTGCTTGTATACCACCATCCGCTACACGAGTCTGCAGCCTAGCGTCAGTGTTTGGGGGCAGCATCAGCGTGGCTCTGAGCAGATCAGAGTCAATCTCCCTGGTTCAACCTCATTTACCGCCTCCCCTGCAATGTTTCTGTTGATGTCATTAGCATAATTGTAATGAATTACCTCTAAGCAGATACAACCCCGTGTTTCATCCAATCCGCTCGGAAAGAAGATTTGCGTTCGGCGAGGGGGTTCAATGGATTTAAATGAATCTGACCTTCAACACCAAATCGGCCGTGTGCGTTGGGTTTCACAAGGCCAGAGTTTTATGCTGTATAGAAGTAGAAGAGGATCACAATAACGCTAAGAGTGTTGTGTTGTCAAAAAAACATAAATGAAAACACAATCTTACCATGTATACAGCCATGAAAACAACACAGGAAGCAACGTGATATCAGCTCTGCAGGCACAGAGAGAGGGTGCCATTTGAAGGTGATGAGCTTGATGGCACAATGCGGTGGATACAGAAACCGAGAGTCAGAGACCCACCGCACGGCGATGGCTAACCTTAAGCCTGCCTGGGGCCCGAGGAGGAGATTAAAGGCAGAACCGAGTGCAGACATGGTGTCCGGCGAGACATCCGCGGCCCTGGTCCTTCCATGGAGCCTGGGTTGGACCCGTTGGACCATGGGAAAGACGGATCCACTGAAAACAAATGCAGCGTATGCAGATGATTACTCGGGCGGGGCCCGGTCAAAAATGCCCCTTGTTGTTTCTGAAGTTCTGCTTTTGGGAATGAACAACCTAGGCGTGGTCAGCGGAGCTAGAACCCTGGTTTACCCCCGACATGACAGATTATTTACCTGAGCTACCCCGGTCTTGAACACATAGCGTTATTATGTCTGAATTGCACATTAGGATTTCAGCTTATGTGTCTTCACCGTGTGCCTTGGTCCTGTTTGCAGGAAAGCAAAATGAGTCAGGGCGCAGTTGGAAAGCAATTAGCGGTGATGAGAGAGAGGAACTGGAACAGCGACGTGCGACCAACTATCTAAACAACTACAGCGACGTGTGGCCAACTATCTAAACAACTACAGCGACGTGCGACCAACTATCTAAAAAACTACAGCGACGTGCGACCAACTATCTAAACAACTACAGCGACGTGCGGCCAACTATCTAAACAACTACAGCGACGTGCAGCTAACTATCTAAACAACTACAGCGACGTGCGGCCAACTATCTAAACAACTACAGCGACGTGCGACCAACTATCTAAACAACTACAGCGACGTGCGACCAACTATCTAAACAACTACAGCGACGTGCGACCAACTATCTAAACAACTACAGCGACGTGCGACCAACTATCTAAAAAACTACAGCGACGTGCGACCAACTATCTAAACAACTACAGCGACGTGCAGCTAACTATCTAAACAACTACAGCGATGTGCGACCAACTATCTAAACAACTACAGCGATGTGCGACCAACTATCTAAACAACTACAGCGATGTGCGACCAACTATCTAAACAACTACAGCGACGTGCGACCAACTATCTAAACAACTACAGCGACGTGCGACCAACTATCTAAAAAACTACAGCGACGTGCGACCAACTATCTAAACAACTACAGCGACGTGCAGCTAACTATCTAAACAACTACAGCGATGTGCGACCAACTATCTAAAAAACTACAGCGACGTGCGACCAACTATCTAAACAACTACAGCGACGTGCGACCAACTATCTAAGCAACTACAGCGACGTGCCACCAACTATCTAAACAACTACAGCGACGTGCGACCAACTATCTAAACAACTAGAGCCACGCTTTCCTCAGCAGATAAGGCCTGCTCTGCCGTGCACACGCCCAGTCCCTCCTTCCCTCCTCCCTCCCACCTCCTCGCTAATGGATTAGATTCCACAGAGCCAGCATAACGACGCCACCAGATGAAAAGAATAAGGAGCGCCACGGATGCTGATAGTCACGCGTGCGCACTTCACGTGCACGCGTGTGGGCGTACTGGACAGGAGCGCACCAACCCGTCTACCTTACATCACATGGAAAGTACAGAAGTGCCAAATCTGGGTTTTGGTAGTGACCAAATCATGCCGAGATCGAGCAGAAAGAGAGAGAGAGAGACAGAGAGACGGGGGATGGAGATCCAGCAGAACGTGGGGGACAAGGTGGGGGCAGGGGGGGGGGGTCGTAGAGATAAAGAACCTATTCCGACCGCTATCTTTAAAGAGTCCCTGAGGCTCCCAGCCAATCTGGCCCTGTGCTCCATGCAACGGCCAATTCATTAGTGGAATGAGAGACAAAAGAGCCCAGACATTATATAACAATTGTGACACACACACACACACACACACACATAAAATCCAGCCACTGCGAGTACCTGCCTCTTTGTGTTTACGCCTGTGCACTGGTTGAGTGAAGGGACAGAAGGTGCTGTTAGACAGTAACGATGACTTATCCTAGGAAACAAAACCTCAAATAGATGCCAAAGAACCTCCGCCAAACAGTGTTATTAATTGCTCTGTGCATAATGGAAACCATAATAGAGTACAAGAGAGTGAATGTCCGCTTATGTTTTATCGTTGCTCCTCGGTGTGTCTATGCCGTGATGTGTTCAATTATTCACAAAGATGAACCTAACAGCTTTTGACACAGCTGGGTGAAAAGGTGGAAGCCTTAAAACAGATGCCGGCATCAAATCCTCGCCGTTATCTTTCAGCCTTCTGAGTGCCGTCTGTGTGTAGTGAGTGTGTGGAGCCACTGAGTCATAAAGCTTCCTTTCTGAAGGGCTCTCCTTAAATGAAATAACAAAGGAGGTCGACTTAGCAGAAGACCTTTCTGATTAGTGTGTTCCTTCTCCCCTCACATTTCGCTCTCTTCTCTCTCTCTCTCTACCTTTCACTCTTTCTCTCTCTGACTCTCCCCCGCTCGTTCTCGCTCTGTCCCTTTCCCTCCCTAGGAGCACTTCACGCCGGAGTGCAAGTTTAAGGAGTCGGTGTTTGAGAACTACTACGTGACGTACTCCTCCATGATCTACCGGCAGCAGCAGTCCGGCCGGGGCTGGTACCTGGGCCTGAACAAGGAGGGGGAAATCATGAAGGGCAACCACGTGAAGAAGAACAAGCCAGCAGCCCACTTCCTCCCCAAGCCTTTGAAAGGTGAGTCGGTCCCCGCCGCCGTGTGTTCAGCTTCATAGTTCCTGGTTCAAGGTTTAATGGAGCACGCCGAGCGCCGAGGCCGGAGTTCTCCTACGGGAAGAGCTCGGATCGCCGACACCTCTGGAATATTACGCAGCGTGGTTTGTTAAGACACCCTGCCTTTGGCGGGCCGTGGGCCTGTCTGCGTGGGAGGCGGCCCAGAAAAGCTACCGTGGTTTCTCGTGGATCAAACGTCCCTGTTAAATCTCCCTGGGGCTGGCTTTCTTCCCTACGAGGCTTTGTGGCAGGAAGGCCCCGTAGGAAAAGGCTGCAAGGCGCACCCTTAGGCTTGGCTCTGCTCCAGCGACAGAGCTACTGAACGCTTCCACCAGCACTTAATCTTGACCGGACCCTGACAGCACAGAGGAACGCAGGCTTTGGTCGTAGGTTACAGGAGCCCTTAAGTTCTGTGCAGTTTGACTGTCGGCGGTTAGGGGCTATTGTCTACTGTACAGTGGGTGTCCCCACAATCTCAGGCCAGTCGTGTTGTCGGTGGTGTGGTTTTGGAACAGACTGGTGGAGAGGATGAAGGACAGAAGCAGGAATGGCTTTGTTTGCGGCGTTCAAAAGACTTGCGATCCTTTCATCTGAACCGAGACACAAGAGAAACAAGTACCTTTCAAAACAGAGACAAAAGAGATGGAGAGAGTGTCTTTATTCAGTGAGTTGAAAGCAGAGCCTTCACATGGAACTCCGTGTCAGTGAAAAACAAAAAGACCGCTAGCGACGCAAAGTACTCCGTTTTTTGTTTGTTCTTATCGGAAGCTGTCAAGTTTGACTCCTTTTGTGCTTCCTGCACATGCCTCTCTGATTTAGAAACAAAGAATGCGTTCTCGTGCGGCAAAAAGAACACAGTCAAAGCCTTCACTAGAGTCTATAGACTTCAATGGTATGCAAGGGAATGGTCCATGTACAAACCCCCCCCCCCCCAAGGTCAGACTGGAGCGTGATTTCCAGTCCTCTCTGACACTGCTCTCATTGTCCTCCCATCAGATCATTAAGAATGATTTCATTTCCCACTTCAACTTCACTTCAATTTAACTGGCCAGCCAGTAAGCCTATGCAACACTTCAGAAGAATAGCACTGAATGATTGCATGGGATTAAGAGGAGTTAGGAGAGGTTCTATAGAAAGAATATAAAAAAGTACATGCAGGCTGGAGGAAAAATATGCACAAAATAAAAGCATTGAAAGTTATGCATTCTGTGGCAGTTGTTTGGTTTTTTTTTGTAAGTAGGAATGCATTGCAGGCAATTCAAAAATCAAAGATGATGGATTGAATTCGATATAGGAGCTTACTCCCCTGCACACACATTCAGAAACTGTTGTACTCTTCTGCTCTCAGGGCATGGGTTTCTGGACCCCACAAAAACTTGATGAACTCCCATTTCAGAATTCCAGATGTAGTGTTTATAGCGCCTTGGAGAAGAAGCAGAAGTCGATTTGTATGGATAAAAATCTGTGAAGAAGACCACGAGAGCACCATTTGTTTCAGCAGTTTTTTTTCCGCGGCAGCAGCAGCAGTGCTACCAAGGACCAATTAAGGATCTGTCTCTGCCTTGCAAATCCGTCTCACCCCCCAGTTCCAGAGCCTCAGCCCTCAATCTTCTTACGCTCCCCTCCCCCGTTTCTCTCTCCAACATTTTCCCCAATCAGGTGGGAGAGTGTGTTAAGCAAAAAATATGTCAATCAAATACAATCAGGCGGAAATTCTTACAGCGATAAAAAAAAAAAAAAAGATCCAACCAACCAGAGCGCACCAGTATCAACCGCCCTCATTGTTAGCTTGTGTTCGCTGCTGTGTCAATCAGGTCAGCAAGATCGCGAGGCGGGGAGGGACGGAGACGGGAGGTCGATGGAGGAGCGGGTGATTGCTAGTGGGTGTAGGGCATGAGATGCGGACGGATGGCCCCAGTCAGGAGTCAGACCCTAACCTCAAGTCGGAGGCCCGGTTTTTGTGGTTGCATTAACAGCCCGGTTCATAAGGCGGGTATCGATTCCCCAACAGCTTCCCACTGAAGCCCTGCCTTCAAAAGTGTGTGTGTGTGTGTGTGTGTGTGTGTGTGGGTGTGTGTGTGTGTGTGTGTGTGTGTGTGTGTGTGTGTGGGGAGTGGTATGGGGGTGGGGATGGGGGGGTTGCAACGCTTTTGTGTAGCACTGCCGTCGGCAAACAAACGCAAGGCCAGGGGAAGTGTCTTTGTAGCGTTGGGGTTTGCTGCCTCAGCCCTCAGTCCCGGTGGAGCCCACATCAAAAAGCATTTGTGGTCCCTGGACGTTGCCTAGGTGACTGAAACCCGACACGGCCCGCCCTGCCATTCCCCGCGTCTCCTCTGAAAAGAGGCTGAGAGGCTCCTGAATGCGACAGAGCCTTAAAGGCTCCTGAATTACTAATGCCAAGCCGGGGCTCCGAGTACACATCCCACCGCCTCTAAGCTGCTCCAACTGCTTTTAACCCCTTTTCGCTCCCCTTGCCGCAGTGGGCCGGGTACAGTGTCATTCTGAAGCACTCCACTATTGGAGGTCCCACTGGATGGTTTTGAGTCAAATCTGGAGGAGCAGAACAGCCTCTCCTGAACTGCCCTTCCTTTCTTTTTTTTATGCAATGAACATAATACTATTCTTCTCCTCTATTGTGCGACTGGCTACTCTGTTTTGTCGCCAGTTGTCACCCAGTGGTTCGGGGCCTGGTCTGACCCTGGTCGTGTGTGTGTGTGTGTGTGTGTGTGTGTGTGTGTGTGTGTGTGTGTGTGTGTGTGTGTGTGTGTGTGTGTGTGTGTGTGTGTGTGTGTGTGTCTGTCTGTGTCTCCACAGTGGCCATGTACAGAGAGCCGTCCCTCCACGACTTGACCGAGTTCTCCCGCTCCGGCAGCGGCACCCCCACCAAGAGCCGGAGCGCCTCGGCTGTGCTCAACGGAGGCAAGGCCGTGAGCCAGAACGAGTCCACGTAGCCTGGGGGCCCGGTCGGAAACCATCACACCTTACCTCCAGAAGAGCGCATCTCGAGCCAGACTTCTCTCTCCGAACCCCATCGGCTGTTCAGGACTAGCTGCTGGGACAGCCAAAACATAGAAACACCAACCACTTTCAATTAGGCGCCATCCGGTATTTCCTTTTTTCTTTTGTCACCGCAACATCTGTAGTATAAATCGACAAGCGTGAAAACCACTCCGGGACAATTAGACACAAAAAAAAACAAAAAAACGCTCAACATTATTTGCTTTCTGTCGGTCAATCTCTGGTGGTAACGGCTGTGTACCAGCTAGCTCATACGGTTTTTTTCTTTTTTTCGTTTTTTTAATTTCTCCAGACAGGGACTTGTTCTCATAGGTCATGTAGATAGCCATCACACAAGCATCTACCAGACAGGGACAAACAAGCAGACAGGTAGACTGGCAGGCAGGTGGTCATGGCAGCCACTAAGAGTGTTGGCCCACAAGCCTGCAGACAAAGCCAGAGAAGGGCACCTGTTGTCCTCTGTGAATAGGAAGCCTCCACCCCTGCCTAGTGCAGCTTTGCCAGGCCTGCCGGAGCAGTGGCTATGCAGCCCAAACAGTAGCTCTCCTGCGTTCTAATGCACACGCTCATACTGCACTCTCTAGCATGGGAAATGAAAGCCTACGTTAAGCTGACCTGAAATACGATGGACAGTGTGTGGGTTTTGCAGTGTTCTTCTTCTTCATTTCTACGAGGTGCCACAGCTGCACCTTGCTTTGCTAAATAACCTTGATTAGCTGACAGCTGTCTTCTCGTTTATTTATCGGTACTTTTCTCCCCCCATGTGCTCCTTCGCCTCCCCGTTCCACAGCGTTTGTGTTTTCGTTGCTGTGTCCACATCCAAATGGGTTTCAGCGCACCAAAGACTGCACCGAAAGATTGTCCCTTTAAACCATTCTAAACCAAGCCAGTACGGAGGCGCAGCCCCAAGTGTTCAATCGTTTATTTTTTTCCGTTTTTTTGTTATGGTGTATTTTTTATGGTGATTTTTTGATGACAGAACGAAAAAAAGAGTGATGAATAGCGGGAATCAATTTGATGGAGAAAGGAGAGCACGTGAACGCCTACGAGAAGTCAGATGGGCTCTGTGTTCCAGGAAGTGCCCTCAGAGAGAGGTGGGAGACGACTGATCAACGCCCCCCCCCCCCCCACACACACACACACACACACCCCCACCCCCTTCTGTTTCTATCGTGTCACACCGTCTCCGTCTCTTTATTCCTGTCCGTCTGTCTCCTCCCCCCTTAGTGCTTGTGCCATGCCTTGCCCCCACGACCCTTTTGTCGACGTATATCACCCCCGTTGTGTACACCATAGAGAGATGGTGTGGAACCCCTCCTAGGGCTCCTGTTTCGTGTTTCAGTAACTTATCGTGGTGACAATTTTTCTATATCTAAAAATAAAATAAAAATAAAAAAAAAATGTTATAAATACTGTGGACTTTTAGGTGGCTTAACATTTTATAGCATATGTCATATTTGTAAAAGTGAAGAGAGAAAAAAACATTTGAGAAAATGAAAATACAAAAAACAAATATGTATTAACATCTTCCCTTACTTGCACAGGGCATGTACAAGCACTGTTGTGTACAAACATAGCCTTCTTTTGGGTTCCAAGTCCTCTTTCCTGTAAGCTACTTCAGTTATCTGTTAGGGTATGCTTCCTGGAGGCCTTCTTTTGGTTGAATTTCCTTTTGGGTTTTTTAGGTGAACCTATCTGTTGCATGGGAGCGAACAGGGATCCCTGGAATAGAGCTGCATGAAGTAGGCTACGTGTATTAACCCATGTTGGATCATGTGTTCCAAACTCCCAGGATGAAACGTATTAAACAACATGTACAGGCAGAGAACGCTCTGCCTGCTACCTTCCAGTTGTTTATTATTTGTTGTATACACAAAATGCACTGAATAAAATGTTTATATTAAGATTTACTTTTAAAACGTGTCAACTCCTTTTCTGTTTTTGCTGTGACATCCAAAGAGTCCTTGAGGTTTTCTGTGGTCATTTGACTCATAATAATAGTATGTTTCAATGCGTTGTGAGAAAGCCCACTCGGCTCTGTCCTCCCTGTCTGTGGTCCTTGATGAATCATCCAGGGACTCCATTTCCTTTGAATTGCCTGCAGTGAAGGCCAGAGGACAGGCTGATAGCCCTCAATGTCCCATTCACTTGACTTAGGATCCATGTCGCACTCAGGGAGGCTCAGTACTCGTTTCTTCGAATGACCCCCGCCCCCAGCAAAGATGCCGTTCCCCTCAACCTCAGAGAAACTGCTGTAAGATTGTTCCATATGTTATCTTTTATTTTTTGTGTGTCTTTTTCCCTTTTATTAGCAAGGGATTGGGACATACGTTCCAAGCTCTGCGCCTATGGTGAGAGAGAGATAAGGAGAGGGAAGGGGGGGTGGGGGGGGGCTGCTTTCAAGCCAAAGCAGCACCAGCTCTGAACGCTGACCTGACAGCCTCTGCGCTCTGTCTAATCAGGGAGCTCCGCATTCGGGGCACGCGCGCGCCACCCTTGATGTAATTAGCCTCTACAAAGGGAACACTTCCAGCTGATGAGCCCAGCGTCTGGCAGAGCACTCCACCGCGCGGCGTGTAGGCCCCGTACGTGCAGGGCGCCCCCTTTGGTGGCGGCCACACGAGCTTCTGCCCCTCCCCCCCCCCCCCCTCCCCCTTCAGCAACGACAGACGGGAGCTGGTGGGGGTGGGAGAGTGAAGTAAGGAACAGGGTGTCAACCACTAACATATGACAGCGCTAGTAAGGGCACTGGTCCCGACTCCGCCTGTCATGTCGGCGGGGACTGATCTCACTAATGACTGGCCTCTTGTCCAGCGTCACCGGGCCTGTTCTCTGTCATCCATTTGACTAAAGGCTTGAACATTACACCCGCTAAAGGAGGAGGAGAACAGATGAATGAATGCACGTAGACCACAAGGTGCAGTAGACTGTCTTCTCGTAGACACAGCGGGTCCTCTCGGTTTAATGCCTCGGAACACCACGTATTTTCAGACATGATAGCTGACAGTTTTCACAGTTGTTGCCGCTTTGCCATTCTCATGACAGCGTTGCAATTTCTTGCCAATGTACAACGTGCAGATACTGCAGGCAACATGTTAACAAGAAATCCCAGCGCAATAAATCCACCAGATCCTCTGGGACGCCATGCCCCTGTTCCGAGACTGCTGCGGTGCGGCCTATTTCACTGTTATGTCCACCTGTCATGGAGTCATTGGAAAAAGGTCTCCCTGTCACAGCGGCTGCCCTTCCTCAGACACCATGGCCACTGCTTTACGGTGCGTCTATATCACACCCTTCAGATCACAATGGCCTCCTCAACACCTTGAGGAACGAATGTGTTGTGGTTCTCAGAGCCCAGTCCACAACAGAGAGGGGCAACATACTGTAATTAAAAACATGACACCCAAATAAAAATGAACTACTGAAATTTAGATGGCTGATGAGACTTCACAAGAGTACAGGTTAAGAAAGTAAAAACCGCAGAAAAGAGCCAAGCCAAATGGATCCAAAATTCCAATACTTTCATATGGTACTGTGTATGGTAAGCAGACCAGACATGCTGTTAAACATTTGGAATGTTGATCTGCAATAAACACAGTTATAACCGAATGTCGCTATTGACATGATTACCCCTGTGCAATAGACTGATTATTCAGAAGACGATGATATCCTACATTTTCTTTAGATACGTTTCTCTGACATGACCTGCGTCATCTCCTACGGGAGCGTTTGGAGGGTGAGAGACATGGGACGCCCATCCACTATGAGGGCACGGCGTCTTGCTTCATTACAGCCCAGGGCAGTAGTGACTGGAGGACTAATCGTCCTCAGTAATGCAGACTAGATATGAGCCACTTTCATCCTTCATGTGGTTTGACACCTCCCCACTACCGCCATATCCTCCCTTTATGCCTCAACCGCTTCCTCCATTAGCGGGGACAGTCCAATTCATCAAGGAGGGGGGAGGGGTCATCTAGGATTTGGATGTTCAGAGCAAGCGCTTTCTCACTCGTTTCCCGCTTTTGATCGTTTTTTTCCTTTCCTTTGCTCATGCAGTGTACCTCTTTCTCTCTATCTGTCTCTTTCGATCCTCTGTGTCGTCCTGTCTCTCTCTCTCTCTCTCTCTCTCTCGCTCCTCTCTCTCTCTCTCTCTCTCTCTCTCTCTCTCTCTCTCTCTCTCTCTCTCTCTCGCTCCTCTCTCTCTCTCTCTCTCTCTCTCTCTCTCTCTCTCTCTCTCTCTCTCTCTCTCTCTCTCTCTCTCTCTCTCTCTCTCGCTCTCTCTCTCTCTCTCTCTGTGGCTGTCTGTTCCTCTGGCCAGTCAGTATGCCAGCCCAGAGCCAGGCCGGCGTAATGACTCGCTCCCCTCCCCGCTGGTCTCCGAGCAAAGACCAGGTGCCAATCCCGAGTGCATGGAGAGAGCACAAACACACTTACACCCGTCCAGGGCTAAAACACTCATTGAAAGATCCTGCACATAAATCAACTGTATCCTTTAACATTCCCTATAATAATAATTCATTGTATTTATATAGCGCTTTTCTAAGACCCAAAGACGCTTAAATATGCAGAGTGCATACAGAGCAATTCATATAATTCAAGCCAAAAGCAGACAGAAACTACACACACACACACACACACGCACGCACACACACACACACAATCAAGCAAGGCATGAACTGATGCGGAGCAAAGCCTTTTGATAGCGTGTTGCCTGTACGCTCTGCAGCAGGGTGCTCCCAGTGCTTTTTCAGCAGCCAGCCAGGGCTCATCTGTTGTGACACAGCGCGCGGCGAGGACGGGGAGCGGTGATGCACGTGATGGCTGTGTACCTGTGAAGGCTCCGACTCATCCCTCCTTATCGCTGGCAGCACGCTGATGGACCCACGGACCGATAAAGAAAACAGCGCCGCTCCTCTCCATCTCTCCATCTCTCTCTCTCTCGCTCTCTCTCTCTCTCTCTCTCGCTCTCTTGCGTAATATCTGCCCCCATCGTGCTTACACAATTTTCTCGGGTGATATTCAAAGCCAGATACAATGCACACGCCGCATGTTTTGTGGAATGATTTGAAGTAAATCCGACACATCAGCTAAAGTAAAAGGATTTTTATGTTTTGGTATGGAATACAAGTACAACTTGTAAGTTTTAGCAGCCATTCACTCGCATTACCGTTTACAGTTTCTGTGTGGAGTAAATATTTCATGGGTATGTGCATATTTTTGTCTCAATTAAATCTCAAAGATATGGTAAGAAAGAAGGTCTCGCCTTAGTAAATATTGCATATTAGATGTCTCAGCCTCAGTCTCAGGTTGATACTTGCAGGATTGAATCAATTTTCTTCTTGTCAGTCAAGGAGCTAGGGCATGAAATTGCTGTAATTATAAAACAAGTTCACGTGAGTTTCTCCCTTGCAATTTCCGCAAGATTTGATGTACAGTAAGAATGGGAGAGTGGGGTAAGATGAGCCAGTGGGTACGTTGACCCAAATCCTGTATCTAGGCAACTGTGCCTTAATTTTGTCATTTGACCACCAATTTAGGATGAGCATTGCATTTCACTATGACTGTGATGGCAGAGAACATTAAAGTGGTAAGCAACTTTTTTAACAAGAAATATATGTTTTTCTTGAAAGAAAATGTACTTGTATGTATAGCAGCCTCTTGGGAAATTAAAATTTGTACAACCGTGGGAAAAGGTAGACGATTGAACTCACCGGACGCACAGTCCTCCCACGAGAACAGATGTAGAACCCAGGCTCCATGTCTCACACCTCTTGGTTCCTTAACTCACTTGGGTCTTTGGGTTTATTCAGGGGTTTGGGTTTATTGCAAACAATTACTTGTTTTTTTGTCTTCGGGGCTGCTGTTGATAGCCTGAACCCCTGCATTGTGCAAAAAAAAGAGACTCTCTCCCTCTTTCTCTCTCTGTTTGTCTCTCTCCTCCCCTGCTTCTCTCTCTCTCTCTCTCTCTCTCTCTCTCTCTCTCTATCTATTTCTGTCCATTTTCCCCTAGACATTTCCCCCGCTGTCTCTCTCTCTCTCGCTCTCTCTCTCTCTCGCGCTGGGTCTCTCTCTCGCTCTCTCTCAGTTTTTTTTTTGTGTTTCCTTTTCTTAATATCTCTCTTTCACTCTCTGAGTGACTCTTCACTCACCCACCACCTGAGCGACACACACAGTATAGACATAAACCTGAGAAAGCTGTTTGCCAATGGTCCTTCTGGGTATCACTCCAGAGTAGTATTAGTTCAGCATTACCAAGGTGGAGTTATGGCTGCGTGTATTTATCGACTATGTCATGCTAGAGTTTTTCTTAATGAAAGTTATGGGGACAAACAAAATGCTCCCCCAGAAGTTATGTCGGGGTACAACAAAATGTACCGGCTTTTAATCCCATTATTGTGAGGAAATACGCAATAGGAACGTCAGTGATCGGTGTCGATTGCTTATTAAAAAGATGCATGTCTGCAATCCCACAATAGTAAACACATAAAACACCCTAGCACACAGATTAAACGGAAGGAAATCCTTTACTGTCAGAGGGTCAAATAGAAGACAATAACTTTAGAGCCAGACTCCATTCCCTTTCCAGGAGCCCGCTCGCTAGTTGCGCTAAACAGACAGATCAAATATTCCAGGGCCCATGCCGCTCTACTCCTGCCCCGTCTCTGCCCACCCTGCCCAGTGTGGCTCTCCCTGGACTGTAAGGGGACTGCTCTCATCTCTCCCTGGACTGTAAGGGGACTGCTCTCATCTCTCCCTGGACTGTAAGGGGACTGCTCTCATCTCTCCCTGGCACTGTAAGGGGACTGCTCTCATCTCTCCCTGGACTGTAAGGGGACTGCTCTCATCTCTCCCTGGACTGTAAGGGGACTGCTCTCATCTCTCCCTGGACTGTAAGGGGACTGCTCTCATCTCTCCCTGGACTGTAAGGGGACTGCTCTCATCTCTCCCTGGGCACAAAGAGCCTGGCGTCCGGCCCTTATCCTCCCTGCTAGCCCACCAGAGCAGCAACCTATGGGTAAGAGCTCACAGCAAGGGCGCCAGCCCGAATAGTAACCAACGCCACTACCCCCTACCCAACCCCCGTCAGTACCCTCCTCAGAAATACAAGTGTACCAGGGGGCTGGTTGTCCTGGTGAGGACTTTTCTCTACACACTTGTGTTCAGCGAGGGTGAAATGGGGAAAGGAACACACAGGAACTGAGATCCCCGTCCTTCAGGTGGACACAGCGGGTCCTCACGGTTTATATTTGGGACATAGAAGTGTGTAGGCTAAAAGTACAAAAAAATGTCTTCTTTTTTATAGCTACCATAACTTTGAAGCTGTGTGTGTATGTGTGTGTGTGTGTGTGTGTGTGTGTGTGTGTGTGTGTGTGTGTGTGTGTGTGTGTGTGTGTGTGTGTGTGTGTGTGTGTGTGAGTTGGCCAACTCATTGGAAGGCAAGTGCTTGTGTATTCAGAGCACCGTGCCTTGTGTGGGTTCAGGTGAGGACAGCTTTACACGATCGACACACACAAAGCGCTGTCCCTAGCTTGCAACTGATGGCTGCTGCTGCGAGAACACACGCCATATACTTTATCTCCTTCCCCATTTTATAAAGGCTGAACTATTACTGCCATATACAGTATAGCTCTGCAGCTAAAGGGACTCTTCCCAAACCCGTTGTGTCTGGGTGAGGGTGCGACCCTTGACCTTTTCGGCGACGAAGAGGAAATGACACGGTGACCTCTGCCGTTCCACCAACATACATGGTTTGTTCTCTAAGCCCTTGTCCTGTTTGCTCCATGGGTCCGGTATTAAGGGATGACATCATGCGCCAGCTCCTGGCGTTGTGTAACCGTGGACAAAAGTAATTCAACTGGAAGGTGGAATTGTTGGTTTTAATTATTATTATTATTATTATTATTATTAATAACCCTTTATTTGACCAAGTGAGTCCCATTGAGATTACACAATCTCAAAGGGATCCCAAGGGAAGTTGATACAGTGCACTATTAATCCTAAAAATGGGTTGAGCGGCCAAAAAGAGGCTATCATCCCTGAGCCCTGGTCAAGAATGTGGGATTAGCGTGACTATAATCCAGACAAAGAGACCAATATTATAGGCCGTTAACGGATAATCCTTCAGCTAATAGTCCGGTCAGAACGGCTCTTTACTGCTCTCTCTTTCCCTTCAAACACGCACTCTAAGCTGCCTAGAAAAAGACGGGGCCCATCTTCGCCGCATTCCCGTATCCATATCCATCAGAAAATAAACAGCATATTACCTGTGATGGCAAGGCTGGCAGTAGAGGTCATTTTGAAGGGTGATGTAGCTGCTTGTTATGATCTGGTTTGCTGTGCTTTTTCGAGATCAGACTCATCGCTACAATATATACTGAACATTAGGTATGAATCTGCCCGGTGGTTCCCTGTGCAATCAACAGAATTCCTAAACCAGTCAGATCCAAACATCTTATCTTCAACAATCAATGCAAAATGATTGCACCCCTTTCACGGCGATTTCCAAAGTGTGTAGAGAGCGAATGTATCGCCACATAAACAGACTTTATTGCTTTATACCCATGGGAAAGTGTGAGGCCTTCATATATCAGTTCCCATGCACCAATAATCTTTATTTTCATCAGAATTACTCTGGAATCCCACATGACTGCATTATTAATCCAGGTTTGTTGAATACAATGCATTTTACTGCATATTAAGTTCTCTCAACCTGTTCGGCTCAATCATCCTTCCAAGCGAAGTCATTCCCAAAGGTCTGATGGGAAGTGCTTGGGACGTCTCAGCTTTTTCCATTCCCCCTGTCATCTGTTAATCTTGGGTGTATTTCATCAAAGCAGCATGAATCATCTCGTTCTATTTACCATGACAACTGATGAATTCCACGAGAGGAAGGCACAGGCCCTCACCCAAGATGGATGTCCAGTTTGAAAATCCACTTGTATTTTTTATTTCATTTTTAACTCAATGAACCCCTTCATATCTCTGTGGTTGGTGACATAATGCCTGTTCACTTCACACGCCAGGGATTTCTAGGTCTGCGCCTTGACCAAGCCTAGCTATGGTGTTTAGGTACTACAGGGTTGAACAATCGTGTGCAATCGTTTGAGAGCAAATTTGAGGAATTGTGCCAGTAAAACGTAGTAAGGAAATGCTGATAGACCTTTGCTTTGCCTTTGCTCCTGCCTTCTACCTTTTCTCCCTCTTCTTTCTCTTTTCCTCCTCCTTCCCATCACTACTTTTTGGTTCTCTGTGCAGGAGGGAATCCCGACTCTTGCCTCACTGCAGTGGGGGAGGAACGATGTTACGTAAAACAGGCGAGGGGGGAGTGGCGGGTGGGGGTTGGGAGGTGGTAGAGCCCTCAGGCAGCCAGGCAGACAGACAGACAGGCAGACAGGCAGGCAGGCAGGCAGGCAGGCAGACAGACAGACAGACAGACAGACAGACAGACAGACAGACAGACAGACAGACAGACAGACAGACAGACAGACAGACAGACAGACAGACAGACAGACAGGCAGGCAGACAAGCAGGCAGGCAGCATCCAGTATTCATGAGGCCTCTGCAGCATCCAAAGGCACTCTGGCGCTGGGGCTGTTTGGACAGCTGAGGCTAGCGAGCCGTGCAGCAGCCAGCTCTCATTAGGGGGAAACGTTTTACCTCTGAGTCTCTTGCCTCCTCATCCACCCCATCCCTTTGCTCCGACAAACCTACCGCTCCCATTCCGGTTAAGAGGTGTGTGTATGAGTGCGTGTTATACAAGCACTTGGAGCACCTCCTATTTATGCAGCCTTACTCGGAATAAAAAGACACGGCTGAGCAAGGAGAAACCCTCGGTTTTAAATTTTAGAAATAGTCATTATTAAGCCGGACAGTGGGTTTGTTCATCAAAGAATATGGAAATTGGGGTTGCATTGGTCACACTGGTCATGATGTATCTTTATCCCCCCCCCCCCCCCCACCTGGGTGCTGCCTATGCACCAAATATGGCTGCTGTTATCTCATGCAGCGGAATGTACATAATGTACTAGTCCGCTACCTGAGGGCCATCCATTGGCTGAGTAGACACGACTGTGGGGGAAACGTGGCGGCGGGGAGGCGCGCTAACAGAGAGCTTCAACGTGGGCCGTCTGAGGGGAGAGCACGCCGAGGCAAAGGAACGCCAGCGACAACAGAGAACAACAGAGCGTCTCCTCCAGAGGAAACACGCCAACGGCAAGGTAAAGCGATACATGCCGGGGACCGAGGAGAAACACGGCACAATCAAAGGCCCGCGGAGGGTCTCCTCACCGGATCAATGGCTGGCTGTGTGCGATAATGGGACCGGTGGTAAAGACAGCGCAGGGCGCTTGTGGCCCCCCATGACAGATGGAGCAGTCGGCCCTGCAGCCAGTGCCTCAGCACCCGATATCACCCCGGCCCAGTCTCCTCCCACGAATCCTCCTTCACACCCGGCTCCTCCCGGGCCAGGCTTCGTCTCCTTCTCACCCCACCCCGGTGTCCTCCACCTCCATCCTTATCCCGTCTCTGCCTGTCTCACTTACCCTCGTTGGTGTCTCCCCTGGCGGGGCCCGGCTCCGTTCCCTCCCCTCCCCTCCGTTCTCTCTGGCCGCTCCGTGCCTCCGGCGGCAGGCTCTCCCTTATCCTTTATTGTCGTCTGTGCCATTACGTCGCGTCTCTGCCGCTTTTTGTCCGCGCGGCTGTCGGGCCAGCTCACGCAGGCAGCTTGTTGACTGCTCGAGCACCCCCTCTTGACACCCCTCTCCCGGGTCAGTGGTTGTTCATCCAGCTTGTCAATAAGGAGTCGGTCTGCCGGTCAGATCCAATAACGCACAGGCTTGGGGATCTGGGGGGCAATTTGCCATGGCCAGGCCAGCCCCAGGTCTCCAATGAGACAAGCTGTCGATTCCCTGCTATCTATCTATTAGCTCGCTAAGTGGTGATGGAGACTGGGGCCCAGAAAGAGAGAGAGAGAGAGAGAGAGAGAGAGAGAGAGAGAGAGAGAGAGAGAGAGAGAGAGAGAGAGAGAGAGAGAGAGAGAGAGAGAGAGAGGCATGGCACCCAGTAAAGGAGAGGGTTCTTTATTGATGCCTGGGGAGAAGGTGTGGTCATCATTGATAGGCTCCTCATCTGCACCACCAAATACCCAATCAACATTTTCGACACATATGCCAATTTGTGGAAGAGGGGTTACGAGCGCTTTCTGGAAATAGTGACCACGTCGTCTTTTTCTGATGTTATTCTGCTGGTTCTCCTTATTGCAACGCACAGTGTGGACCCAGGTTTTGAGAGTTTGGAACTGACAGACGTGTGATTGTTGTTGGGCCTAGCTCTTGTAATAGTAATTTCCTGATGAGGAATTTTCCAATTGGCAAAATATCGGCAACCCCAGCTTGTGATTAAAACCTGCATTAAGGTGCCAACGTGTAGTATGGCATATGGTTGGTATTCTAGAGTGACTAACTGTTCATTTTTTTCTGTTCATGTTCCAATATCATCAGAGCAGTAGGCGCCCCCGAAATATGTGGATTGGGGCTTTACGACACACTTCCGTCAGATGGCATGACCTTTGTTTGACCTTCACGTCCGTAGCTTATCAACGAGGCATACATACATATTTCCTGTTGCTTAGAGACAGCAGCACAGTTATAATCAGAGATGCTGGAGGAACCAGTCAGTCATGAAGGAGCAGCTCCAGAAGGCGGGGAGGCTGGGGCCAGAGGCAGCAACTCGTCCGACGGCCAGTGAGCATAATATCGCTCCCCTGTTTACGTTGGAAGTTTAAACCGCCTCAACAACGGGCATCGCTGTCTACCCGCCTCTGTAGTTAAGGCGGGCAGCAACACTGGCACCCACACGTGAACTGGCGCGCGTGTGCTTTTGAGACCACCTCACAGCTCCTTTCAGGCGGGCACACACGTGCAGCGTAACAGAAGCACACATGTCAGGACGTGCATGCTGGTGTTACACACACAGGTGCCGGGCCCCACTGAGAAGGCAACGAAAACAGAACAGGGAGAACCGGTTTTCCGAGCAGCTTCCATCCGTGGGAGATAGGATGACACAAGCAGCTCAGATCCCCCTTTGTCTTCTGCGTGCCCTACTTTGGAGAAACGTCTTCCCTTCCCCGGCATGTTTGGCAAACGACTTAATGGAGGTTTACAAGCTGGCAAGGCGCTGTCGATTGTGAGATCAGAGTAATGCAGCGTGTGAAAGCAGCCACTTCCGAGATGCTTGGCTGCAGCCCACACAACATCAGACGTCAAGGGCTAGGGAGTAATTCTTCTTTTTCTACAAGATCATTTCTCTGAAAAGAGGGGATGGGCGAGGGGGAGAGGGGGGGTCCTGGCCAAATCTCTTCCAGTAACGTGCATTTGTGTGTTTTTGTGTGTGTGTGTGTGTGTGTGTGTGTGTGTGTGATCCGGCTGTGTGGGCTGGAGAGTGGAAGCCTCTCGTAGGTGTCATGGCCCAACTGTTCCATCATCTATTTCAGAGGCCTTAGGGGTTGGCAACCCGCTGTGAGTGAGCAGAGTAAGAGACAGAGCCAGGATGGAGGGGTGTGTGGTTGTTGAGTCTGCTGGGTCGCGTGTGTGTTCGTGTGTGCGTTCGTGTGTCTGTGTGCACGCGCACGTCCGTGTGTGAAGCGTAGTAATGGTGAAGGATGTTTATTTCAGTTAGGACCTAAAGAAATACAAATTAGCTCTGGAAGGCGTGTCAGCTTTTTCACGACTCATGGCACATCTCCAATTATTGATTGCGCCAGGAGAATTGGATTGTTTGAACGTGTCTTAAAGGCTCAATTGTGAGTATGTACTTGGCTTATTTTAAACTTATTTTAAAAAAAGTAAGTTCATGGATCTGACTCAGCCTCGCTCAGCCCAAACCGATAATAGGCTGATAAAAATGGAGAGGATCATATTGTGAAGATATATTTTTTTAAAGACGCTGCAAAAAGGTGAATAATAATTAATAATTGTCATAATAATATAATAATAATAATTTGTGAGCAAGGTGTGTATATGGAGTACAACCATGTTGTTGAGTGTGGTGTGTGTGTGTGTGTGTGTGTGTGTGTGCGTGCGTGCGTGCGTGCGTGCGTGCGTGCGTGCGTGCGTGCGTGCGTGCGTGTGCCAGGGGTGTTCCAGGAGTGTTTCTGAGTGGGTGATCGGGAGGCTGAGCCAGTGCTCCTTGGGGCCGGCCACCCCTATAATCTATCTCTCCACAGGAGAGAGACAGGGATAGCCTGGAGGCCACGGCCCAGATAGATGGAGCCATCTCTGGGTATATTCACTTCAGGCTGGCCCAGACTCAATACCACAGCATTTGGGATATTGGAGAGGCATGGTGTTGTTTGTGTGCCTGTGTGCAAGTGGAAGGTGTTGGGTGAGAGAGAATAAGTGATGGTGGAATATGGCTCAGTTACGTGGGTGTACTATGTGAGAATGATGTGGTCCATCATGTGCGTGTGCACCAGGCTCCCTGCCCAATCAGGGAACAGTGTGATCATGACCTTACAGCACACTGTCGTCAGAGATAGACGGGGGCTGTGTGAGGTGTGGAAGACCTTGGACATCTTGAAACCAAAAACAACATGAGATGGATGGAAGGAAGGAAGGAAGGAAGGAAGGAAGGAAGGAAGGAAGGAAGGAAGGAAGGAAGGAAGGAAGGAAGAAAGGGCAGGAGGATTAAAAAGGGAGGTGGGGGTGGTTGTAGGAAGCTCATGGGAAAGGGGCTGGTTGCTACGGAGTGTGTTAGTTTTGTGCTGGTGTTGCTAGGCCGATGGGAGGCAGGCAGCTGGCTCTCCAGCACGGCACCAGATGGAGCCACGCAGGTTCCCTGCAGAACAACGTCACTGTCCCTTGTCTACATATGTCCTATTATCCCCCTACAGCACACAAACACACGCGAGAACGTGCACATATTCTCTCTCTCTCTCACTCCCTATCTCTCTCTCTCTATCGTCTCTCTCTCGCTCCGTCTCTGTATTGCTCTCTCCGTGTACCTATTAATCTCTCTCTCTCTCTCTCTCTCTCTCTCTCTCTCTCTCTCTCTCGTTCACACAAATGGTCACAGATGGGCTGTGGACAACTATGGTTTGTTGACTGTCCTTCGACTGTGAGCACATCCCAAATGACCATATGTAGACAGAGGAGAACAACCTAGTCCTACACTCCTCACCCAGTGGACTGCAGCTCCTCTCGTGGGTGTAAACAGAGAAGATGTGATGAGGGTTTATTGGATAAGTCTATTAGAATAGCGATGGTAACGGCTTAGTGAAGCTGATTTTCAGGGTCGGGACCAGAGGTCTTTATGGAAGAGGCCCTCCCTGAAGGCACTTTTGGGATGATAGTAGTATTGGATTTTTTTGGGGTGTCCTGTCATATATTCATAGAACTAACATTTTGTAACACAATACAATTCTATTCCTGAAGATGAAAAGGCACAGACAGCCAGTGAAACAGCAATAGCAAAGACCTGTACTATATTTACCCGAGATCTTTGTAGAGTTTGGAGTGGATTGAAGTTGAAATGAAGAGAAGCCACTGTTGTTTGTTCTCTTTTGGAGAGGCATTGTTTGTTGTTGCTGAGGTAGAATGATGGCAGCAAACACGCTGCTCAAAGCAATTACGGCAGGATCAGTGGAGCCCAGACTCTGAATCTTTATTATCTCAGTTGACCTGTGCTCTCACCCTGATCCAGATAGATCTAAACATATCTCTCTAGCTATTTTGTTGTCCTCGCGTTGGCAGTAACACAACTGAAACTCTGAACTACCAAAACTTTCATGAAATACCTTTCATGAAACACCATAATATAAAAAAAGGAAACAGAAAACTTTCTAGGAGCATAACTAGAACATTGCTGAAATTCCTTCCGTGAATCTTTCGAGGCACGCAAAGAGGCATCCATTTTGGTGAGGTTGCCATAGAAACCATAATTGGAATCCAGTGTTCTCCACCTCCTCCCTGTTAGAGCTCCGCGTTCCAGTGAGTCCAGGACGAGGGCCCACAGACTGATGGTGCCGTTCTAAGCCAGAGACAGCAGAGCCGTCAGAGGAACACAGAGTCTTCGTCTGGTGTCTCACCTGGCAGGTCGACTTCCTGATCCCAGGACAACTTCACACAAACTGTCTGCCAGGGTGGCATGAGAGGGGAAGATGAATAGAGATAGAGTCAAAGAGAGAGGGAGTGAGATAGATAGTGAGACGGAGGGAGAGAGAGTGAGAGTGAGAGTGAGAGAGAGAGAGAGAGAGAGAGAGAGAGAGAGAGAGAGAGAAAGAGAGACAGAGACAGAGAGAAAGAGAGTGAGAGAGAGAGAGAGAGAGAGAGAGAGAGAGAGAGAGAGAGAGATTGTGTGTGGGCAGAGACTGACTCATCCTCGACAACAGAACATCTTTCCCTCTGTTGTTTTGGGCTGCACTGAAACATAATGAATAAACTGCACCTCATTTAAATGTCTGCAGCTAAAGCAAGACACAAAGATGGTTGCTTTTGGACCATTACGATAACAATGACAAGAGGGGAAATGAACAAAGTTTGTTGGTTAAAGCAATATGACTCTGGATGGCTTGAATGGTTGATTAACGGTTGATTCATTTCATTTCTTGTTTCCCTTTGTTATTTCTTGACTAGGTCTTCATTTGTTCGTGTACTCTTCGGACAGATATAGTGGAAAGTGGTCTGTGTGCTGCACACACGGACTGGCACCAGCTAGCTCTCCAGTTTGGGATTCCTTTCTCCATGTCCCTGTTCGTCTCCCTCCCACAGCTCATCCATCTTACCCAGCACATTAAGAGGCTGGGATTGGACAGACAATGGAGTTATTCCCATTAGTGTAATTCATATCCCCCTGGCGGGCTCTTTGGGCTAGTATCCGGGTTATTAATAAGCTGCCAGCCAGATCCCAAAAAGGCCCTCCTGTGACAGAGATGGAGGAGGGGGCTCCGACTCAGCCCTGATGTTACCACAGGCCACATGCTGCTGTCCCATGCGAACACACACACACACACACAAACTGTCCACCCATGCATGCACATCTGCTCCTAGGTGTAGAAATCCAGGAAAAAGGGACAAGGCATTTCAATGGAGTGGTCCCTTTAATTAGACGGTCCATTTTATATTTTCGTTCAAGTTTGATCTTTGTTTGAATGGAGGACTTGCCCGCCCTCAGAGGCCAATGTGTCCTGGGCAGTCACCCACCACCTCCCTCCCTGTGGAGTTTGTTTTCGTGACAACACCGCAGGGCACCCCCGGGGCTCAGAGTCACCAGCTCTGGGACTCTGTCAGTCCCTCTTTGTCTCCCTCCAGAGTTCACAGAAAACAAGCGCCACACTGTTTCAATATGGTCTCCAGGAAATCACAAAGACATGCCGTTCGAGTGGCCAGCTGGGTGCGCAGGATTTTCCATCGCGTAGCCCTGTCACACAGCCCTATGTTTGACCTAATGAAACCTAAACAAAATGATGCTCAGCCAGGGCTCAAATAGACATCATGTGTATGTGTGTTAAGATTAAATGGGAAAAGAAAAAGTCTGATGGTGATGAGTTTTTATATATTGTGCGTGTGTATGTTTGAGGGAAAGAGAGAGCGAGAGAGAGAGAAAGAGAGATGAATAGAGGGGTGTGTGAACAATGTGTGTAGGTGTGTGTGTTTATGTGTGGAGGGGGTATTTCTTGTAGTCCTAATGTCTGCGGTAATTCAAACAGTATTGGCTTAGCTGTAGCCTTTGGGAATATCACCTCCCCATTTAGAAGCTTTTATTGGCCTCCATCGCTTAAAAAAATTGGGGCAATTTTACTTCTTCTCTCTGCCTCCAAGTGGTAAATATGTGTTAAAGGCTGTGGAAAGATCAGGAAGCATACCATGGGCCCGGCGTTTGTTTGTCTTTGAGTACGCACGCGCGTGCGTGTGTGTGTGTGCATTTCTGGCCCAGGCCACCACAACTTATCTGGGCCTTGCCTATAACTCTCCTGAACACTCAAACAGCCACACCCTCCATTATTGATGACTTGGAGTGGAGCCATATCCCCGCTTCTCCCTCCTTTCCTGTTTTTGGCTAGTTTAGGAGACTGTGGCCACTTCTGAGATCCACTTCGCCGGATGGTTCAGCGCTCCCCCTGATTAAGCAGGCAGTGGGTGGCGAAACCGAGCGTGGCAGAAGGTTCATCGGGTACTGGGTTCATGTGCGTGCAAAATAAAAAGGTTAGACAAGGATATTTTAAACAAATTCGACGTTCCCACTGGACGCTCTTCCATCGCATTCATCTTCCTCCCCAGGAGCCTAGGTTCAGTGACCTTACTGTAAGCAAACTGCTGCATGCGCCGGGAGGAGGATAGGAAGGGCTGAGAACCAAGGATTAAAAATTCACCCAAAGGGTCTGGTTGGAATTTGAAATCCATCAAATTTTAATCCCAGTATCTCTGCTCCTCCTCCTTTTCAGCTACGACGTTTCCCTGTGCTCATTTCCGTGAGTCTTTCCCATTCCTCTTCCTGTGAGTCTCCTGCTCCCCCTAGGACTGCCGTTTTACTTCCGGGTCCCTGGGAACCGTAGACCCACCGCATTGTCACAGCCAAACTCTCGCTGTCTTCTGTGAAAATGGTTTGGGTCCCCTGCTGGGGCTGATACGGGTAAAGCTTTATTACTTTTCTTTGGACTTACATCACTCGAGTACTCCAGTGCACTCCACGCATGGAGACCGTCACAGGGGAATACCGCGCCATGTTGTAGCACATGCTCGCTCCCACACTTTTCGTTCCTCATTCCTGACTCTGTAATTTTCCACACTCCTCAGGAGTGATGTCATTTTACCCCACCGTTCACCCACCACCGAACAGAACGGACCTGATAGGAAGTGACATCACATGCATTACCCGTGAGTGAGTGTGGCTCGGCTGGCGTTCTTCGACGGTGATGCTTGTTTAGTTTGTGCCTGTTCACTTGCATGTCAGGCTCTAAAGTGCAAACCAAGAGTCCATTTGCTAATGTATTTATTCGAACTCAGTGCACATGTCGGTGGGTTCTTCTGTAGTGAGTGAGCGAGCGAGGGCAAGTAGTGTGGCCACACTGAGGCCACGGCACTCTCAAAGGTCGCCGGCTGAGAGTGAAGGATTCCTTTCCTGTTTGCCGCGCCAAACGGCGCCTGTATCTGCTGCCTCAGCCTAACCCTTTGCCGTGTGAATGAGTGTGTGTGTGTGTGTGTGTACGTGAAAAGCGTGCGTGGCCCTACGTGTGTGTGTGTGTGTATATATATATATATATATATATATATATACCAGGGCCTGTCAGGGCTCCTCTCCACTCCTAATGGTTTAATGGGCCCCCTGCTGTGACTCTCAGGCCCCCTGGAGCGGGGCACACTTAGTGCGAGACAGCACAAAGGAGCGCCAGAGCCTCTTGGAGCAGGCCGTCTTTGTGAAGGGGGGTGGAGGGGGGGGGGGGGGGGGGCACCACTGTGCTGACTGCGGCTGGCCTCATGGTGATTACCCTCCCCAGGGGGTCTTCATTGTGGGAACGCGGCCCCCACAGCATCACCTTTACTGCGCCTCACCAGGGGGCCGCCACGGCACCGCCGTCAATCACCCCCAGCCACGGCGGCCAGCGCTCCGCGGAGGAGCCCGACCGGCTGGCAGCCCGTACAGCTTCCTGAGCGCCGGGCCATCACCCCGCCGTCCCCATCAGCACGTCACACACCCAGGATAAGGCAGAGATATAGAGACGGGTTTGTAAATGTGATGTCATCGTAAATGGTTTGGATGAATGAGCTGGGATGGCCATGTTTATTCACACGAAATGTAGCACACGCACATGAACAAAAAGGACAAACGTATGCGTGGACTGTCAACGCGTGTGGAAAAGCACTGACATTACTCTCTGTTTATTGTCCTCCTCGGGACAAGGCTGTTTACAGAAGAAAAAAAATGGTCTCACTTTAAACAAATAAAACGTACGTTTCATAGAAAATGGTGTGTGGATCCGATCCCACTCCGTCTGTGTGTTCCTGCCAGGTGCGCCCAACAAACATCCCAAGCCCTGGCGTTCTCATCGTGTGACTCATAGTGACTCCTGGTCTCTCCTTGGCCGTCAGGGGGGGCGTGTTGTGCCCAGCGGAGGGGAGCGGCTGCCCACTGTTTACCTATAGTGTTTACCCGGAGGGTCCGGGAGCTCCACACATCCGTTCTCATCGACCAGGTCGGCACTGCGGGGCCAGCTTCACTCGGAGTTCCCCCCCCGGCAGAGGACGGCCCCTCACTCCCCGTTTATGGATGGGAATGGAGATGTGGAGCCCCCTGTCCCCCCTGGATCAACACTACAGGGTGGTTTATACATGTGTCTGTCTTCTATGTGTGTCTCGATCTCTCTCTCTGTGTCTTTCCAAATGTTATTTATACTTTGCCCATTCCTCTTCTCTGTCTTCAAATACTTTTCTGTTTGTATGATTTCCCCCTCTCTCATCCACTCAATCAAACCAAGAGCAAAAGACCACAGCAGCTGTCTCCATTACGGCCCAGAGCTAAAAGGCCTTTGTGCATTCGGGGCTGTCAAAAGAGCACATTTATGTTTACCGCTGGCTATTAGGTATTGCTCTGTGGTGTCTGTGTGTCAACCGCAATCAATGCGGCTCTGAGAGCCACGTCTGGAACAACGTTAGCCTGTGTGTCTGTGTTACCGTCGGAAACCAGCTTGGACACCGGAGGGGCAACCAAAGGGGATTGCTTTTCGCTTTTGTACACTGACTGTGAGGCGCTGTCCTCGAACCAACGCCGGGCTCGATCCGTCACACACTTTGTGGCCACAACTTTTGGAAAAAGGTCTGGTTCCTCCAACTTTTTTCCAGACAGGGTCAGTTGCCAGGCTCGGAAATTGCTGAGAGTGTGTGTGTGTGTGTGTGTGTGTGTGTGTGTGTGTGTGTGTGCGTGCGTGCGTGCGTGTGTGCGTGCGTGCGTGGGTGCGTGCGTGCGTGCGTGCGTGCTTGTGTATTTGTGTATTTGTGTGCTTGCACATACACACCCCATAATAGCAGCCTAGCCTAGCGTTCATATCTCCTCGCCTTATCAATGAATTGTCCTTACGTGCACAAAAACAAGCCCGCTCAGCGGCCTCCGATTGCTGAATGATGGCCCGCCTCGATTCCGGCGCCGCTCCAGATCCACCCCTCTCTCTCTCTCTGCGCGCCCTCCCTCGCCCTCTACAGCGGTTCACGGCGGTATCCAAGACGCGGCAGCGCGTCGTGACTGAGGCCGCGTAGCCTATTTCCCAGACAACACTGCTCGTTAAGGAGCCTCCAGCACGTTCAGCCGACACTCAACTCTAATCATTAGCGCGGAGGCATCCATTCAAAGGCATGGTCCCCAGTATTTGTCTAATGGAAATATTTGGCCCGGGGATTTGAGAGCGCACGCTGGTTGAGTTTGATACAGTTGTATGTGTTCAGTTGCTGTGGAAGCCTCCCGCTGAGGGAAGTTGTGCTATCTACGGGCGGTATCAACTCAGTCTATGTTTGTTTGACCTTACTTCACCCTGGCTGGAAACTGGATTTACATTGAAGTGAGCTCATTCGCAAAGGCCCCTAGAGATAACTCTATTTTCATGTCCCAAGCCGGGGCTACACTTCCAGATCAAAGGGAAAGTGTCATCTCCATCGCTGACGAAATCCACACTCGTCACTACAGCAGACAGAACACCAGTATGCCTGTCTGTGAGAGACAGACAGACACTGACTGACCAGCAGAGGGCGGGACGTCAAGCCACAATCACCTAAATGACTTCAGCCTGCTAAAACGTGTGTGTGTGTGTGTGTGTGTGGGGGGGGTTCTGTGTGGTCTTCGGCCACACATGCTGATGTGTGTGTACAAATGGCGTGTGCAAATGGAACACAACCCGAGTGCCACTCCTGTGTATCACTAGCCAACAGATTCCACTTAGACAGCATTATGTAATTGTGGAGCAGGAATGCCAGCGCCCCTGGTCTGGCACTCAGTGTGTTGAGGGAGCCAGGTATGTGACTTTCTTAAGGAGAAACAGCCATGAACTATTTATGACGTTTCCCATTTCAGCAAGCCGCGCTCCTTCACCTCTTTCACAAATTATTTTTTATGGGAATTGCAAAAGTGCCACAATGGAGGGGGTCAGAAGTGCTTTACCAGTGCAACAAATCCACCCACTGAAAAAATAGGGGGGACAAATTTGAAGTCAACACAAGAAATTCGCTCGTCAAACCACTGCACTGAATAGAGAGGCTGGAAGCCTACGGCAATGTGATAACTGTGATGAGATGGAAATTGAATTGTTCTGGCTAATCCATCCTTAATGGCCCCTTGCCGTTGTTAGTGCTCTAATTGCAGTGTGTTCATAATCATGAGGTTAGAATACCCCCCCCCACACACACACACACACACACACACACACACACACACACACTCACGCACAAACACAAACAACACACACTCAAATACATACACTTACTCATAAAGAGCCAGTAGATTTAAGCTAAAGAGTTCCATAGAGGAGATGAGCCGCAGTGGAACCTTCAAACTGCTGCTTGTCGGTCGTTTAGAATGAATGATAACAGCCCTCAGAAATGCAAGCTCCCACCACGCTTCCTCCAAGCAGGGCAGTCAGTCGGGTTCCCATGGCGGGTGCCTCTGACAGGTCACCTATGATACTCTCTTCAGGACAACGCAGTGCCTAGCTTCCTTTGTGTGCTGAAAAAGGAACCCTTCTGAGCGACACCCCAGTAGCCCCACTATTCTCAAGTCCATCATTGTAAATAGACAACCCACTATCAGAGTGTAGATAATAAAAGCTCTGTTCATTCGTTGTCATGCCTGTTCTTGCTCTACTGTATGTCTGCAATGGAATGCGTGGGGACAGAGTACAAAAAAATGCAGCAGTGTTTGCATTTAGGCCTGTTGTTCTGACAGAATGTACTCAATATTGCAGTAGACTGTCATGCAGGATATTCAAAGGAGGCTGGTAAGTACGGTAGCTAACCCACACGGGAGACTCCCCAGACCGGAGAACTTACAGCAAAAACAAAAGGCACACTTTCCTGTTACTTTTCTTCACAAAGTTTTCATATCGAGTCCAACAAAGCCTTGTTAGAGGCAGCACACCTATCGGCTCTGTCATGGTGGCTAGCTTCAGATTTGCATTTTGATTACAAACTCCAAATCAACCCCCCCCCCCCACCACCACCACCACCACCACCACTGCCATCACTAATCAATCGAGTCACTTTGCTTTCATGAGCTGCCACTGACTAATCATGTCTTCGGGCAAATTCAGCTGCCGGTAGATTTGCTGTGGCTGCTGTGTTGGATTGGGGAGGTGCCGATCAGCATCTAACTCCAGGTCCAGATGTTAGGAGGTCCGTCCAGGTGTGGAGGGGAGTCATGGAGATCAGGTCCCTCGGGAGCTCCTTTGCATGGGAAGGAAGCCAGAGGAACGATTCCGAATTAACGATCATCTCCCGGCAGACCTGGGCTGCTGCTGCCTAATGACGGCAAACACGCTGCGGGAGAGATGACTTGCAGAATGTCCTCTCTCCAGTGGCTCATAAAGTCGATCCTCCTTCGCAGCCTGCTGTTACACGGTGGTTCAGCGCTGGTCCTGAGCAAAACGGGAGCATGCTGTGGACACCTGAGAAACTTTCTGATGTTTTGCTTGTTGGTCCCCTATATGCTGCAGTGCACTAGAAGCCCCCACCACCTTCTGCTTCGCTCGCTCCCTTTCTGTCCTCTTTTGTTGTCTTTGCGGGCGAATCTTTGTGACATGAGCCATATGGCTGCTCCCACACAGCCTCTGCACCATATGGCAGGGAGCATGGACAGCTGTGGACAATACAGCACAGTATACAGTAAGTGTACCTTTACAGTGGTGAATTTTGTAAAAAATAAATTAAAAAAAAGAAGAAGAGGAAGAAGCAGAATCTCTTGTTGGTTTTCTGATAACCCCCTTGCGACAAATGCATGTGTCAAAATAAAAGTCCCCGGGCTCATTTTAAAACATCAAGCTGAATATAATCTATAAGGGTTACAGACCTCCGCTGCACTGTGCAGTGGTTGAAGCCAGCCTGTGAAGCCGGTCCCGTTATAAATAATTCCTGTCACCCAGGATGATATCCAGAGGAGCGGGGGAAGGCGCGGCGCGAGACACCGAGGAGGAGGCCGATCCTGGGGGAAGAACAGGCGGCACAAAGGAGGGAGGAGCAGAGGGGTGGAGGGAGCTGAAACGGAGACAAGGAACGAGGGGGTGCGGGGATGCAGGGCCACAGACACACACTTGGTAAACAAAAGGGCTCCCCAGAACGGAGACCATGGGTTATGCAATGCTATCTGAACGCTGCATCCTCTGAAGAAGTGTTCACTGGCTCTTGAGTTTCAGATGATTGATAAGGGTAATGGCGGGTGAAGTTACGTCAGCGGACTGAGCTATAACCCTCCGTGCCGCTCTCCCTCTGCGACGCGCGCGCCAACAAAACAAGACGGACATTCTGGGACAGTGTGTACGCTCCCTGCAACTTCATTTCTCAATCCATTACTTCCTCGAGGCAGTGGCAGGAGGGGGGAAATCTGAAGTAATCTGCTTGAACGCTTTAATGGTCGTGACAAATGATGGGGTGGTACCAAGAACCTCCTACACCCGCCCCTTCACACAGAGTGTGTTACCTACCCAGACAGGCCAACACACACACACACACACACACACACACGCACACACACACACACACACACAAACATTCACAGACACTCATTAACACACATACCACTCTTTCTTGGACATTCCCTTAATGAACACTAATGAGGTACAACTGAGGTCATTACGGCTGCGGCACTTCAAAGTCTTGCAATTCTATCTTGCAGACAGTCCGAAGAAGTGGGACACTACACTAGTTCCTAATAGGATCTAATAATCTCCCCAGCCACAAGCTCTATTCACTTTTATAATCATTATCATGAATAGCTGTTCCCAGGACTAATGCCACAGCTAGGTTGTCTTTGACCCTCCAATGACCTGGGTGGAGTCATGGAAGTCTGATTCCCCTCCTTCGGTCTGAGAACCACAAAAATGAAACAAAGTACTTCCAGTGGAACTCTGACTAGGTATTGAACCCACTGTTCATTCCCGAGCACTCTTTGAAATCTGATGTGTGGCTGGTTACACTGTCACTGTCCTGATAATTGTCTTTATGTCGTCGGCCTTTGGTTACGGGTGTGGGGGAGGTGTGAAATCCCCCCCAACTACTGCAGTGTCCCCCCTATCTCTCTGTCTGCCTGTCTGTCTCTCTCGTTCTCTTTTTTTTCTCTTCCTTTCTCCACCCTGTGATTTACAGGGGGCCCGTCCAGTGACCCGTGGACATAACCGTGGCCTGACCCCTTGGCAGCACTTAACCTTTGCCCTGGAGGTCACCTCATCCTAAACACATTACTAAAGTTCTACCCATAAACCGCGCTCCTAAGCCAGAGGAGCGGATGTGCCCCATAACAATCTGTCCCTCGCGAAAGTCTGAAGAGTCTCGAAGCCGCACAATGGCCAGAGTGGCTTCTACTCACGTGTGTTGAGAGGGAATAAATATTTGACATTTTCACAAACAGGAAATCGAACGTTCTCTCCTACAACAGCTTAAGAGGCTCATATTTCCTTCAGAGAGATGGCAGCTGGCGCAGTTGAATGTCAACGTTATTGCCATCAATCAATAGAGAGTAAACAAAAAAACGCACCGCTGCCTCCCACAAAAATGAGAAAACTCTCGAGGTCAGGAAATCAATAGAGCTCTTCTTTTCCTGAGGTTTAGATACACATGACGGGGCTTGGTGGGATATCCATGAATCCTGGAACTGACGATATCCCAGATTTGCATGAAGGTCACCAAGCGTGTGTTTAGCACTGTTGCGACGCAATACAGCTGCAAATCATCCACCTAATCGTTATGTAATTACAACTAAGATGAGGCAAGCAATTGTGTTATCATTCAAATGAGGCAAGCAATTGTGTTATCCTTCAATGGTGGAAGGAATAAAACAAACATAAAACACACTGTTAAGAGTCGTTTGCATGGTTCCGATGGGAATTGAAATCAGGTTTCCATAGACCTGAGTGGAGCTCCAGATAATCATCATCTTCCCGTCTGCCCCCTCTTTTGTTCTTTGGCTTTTTGACAGCGAGAACGTAATCGCGCCATGTCTGATCCGTGGAGGCTGCGACTGAAGATACGCATCTCTTCTCTCGCATTTTTTTTTTTTTTGGAAGGGCTGAAAGCCCCTGTTGGCTGTTGAGACTCGACAGCATCTCTCGAGTGATGTTGCTCTTATCTATCCATCTGCACGAAGCACGACGAGGCTTGGAACGTGAGGATGAGGAGGTACATCATGGCAGGCCTAGTCCACTCAAACCTGGAGGGAGAGCGGAACCTTAGAGAGAAGAGGAAGACGGAATGTGTGTCTTTTCTGATAGAATGAGATGTGTTCATTGATTTGTAAAGGGATCCGAAGCTTGTGTGTATGATGGGGTACAGTAGTTATTGATTGACTGTATCAGGACAATCATTTGGCAGGCTTCAGCAAGAGGCTACTGGGGGAGGAAGGCCTTCTTTTCATACACCCCCTTTGGCTGAATGAATAGTGACGCAAGAGAAATCAAGGTGGTCAACATGCAGGTGATACGGGCGCCCTTGTCCTCTGCTGTTACTCAGCTAGCAGATGGGCAAGCCGGATTCATACTGCTCCTCTGGAAGCCAGCAACAAACCGCAAAGATGCAGCGTGTGCGTTAAAGATACACAGACACATGCATCCAACACACACACACACCCACACCCAACTACAAGCAAAACATATGTCGCCAAAATAATTGTTACGTAAGACAAAACTTAAGAAGATAGCACACTCCTTACTGGTTCCCCTCTGAAGGGAGAGATCCATCGTTAAAATATGACACCCTGTGTCCAGACTGAGAACTGTCCCTCTCATCAGCGAGACTGATTCCTCTGTATTCGAGGCCATTTCCTCCGAGCCGAAATCCATCGCTTCCGTACCGTCGCCGATGGATTTATGCTAATGTTATTTGGGTTTCGAGCGACTACTTTAGCCTTTTGGAAAGCATCTGTCTCCAGGGAGCAGGGTACCGTCTCACCATTCACTCGCATCATCTTCAAAGTCCCTCCCGAAATGAGGCGAAACATTAAATCACCTGCCTCCTTTTATTTATTCATTGGTTAGTCGCCAGCCTGCTGTGCATGGGGCCGAGGGCTGATGGCCCATGGGTGCCGGGCGGAGGTTTCAAAAAGTTTGTGCTGACGGGCCGGTTGGAGTACACTATCACTATTCAGAGGGCAGCGATAGCGATTGGTCACAGAGAACTCCTGTCTGATCCCAGGGCTTAACCCAGGTAGATCAACTCCTCAAGCCGGAGATCTTAGCACCAAAGCCCTCCGTGCCGGAGCTAATCTCTGGCTGCAGCCGCATTTTGCACGGGCATGGCGGCCCTCGGGGTGGCGTTCCTCTCTCCACAGCTCCGACCCCCGTCAGACCCGCCCCTCCGCGGAGCAGCTGCCGGGGCGGGGGGACATCGTGTTATCCTCCTCGTTGTCTCTGGGTCCTCCGCCCAGAGTCCTCGGGTCAGAGTGCATTAGGGCTCCTGTAACCGCCGGCCACATCCTCCATTTGCTGGACCCATGAGTGTCTGCAGAGGTGAGGCCCCCTAAGTGGGGCGGTTCCCTGTGGGGAGAGGGTCTGCTGGACCGATCCATTTCACACTGAGGGGTCGATGATCAGCCCCACGGGTGGAAGCTCTGTCCAGGGCCCAGTCTTGTGCTGGATGCACTGTAGTGTTTCAGTCGGACTGAAACAAAAACGGGGTGTGTGTCATTAATTAGGAACCCGCTTTGACAGCTTTCATTTCTGTGCTTACGGGCCAAAGCGAAAAAAGAAAAAAAAGAATCTATTTATTTGGCAGAACTTATCCTGAATCAGCCTGTCTTGCCGCACCCATTACTCAAACGGATATTAATACCGTGTGTTGACAGAGGGGACAGAGAATCACGCTTCGCCATTCCCAGGAGGCCCCAATCAAAATGTGTTCACTCGTGTTAGACCGCTATTGTGTGAACATAAAAAGAGACTTGGGGTGTCACACAAGGAGCTGGCCCATCTGTCAGGACACACAGTAGCACACCGGATATAAATACATCAATGAGGTAAGAACATTTAATGATGGCTTCCTTTGACACCTTTTGGATTTGTCGGTCTCTGGCTGACGTGCCGTGCCGCTTCAGAGGAGCGGTTTTGTCATCCCGAGTACTTTGCCGCCACTTGGTGGGGGAAAGGGGAAACCACCTATTATTATTTTACTGTTGTAATGTCATGAATCTTCTTATCTATGACAGAACGTTCGAGAACACTCTGGACATCGAGATTTTGACTTTTTTTCTTTTTTCATGAACAGGAATGTGTAGTCTTTAGGCTTGCCTGGCCGTGATGTTCACAAACCTCCTACGCCTTACCTTTTGCATTTCATGCTTGTTGTTTGTCTTCCACTTCAGATAAGACTGTTGAGCCCACAACCTATCATCATAGTAGTGCAGACCGGACCAGGTGTACCTAATGTTAATTGCAGCAAAGGCCTTTGAGGAGGAATGGCCGTGTGTGGGTACAACTCCCGCCTGTCAAAGCTAAAGTGGTGCTGGAAACAAAGGGCCGAGGGTGTCAGGGGGAGACAGCTCGTGTAATGTTTGCTCTGACAGCTCTCCCCGCCCCGGAGAGGACCTGGAGGTTTCCGCGTGCTTTTTGGCGCTCCTTTGAAGTTGAGAGGGAGATGCGACACTTTTGTTTCCAACAGGCCACGTTGGGTTTGGATTTGCGGACACCCAAAACAGGAGCTAGAGACAAAAGTCGGACGCATGTCTTTTAGGTGCTCCGCTGCTTTCCTCCCCATCCCTCTCCATTCTTTTTCTCTGCTCTCTAAAGTGCACTAACCTTATTTCCCAATGCTCCCCAGTGAGAGCTCAGCGCCAGCCTGCAAAGCCTTTCCCTAAGAGGGCAGGAGAGAGGGAGAGGTGGGGAGGGGGGCTTTGATGTTGTAAATGGAAACCAGCAGAGGACAGTGGACCACGCCCTTCTCCAGCCCCACCAAAGGCCACGGTATCTCTGGTCGACGCCCACGGCTCTGAGCTCTGTGCGGTCCCACTACGACCCCCCCCCCACACACACACACACACACACACGTGGTACCTCGCTTGGGACGTGATGCCACAAACAGTCACGTACAGTAGCATTAGTGTAAGTCAGCGTGGTCAGAGGTAGCGTGGCTCCTAGACGTCTGAGCGGCGGTAGGAAGGCTAGACGCCGTCTTAGACAGTCCAGCACCAGCCCTCTGAGGGGGGGCACTGGGGATCAGCTTAATGTCCATCCTCTTGATCCTCTCCCACTAACCTACATTCAATTAAACGAGTGCCGGAGACGGCCCCTGATATGTGTGAAACCCCCCCAGGGGATTACGGAGGGGTAATTAATAAGAGTAGCTGCGATTATGAGCTTGCTCGTGGCTGTGTGTGTGACCCCAAGCTCGTGGGGTCTCTAGCCAGGCCCCACCGCCCCCTCTCTCTCTCCTCCCCTGGCCCCCTGCTGGGCAATGTCTCGCCGATGTCACTCTCTTAGTTAGGACACCCACTGTGCTCAATCTCTGTTGTAAGGGGATAGAGGCGGCGTCTGGGTTTGGATCCCTGGTGGAACCTGGTTCCCATGGAGATCTAAGAGCTTTGTTTTGGGGCCGGCAGTCCTGTAGCCACTGGTACAACCTCTACGAGGACCCAACAACATCGCTCTGACAACGAGGAGTCCCTGCTCTCCATTTCCAGTGAAGTCAGCGTAAACACACACCCAGTCAACAGAGGAGAGAGAAACGCATAGCAGATAAAAAACTACGAATTAAAAAACTTTCGTCTTCAGACTTTCTCCCCTCCCACCCAGTGTTTCATCAGCAGTGACCTGAAAACACTGCTCTCACCTCAGATCCACTCTACAGTAGAACTCTGGTGAAGTCACCGTGTGTAGAGGGAGGGCGGGGGGTGGGGGGGGGGGGGGCGTGTGTTCTACCGGGTGTAACGTGTGCTCCCTCTAGTGACACTACCGCACAATCAGACGTGTTCGCATGCATGTGCTGTTTTATTACTACCACTACTACAACTCTTACTCCTCCTCCTCCTCCCCCACCACCCACTACTAGTACTACTACTGCTACTGCTACTGCTACTGCTACTAGGTCTACTAGTATTGCCATTGAACAATGGAAATATCCTTTCATTTCAGACATATAAAAACGTGAAAGTTCTTAAATACACATTTTCAGACTAGGTCATAATGTATTTTCTGTTAAGAATTTATGCATTTTATACAGTACGGTTAGTGACATTCTAAATGGCCTTTTTTTCTAAATATTTATTAGAAAATCAAGTCAAACCCCGCTGTTGTCTAGATTGATTTATTTTCTGACCTCCATGTCCCGTCAGACACTAGACTCCTCACAGTCAAGAATGTCTGGTCACATGACATCCCCAGCTGTCTCCTGCTCTGGCCAGCGCTGTTTGATAGATAGGTGGCGTTGCCGGGCAGGTTTCTGGAGGTGAATCGGCTCCGTGACGCCGCCGCCGCCAGCCAGCCTTGGCACTCCCAGCCCACTGCCCTCCCACTCTTAATTACCTAATGGGATGAATTAATGGATTCAATTAATCCAGGTGACCATCTGTTGGTCAGTCCCAGACAGGGCTATCCTATGATGCTGTTAGAACGCTGCTGATCCTGGCCTGAGGGCTCCACCCGTCGCCACCTGGCCCACCAAGGAGACTCGTCTAGTCACCGAATGGTCTGCTGTGTAAACACGGGAGTGAGTCGTTTTAAAAAACACGTTTTTTATTTTGCGTTCCCTTCACTTAAGACTGATTGTGAGGAAACGAATGGGGAAAAGCCTATGTATGCGGGGACATTATTTTGACGTGGATGTCAGACAGACGTGGCTGTGTAGTAACACTCACTCCCCCACGCCGGCCTCTTATCATGGCTCAGCTGTCGCTTCATGAGAGGCAGGCAACAAGGCGGCAGGTTTGTGTCGTGTCATTTTTGAATAAACCGAGGGGTGACTTATTTTTTCCGGAAGCTTTACCTTTGTTCCCTGTGTGTGTCTGTGTGTGTGTGTGTGTGTGTGTGCGTGCGTGTGTTTGTGTGTGTGTGTGTGTGTGTGTGTGTGTGTGTGTGTGTGTGTGTGTGTGTGTGCATGCATCTCCCAACTATCTCTCACTCTTGTCTCCTCCTCTTTATCTCCTTCACACCAGGGGCCCCATGCTGCTCTAAGCTTTAAAACATTGCGTGTTCAAATAGGTGCAGCTTAGAGAGGCTCGGCACACACTCAGGAAGCAGGGAACAAAGGCCAACCTCCACCTTTTTTCAACACCCTGTTAACTCAGAATCATCTTTCCTATCACTCCCCCCAAAAGAGCATTGGATTTGAATACGTTTTTGGTCGTTTAAAAACTTTTATTTTTTTGCCCATACTGATTGCTGAGGAAAGCTAACTAGCGAAAGTGGTTATGGCCATGGTTTTTGTTGTTGATTTCCATGTTCAAGAGGAGCCTGTGATGCCTGTTATTTGTGGCTATTCTGGTTGGTGAAAAGGTGAGATGAGAGCTCCCCTTGAAAGCCTGATCCCACTTTGTAATGTCACAGGATGAGTGGAGTTTTCACTGCAAAAATAACCCACCTTCTGTTTACAAGTCACTTCACGCAATCTCAAATCCCTATTTGTATTCAACGGCAAAACATCAGAACTCACACCATCATAAAGCCTTTAATTAGTTGCTCTAGGAATTGACGGATAAAGGTTTCTAAGCCCAGCATAATTACCCAGCCACTACAAACAGTATACCTAGAAATAATAGGAAAAACATATATATATATTAACCATCGATTAGGACGGGTTATGAGAACAATCTGCTATAGTAACGTTTAATGCAGAATAAGCTATCGATAAAAAGTGAGGATTTCTTGTAAAACATTTCTACCAGTAGAGGGCACCACATGGCCTCTTTGTAGAGCCTACGGGAATGGTGGCCTGAGCTGACTCTGTTCTCGGTGTGCCAAAGAGACTCTCTGACTATGCATGACAAACAAATAGGCTGTGTGCCTACTCGAGGTACTCCGGATCTTCCATTGCAAACATGGGACATGTTTTGAAAAGCACACCCACCGTCAGAGGCATTATGACTGGCCTGTGGCAATGGTCACAACGCCACCTAAGCCATCTTCTACGGAGGGTCTACCTGAGATCTCCTCATAAGTTTGTCTCTACTGGGATTTTGGGGGGAGAAGCTTATCAATGAGATAAATAGTTGCTAGCGGGTTCCTTTGTTTTGCCACTCAGCACAGGCACTGTTGCACATTAAAGTTCTAGATGTTCTAGAGTTCCATGTGCTGCACTCGGCTTTTTTACACTAAATAAATCCCTTTCTTTTAGGGCGGGAGGCCTATGAAACTCTAAAGAGGAGGGAGAAAAGAGACTAGCGAGAATGAAGGGAGAATAGAATAGAAGAGAAGAGAATAGAAGAGAAGAGAGGGGAGCGTAAAGAGAGAAAAGAGACTTGATGGTCTGTGCCAGATCTGTGATTCAGGCAGAGGGAGAGAGTACTCCACTAGTCTTAGCCCCATTTGAAACAGATGCTGTTTATAACCCAAACCGTAATGGGCAGCTCTCTGGTCTGGTACTGGCCTATGATCACGTTCCAGCTTAGCTTCAGTGCCCATCTTTCTTTCTTTTTTTCTTGCATGGGGAAAAATGCCATTGGAAAAAAGAGAAGGAAAAAAATCCCCCCCCCCCCTCCCACCGCCCCCCAAAACAGAGCAGCACGTCTCTGAAGCCTAGATTTACCCAATCAAACCCATCTCTCTCTGCTGACTTCAAATAGCAAGCTCCCCGACTTGAGCTGTGCTCTAAAAGGAGCTCTCAGACTGAGCTCCGACCACAGTGTGATATGACCAAAGACATGCTTATTATTTCATAGGCTGTGATCTCATAGCACATTTAAAGGAATCACCCAGGAGTGTGGATTTTTTTCCTTCTTTTTTTGGTTACACGTGATCCCTTAAAAAAAACTGCAGCTGGCCTTGCATCACATTCCAAATGAGGATATCAGAAATGTAGGTTATGGATATGAGACAGCTGTTGAAATTACAGCCATGCACATAAGTTTCCCAACGTTTTGCATAAAGTTAATTTTCTACTTAAGAGTCCCCACTAAGAAAACCAATTTGAGATTTATTTTGATTTCATGAACCTTTTAATCTACTTCTTCCTGGTGAGTGCACAAGATCAAAGGGAGTGCCGACTGTCCCTTCATGCGCCAAATAACATGAAATGTATTCCATTCCTAGACAACACTGCTGAGATTAGAACAGATGATTACTCATTTATATGATATTTCGAGCGGATAATTAACCATGATTAACTTTTTCTCACATTTACTACTCATCCACTATAACAAAAAAGTGAACTACTACTTTTGGGATATTTATATGAATGCATCGAAGTGAGTTAGGAAGCATATCTCCAACTGTGTGAAGGCAGACTCATGACCATGGGCATCGAACACTTTGCTTACTATCTATCTGTTGATATTCAGTATTTACTGATTGTGATATTTTCTTCTTCCAGACATTTGAAGACACATCTGAAAGCCTCAGATTAAATATTATCTTTGACCAATGTGAACAGAGCATCGTTGATCAGGTGTGTGTGTGTGTGTGTGTGTGTGTGTGTGTGTGTGTGTGTGTGTGTGTGTGTGTGTGTGTGTGTGTGTGTCCAGCCTCCTGTACATAGATGATATTACAAGGGAAAGGGGGTTCCATCTGGATTAGCAGGCCAGGCTATGGGAGATCAAACGCTGTGTCAAGGCCTGCAGACTAGTTTACTGCAGACGTGGCAACATAAAGTTAGTGTGTTTGTGATTTACAAGGCTGATATCTGCAGGGGCCAAACGAAGGCAAGATTACACACATGGATTGAACAGAACGTCTGCCTGACACACAGTGTAAATGCTCTCCACCGGGCTGTGGGGCACGCACACCCTGATTTATAGTGGTGCTTAAAGAAAAGGGGGCATCAGAGAGACGATTCATTTATTTTTCTTCTTCAACTTAAAGACATTTCCATTCAAATAAAGCCAAACTTTGCTGTAACTGTTCGTGTGCATCCTGTGAAACTCTTCCTCAGAGAATCTGCATCCGGAGGAACCTTCTGGGGAGCTGTAGAAAAGAAAAAGAAAAAACATGGTTACTAGGGGGATCGTTTGACTAGAACTGGGTGAAAAAAAAAGAACATAACAGTCTCTCACTGTTCTGCCTCCCCTTTTAGAGAGAGAGAGAGAGAGAGAGAGAAAGAGAAAGGTAAAGCGGAGAGGCATTGATGTACACTTTATGTTCTTTACGTGCGTTATGTTCTCAGTGCCAGTATTATGTACTGAGCAGGCAAAGGTTTGAGCGGTACTTGGTAAGGCCACGTCATTTTTTGCTAGCTCTTCTGCTTGAGCGGAGCTGCGCTATTGCCGAGGCAGTGTGATTAGGAGACTATAATTGGGTGGCTGTGCTGATAGACCCGACTCTCCCATCGCTCACGGCTCCGACATGTTTATTTACAATTTCTGTGTGTGTTTCACTGCCTTTTTTAATTTGTGAAAATTCTATGCCGCTCAAACATTTGGATGCTCCTCTCCCTGCAATTTACTATATAATTGACTGTTTTTTCCAATGTATTAGGCTGGGATCACAGGCCCCCAAGGTACAGACATCTCTTTCCTCCGCACAGATCAAATGGAGCCAGCTAACCAAAGTGCTGAGTTCTCTCGCAAGGAAAATTGGGCTGCATAAATATGTATTTTAATCGCTGGCCAGTATTTATCTTTCTTCTCCTCTCCCCTTTTGATGTAGATATATTTTCTGGCTCACATATGAGTAACTCTGAGTGTGAAGCACAATACAGCAGTCTACCGATTTGTATTTTCATTTAAATGTAGATAACCTTGGGTAATTCTGAGTAATAGTGTCAATAGAGAGCCACTAGGACAACGGCGTTTAAGATGTGCCCCAGTAACGAGGGAAGGAAAACAAGTCGCAAAGCAGTTGCAAAGTTTCCGCGGTTGACTTTTCTCCTGGACCCAGAGCACCGACAAAGACTCAAAAGGGGGTCCAAGTGGGAAGGGCATAAAAAATGTGCCCAGCAAACTCCTTCAAGGCCCCAGAGAAAGGCTGGGGAATTTGGGGCTCGAGGCAACATTCAGTATTTTTCCAGCCTTCTTTTGTGGCTGGAGCCACATTTCTTGAATTGTCCCTGACTCCCTGGCACCATCCATACACATCAGTCACAGAGGCTGTCTTATTTATTTTATCTGTTGTTCCACTTCTTTTCTCTTTGTTTTTGCTTCCTTTCTAATGTCAGGTGTTTAAGCGGCCTGTCGGTTTTATAGAGACCCTTGAATGGGCTTGATGGGTCAGAGACTCAAAAGACAGCATGTGACCCATCTGCCCAAACTCCTTTATGAACTCTCCCTCTTTGTTGTTTTGTTTTTGTTGGCCTGTGAGAAAGAAGATAAAAGATCACTTCATTGGGTAGGAGGTAACCGACTTACCTTATTTAAGCACTGAGGATTTCATTAGCCATAGTCAAACAAGTCAATAAATAATAACTTTTGACCTTTGAAGTGGGGGAGAGTGAAAAGTTGGCAAAGTGGGCTTCACTCCATCAACTCTTCAAAGGCAGTGGAGAGGCTTCTCTCCCATAGGCTGTGGAAATTGTTTTTGCTGGGCAAATGCTACAACCTGTTATTCTTGCAGACTTATATCTCACCCTGGAAATGTATTTTCCTCTCCCCACATCGCATGCAATCTAAGAAAAGCAATCTCTCAACCGGCTGTGTCATCAAGTAGGATGGATTGGAGTAGAGCGGGCTGTGTAAAACAAGGTTCATTATGAAGTGTGTGAGCGATGGGGTCTTCACGCTCCAGCACACATATGCTTGCTCAGAGGTGATTAACTGCCCCCCTAAGAGGAAGGGCTGTATTACTCTGGCTACTGTGTTTCCAAGCGGTGGAGGGGGGCTGGCGCGACCAGGGGGGGGGGGGGGGGGGGTTGAGGCGGTCATAGGGTAAGACGTTAGGCCGGAGAGTGAGCCTGCAGAGTTGCCCCCCCCAAAAAACAATGTCCTGCTTATCCACATCCAAGGATGGCCATCACTGTCTTCCAGCCGGAGAGAGTCCATCAATAGTCTCAGGTAATGTCAAACAAAGCAATTTTATTAAATAATCTAGTAAAATTCCGTCGAGCAACCTCTCTGTGACAGTATACTGTAGTTTGTCTCAGGCCTTGAAACAATGAAAGGGGGGTGGGGGGGTCTTTAATTGAAGATTAAGCTAGGCTGACCCCCAGCTGCTTATTTTTCATTGGGCCCCAAACGTGCGCGACCTGGTCGAGAAAAGGGCTTTTGCTGAGCCGGGTCCAACGTCCCATTGAGTGGCCCCGCACAATGGCCTCTGGGAATTCACTGCCTATGTGCCCCAACCGTGCCCCCCTACTTACTCCCGGGGTCCCCTGCCACTGGGCGCCACTTCCTGTAATCATCCCCACATGTGGTGGCATTCAGGCCCCGGCACCATGGCACACTTCATTAGGCCAGGCCTTTGAGCAGGACAGCCTACCTAGCTCCGGGCTGTCTCCAGCAGCAACTTTCTTTCAGGGGCCGGGATGAAGGTGGAGGAGGCCGAGGGTTAATCAACGACTGACCGCCCCGGGTCCCCATGGAGAGGTTTCGACGTGACGAGGACTAGGCGCTCTAGTGGGCTAGGTACACTCACGTGAAGGGAGTGTCTATTGGGCGTTGGGTGCGCGAGGTCAAGCCAGTGAAAGCTGTAAATCCTGCGGCGGAGGCCGTCCCCCAAGTCAAGCAGTTGTGGCGATCAGAGAGAGGGGGTGTGGGGGTGGGGGTGGGGGGTGGGGGGGGGATGCGAGAGAGCCGGGGGTGGCCCGGCAACCGCCTCTCTGGAATCCCGCAATTATGAAGGGAATGTCTTTTTGTCTTCAAAAGGGACGCTATGACAAGTGTGGTTTGTTTTGGAGAGCAGGAGACTTCCTCAACAGGCAGGATGATAAATAGAACCGATTTCAAAGGGGAACTCAGCCTTTATCAGGGTACTTTTAGCGCACCGCTGTTTGTCCCAATGAGATAGTCATGTTATCCTGCTCACAAGGTTCTACCTTAGGTTTATCTTTGCTCTTAATGTGCGTTCATAATTCAATTCTCCGCAGTAGTTTTCTCGGGGGTCAGCCATATCTTTCCGCTCCGCAGTTTCTCCAGGGCAAACGTATCTCTCCAGAACCTGCCCGAGTTTCATCGAGCGTGCAGTGTGCACACGCATTGTCTGCATATTCAGCACCTCTCGATTAACCCCTCCCTGTCAGCGCTCCACTCCATGGATGACTCTGACCCTGTTAACCTCTAGGAGAGCGAGCTGCGGTCCCCGCTCACCCTTGGCCCGCACCAAAGAGGTCTGAGTGGGCCAGCACTTGAATGAGCCAGCCGCCACGGAGGCGTAGCCATCACCTCCCCGCATTCACAGCTACACCCTTAAATGAGTGAGAAGCCAAAGACATAGAGATTCTAATCGCTCGATTTTCACTCCTTTTTATTAAAGGAGATTAGAGCAGAATTGAGAGCAATTTGGAGCCAGGCCAAAAGCAGGGGAGGCGGCGTGCAAAGTATTGTTGGATGATTTCCACTTAGAGCAGGCGGGGGGCTAAAGGACTGCTGTCTTGTTAGATGGTGTGTCAACTAAGACTTTCACAAGCCAGTTGGTCAACTAGGATCACAATGTTCCATTGTTGTGTCATTGGAAATACAATCTGACGACAGTTGGCAACTTTGCCGTGGAATAAATGAGCATTGTGGATTCATTCTAATGTCGTGATAAACAACTTGTCTTTATTTGGGGCCGTGTGTCTCATATTGGTCACCAGAGGCAAGGCGCCTCGTCTTTCATGTTGCTGGTTAAAAAGGAACGGGGAGAGGGAGGCGTACAGAGGCTAAAAAGAACCGCCTCTGTTTGGTAATCTTTCTCTCTATCTTTTCATATGACCAGACCTTTTTTTTTCTTCCTCCATCTCTTTCACCTCAAAAGGAAAAGAAAAAAAGTTTGTCAGTCCCCTGTTCCTTTTGTTCTGCCCTTTCTTCCCCGTGCTCTTTCTACTTTTATCCTAATCCCGGCCATGCATGAGCGATCAGTTGTGTCCTGTTGTTTCACTGTTCTGCTAGTTCTCAATCAGTAGGGTTCCTCCTTTGTTCCTTTTCTTTGCCAAACACAGAAAAGGTGAGGAGAGGGACGGGTAATGAAAATCTCCTCTGTGGGCTCAGGTCTTTGTATTGCTCATCAGTTGTATTTTTTTTTTTTTTTTTTTTTAGATATAGCCCTGACTGTAATTAAGGGGAATTGTTGCTGTGATGTTACTCTCCACTGCATTCCCTCTCGGTCTTTGGAGAGTTTGAGAAGCCTGCATCAAAGCACATATCTGAGGTGCAGTGGTCGCAGAACCTGCCCACGTTTTGATGTGTGAATCCAATATAAAGATCTGCAGACATCATGCCCCGTTGAAAAGCTCCACCTGACAGTCAAAGAGGCCTCTCATACCACTGAAGGCAAAACAGACACTTCTGTCAGTAACACAAACAAGATTATGAAAAGACTACAACTGCAGAGAACTCAGTGGTCTGAAAGCACCTCGCTAAAACCAAGCCTTTTGATCTTCAACGATTTTGCTGGAAAGTGCACACAAAAAAAAGTGTGAAGTGATCATTTCCAAAGATTTTTTTTTTTTTTTTTTTTTTACAATTTTCTTCACAAAGAAAGTCCAAAACTACCTGTTGACAATCGTTAATGTGTTGAGATGTACATGTGGAGCGTAAGCAGCCAGTGTTGATGCCACTGCCGCTGCGGACTGTATCAAGGGGGATTGTTATTAGCTTGATCGTGGCTCCCTGCTCTCCATCTGGGCACAGTGGGGACAGAGGCTGAGGCCTTCTCAAAGGGACAGTCATTGTTGCCGGCTGATCTCCAATCTCTGTGGTTGTCGGCCCTAATTAAAAGTCTGGTGAGGGCGTGGGGTGCCCGGGCCTCTGCTCGGCAGGAAATTATGATCGCAAACGTCTTCCTGTCGAGTTCTGCACCGGGCACTACAAAGTGATGCGGGCCGCCATTACCTGAATGAGTTGGAATCAGAGCAGACAGCCGCATCATCCCGGCTCTTAGTCTATCAGGGCCATGCACAAGTGGCCATTGTTGACAGAAAAGACAGGATTAAGGAGGGTCTTCAAGGGAATTGATTTTCATGTGAGAACAATGGCGGGGCGCGGAGAGCCAGGGCCTGGGACTGAATCACACGGCCAGAGAGCTTTATGAAAAGGGTGGTGCCGCCGCGAGCACTGAGATTAAAGCAATCAGGTTCTTTACCCCCCTATCTTTGGATAACTTCCACGCCCCCCTGCCCCCCACCCCCCCCTCCACCGCTGACTACCCTACAGCAACCACCCAATAGCCCCCCCTCCCCTCCACGCACACACACATACCCCCCCACACACACACACACACACACACACACACACACACACACACACACACACACACACACATAAAACACCCTACCCCACCCCAGCCTCGTCCAGCCACATTAGCGGAATAATGACGAGCAGAAGAGCGAGTGGCAAAGGAGCGGGCTGGCAAAAGGAACAAGTTGTTCACTTTGCCCTGAGCGTCCCTTTCCACTCTGGCTCAACAGAGGACCAGTGGCCCTGCTGGGGACGATGGTATGCCAGTCTGTGGGTACAGAACCCAGGCCCGTTCTGGACACGCTGCCCAACCACCACTACAGCCGGGCCAAATACTCCTCTGTTTGTCTGTGTGTGTGTGTGTGTGTGTGTGGGGTGGGGGCTATGGTATGCTGCAGCAGAGGGTGGGGGTGCAGTGCGTTGGTGGGGGCCGGCGTTGGGGGGAACATGACGTGTTGCAGGGAAGGGATCAGGGGTTACAGATGAAAGGAGCGGCCGACTGGCCCTCTGTCTTTGGCCTTCTGTGTGCAGCTGTGGGCACAATTGTGGCGGCGCTCATTTGCATCCATTTGGCAGGGACTGCGGGCGGCAGCGCCGGCCAGGGGGAGCGGCCCCGTTTAAAATGGAGGCAAAATGGGCGGGCGAGTAAACACCCAGTGTATGCAGATACAAACCCATACATTATCTGCACTAGGCCCGGGAACAATGGCCCTGGCCGAGGGGAGAAAAAAAAGGCTATTTCAACCGCAACACGTAAATAAAAACACCAGAATGAGACAGCTCGTGGAGTCGTCAGGCGGGTGATAGGGCCGTGTCACCCTGATGTCATAATGAAAGGGCGGCCTAGTCGGCCAGGGGGCTGTGTGGGGCTTTTGGCTGGCGATGGAGGGGAGTGTCCCGGCCTGACTAGAGACAGGTTTATTGGGGCTGATGAGTGCTAAGCTCCTGTGCCTGGCCACAATAGGGCCTGTGATCTCCCTTTGTGGCTCATTGGGAAGCGCTGGTGCGCTCAGCGGCCCCCGCTTCGTCATTAGACAGATTGTGAACAGGCTGCACAAGGCCCGGCCAGGGCTGAAGGACCCACCAGCCACTTCATTAGCGGCATTATGGCGGGGGGACACGGGCTTTCTTCTCTCCTCCTGCGTCCAGAATGCCCAGGTCTGTTTAATCACATAATTCTCCTCAAGTGCCCTGAGGAGTCGGTCGCACAGCAAGGGCCCTTTAGACCCATGACAAGTTGGACAGATTCATTATATTCATCTTTTTGGATAATGTACGGAATAAGACGGAATTTGATATCAGCCCCGCTTTTTTTTTTTCGTTTTTCGTTTTTGCCTCTCTTCTCTTTCCAACCCGGCTCTTTGATGTCTTCCGGTTTTTGTTTGGAGAGGGCGAAGCATCCCTCTGCTGCCTGGCCTTTGATATGCTCCGGCAAGGGTTAAGGGTTAGCGTCCAAAGGTCTGGGGCCGGGACGTACTAACTTCTCTCTTGGAGAGGGTTGACCTCTGGACCCAAGGGGCGTCCAAAGAGACTCAATATTCAGCCTTCCTTTGATGTGAGCTCTTTCACAGCAGTTAATTATCCGGGGTGGCTAAACGTTTAGCTTGGGCGTGAAAGGGTCTGGGAGAGCACGTGTGTCAAAGACACTGCCTGCTTTTATGTGTCCCGGAGTCCTTTGAAACAATGTGGTACTTGGACACAAACTTGTTTGGATAGGGTGGCAGACAGCTTGAATGCAGCAACCATTTCACAGCGGCGCATTCAACCAACCAGTGGGCTTTGAGGAGGTTTGCTGATGAGGAAGACACACAAAGTCCTTGACATTTCACTGATTCCGCCCTATCAACACCCTGATTTCACACCCTCTCTTTGTCTTTGTCGGCTGCCTTGCACATCTCCCTTACAATCGTATCAGAAGAAGAAGACGGCAGAAAAAGCCTCTTATCTGACAAGCAGCAGTTGCAGTTTGTGAATCATTTGATTTCTACAGTACATATCAATCCACAATCTTCCAGGCCCGCTTTGGGGAGCATTAATATCAATTTATGAGTATATGGCTTTCATCAAGTATCCAGTGAGTAGCCAGGCTTCCGAGCAGGATCCAATTTCCTCTTCCCCCTCTCTCCCATCAGCACCTATAAAGCCGGAGAAGCTGGAGTCAGAGTGGTAGCCTCATCTGTAACATACTGGATTCATCACGGCTGCAAAGTCAATGCTTTATTGGTGCACTTTGTGGATAATAATTTCCCTGTGTCTCAGTAGGAAAGGGCAAATAAAGCCTGTTTGTTTCATTTTGGAGGAGCAGTAAAACTCCCCCATGCTGTTGGCCAGCCCTGGGCTCCTCTGCTGGCCTGGAGTGCCCAGACGCAGCACTGGAGCCCTGGCTACAATAAGGGAGTAATATACAGCGTGACGATCAAACGGCAATAGATTTGAATTAAGATAGGTATCGACGGTAATAAACACCTCGCTGCCTCAAACCAGTGTGCCAGCACCAAATGCGTTGCAGTGTTTGGCACTCTGCACGGTAGCTTCTGTTTATCATCGTAAGTTGCTAAGTGCCGGTGACCTATTTAATACCTGCCTATCAGAGCCTCTCTAGCCTAAGGCATGCTTCAATCATTTCACCCAAAAAAATAAAAAAATAAAAAATCCACATCAAATGATATTTCATTTCATGTTGTTTCTTCTTTAGGTAGTGGGAGGGAAGACTCTGTCTGGGTGTGGCTGATATTGTGGTGGTATTGATCTACTATCGAGTGCACACTGTGTCCAGACAATTCCAATCCCCAGAGCCTGAACACAAAATCACTGTCTAATTTTCAGGTAGCCTACTCCTTTTTTGTGTATGTGTATGTGTGTGTGTGTGTGTGTAGAGCTGCCAAGTCTCTCAGCAGATGCCCAAGTTCAGGAGAGAGAAATACCCACAGACAAACACTCCAAAACATTGGGATTTCATTTCTGCCACCACAAACTAAAAAGATGTGTGCCTGAGCCAGATTCTGTTGTTTACTGTAATAAGCATCCAGAGATTTTCTTTATTTTTTTATTTGACTATTTTTACAAAGAGATTTACTCTGCCTCTGATTCAGACATTATGGCTTAACCTATTTCCTTATGAATAAGGCGAGAGGGTTGCAGTCAACGCATAACCTGATGATTCACTCACCTCCTCAACCGTGCCTACGTGGGGGGGTAGCAACGTGTTAATGATGTCGCTTCATGGACCGCAGATTTTATATGACATCTCTGATCAAACACAACATTTGCCATGCATGTTTGAGGCTCAGGCATGACCCACAAGGAAACATCTACTTCAGTATTAGTGCGGCGCCAGAGCAAGGAGATGCCAGGAGAGCACGCAGCGCCACGTTATCAAGACAGCCTTCAGGCAAGAAAGATCCTGTTAGTCTTTTATTTCTCAGCAGTGAAAGGGAATTCTTAAATGGTTTCTGAAATTTCGAATTCAAATTTT
>CM030186.1:8475319-8502723 GCA_017639675.1 Aplochiton taeniatus | reverse complement strand
ATTTGATTGAATAAAGTAGTCTTTACTTGAGCCTAAGTTCAAAGCATCAAAATCTACATTCATAAAAAAAAGAATGCTAAATAGATTAAAATGGTTCATTGTTTCCTGAAGGGCTCTGTAAAGGCTTTATGAGTGTGGGGGACGCTGATGACATAGTTAAACGTCCTTCTACAGATGAACATATGAAAGACAGATGGTGAGCTTTCATTTCATAAACTCTGGGATGTTTCACATTTCAATCTCACAGAGAGAAACATCTGACTTGCCTGACAGTTTTGATCAAGACTCAGTTTCAGCTGATTCCGCTATATCATTGAATATAGATTATGACTCAAGAGTCATCTATTCATGACCACATCCCTTGAAGAAAGTTAAAGCCTCACTGAAAATAAAAGAATCTTCTGCCAATTAGATACCAACTTGAAATGGCTAATGAATATCTTTCTCTTTTGATGATACATATCCAGTTTTACAAGCGAAGAACAATTGAAAAATGACAAGAAAACAGATGGTGTTATACAAAAACAAACTAACAAACACATAGTGTTCAGAACAGTTTTTCTGTTGTTATTTCCAGTTTTGTCTGAAAGCTGTAAAACTTTACCAAAAGGCTAAACAAAAGTTTTCTGTACTCCATCTGCTCAAAAAATTAGGGCAGTTTGCTTACTTACGTAACTATTGTATGTCAAATATTACACTTCAATTCTCTTTAAAGTGATAAGGTATTCATCCGCAATAAATAAATACATAGATTCTATTTTTAATTAGTAGATTTCTGTAGTTACCATAAGTAAGTGCTAAAAAGTTGCTAAAATGCACAGGTGTAAATTTGAGAGTGTCAAGGAAAATAAAAATGACTTTTGACGACAATAATAAAGGATTAAAGTGTTGTTCTGAACTTCTGTATGGTATTACATTTTCTTAAAATATCTTCGATGCAACCTCTTATTCGTAATACTTTCATTCTTTCCAATGTTATATTCAAACGCTATTAACCATCTTGTATATTTTGCTGTTAAATCTATTCCATGCAGAAATATCCACCAGATTTTCAGAACAGATTCGATAGTCTTGTTATTATATCAATAATCCAAATAAAATGACAAAATAACTTGCTAAAACGGCTTGAACTATGCTATATAAATATCGGCCGATTAGTGTCTTGGTGTAGTCGCTGCAAAAAATATCTATGATCTTGAAACTTTTAGCTAACTTGTGTATCACAGAATTGTACTGTTTATTCACTTTCTATTTGCTAGCTAATAATCTTAGAAAACTAAATGTGACGAAGACAAGTCGTTTTTTTAATAGTGTACAAACATATCTTTCCGCCGTCGGCTGGCCTAAAATAATTTTTTGTCATATATTTCACGTTTAGAAGAGATACCATTTTACCAAAGGTACTGCCATACCTCCGAAAGCAATGGGACACGCTTTAAATTAATATTGCTAAAATATTATTTGTAATTCTTGCAAATATCCCTGTTGCAATGTTCCCATTATAACATACTATAAAATAATAACAATACACATTATTATTAATATTATTACCATTATTATCATTAATAATAGTATCAGTAGCAGCAGTCATTGGCATAGAAGTGGTAGTAATAGTAGGAGTAGGAGTATGCCAATAAGATGATTAAAGAAAATGTGTAGTGTGTAGAGTACAAAATGATTGAATAGACAAAATCCTATCACCAGATGCACTGCTAAAACCACATATGTTTTTCAAATGGCTCCAAATGTTTTGTAATTTGAAAGAAATGAAACAGTGCGGTTAGACTTGATTCCCCATAAATTAAAAGAATGTCAATATATGCGTATTTTTTTATATTTCTTCAAACATGCTAGCAGCAATAATTACCCTTTAAAAGCTCCGGTAATGTATTTCGGGAAATCGCTAGTACTAAATAACAATATATTTGTTGTAGTATTTAGATTTACATCCTGACAGTGAATGTAAGCACTGATTGATTAGCAATTATATTAGGCATTGGCTACATATACAATTTTCATTTTTTAATGTTTTTTGAGTGCCAAAGGCATAAATATCAGACATAGGGAGAAAATGTACTCCTAAAATGGCGGCGCATGTGGCAATGTCTGTCGATGCTGTAATGTTTTCTTCGTAGAGAATGCCGTAATGCATTAGCGAAGACATTAGTAGTTGTGTTTTTGGTTACACAAAAAGTAATTGCTGCCAGTTTTGTTCAAGTGTGTTTTAGAGTGGGTATATTTGGCTGAAAATGGTGTCCCTGTCTTTTCCTGTTCAGCCATTTTAAAACTATTACCGTATCTCTCTGAGATTAACGTCACCACAGATCATTTTCGGTTTTTCTGTATTGAGTATTTGTTATATGTCACTTAGTATTTCCCAAGGTCATGTGACTGGTGACCTGTTTACATGTTTCCACTTCAGTTGGTCTTTATAACACCTCTGAGAGGCGAGTCAGAAGGGGCAGGTGCAACTGACAAAACAAGGCTATTCAATAACCTTGATGCACAGGGGCATGTTTTCACAAACACATATCTGCAGCTTGGATCAATGCAAACAACAGCCTTGACACCTGTACTACAGGGTTAATAGCAACATTAATCGTGTGAAAAAGGACTAGTGATGACAGAAACGGACGTCAGAATATGCGTAGGAGTTATAAATACAGGCAGAGAAGTATTTTTGGCAGATCTTTGTTCAATGAAAACAGAAATCTGTTACGTAAGTTTGTGTTTTTCGACTGCCATTTTAATTCGTCCAGGTCCCTTGAGTAGGACCTGTAATCTGTCTTTTGGTAAAACGGGTCACCATTATATAACAACAAAGTGGATTGCCAACATCATGCAGCTTGTTTTTGGTGACATCCCGTTGCCTGGGTGATGGGGTCCTGCCACTGTGTGTCTCTATTAGTTTTCACGCATGGCTGGCATGGGCACTCCAGAAGTAGGAGAAACAGCCCCCAGAGTCACTCTCACCCCTCCTCTTTGCCCCACCTCAGACCCAAGGCCGGTCTTTGAAGGACAGGCTACTAAGAGGCCATCCCAGTCTTCCAACCCCAAGCATGGCATAGCAAACAAGACCCCGCTACTGCAGGGTAAAGTCTCGTCAGGCCCTGGACAAATTTGTAAATGCTTACGTGGATTAACTCATTCCATGTGTTCCAAAATATTGAACGTAAACCTGTTTCAGAACAGTTGGTAGTTTGGAATGACCTTGTTCTCAATGGAATGTAATACGTGAGATATTCCAAAGACTACAAACAAGGCTCACAATTCATACTTAATTAAAGGCAACACAGCAAGATAACGAAAGGCTACAATATTCCAGCAATTATGGGAAAAGCATACCAAAGCCATTTTTGCTAAATAATGAAATACTAAATAATAAAATCTTTAAACATGCTGAGACAGACGGTTGGGATTACCTTTTAATCTAGGGTCTGAATTCGTAACTCAAGGCGGAAAAGTTTCCTCGGGGGGAGCAGCAGGAGGCGCTGTAAAGCAGTTAGCCTTTTGATAACGCATCTCGGGCGAAAACAAACATGGCTGATGAGGGGGGCAGGGTTGGGAGTACCATACAGTGGCTCGGCAAGTTAATGCAACATTAACATTGGATGAGCTTTTGGGAGCCTGCAGCAGTGATATTAAAGAGATACCCCCTGCACCCCTCCTACCCGAGGCTTGCCAACAGAGAGGGGGAGGCGGCTCGCTTTGACCTCAACTCACCATTCAAAGTCATGTGCACGTACATGATGGCGTGGTTAGCTGTGCAGCCAGTGATTTAGAGTGTGTGCAGCAGCACAGAGGAACATGTACTAATCAAGGTGTTTTGCTGGTGAAAGCAGAGCAGGGTAGTAATAACAAGGTATATCTATGGTGCTATTATAGTCATTGTAAACGTTGCAATCACGTCTTCTGTGCAATTAAAGTTGTTTCCCTGCCATCATTGAAATCCACCAGATAGTGTTCTTGTATGTTTGCATTGGTATTTTCACAAGTGCTGTGCTGAGAATCTCCAGAGCAGACTGTTGCAAAGTTTCTTTCAGGTCAGTTCAGTCCAGAAGTTGTTGCTGTTTTCGTTGCGTTAGCTTGAAGCGGAAGCTATTTAATTCCCAGGGATTTGACAAAAGACACGAAGAAAGTTTGGAAGAGTGTTAGGTTGTTATGAACCTCAGGTAAGGTAAGGATGCAATAAGTTAAGAAGTGGCGAAGCTACCAGCTTCGCCTTCCTTCTCATCGGAGGTGCTAATTCTCTCCCTCAGTCAGTAATGCTGAGGCATGTGAGTCACAACTGTGAAGATACAACGTTTAAATCCAATCTGTCGCCATGCAAGGTGAAAAATGCTTACTGACTGCTCAAGTCAAGCATCACCTTTTACGAAACAACACTCACACACATAGGAACACACTTTAACATGTTTAACATGTAAACTCTACCGTGCTCTTCGCCGATATGTTAGCAGTCACACAATTAATACAAATGCTCTTTTCGATGTCATTAACAGGACTGTTATGTTGTCAGGTGAGACATCACAGAGTGACAGATATAGCAACGCTAATGTTAAACTTAATGAGTTCCCTAATAACCATGCGTGCTTACTTCGGTTAGGAATAAAGAAAATGTTGTTGAATTTCCCCGTCGGGCTAATATAGCAATATCATGAACTTCCCATTGGGGGTATTCTTGTCATTTTACACGATCCATTATTTTTCCCAAAACAATCCAACGATATCGATAGTTTAGCGGTTCATTTTGTGACCACCCAACACTAGCCAAAAGCTGTCACCTTCCACTGTGATAAAGTACAAGATGGTGTCAGACCAGACACTTTGTAATGCTGGTGTCCTGATGGTTCTCAGGTAGTGCCAGACTCAAAAAGGATGGTGGGTGCATGGTTGGCGATAGACATACCAAGGCTGAGGAAGGATGCCTGTTACAGGCAAAAGCCGCAAGAAGAGAGCTCGGCCCTTTTTGACAAGATTGCGAAGATATAAAGGCAATTGACAGAAATTTAAATGATAGAAATCTTATTTAAAAGAAATGCTGCTGTGATAAGATGATGATGACTTGTGTTATAATATGATATTCTTATTTGATTTTCCTGAGTACAATACAAATGTAGGTGCAAATTTGTATTTTAATAGGAACGATTGATTTTATCGCATTGGGAATGTTTCATACAATTATATTTACATATCTGAACATAATTCAACTTTTTGTTGTAAATTTATACTTTCTTTTCCCAAACGTTACCTTCATCAAAGTACTAGTAAGTGCCCCCGGTTTGATAAAACAATGCTTGCTGACTTGGGAAAATATTATCCCTGGAGTCTTGGGTTTAATCAACTTTTGTTTGCAAGATTCCATGTACTAATTGACTATTACAAGGGATCCCAGTGCCCTTGTTTTGACCACCAAATCATGTCAACTGCTTTGGCTTTGCTTTATGTAGTTAAAAAAGACGCTCCTAAATTCTATGAAATTATTCCACGTCAGCTCGTAATCACAACACAGTATAGCCTACTTCAGGTATACTTGGACTACATCCTTCGGCACATGAATATACAGTGCTGAGTGAAGCAGCCATTGTGACTTCAGGGCATGTTAGCAACCAGATCGACCGGCTGCCAGGCCAGGGAAAAATAATCATGTGAGTGAGAGAGAGAGAGAGAAAAAAAAAATCCCCAAACCCAAATTGGCGAAGCAGGCAGGGTGCGCACACGGCAGTGGGCTCCTCTATAAAGACATCTGCTGATTACACAGTTTGGGGAGGCCTGGTAGAGCGGAGCCTGGCATTGAATGGTGTAAAGTGATTGAGACCACACCACGGGTGCTGAAAGAGCACAGCACACGATCGCACACAGCCAGCCGCTCGGAGCGTGAAGCCACACAGACGGGATGCAGAAAGGAGAACCTGAGCTGCCCAGGGTGGCAGAATGCTAGGCCCTGGAATCCCGTCAAGGGCTTTCTTTATTTCGTCAGGCCTTTAGCAGTCGGCAGGCACAGAGAACATCCACCGTCTCCAACACGGGCTGGATATCATTTTTTAGTCCTGGCATTGGGCCATTTCGAAATGATGCGCGCTCTGTCTGTGTCTGAGCACCGGGCATCGGGCCGTGTGGCATGCACCCACCCGATATGATGCCAGCTTGCTGTCTGTCTTGGATGTCTATGACAGGCATTATAGACACGTCTGTCTGCATGTGCGCCTGCATGAGTGTGCATGTAGTTGTCATGTGTCTGATTGAGCAGGAGCCTGGCTTCAAGTGGTCCGTGTGCGTCCGTGTGACGCTCCCCGGGGAGATCCACCATGCTGCTATGCTGCAGACATCCTCCTGGTCAACCCAGCAGGAGAGGCCCTGGGTGCCATGGACCCAGGGCCTTCCACCTCACAGGAGCAAGATCACAGCACCACCGGCATTCCTCCTACGCTCCACTTTGCTTGCTTTTGCTGTTGTCATTTGGCAAATGGATTGCTAGTTAGCGCTATTTCACGCCCTTGTGCTACATAACCCAGATAAACATATCTCCAAACGCAATGCGAACAGTTCAGGACACTATGTTTACCACTCTCAGGAAAGGAGCAGGAAACGTATTTAACAAAAGGTATCAAAATGACCAAGTAATGAACAGTTCAAATTCATCAAGTGAATACAATGTCTGTAGCAGCTTTACCAGAGTTGTATATGCTCTTTTTAAGAAAATAATCAAATACAAATATCTGTATTGTACGAAAACAAAAATAATAAAATTGTATTATAGTAATAAAGATATATCAAATTGAATATTATCTATATTTTCTTTTAAACATAGATTTAAACTAAATTGCTCTTGTTTTTATTGTGCCATTGTCATTGATGATATGATGGAGTATTGGAGAACAATAAAGCTCAATTTATTCAAGCTTTAGAGAAGTTGGAAAACATGGAAGATATTTGTCTGTCAGAAAGTTTTAAGACTATATAGCATATGTGTGCTGCTCAGACAGATTTTATCTTGGCTAAAAATCAACAACTTGATTCACCATCTATAAAGAACTCGACGTAGGTTAAGTGTGGGATGTGTCAAAATTGTGCACACCCTGAGAGTCAATAGACATCTTTCACAATCTTTGATGTGTCCTTATTGCAATATAATGTGATGAAGAACTCCATAACGTCTTTGATTCCATACACTCTGTTTTCCTTGGAAGTAACTCAGAGTTTGAATAACTGACAAACAGATTCTAAGAAGTGGGCAGAACCTAAAAGGTTCAAAGATCCTCACTTCCATATTGAGTGTGCAGCTAGAATTTTGGAGTGCACATTTTCTTCACACATTTTCTTCAACAGGCTTAAAGTTGTTCTTATTGGTAACGCTATGTTTATCTCTGTCTATCATTGAAAGAACAAAATCGTCTGAAGTGTGGGCAGGTGGACAGTTCTGTAATCTTTGATGGGTACAGGAAATTGTTCTCTCACAAGATAAGCTGAGTGATGCCCTTCGGGGCAGTTTCCTTTGAGCTGACATTAAGTGAAATGAGGACAGAGACAACAGTGTTGTTGATGTTATCTTTCTTTGTAACAGGGCATCTGGTTCTGCCTCTGTCGGAGTGCCTCTGCCCCTCTGATCAGGTTTAGTCAATGTGTCTGATGTGTGTTTTTCTTTTGCTTTCTCTCTCCTCCTGATCTTTGACCTACGCCCTTTCTCTCCCTTTGTTCTGCAGGTCAGAGGGCAGGGACCTTCGCCCCCCTCCCGATGCCACATATGTGGCCAAACTCCGGCAAGTAGACCCATAGGCGCAGGTAAGCGTGGCCCAGGTGCACCCCACCGTGTTCCTGACCCTCCACAGCTCACCCCCCGAATCTCCGATCAGACCCAGCGTGCTCCCCGCCCAGGTCACCCAGGGCCTCCGACAACCCCTGACAGGCCTTAACACCCCCGATATGGGACTCCTGACTGGCATGTAGAGGAGTGTTTGATGTGAGCCTAAACTGGGGCTATGTTACTAGGGCTTTAATTAGCTCCAGCAGCTGCTGCTTCCTGGTTGAGGGACCTCGGCACACTCCGCTGTCTCTGCCTAATGTCTTGCAGGTGACCGTCGGATGCCCGTCCTCTCAGAACACTACGGTCCTTAGAGCAATGTCGAACACTCGACCCTCACTGTCAAAATGTATGCCGCCGTATTCCCGTTTACAGGTTTACATTGTCTGGAAGGACATACAAAATGGCTGCCGCTCGCTTAACGACCGCAGAGCCCTCCCAGTCATGCTGGTATAATGTTATGCAAATATGTCTTTCATCTATCTTCCGCTGCCCATTATATTTGGTTAATTTTCCTTTCTATTGTCCTTTAGAAACATTAACAGCTCTGAATTAAGGAAACGCGTGGGGAGAGTCCTCCTGATGACAGTAAACGTTCCTGCTCTGCACTTCTCATCCGTTTTCAGCGAGCGTAAAGAGATCCTAACTGTAGGAAATTGCCCTCTGGAGAACTGTCAGCTGGAAATGTATCTCAGATTAGAAGCACGTACCTTTCTTCACACTCCTCTTTGTCACTCCCAAGTTGGTGGATGCCTCCATAAAACTTCACCAGAGGAAAAAGAGAGAGAGAAAGACAGTTGGATTTGGCATACTAATACCCTGGACTCATTAAATTAATAGGGGCCAGATTCCCCTCACTGAGCGTGCACTAATGCCCTTTGAGTTTGCCGGGGCTAGAGGGTGTGTAGCACTTTGAAAGCCCTGACCGGCATATTGAACGTGTTTTAATAGAGCGCTTTTGAGGCTCCTGGTAGGATACACAGTACCTCCCCGCCTTTAAGTTCCCGCACCTTTCCATGTGATCTCGCCAGATAGGCGCTCCCGCCTAGAACACGGCCTCGAGTGGGGGAGGGGGCCAGCCAAGGTAAATGAGAACAGAGGTGTCCGTATCTACGCAGTGGCCTTCTCTCGCTCGCCTCGCCGCGTAGGGCTTTGATTGAAAAAGGTGCCCTGGGTAGGACTCTGAAACTGGAGGCTTACAGGGGGGGAGGTTCGTTTAGATTCCCTTAAGGAAGCAGCAGGGGAGTCTGGCTTGGCGTTGGTCAATTGTGCATACAGTGCGGATTTAATTATAGTGCTGTCTCCTCTGCTAGTGACCCAGCCAGAAAGACTGCACTGTACGGGCCGGGGGCACCCATAATACGGCCATTATGATTGCCGTCCCCCATTCAGTAGGGAGACAGTCAAATCGACCCACACTAAGGAAGAGCGAGTTCATTCATAGCAAGGGCTGAGACAGTCCCTTTGGTGGGAGATGACAGGGCACCTAGATTGCAATTGCAATAATATACGGTCATAAAAATATTGCAAATATAACATTTTCAATAATCCCAAAGATGAAAGATAGATGAAGATACAAAGAATGTGCAAACCTGACATGCAGGCATTAGCATGACAAAAAAGGAAAACACTTTCTGTACTAAGCCAACCATAAGGTTATCCCCACCAAGAATATTAGATGTACAGATAGGCATGATAATGTAAGATAACCATGAGGCATGATGAAGATATCGTGCTCAACAGCCTTCTAGTGCTAAGTGATTTTTTTTATTGATAAGAGCATTAGGAAAAAGCATTGCAGCTATTTCTGTGACGGGCTGAAAGCACATTATGATCTAATGAGTATCTCCCATCCGCTGCTATAGTGTCATTGTGACTACCTGGGATGCTCTTGAACACAAAACCGCATAATAGGAAAGCATCCGTCACAATGAGCAGATTATCCACAGTGAGGAATGAGACAACCTCATTTCACGGACTGCAATATCATATTAACACAGTCTAATAAGACCGGTCTGCCGTGTGCCGGCTACAGAGAGTATATGTTTAAGCACCAGACTACACTCCAGAATAGTAGCTGTTCAGCGAACAAACAGGGATCTATTGATGTGTAAAAAAAAATGGCTGACTCAGCTACACGGAGGAGGCGATATATATGATATCCAGACATTGCATTGTCTCCCATTGCCACTGTGGGGGACAAAAAGGCAGCAACATCATTTGATTTCCATCGCCAGCCTCGAAAGTAAGGATTTCATGCAGCATTGAAATTTGGCCCGATCGGCAAAGCTGAAACATTCTTGGATATCGTTCCTCATTAATGATTCCATAAGCCGAGTGTATAGCACTGCTGTGGTGGCTGATACTTACATGGCTTGCACTCTCAAGTGTGGCGGTAATTTATGCTCTCCCCAGCACCCATCATCTTGACGCGATTCACACACTGACAAGAATCCATCTCCTTGGTATCTGGCAACAAAGACAGAAGTAGGGGAGGGAGGGTTTGGGAGAGCATGGAGTGCAGATATTTTGTTATGAGCGTTGACAGTCAGTCAGTCAGTCAGTCAGTCAGTTAGTCAGCCAGCTAGTCAGCCAATCAGTCAGCCAGTCACCCAGTCAGCCAGTCAGTCAGCCAGTCAGTCAGTCAGTCAGTCAGCCAGTCAGTCAGTCAGTCAGTCAGCCAGTCAGCCAGTCAGCCAGCCAGTCACTCACTCAGTCAACCAGTCAGTCAGTCAGCCAGTGAGCCAGTCAGTCAGTCAGTCAGTCAGTCAGTCAGTCATGCAGTCAGTCAGCTAGTCAGCCAGTCAGTCAGCCAGTCAGCCAGTCAGTCAGCCAATCAGCCAGTCAGTCAGTCAGTCAGCCAGTCAGCCAGCCAGTCAGTCGGTCAGCCAGTGAGCGAGTCAGTCATCAGTCAGTCAGTCAGTCAGTCAGTCAGCCAGTCAGCCAGTCAGTCAGATATTCTAATGAAGGAACTGACCTGTCGTATATTCCAGCCAGCTGCTATTAATATCCATTGATAATACCCTGGAACAAAATAACTTAGTTCATATCCTGTCACAGTTCTAAATATGCTTTGTCGGGCACACAACCCTTTACACACCCTTTCAGATAAAAGAGTCAACTCCATTACAGCCTTAAAGTGTATTCCTGGATGAGCTGTATATGTCTTTCTTATTCAATTCAGCAACTCACTTTACATTTCAAAATTTCCTGTCCGCATTCTAACTTCGGAGGTTGGCTCTAACGTGAGCAGACATCTTTCACTACAAGTTGCTCAAATAGGATGGCATTAACCGTCAACATAAAGGCTTTTTTGAGACAATTCATTTGGCCGCTCATATTGTCCAGCTTCAAAAACCTCAAGCTAGTCAGTGAGCTTCTCATCAGAAAAAGAATTTGGCTTGGGTTTAACAAACCCCCAATCCCAGTCCCTTTTTCAAAGACAGACCTTTTTCATCTCGTAGAAGTCTTTTCACATTGGTGTGGTGTGGTGACTATGTGCTTCACAGGTGGGAGTCTGCCTCCATCGAATAAGCCAGTTCACTAAGGACGGGATTTGCCGCTGTTATTTTTCTATTAGAGAAGAATTATGCTAAGCCTTCAGAAGCCATCTTTGTGTTGCTATGGCAGCCCATATTTCCTGCCGGGTTGCGACCTTGGATGACTACAGTGCAAAGCCAAGTAGCACCAAGGCCCCTTTGAGGATTAGAATCGCGGTCTCATAGTTATGCAAAACGCATCTGATATGATTGAACCTTGAATGGTTGAATGACAAGTTTATTGAGATCACTGCTCCTTTTGTCCAATCATTGTCATTTCAATATTCTTCATCACTTAGCCTGAGCCTCATTATAGAATTTGTTTGTTTCTAAACATCCTAACTACCCACTAGATGCATACTTATCATTTCATTTTACAATTAATTTCTAATTAAATTGCGAAAACCTAATGTGATGAACAATCAATTGTGAGTTGGTCTACTCTGAAAGAAAGGCATGAAGGCATAACAAACATTTATTTTGATAAAGAGATATTTTCCTCACAGATGTTGATACTACATCATTGCAGTTTCATCATTTCCACTACTGTTCATCCGCAACAATCTTAAATTCATTTTATATTTATAAATAAACAATTATTTATCACTCACTTGAGATACAGAGCAATAAAGAGAAAGTTTCCCCTTTTTTTGTAATTTCTAATAATGTTTACAATTGTTGTCCGGCCAGCCATCAAAGGCTCAACTCTATCTCCAAGAGAGATGTATAGACAGCAACTCAAAGCTGACACAGAGATGGGGCTTTGAAAGTATGAGATTGACACTATTGTGGTCACAAAGCACAACAGGAGGCTACTTTGAAGAGGAAAGTGCTTTGGGTATCCAATTTCACTTTGGAAATAGTGTCCAACACTTGCATATAAGACCTGTTGAACTAGTAAACGAAGAGGAATGAGAACATCACCAAATAGTTCAGATATCCTTATAAACTAAAATTGTATATATACCACCAACCATTTACAAATCTGAGAAGGCCAAAACTTCAATAAAACATTGAAACCCCAGGATATGATGGAACATTTATCTTGGATTTAATGTACTCTTTTTTGTTGCCGCTCGGTCCCGGGAGGAAAAAAGAAGGCTTGCTTTGCAAATAAAAAGTTGTCAATATATCCAAGCTGACATGCCTTTTCACACAATAAAGTGCCGCTATCATAGCATTTCCTCATTGGTAGTTTGGGAATTCATCAGTCTCAAGCTCAAGCTGTGTCCTAGTCAGTTGACAGCTCTGAAGAAGAAGTTACATTCTCAGAGTGTGCCTTGTCAGTGAGGATACTTCAGTAAAACCCCAAACCACATCTACTCACCAGTGCCCTACTCTTTCTTATCATCATGATTTTGACGACTTTCCCTGCACATTTCTCAGCCTAATCCCATTTTTGAGCTTCCCATAAGACAAAGACCAAGCATAAGAACAAACAAATATGTGTGCTTTCCCGAGTTATGCCAGATAATGTTCCCGAACTGTTAGTGTCAGTGTGCAGCCAACGTTGACAATCTTGACATTCCATTTTGGCTGTTCAATTGTCACAGTAGTGTTGGCTTAAAGTGTTCTCAATGTGAGGTGTGGTGTACTTTGATGTCAGGGTCTCAAGAGGACTGGTTTAAGCATGCTACCTGCGTCAACTGTTCCCTTCCATCCTCTCCTGCAAAGACTGACACAGAAACTGTAAGAGCAAAGATTTGGTCCTGCATTTCCGTGTGACTACAAATGAGGGAAACTTCCCAAGTTAAGTCAAGGGGTTCTGTGGCACATATATCATTTTGTTAATATTGTATAACTATTCCTGCCACAGAATGAGATTATTAAAACGTCGATGTTGATGGAGAAATTATCCATAAAAAGCATGGTCATTCATTGAGGCATATAGTTTACAACATGCATTTTACATTGCAAATACTAAAGTTTCGGTAATCCATAATGTATTACCTAAAAATTAAATGATTTAAAAAAAAACAAAGATGTTAGAGTCAGATTAACAAAGCTATCATCTTATTCCTAACTGTAGTCATACAAACATGTCCTTGCAAAAACGAATTGAATAAATGCATCCATGCAGATAAAAAAATATTGTAATTCTGATTATTATCAGTGTGTGCATTTACAGACGTGCTATAGATTTCCTATTCAACAGTAAAAATAGCCACTAATCTATTCTTGTTCATTATGCAATGCTCAAATTATATGGATTTGATTTCCAAGAAGAAAAGGTTTGGTTAAAAAGTATCTTGTAATCTTGTTTTATGTCTTTAAAAAAGACAGATTCTCCTCACCCCCTGCAAGGCTAGGCTCACCTGAATTGCAACCTGCGCGCCACAGGACGTCTGGCCTTCACATCTCCGAGCCGCGAGAGTTGGGATTAGAAAGGATTGAAGCATAATATTTCCTGGAATGAATACTTTACCTGACAGTGGAAAAATAATTACCTACCCCTTATGCAATATGTAATTTGGAAAACACTAAACACCGGTATTGCAAGTCAAACTAATTTCGTGTCTTGCTATAATAGTTATAAAACTGTTTGGCTGTGAACTGCATGAACTTTCCTCAGTTACGTAAAAGGACAGAAAAGACCATGGTGCATCGAAGAAATTTAGCTAAGTGAGCATGTTAACCAATGACAGTTAAAACTGTTAGCGAGGCGAAATTTAAATTTAAGGAATTTCAAATTCTGGTATAAAGGCATTAACATATTGTAAATATATTTAGTTCATCAGTTAATTTAAGTTGCTCACTTAAAATGTGCATGCGCAAGAATACTAAATTACTTATGACCATATTTGGGGACATTCCGCCACCCTCTTTCCCTTTAATGAGTTTCAAACCTATACAGTTTAGACAACAAGAAATAATTAGCTATCTTCAAATGATGTCATATTCAAATATTTCAGAGCCATGGGCCAATTTGGTTTAAGTTCAACCTACACATAAAAGGAATTGCTAAAAAAAATATGTGGATTTTCATTTAGCAAGAGTGTCAAATGCCTTAAATATATTGCAAAATAGACTACTGATTCTGTCACTTATAGTTTAGTCCCATGAATGCCGACACAGTTCCGACTATTTCAATTTTTCACACAGGTGTTTTCAATGTGTTATCGTTCTATTGGGTTTTAAACACGTTCGCTGTGTCAGTGATAGTTGAGCCTATGCATTCAATGGAAGCGATTAAAAGCCCCTGAATTGAAGCTACTCTACACATTTCCCATAAAAAGGCCCCATTTAAAGCGATGCGTCACTTCAACATTTTATGTCCGGTGGAAAAAAAGATGAGGCCCTCTTCTTTCCCATGTAAACATGGCCCTATGCATTGTGTAAATTACGTGGATTAGGCCCCCCTTTGTTGAAGGAACACTGGACCTCTGAACACAAGTGCTGCTTTAAACCTCCTCCAAAGCAATTTGCCCTTAACACTCTAAATAACAAATGTAAGGAAGTTCCACATCCATCTTTATATTAGGACATACATAGGACATACATTAGGTTAAAACTAGATGCACATTTTAGACAACCTAACACATTTCTAGGCTGGAGTTTTAAGGGGCATAATCTCTTCTTATATATAAAAAAGATGTATGGGCCAAGGGACCCCACTTCCATCAATAAATATTGAAGTGTTAAATATAGTACGTACTTTGGCGTGTTTGCAAGCACATTTAGAACCAAATACAAAATAACATCTTAATTTGTTTTGCTCTGTAACCTATTTGCCCCTTAGTTGGATAATTGCAACAACAAAAAAATGGCTAGGCATGTAGGCCTATTGCAAAAAAACAAAACAAAAAAAAAGGTTATGTAAGAATCGTATCATTACCAATCCGAACTGTATAATTAGGCTGTTTATTAAATAAGGGTCGGGCTAAGCATTCTCATAAATTTGGTTTCGAAGCGTCCGATAAAGTAAACATATTATATTAAGTTGTACTTTCATTATAGCCCGAACATGTAGCAAATACGACTCATATCTGATCATCCAAGTTGTCAAATAGATTTTTCAAACTAATAATAATATGCGGAAAATGCAACATAATCTATTTACACACCCTTATTTTATAAACGGGTATACGTATACACCTTGCGCAAATACTCATGACTGAGGTGTATTGATTTTTTTGTACATTTTGGTCTATACCAAACAAAACACGTGGTTTTAATTCGGTAAGCACAAAAACAGTAATCTGACTGTCGAACATTAAATTATGGGCTAATAACTCGGCAAAATTGTTTACTTGCTTTTGACATAGACCTATTACATTTTTCTCGAACTGTAGCCTACATATCTTCACATCTCATTTCGAAAATGAATTTGTCTCTTTCCCCAACTTGAAAGTGGCGCAGTACAAGATTATAGCAGGCCTGTGACGTAGAACTTTTGTCAATTGTTAACAATCTAGGTCAGTCAGTTTTGGTGGACGCTTGACCTAATCTCCAGGTGTTTTTAATTGATTGGGGTAAAAGTTTGAGCTCTCGTTATTGAGAAAAGAGTGGTACAAATAACGAAAATATAGCAGGTTTTTAGAATTTAATGTGCTTCATATTAAATCACAATTAATAACAACTGTGTCAAATGACTGCCTCATTACTTAATCTCTTATCGTTTTAAAAAGATTATTTGAAACCAGAAATGGCCTTGAATAATTTTCTGAGGAAAGGGTGCAAGCCTACCAAGTTAAAGAGTTTAAAATTGTATAATTAAGCAAAGGCCTGTATGGTTGAGATCAACGTAATCATTAATTAATTCATATTGACGGGCACCATACATGGTAATCACTAGTGGGGCATAGGGATGTATTGTGTTTTGAGTTTCATTTAGATTATATGCATCAACGGGTATGTTTTGTTTTTAAGCTTTTTACTTCTCAAGTTTTAAAACTGGAATATTTGACTTTTAATACTGAAAACTTCAGATTGCGATGCTGGCCACTTATAACAAATATGTGCAAGCAAGTTCATTTAATTACACAAATGGTGGAAAATACAAATGCATCTTTGAGGAAAACTTTTTTTATGAATGAGAAACCATTGCTTGAACCAGGTAAAATGATCAAATTAGATGTTCTGGTTCCAAACGGTTACACAACATCGTTATCAGTCAGAGAAAATGGCATATAATGCTATTAATGCAGTAACAATGTTAGCCTACCTAACTTTAATAAAAGTAATGCATATTCTGCCGTGTATCTCATTTTGAGGTCATGACCTCCATCGTATATTTTCTGACTCCTGCTTCGAGATATGAACATGATTTATTAATCATTTACTTTTTCCCTAGCATAGAGTATCAATTATAGACACACACAAAAAGTTGTTCGTTGTGAAATACCGATTCTGCGCAACATTTAAAAAAGTAGGCAAAGAAACCTGCCTGTGGTTGGTAACCTTTCCGTTTATGTTACATTTCTTATAAAAGTATAGCAATATTGCTTGCTTTTGACGTTTCATGATTGTTGTTTGTGTAAAAAGTATAAATATTATTTTAAACATTAAAGGTTTCACATACTGAGAGATATGTCAGTGTCAGAGATTTAATATCTTTTTAAATGTTCTGTTTAACATGGAATATAATTCTAAATGACACCTGTAAATAATATCAAGGCTATATGATATGGGATAAACTATGCTAGTTATCTGGTTCTCTGAAATACATACAGTATATCTCAGAAAATCATGTTTGTCTTAATGTGTGGAATATATATTTTTTTAAATTTCTTATGTCTAAAGAATTGTACTAGACAATTGTCTATTGTCTCACAAGTGTTACTGTCGATGAAAATAAAAGTTTTGTAAATTAATGTATTTTATGTCTACCAGTTATGAAGGTTTGCCAAACCATCACGCTTGCAATCATTTGGTTTATCCTATCCAGCTAACCATCATTACCGTACTACCACAGGTAAGAGGAAGTCTCCTACTGATTTGAAAAAAGTTCTTATACAAGTGACCAATATCTTATACATAATGACCAATAAACCTAAATACGTTCATTTTCTTTATGAAATAACTTTGTAATTAAAGTAAAAGGACAATATTCATGTCAATAATAGTGTAACATAATATTCTAATATCAACAGGGTTTACAACGTATTCTGTTATATATACAATGCAATATAATTGTCCAGCAGTCTTCTTTTTCGAAGCACAACATGGAACATGAAGGAGGAAAATATGCTGAAAAAATAGGTAAGACTTTCAATAGACTTTCCACTCCTTACAGTAAGGGCCACATGCATAGTGTAATGGGGAAAAAGTGTACTATCCAAGTTATTCATGAGCAGGAGAGAGGCTGCGCTTATGACACGGTAAGTAAGCTAGAGAGACACCCATAGTCTTTGGAAGCGAATGACAGTTGTTGTTATATAACTGCATAAGGAAAGGTTGAAGGGAATATGGGCATAGGACAAGATGGGCGTTATGTCCAAGATGGAAGCCAATACAAAGCAAACAGATGCCATGTGGAACATTGTTTGATGAGCCACACTATGGTGCAATACGTTTTGAAATTACATTGTCACAAGGTAGATCATTCTAATGACACTCAGACGGTATGGAGTCAGATACTACTATCAACTCCTCTACATCATCATATAAAATGTAGGGAATCATTTCAGTGCAGAATGAGGTATCTAAATCAGGGAGAACCAAATGAGAATTGAACATTATTTTAAGTCATTAGAAAAAGACCATGGTGAAAAGAATAATATAAAGAGATCTGAATACGTTGAATGTGTGTGCAGTATATATTTGTGAATCGGGGTCTGTGGGGGGGGGGGGGGGGGTGGGGCGGGGGCGGTCGATGATGTCTGCCACCGCATGTCTTCATGTGACCTTGCATTTCTATGGCCATCTGTGTGTGTGTGTGTGTGTGTGTGTGTGTGTGTGTGTGTGTGTGTGTGTGTGTGTGTGTGTGTGTTTGTGTGTGAAATTGTTCATGTGTTTCTCTGTACTGGTGTGTTTGCCCGTGTGTATTGCCTGTTGCCTATTAGCAAAGTTTAACCTCTTCCGTGTTGAGGGAGCCGGATCCCCTGAACACACTGGGCTCCATTCTAGCAACAGAACGCTGACATTTTACTCTACTGCCCCCAGCCCCCCCCCCCCCCCCCCCCCCCCCCCCCCCCCCCCCCCCTCTCCAGAACCCCCCCCCCCCCCTCACTTTTGTCCTAAGAGGGCAATTAAGGAAACAAACGTTTTCTCCCAGATTAGCTGACTGCCAGCTTTGCATACTAATGTAATGCCAAGTGGTTACAAATAGTGAGAGCTCTAATTACCAGCACTGTTTTCAATCAGAAATTGCTCAATTTCCTAGGATGAGGTCTCCATGGCTGGAGAAAAAAACACAACCTGACACAGCCTGGAGACAAACATCCTCCTAGCGTGCCTGTGGAAGTGCGTGTTCCTGTCTGCGGGTGAATCATGTGTTTCAATGTACACGTCCTTTCAGTGTGTCACTGCAAGAGGAAGTGTTAGTGCACCTGGAGTGTTAATCAACCTATCTGTGCTCTCTCTGTAGGCCGGCACCACCCTCTCTGTCACCACTGACTCCAAGGAAATATTTGGAAGCATTGACCATCGCAGCGTTTGGCCACCAATGTGGATTTAGGGTAACCAACGTAGGGTAGTGATGTACTTGATATAAAGCGCCATGTCTGGGCTGGCAGTTTCATATAATTGTTTCGCCACGAGCCAGTGGAAAGGGCAAAGGACAAATCCCACTGTTCTGTTATTGTTTCATCATTCCATTTTGATCTGAGCAAATTAATAGGCCAACGTCTTTGACTTTGCTCAGGCCCGCGTAATTCTCTCAGAGCAACGATGGTGCATAACGTGCACCACATCAAACATAATGATGGGAGATTAGCAGGGACTTTGCCTGGAAGATGCATCGACCCACTGGCTAAAGGTGGGTCTGACGTGACGGCAGGGAGGACCAGGGAAAGGACAAGGGGAGTGGAGCTCACCACCGACCAAAGTGACAAGGACCCCGTCCCCGGGTGAGAGAGTGACTCGCCCCATAGGACATGCACACAGGACCCATCCGCTGGCCTTAGCTGACCTTTAGCTCTGATGAGGGCTAATGGACGGCTGGCCCCTGATCAATGCGCTGAGAGATGGGGGCCCCCCCATCCATGCCCTTTCCCTGGGCCAGGGACAGAGGGATGCAGCCAAGAGGCCCACCATGGGGCCATCGACCCTGCCACTCTCTCATCCTGTGGGTGGCAGCTGTGCCAGCGGGTCTGGGGATGTCATTCTGCCCTGCCATGCAGGAAGGACAGCCAGAGTCTCTCTTCCTCTCTCTTTCTCTCTCGCCTGACTGTCTGTCTGTGGCGCTGAAGGGTGGGAAAGTCACTGATCATCTACTCCGACTGTCAGATTCATGTATTCAACGGTTTCTTGTTGTGATGTTGTCAAACCCACTGCTACCAAAACCATGTTTAACACATGTCGGAAGCCAGCGATGATTGACATGTCGAGTAATTATGGATTCCACTAAACTCTTTGTCAAGTGTTTTTTTTGGGGGAGAGAGAGATTAGCATTTCCTATGCTCTGGGCTTTAAAAATGTGCTTAAACTGTTGCTAACTGCGGGAGTTATTCTGCAGTGCTGTACGGTTGAGAGATGTGTGCCGGATGTTGTACTTTGCAATGTGTTGTGATGTCCAGATGGTGTACGACTGTATCTTTTCATCAGAGTAGCCTTTCATATGCATCCGAGCAGGCCTCGGCCAAAAGAAAAACAACAATAAAAGAATGTACAAAATAAAAACGCATAACTAACGCTGTGGAGCATTTAATAACACAGGCACACACATCCATTATAACACTCTCAGATCATATATTCTCATGCATATGATCGTCTACAGCTGGTAAATCACATTCCATATGGGTAGGAGAAAAAACACTCGAAGATAGATTATGCACAGATTGTTCTTTTTATTATCATTAACAGTAATGTGATACTCAAGCCCCCCTGTGACCCCATAACAGCCGCCCATAGTCTCAAACGATTCACTCATTAGCACAAACAGAAGGCATGACAAAGAGCAGAAAGAGAGAGAGAAAAGGAAGCCAGTGCAATATTCATCAAATGCATAATATCGTTCTTATCATATTTGAGGAGTTATCAATGTGCATGAAAGCCCTCTCCAAAAAGTCTACCGATGTCAACCAATACAGTTTATGAAAAAGCAACACATAAAGACATCACGCAGTGACTGTCAGTCCGTCGTGGTCAGACTGAGTGTGGATAATTACTGTGCAGCTACACTTACTGTACATTTCGGAGGGTAAGCCATAACACATGCTTTGAAATATGGGGCAGTCTGAGCTGTGCATGTCTGCAGTGTGATGGGCTGAATGCGCCAATGTTTCTTATCAAGACCAAAGGCTGCTGCGGGCACTAGTGAGACAAATTGAAAAGCTTCTTATGTCTTCTTCCCCTCATATAAATGGATTGTAAAAGACTTTGCCTCTACGATTTGGCCCTATGTTTACAGAATGAGATTTTACACTGGAGTGCCAGAATGGGCCCTCTCAATTATACCCCCTCGCCCCTTTATAATAGCAATCAGGCTCGGCTTCTCCCAAATCTACATTCCCATGTCAATCTTAACAGACCAGTAAACCAGAAAAGGGCCACCCTATATGTTAATGTGTGAATATAATGGACTTGATGTGTGTCTGGAGGGCGGTGCAGAGGGCTGACCGACCTTGGTCAAGACTTGGAGGGGGGCGCCGAGGAGAGGAGCGGAGCGGGCCGCTGGGATCCCCGTGGATCCGAGTGGAGTGGCAGACTCCCCAGCCTCCTGGTAGGATTTGTTGGAATGTGCGAGAGGAGGATTTTAGCACCATGCGAGCCACGCCAGAGTGCCGCAGACTTCATGCCATCTGTCTCAGCCTCCGTCCTTGCCTTTGCCAAACTCATCAGACCTTTTTTTCACTCCTTCTATCTCCCTTTCATCCCTGTTCACAACAGTAACGGACATACTGAGATCTGATAATGTAGTGGGTGCAATAATGGTCCAGCTCAATCATCGGATTCCGAAATCTTGGTTCATTAATATGTATATATGGAGCAAATGTACGGACAATGCGCATGGTCATACAATATGTGAGCTACATGCCGTCAATTAACTGCACACAAAAAAAGGGAAAGCCGAGAAAACACATTAAGGTTTAAATTATGCTGTTCCTATTCACACTCCTTGCTGTTTGTAATACACAACGACAATTTTTTTGTTGTTGTAAATTTCACTGGATTTCTAGACGTAGTCATAATAAAATGTTCAAAGCAATAACGTTGTGACAATTTATATTTATAGATATATATATTTAATACAAACCTGACACAGAAACCATTTAACACTCACCAATTCCTGAAAATGAAAAGGCTTTGTATGTCAGACGAGGCATTTCACACAACAACCAAATCTCCTCCATGTTGAGGTATCAAGATTCAGCTGGCGCAATTAAATCAAAAACAGATCCCCTCATCAAATGGATCTGTGAGCGTGTGGTGGTCTGATGGGCTTGACCCCTCACCCTCTCTCCCCATGTGGGCGGCTGGAGAGGGGGGGTGGCAGGGGGGAGGGTGCGGGAGATCACACGCCGGCCCTGTTCTGGCTCTATGTCCACAGCCTCCTCATGGAGGGCCGGGTGGGTCCTAAAGAGAACACCAGGTGACAGGACGTGGGCAGGGGGCTTTTGACGATGACCCCTGGTCTCGGGGATTGGGACGGCCCCCGACCATTGATCCAGCCAGAGATGGCAGGGAGAGGAGCCAGGTGCCCCCGGAGCAGCTGACTTGAAGCTCCATTCTGGGCAGAGAGGAGAGGAGTCGTCGTCGCCTGGGCCTGAGCCCCACTGCTCCTTGTCACGCCACTATTCCCGTGCCCAGTGTCAACTGGCCGCACTCTAGTGGACTGGAATAACTCTCGGTCTGGTACATAATTAGCTCCATAGCAGATTTTTCCAATGGATACTTAGCAAATTGAGTCCCGTGTGCGTGTGTGTGTGTGTGTGTGTGTGTGTGTGTGTGTGTGTATGTTCATCATCTTGCATAACAGTGAACACCTCTTATTACAGTGAAAAGTATTTATGTGAATCATCAAAATAATGGAAAGACCAGCCATTTCATGGTTACTAGGAGACTTCAAAGAATAGCCTTAAAACCCAACACAGAGGGCTAGAGACAATACGGGAATGTGTTGTGTGTTTCATATGTAATTACCTAATGTGTATGAATGAGGCATGTTGGTACATGCCCTTCCATTCAAAAAGAGCAGATGTGCAGGAGTAGCTGGAATCACAAAGAAACCTCGAAATCCGTGCAGACCGCTCCAGCATCACATTTGTGTCTGGGCCAGGCTTGAAGGAGGGTTAGTGTTTTCAGTGTCTAAGCACTCAGTCCCCCTGTATCTCTAAGATGTTTACTGTGTGTGCATTTGTATGTTCATAGACGCACACGCACACACATGCACACACACACATACACCTGCACACACACACACAGCTAAAAAGACAGAGACTCTAATCCTTACACTTCCCCCAGGGGCCTGGATGTGAAAGCAGGGCACTCGGAGAGGATGAAGAGAAGAAATGAAGATGTGTCTGATTTCCACAGCAGCCAATGACGGAGCTGCAAGCCGTCTCAGATAGGTCTTTCCCCGTTCCCTTTATCTTAAGGTCCATATCATTGTGTCTAATCACTCCCACACACGCGCATGCACGGGAGCCCACACATGCACGCATGCACACACACACACAGGCCATCAAAGACAATACTCAGGGAAACGAGGGATATGGGGATGGAGGGATGACAGGAGTAAAGGAAGTGGAATAGGAGGAGGGGGGGTGGGGGGGGGGGGGGGGGGGGGGTGAACAGGAGCTGCAGAGTCAGAAAGAGCTGCTGCAGTGTGTTATTATTAATAAATAAAGCATTTAAAAAGTGAGCACATCAAAGCTTACAGGGGCCATGTTATCATACATGAAAGTAACATACTATGGCTTAATGTCTCCTTAGGCATGTTATGGTGACGCTGCTTTGATTTGAAAGGCATTGTGTGGAGAATGGATTTACCCGAGTGGGGAAAAAAAGCGTGGTGTGGGTGCAGACCATAATTTAAAGCCTGACCTCAGAGGCTCTTCAAAGACTCGGTTAGAGAGAATATTTAGCGCTTGCTGATGTGGAAAAGACCCTGGCCAAAGCCATATAAACAACAAATGCGTATACATGCGGCAGTTATGAGCACCGGTGTAAATTATAGTCATTAATTAAACCACAAAACTAAATTATACAAAATGTCATTTAATAAACATCTTACGATTACAATACAAAACCCCCTCCTATTTTAATGGCTGAACCTATTTTATTTCAATGTGATTTACTCCGAATGATCCATCTATAATTTCTCAGAATGTGACACTTTGCCATTATTTCGCTTGATCCTACGCAGAACGAGAGGAGCTGAAAGTAAGTCATCTTTCTCTGTGTGGCCCCCGTCGCCAGGTAATTATCCTAATCTACCTTCCTCCTCTGCGGTGCTGCCGAGCCACGCTGGCTTAGACCACCTCAGTGGCTTCATTATCAGTGCTGCGACTGACTAATGGCTTGGCTCACTCACCACACAGGCAGTTGGAGAGACTACTGCTGAGGAGAGGCGAGCAGAGGAACGGGGGGAGGAGAGGGGCTTGAAGTGAAAAGGGGAGGTGGGGGGAGATACAGCACGAAAGGGAGTGCGGGTGGTGGGGGTGGGGGGGTGTGATGGGTAGTGAAGGTTAACGTCTCAATCATTTCGGACAAAACCGCCGTGTCTGTTAGCTTTAGCGTCTCAGAAGCCACGCCGTAATGGCGGAGGGATGAACCTGGATCATAACAATGTCAAAGAGGTGGCCAGGACGTAGGCTCTTCAGGGCGCGGGTGCTCGAAGGCGGGGCGGCCTTGGGATGGGTGTGCGTGTGCGCACAGGTCTGTGTGCTTGTGTACAACACACCCTCCCACCTTGCATCTTGGAAACATGCTTTGGAGCATACAGAAGGACTGGGGGTGGGAATTTAGCTCTTGCACTTCTCTCTTTTTTTCTGACAAATGACACCCTTGACAGTTGGAAAAATGTTGGGGTCCCTGAACAGATTTCTCAGTTACAAAAATAAAACGTGTGGAATTAGACAAAGACAGACATTTAAAGTCTTACTTTTGAACCCAGGCGAGAGCATTGACAAATGGCGCCCCACCCCCACTCCTTCTGTACCATGATTGTTTTTCTCCCTCCAGAAATGTCATAGAGTACGCACGTGCCAAGTTTACCGTACATGGCATACATGGAGAAGTTACGCAGACTGGGAAGGTCTAACGTGTGGCTTTGCTTCCTTCCGAACAAACATACAGTTCATGTGGATGGTGAGCATGTGTTGTGAGAGCATCTCTGTTAGCAGATGCAGCCAGCCAGGCCTGATAATGGCAGCGCACGGTGATGCAAACCTATTGTTTGTCTGAAGCATCATAACGAAACGGGGGACATTCATGTGAAATGGGGTGCAAATCCTCCCTGATATAACAGGCCTATTGTTAAAACAGGATGGATCACTTTAAGCAGTTTGTCAATGCAGTGTACACATCCAGAGCTCTTCCACACAGTTGGGATGAGAGTGTTATCTCAGAAAGGAGTCCCTGTTTGTACAAACAATGGGATTGTGTTAAAACATGGTCAAAGCGTAGTATTAGTCGAGAGCTTGAGTCGATACACCCTACTGCGCTGCATGTCCTTCTCCAAATACAACCAATTGCTATAGCCAGCCTCTGTGATAGATGGAAACATCAATTACAGTAAATTACCCTGAAACAATGTGAAACTCTCTCTATTTGTTTAATCTCCTGAGCTGCTTTGGATGAAAGCGCAGAGCTGGAGATAGATAACATTACATAGCCCTGAGTTACATTGCGGTGTTTAAACATACAGGCTGAGTGGGGCTATTTATATTTCGCTCCCTATGACTTACTTGAAAGCATTATAACACAGGGAGCATCTACTTCAAAATAATGTGTACAGTGCGCGGCCTACTTTCGGTGTGTAGAATTTCCAAAAGCAGGCCTCTGTAGGCGCCCCATGACCCTTAGAATCCACACAAGCTCTGCTGCTTGTCTAACTGAGGTGCTTCAGGCACCCATGGCACAATAGGACAATAGTAATTTCTACCCTACTGACAACTCATAAAGCTGGATACACGTGTGGGGAAGAGAGAATGGTAAAAATCCTAGGATGCAAGCGGCTGAATTCTGCCATGAGTCTACTTTGTGGGGGATAGAAACAATGAACAAAATCCCTACTTGGTTTACACCCTCATTCTTCCTGCACAGGAAGGCACACATGGCAGCTTACTAACTCCATGCACCAGAACAAAAATGGCAATTTCAACCCAAAACTGCAATGTATGAATACGCTACTTTGCCATGCTCCATTATAAGGGGGTTGAATGCTCGGGACAGATGAGGTTTTTGGCCTTTTTTAGGGAGCATTTGGGGTGGGATGGGGGGTGGGGGGTGTGTGTGTGTGGGGGGGGGCTGGAGTAAATGAAAGACAAATGCGAGTAGTGCCCACTCAGCTATTTTCCCAGTCAAGATCAAAGACACCGCCGGACTGGCCGCTCCGCGGGAAACTTGAAATAGGCCCTGCTTTTGTTTGCTGTTGCTAGGAGACCTGCAGACAGCTGAAAGTGTTTGCAGTGGGGTACAACATCAAAAACATCTCCAATATATTTTATAAGACCGCTATGTATTCTAGTCCTTGCTTTGCAATTTACAGAGGACATTAAAATAGCCCAACAAATAATGATCTGTCAGTTTGTAGGTCACAGACATACTATAAGATTTAGCTGATAATTGTTTGTTAAAGCTTGTTACTGGCCAGGCTGCTGGTGGGGATGTTGGAAGTTGGTTCATTTGTGAGCAACTCACAGTTTAAGTTTAACATTGTCATTGTAAGCATGCAACGTAAAGTACAGAGATCCTTCCCATACAATATTCATGTACACACAACTTCCCAGCTGCACAAACAAGGCCAAATATATTCGTAGGTCTGAGATTCACCTTAGCAACAAAGCTAATTACACATTGTTATCTTCTAATGGGCCCCATGGTAGTGAGGGTTCCTAGACATGTGTCAGTGAGAGCTCATTAGATATCATTAGTCCAACACTCAAATAATGTACAAGCCTGCTGAGCAAGAGATAATCACTGGGCCCTTGATATTTCTAGGACTATCGCCTAAAACCCCCCAGCGCAGCAGCCTGACCTATTACTTGAAGTTAAATAAGATAAAAGCAAAATCAAATACAGTTTTAGCGACACTGACCTATAAAACAAAAAGCTATTCATTTTGAGTAACCAAATCTAATAAATATTTATGAGACACATCATAACAAGGAGATTTAGGCGAATAACTGTATTTATCTGTCTACAATAACTATCTGTCTTGTACCTTACACACTACAGACTATTAGTAAAACCGTTCAGTTTACAGACCTTATTCCAATTATTTGTATTCTTACCATCATCTTTGAAAGTGCATGATGATATTACCTATTATATTGGTCGGCATCTGCCCAATAGCTAATAATGCGCTGTTAAACATGTTGGTCAAAACATAAAGGGTGCAAAAATAATTTTGTTGATGGCTCTAGGCAGAGGCTGCACCTGTTGAACAAATCTTGCGAGTTCTAAGCCTTGCCGTTGAAACCCTGCCTCATTCATAGGCCTAAGGCATAACATTATAGCCACATGTTTTGAACCTTAGTTTGAGTGGGTCTAAATTAGATATGCATATTTTGTCACAAGGTCTACGATCCACAACCCTTAATTATTTAAATTAGGAAACCTAAATAATTATGCATACTCAAAGCTATTAATTGAAAACATAATCAAGCTTGACACGATCACTAAATACGTAAGGTATATCCTTGATTTCGTGATACTTGTACACTGACAATACTAGATTGGTTATATGTGTGTTTTGAATCAGTATTTTAGTTCATGGAGTACATAGAACTGCAATA
>CM030186.1:8418309-8475119 GCA_017639675.1 Aplochiton taeniatus | reverse complement strand
ATTCTGTTATATATACAATGCAATATAATTGTCCAGCAGTCTTCTTTTTCGAAGCACAACATGGAACATGAAGGAGGAAAATATGCTGAAAAAATAGGTAAGACTTTCAATAGACTTTCCACTCCTTACAGTAAGGGCCACATGCATAGTGTAATGGGGAAAAAGTGTACTATCCAAGTTATTCATGAGCAGGAGAGAGGCTGCGCTTATGACACGGTAAGTAAGCTAGAGAGACACCCATAGTCTTTGGAAGCGAATGACAGTTGTTGTTATATAACTGCATAAGGAAAGGTTGAAGGGAATATGGGCATAGGACAAGATGGGCGTTATGTCCAAGATGGAAGCCAATACAAAGCAAACAGATGCCATGTGGAACATTGTTTGATGAGCCACACTATGGTGCAATACGTTTTGAAATTACATTGTCACAAGGTAGATCATTCTAATGACACTCAGACGGTATGGAGTCAGATACTACTATCAACTCCTCTACATCATCATATAAAATGTAGGGAATCATTTCAGTGCAGAATGAGGTATCTAAATCAGGGAGAACCAAATGAGAATTGAACATTATTTTAAGTCATTAGAAAAAGACCATGGTGAAAAGAATAATATAAAGAGATCTGAATACGTTGAATGTGTGTGCAGTATATATTTGTGAATCTGTGTCTGTGTGGGGGGTGGGGGGGGGTGGGGCGGGGGCGGTCGATGATGTCTGCCACCGCATGTCTTCATGTGACCTTGCATTTCTATGGCCATCTGTGTGTGTGTGTGTGTGTGTGTGTGTGTGTGTGTGTGTGTGTGTGTGTGTGTGTGTGTGTGTGTGTGTGTGTGAAATTGTTCATGTGTTTCTCTGTACTGGTGTGTTTGCCCGTGTGTATTGCCTGTTGCCTATTAGCAAAGTTTAACCTCTTCCGTGTTGAGGGAGCCGGATCCCCTGAACACACTGGGCTCCATTCTAGCAACAGAACGCTGACATTTTACTCTACTGCCCCCAGCCCCCCCCCCCCCCCCCCCCCCCCCCCCCCCTCTCCAGAACCCCCCCCCCCCCTCACTTTTGTCCTAAGAGGGCAATTAAGGAAACAAACGTTTTCTCCCAGATTAGCTGACTGCCAGCTTTGCATACTAATGTAATGCCAAGTGGTTACAAATAGTGAGAGCTCTAATTACCAGCACTGTTTTCAATCAGAAATTGCTCAATTTCCTAGGATGAGGTCTCCATGGCTGGAGAAAAAAACACAACCTGACACAGCCTGGAGACAAACATCCTCCTAGCGTGCCTGTGGAAGTGCGTGTTCCTGTCTGCGGGTGAATCATGTGTTTCAATGTACACGTCCTTTCAGTGTGTCACTGCAAGAGGAAGTGTTAGTGCACCTGGAGTGTTAATCAACCTATCTGTGCTCTCTCTGTAGGCCGGCACCACCCTCTCTGTCACCACTGACTCCAAGGAAATATTTGGAAGCATTGACCATCGCAGCGTTTGGCCACCAATGTGGATTTAGGGTAACCAACGTAGGGTAGTGATGTACTTGATATAAAGCGCCATGTCTGGGCTGGCAGTTTCATATAATTGTTTCGCCACGAGCCAGTGGAAAGGGCAAAGGACAAATCCCACTGTTCTGTTATTGTTTCATCATTCCATTTTGATCTGAGCAAATTAATAGGCCAACGTCTTTGACTTTGCTCAGGCCCGCGTAATTCTCTCAGAGCAACGATGGTGCATAACGTGCACCACATCAAACATAATGATGGGAGATTAGCAGGGACTTTGCCTGGAAGATGCATCGACCCACTGGCTAAAGGTGGGTCTGACGTGACGGCAGGGAGGACCAGGGAAAGGACAAGGGGAGTGGAGCTCACCACCGACCAAAGTGACAAGGACCCCGTCCCCGGGTGAGAGAGTGACTCGCCCCATAGGACATGCACACAGGACCCATCCGCTGGCCTTAGCTGACCTTTAGCTCTGATGAGGGCTAATGGACGGCTGGCCCCTGATCAATGCGCTGAGAGATGGGGGCCCCCCCATCCATGCCCTTTCCCTGGGCCAGGGACAGAGGGATGCAGCCAAGAGGCCCACCATGGGGCCATCGACCCTGCCACTCTCTCATCCTGTGGGTGGCAGCTGTGCCAGCGGGTCTGGGGATGTCATTCTGCCCTGCCATGCAGGAAGGACAGCCAGAGTCTCTCTTCCTCTCTCTTTCTCTCTCGCCTGACTGTCTGTCTGTGGCGCTGAAGGGTGGGAAAGTCACTGATCATCTACTCCGACTGTCAGATTCATGTATTCAACGGTTTCTTGTTGTGATGTTGTCAAACCCACTGCTACCAAAACCATGTTTAACACATGTCGGAAGCCAGCGATGATTGACATGTCGAGTAATTATGGATTCCACTAAACTCTTTGTCAAGTGTTTTTTTTGGGGGAGAGAGAGATTAGCATTTCCTATGCTCTGGGCTTTAAAAATGTGCTTAAACTGTTGCTAACTGCGGGAGTTATTCTGCAGTGCTGTACGGTTGAGAGATGTGTGCCGGATGTTGTACTTTGCAATGTGTTGTGATGTCCAGATGGTGTACGACTGTATCTTTTCATCAGAGTAGCCTTTCATATGCATCCGAGCAGGCCTCGGCCAAAAGAAAAACAACAATAAAAGAATGTACAAAATAAAAACGCATAACTAACGCTGTGGAGCATTTAATAACACAGGCACACACATCCATTATAACACTCTCAGATCATATATTCTCATGCATATGATCGTCTACAGCTGGTAAATCACATTCCATATGGGTAGGAGAAAAAACACTCGAAGATAGATTATGCACAGATTGTTCTTTTTATTATCATTAACAGTAATGTGATACTCAAGCCCCCCTGTGACCCCATAACAGCCGCCCATAGTCTCAAACGATTCACTCATTAGCACAAACAGAAGGCATGACAAAGAGCAGAAAGAGAGAGAGAAAAGGAAGCCAGTGCAATATTCATCAAATGCATAATATCGTTCTTATCATATTTGAGGAGTTATCAATGTGCATGAAAGCCCTCTCCAAAAAGTCTACCGATGTCAACCAATACAGTTTATGAAAAAGCAACACATAAAGACATCACGCAGTGACTGTCAGTCCGTCGTGGTCAGACTGAGTGTGGATAATTACTGTGCAGCTACACTTACTGTACATTTCGGAGGGTAAGCCATAACACATGCTTTGAAATATGGGGCAGTCTGAGCTGTGCATGTCTGCAGTGTGATGGGCTGAATGCGCCAATGTTTCTTATCAAGACCAAAGGCTGCTGCGGGCACTAGTGAGACAAATTGAAAAGCTTCTTATGTCTTCTTCCCCTCATATAAATGGATTGTAAAAGACTTTGCCTCTACGATTTGGCCCTATGTTTACAGAATGAGATTTTACACTGGAGTGCCAGAATGGGCCCTCTCAATTATACCCCCTCGCCCCTTTATAATAGCAATCAGGCTCGGCTTCTCCCAAATCTACATTCCCATGTCAATCTTAACAGACCAGTAAACCAGAAAAGGGCCACCCTATATGTTAATGTGTGAATATAATGGACTTGATGTGTGTCTGGAGGGCGGTGCAGAGGGCTGACCGACCTTGGTCAAGACTTGGAGGGGGGCGCCGAGGAGAGGAGCGGAGCGGGCCGCTGGGATCCCCGTGGATCCGAGTGGAGTGGCAGACTCCCCAGCCTCCTGGTAGGATTTGTTGGAATGTGCGAGAGGAGGATTTTAGCACCATGCGAGCCACGCCAGAGTGCCGCAGACTTCATGCCATCTGTCTCAGCCTCCGTCCTTGCCTTTGCCAAACTCATCAGACCTTTTTTTCACTCCTTCTATCTCCCTTTCATCCCTGTTCACAACAGTAACGGACATACTGAGATCTGATAATGTAGTGGGTGCAATAATGGTCCAGCTCAATCATCGGATTCCGAAATCTTGGTTCATTAATATGTATATATGGAGCAAATGTACGGACAATGCGCATGGTCATACAATATGTGAGCTACATGCCGTCAATTAACTGCACACAAAAAAAGGGAAAGCCGAGAAAACACATTAAGGTTTAAATTATGCTGTTCCTATTCACACTCCTTGCTGTTTGTAATACACAACGACAATTTTTTTGTTGTTGTAAATTTCACTGGATTTCTAGACGTAGTCATAATAAAATGTTCAAAGCAATAACGTTGTGACAATTTATATTTATAGATATATATATTTAATACAAACCTGACACAGAAACCATTTAACACTCACCAATTCCTGAAAATGAAAAGGCTTTGTATGTCAGACGAGGCATTTCACACAACAACCAAATCTCCTCCATGTTGAGGTATCAAGATTCAGCTGGCGCAATTAAATCAAAAACAGATCCCCTCATCAAATGGATCTGTGAGCGTGTGGTGGTCTGATGGGCTTGACCCCTCACCCTCTCTCCCCATGTGGGCGGCTGGAGAGGGGGGGTGGCAGGGGGGAGGGTGCGGGAGATCACACGCCGGCCCTGTTCTGGCTCTATGTCCACAGCCTCCTCATGGAGGGCCGGGTGGGTCCTAAAGAGAACACCAGGTGACAGGACGTGGGCAGGGGGCTTTTGACGATGACCCCTGGTCTCGGGGATTGGGACGGCCCCCGACCATTGATCCAGCCAGAGATGGCAGGGAGAGGAGCCAGGTGCCCCCGGAGCAGCTGACTTGAAGCTCCATTCTGGGCAGAGAGGAGAGGAGTCGTCGTCGCCTGGGCCTGAGCCCCACTGCTCCTTGTCACGCCACTATTCCCGTGCCCAGTGTCAACTGGCCGCACTCTAGTGGACTGGAATAACTCTCGGTCTGGTACATAATTAGCTCCATAGCAGATTTTTCCAATGGATACTTAGCAAATTGAGTCCCGTGTGCGTGTGTGTGTGTGTGTGTGTGTGTGTGTGTGTGTGTATGTTCATCATCTTGCATAACAGTGAACACCTCTTATTACAGTGAAAAGTATTTATGTGAATCATCAAAATAATGGAAAGACCAGCCATTTCATGGTTACTAGGAGACTTCAAAGAATAGCCTTAAAACCCAACACAGAGGGCTAGAGACAATACGGGAATGTGTTGTGTGTTTCATATGTAATTACCTAATGTGTATGAATGAGGCATGTTGGTACATGCCCTTCCATTCAAAAAGAGCAGATGTGCAGGAGTAGCTGGAATCACAAAGAAACCTCGAAATCCGTGCAGACCGCTCCAGCATCACATTTGTGTCTGGGCCAGGCTTGAAGGAGGGTTAGTGTTTTCAGTGTCTAAGCACTCAGTCCCCCTGTATCTCTAAGATGTTTACTGTGTGTGCATTTGTATGTTCATAGACGCACACGCACACACATGCACACACACACATACACCTGCACACACACACACAGCTAAAAAGACAGAGACTCTAATCCTTACACTTCCCCCAGGGGCCTGGATGTGAAAGCAGGGCACTCGGAGAGGATGAAGAGAAGAAATGAAGATGTGTCTGATTTCCACAGCAGCCAATGACGGAGCTGCAAGCCGTCTCAGATAGGTCTTTCCCCGTTCCCTTTATCTTAAGGTCCATATCATTGTGTCTAATCACTCCCACACACGCGCATGCACGGGAGCCCACACATGCACGCATGCACACACACACACAGGCCATCAAAGACAATACTCAGGGAAACGAGGGATATGGGGATGGAGGGATGACAGGAGTAAAGGAAGTGGAATAGGAGGAGGGGGGGTGGGGGGGGGGGGGGTGAACAGGAGCTGCAGAGTCAGAAAGAGCTGCTGCAGTGTGTTATTATTAATAAATAAAGCATTTAAAAAGTGAGCACATCAAAGCTTACAGGGGCCATGTTATCATACATGAAAGTAACATACTATGGCTTAATGTCTCCTTAGGCATGTTATGGTGACGCTGCTTTGATTTGAAAGGCATTGTGTGGAGAATGGATTTACCCGAGTGGGGAAAAAAAGCGTGGTGTGGGTGCAGACCATAATTTAAAGCCTGACCTCAGAGGCTCTTCAAAGACTCGGTTAGAGAGAATATTTAGCGCTTGCTGATGTGGAAAAGACCCTGGCCAAAGCCATATAAACAACAAATGCGTATACATGCGGCAGTTATGAGCACCGGTGTAAATTATAGTCATTAATTAAACCACAAAACTAAATTATACAAAATGTCATTTAATAAACATCTTACGATTACAATACAAAACCCCCTCCTATTTTAATGGCTGAACCTATTTTATTTCAATGTGATTTACTCCGAATGATCCATCTATAATTTCTCAGAATGTGACACTTTGCCATTATTTCGCTTGATCCTACGCAGAACGAGAGGAGCTGAAAGTAAGTCATCTTTCTCTGTGTGGCCCCCGTCGCCAGGTAATTATCCTAATCTACCTTCCTCCTCTGCGGTGCTGCCGAGCCACGCTGGCTTAGACCACCTCAGTGGCTTCATTATCAGTGCTGCGACTGACTAATGGCTTGGCTCACTCACCACACAGGCAGTTGGAGAGACTACTGCTGAGGAGAGGCGAGCAGAGGAACGGGGGGAGGAGAGGGGCTTGAAGTGAAAAGGGGAGGTGGGGGGAGATACAGCACGAAAGGGAGTGCGGGTGGTGGGGGTGGGGGGGTGTGATGGGTAGTGAAGGTTAACGTCTCAATCATTTCGGACAAAACCGCCGTGTCTGTTAGCTTTAGCGTCTCAGAAGCCACGCCGTAATGGCGGAGGGATGAACCTGGATCATAACAATGTCAAAGAGGTGGCCAGGACGTAGGCTCTTCAGGGCGCGGGTGCTCGAAGGCGGGGCGGCCTTGGGATGGGTGTGCGTGTGCGCACAGGTCTGTGTGCTTGTGTACAACACACCCTCCCACCTTGCATCTTGGAAACATGCTTTGGAGCATACAGAAGGACTGGGGGTGGGAATTTAGCTCTTGCACTTCTCTCTTTTTTTCTGACAAATGACACCCTTGACAGTTGGAAAAATGTTGGGGTCCCTGAACAGATTTCTCAGTTACAAAAATAAAACGTGTGGAATTAGACAAAGACAGACATTTAAAGTCTTACTTTTGAACCCAGGCGAGAGCATTGACAAATGGCGCCCCACCCCCACTCCTTCTGTACCATGATTGTTTTTCTCCCTCCAGAAATGTCATAGAGTACGCACGTGCCAAGTTTACCGTACATGGCATACATGGAGAAGTTACGCAGACTGGGAAGGTCTAACGTGTGGCTTTGCTTCCTTCCGAACAAACATACAGTTCATGTGGATGGTGAGCATGTGTTGTGAGAGCATCTCTGTTAGCAGATGCAGCCAGCCAGGCCTGATAATGGCAGCGCACGGTGATGCAAACCTATTGTTTGTCTGAAGCATCATAACGAAACGGGGGACATTCATGTGAAATGGGGTGCAAATCCTCCCTGATATAACAGGCCTATTGTTAAAACAGGATGGATCACTTTAAGCAGTTTGTCAATGCAGTGTACACATCCAGAGCTCTTCCACACAGTTGGGATGAGAGTGTTATCTCAGAAAGGAGTCCCTGTTTGTACAAACAATGGGATTGTGTTAAAACATGGTCAAAGCGTAGTATTAGTCGAGAGCTTGAGTCGATACACCCTACTGCGCTGCATGTCCTTCTCCAAATACAACCAATTGCTATAGCCAGCCTCTGTGATAGATGGAAACATCAATTACAGTAAATTACCCTGAAACAATGTGAAACTCTCTCTATTTGTTTAATCTCCTGAGCTGCTTTGGATGAAAGCGCAGAGCTGGAGATAGATAACATTACATAGCCCTGAGTTACATTGCGGTGTTTAAACATACAGGCTGAGTGGGGCTATTTATATTTCGCTCCCTATGACTTACTTGAAAGCATTATAACACAGGGAGCATCTACTTCAAAATAATGTGTACAGTGCGCGGCCTACTTTCGGTGTGTAGAATTTCCAAAAGCAGGCCTCTGTAGGCGCCCCATGACCCTTAGAATCCACACAAGCTCTGCTGCTTGTCTAACTGAGGTGCTTCAGGCACCCATGGCACAATAGGACAATAGTAATTTCTACCCTACTGACAACTCATAAAGCTGGATACACGTGTGGGGAAGAGAGAATGGTAAAAATCCTAGGATGCAAGCGGCTGAATTCTGCCATGAGTCTACTTTGTGGGGGATAGAAACAATGAACAAAATCCCTACTTGGTTTACACCCTCATTCTTCCTGCACAGGAAGGCACACATGGCAGCTTACTAACTCCATGCACCAGAACAAAAATGGCAATTTCAACCCAAAACTGCAATGTATGAATACGCTACTTTGCCATGCTCCATTATAAGGGGGTTGAATGCTCGGGACAGATGAGGTTTTTGGCCTTTTTTAGGGAGCATTTGGGGTGGGATGGGGGGTGGGGGGTGTGTGTGTGTGGGGGGGGGGTGGAGTAAATGAAAGACAAATGCGAGTAGTGCCCACTCAGCTATTTTCCCAGTCAAGATCAAAGACACCGCCGGACTGGCCGCTCCGCGGGAAACTTGAAATAGGCCCTGCTTTTGTTTGCTGTTGCTAGGAGACCTGCAGACAGCTGAAAGTGTTTGCAGTGGGGTACAACATCAAAAACATCTCCAATATATTTTATAAGACCGCTATGTATTCTAGTCCTTGCTTTGCAATTTACAGAGGACATTAAAATAGCCCAACAAATAATGATCTGTCAGTTTGTAGGTCACAGACATACTATAAGATTTAGCTGATAATTGTTTGTTAAAGCTTGTTACTGGCCAGGCTGCTGGTGGGGATGTTGGAAGTTGGTTCATTTGTGAGCAACTCACAGTTTAAGTTTAACATTGTCATTGTAAGCATGCAACGTAAAGTACAGAGATCCTTCCCATACAATATTCATGTACACACAACTTCCCAGCTGCACAAACAAGGCCAAATATATTCGTAGGTCTGAGATTCACCTTAGCAACAAAGCTAATTACACATTGTTATCTTCTAATGGGCCCCATGGTAGTGAGGGTTCCTAGACATGTGTCAGTGAGAGCTCATTAGATATCATTAGTCCAACACTCAAATAATGTACAAGCCTGCTGAGCAAGAGATAATCACTGGGCCCTTGATATTTCTAGGACTATCGCCTAAAACCCCCCAGCGCAGCAGCCTGACCTATTACTTGAAGTTAAATAAGATAAAAGCAAAATCAAATACAGTTTTAGCGACACTGACCTATAAAACAAAAAGCTATTCATTTTGAGTAACCAAATCTAATAAATATTTATGAGACACATCATAACAAGGAGATTTAGGCGAATAACTGTATTTATCTGTCTACAATAACTATCTGTCTTGTACCTTACACACTACAGACTATTAGTAAAACCGTTCAGTTTACAGACCTTATTCCAATTATTTGTATTCTTACCATCATCTTTGAAAGTGCATGATGATATTACCTATTATATTGGTCGGCATCTGCCCAATAGCTAATAATGCGCTGTTAAACATGTTGGTCAAAACATAAAGGGTGCAAAAATAATTTTGTTGATGGCTCTAGGCAGAGGCTGCACCTGTTGAACAAATCTTGCGAGTTCTAAGCCTTGCCGTTGAAACCCTGCCTCATTCATAGGCCTAAGGCATAACATTATAGCCACATGTTTTGAACCTTAGTTTGAGTGGGTCTAAATTAGATATGCATATTTTGTCACAAGGTCTACGATCCACAACCCTTAATTATTTAAATTAGGAAACCTAAATAATTATGCATACTCAAAGCTATTAATTGAAAACATAATCAAGCTTGACACGATCACTAAATACGTAAGGTATATCCTTGATTTCGTGATACTTGTACACTGACAATACTAGATTGGTTATATGTGTGTTTTGAATCAGTATTTTAGTTCATGGAGTACATAGAACTGCAATAGCCACGGTAGTGACCTTCACGTCTGGAGCGATTAAGATTAGAATCGTTCGTCTGCCTGTTGTTTTCCCTAACTCGGGCCAACTGGCACGGTGGTGGCGTCCTCTCCCGGCTCCCAGTCTGCCGTGGTGACAATGACAACCAGATACCGCATGCCGTGCGAATATGACAAAAATACTTGCACGCCAAAGGATTGCTAAAAAAAAATACAGGCAAAGATCACGCGAAAAATATACAGCAGAAGAAGAAAAAAAATGACTACTGTTGACCGACGTTGACGTCCATGCCACCGTTAGACGTATAGCTTATGTTTGAAGATAAAGTAGAATGCAATTTATTCAAGGAATTAAAATAAACTAAACAGATCATCGATTAAAGACAAGCATTAAGAGTGAATATTTTGTGCTGCCAGCCTAAGCTTGCGTGATCCAATAATGACGCGTGAGGCGTTTTGCCGAACGTTATAGAACAAATGAGATTCTCCCTCCAGTTTGTTTACTTCGCATCCCAGAAAAACTTGTGCATTCACTTTAGCCTATTTTTTTTTTTTTTTTTGCTTTAATAAAGAGAAATGCTGCCTCCTCTTTAGTTGCGACGCTCAGGGACCCACCCCTGCGTGACATCATTCGAATTTACTGTACTCTGGAGTTGCTTTCGAATCGTGCATCAGCAGTCTACCCACACTTGATTCTGTGCAGGCAATCCCCTGACTAGAGGCACTGTCACGACAGAAAAATACTGCAATAAATGACTGCTGAAAATAATGCAATATCACAATATCTATTGGAAGTGCATGTATGCGGTCATGGCTCATGACATTAAAGTAAACGTAATATAGGCTCTTTGTCAATTCATTCATTTAACTCGGTCGTTTGCTTTACATATAGGCCTAAATCTAATATCCTCATAACTCAGAACTTGCTCATTTAAAATTATACTATCGATGTTTGCCTAGGGGATGTCAGCTTATTTCGCTTAGTGTGGGAAACTGACCATATTTAAAAAAAAAAAAAACATATGTAATGATAGTTTATCAAAAGGTGCTTGTAGGCCCACACCAGAGGTTTTCCAAAGACTATTGTTATTTTAAATCAATGTATATGATAAAAAGATTAATTAATAAATAGGCATTCAACTTAAAGAAAGAAAACCTAACCTATGTACAATTGGTACTGACCAAATTCATCCATGAGAGACTGGGTAGGCTCAGCATAATTATGCCCGTTGATATTATTGTCGATAGCATAGAACGCTGGGGCTAACAGACTGTTTTTAGTCTACTGTTGATGGAAAAAATGAATTGAAGCACTCTTAGTGGTGGTTAAAAAAATACGTTAAACTTTAATTTCCATCGATCACTCATAGTGTGCTGGAAATGAAGATTGTAGTGAAATACTCTCAACCTCTGTTTGTAGTTTACTTGTCATTTTGGATGTTTATTCAGACACAAATAGATGTAAATAGATAATGTATTTTCATTAAGAAACAATGATATAAAACAAATGGTATAAATCTACTGAGATTGCAGTAAGGTTTCACTTTTCAGCATGTAGGCACAAAAGGGTTTTCTGTCCTCAGGAACAGGCCTAAAGCATCAACTATACATTTACAAGATTGAACACAGACCAATCAATTTCAGACTAATAACTATTTCAACAAGTCAGCGGGTTAAGCTAAAGCCAGGTTCCTTTCCTGTAGCTCTCTTAGTTGGATGACTGTTGCCTGAACTCTCTACCCCTGTGGTGACAATAAAATGCCTTGGTTACTGGGACTAGTATAAAAGCTGTCAGTTTATAACTCCAAAGCTATGGCAAGTGTGAGGGAAAAGATTTAGTAACAGTGAGTGATTGGAATTCTTAGTTTGAGGTCAAAGGGCTAAAAGTTACCTTTTACAATCCCCAGAGGGTTTGTAAGGAGACCATGAATGTAGGCTAACCAGTTAAAAGTTACGTCCTTTTAGAAAAAGCCAAACAAAAGACAAAGCAGTTATTAGTACAGCCATAGAAGACAATGATTTCAGTGATTATTTTTTAGACATTCTTTAGCTTTTGATATACTCTTATTTGTTCAAGCAAAGTATTTAGCTTACCACATATATGACAGTGGCAACAATACAAGTCCATAGCAGAATCACTCGTTAAAGCCAAAATTGTTTTTTTGAACATAAAGAAAAAGGCCTTAACACTAAAAACTAAAAGAAAAGTCCAATAAACCTAATCTTACACATTTCTTTTTTTTAAGGATTGGGATTGTGAAACATCTGTTCATCATTAAAATAAAAATGGTTTGTATCCTCATCATTTTCAAATAATGTAGAAAGTATGTATTTTAGCCACATGCTACTGTATCATGCACTTGTAGTGTCAGTCTATATCTACTGTGTATTTGCTATCACTCAAAAATGTACAAGCAAATGTACAATGTTTGCAGCACCTAGTTCAAATTTAAGTAACCTAACAAATTCTAGGATAGGCTTAGTTTATCATGGACTTTTCACAACACCTAATTATGCCACAGACTGGTCAGGTTCAAGACAGCTAACATTAATGAATAAAAGGACTTTAAAAACATACTAGGACGAAAAATGAATGTACATGTGCACAACACCAGAGCTATACAGTGGTTGAGTTTGAAAGACCTAAGTGAAAGTGCATGATCATCCAGAAGAGAGAGATAGAGAGAAAAAAAAAAAAGATATTTAGGAGCAGTCTCTCAAGAGTCTTGATCTTTTCATACTTTTCGAAAGAGGTGTTATTGGAGAGGATTTGCCATGAGATACTCTTTTCAATATAATAGTATTAAAAAGCGTAAAGACTCGGAGACAGAGGAGAGAGGCTGACGTCACGGTCCAAGAGTCACCCGCCGTGTGTTTGGCGTCTCCAAGTAAAGACTTATCTGCGAGAAAAGTTTGGACTGACAATGTGGGTGGACAGGGCGTGAAACTACTATCATCATCAGTTTTGAATGAAAGAAAGAAAACATATCTTCAACAAAAAAGAGAGGCTCATTCCAATTCAGCTGCGTTGTTAGGACAACGAGAACCATCCCTCAGATGATTAGTTCCACTTCAAAAGAATTTACTTTCTGTGCTGGAAACGTCCCCCTTTTGTGTCCATACACAGGGCTTTTGCAACCCAAAAGAAGAATCGTATGTTCAGTTCGTCTGTTTATTTTTTGTCCTGTTCAGAACACAATTGTATTAAATAAATAGAGCTGCCAATACAATGTCTTAGTCTATAAACATGTCCCTGTACAGACAAAAAATGACTGTGCGAAAGACACAAGAAAATAAATGCCTATAAAATGGGCAAACTATGTTTCTAGAACAAGCTGCCAAGTTTAAAGTTATTTCGAAACTATTCTGTTAACTCAAATAAGACAACTTTCTATGGTTTTCAATGGTGTCTGATCTCAGATTTAAATAAAGATCCACCCCTTGCAAAACAGCGCTATTCACTGGTGAGGTTGTGAAGCAGCAGCTGCATTATCTTTTCACACTAACAAGTGCAAAATGATGAATGATTTTGGTACCCCCTATTGTAACAACTTATTCACTTAGAAAGGTTCATTATAGCTTTGCATTTTTGGATACATCAATATAGAAGTGTTTTTAATTTATACATACAGTTTGGAACCTATGTTGTATTTAAGTATAATACTTTTTCAAATATTTTACACAAACGTGTATTTTTCTCCAATGGCCTTATTAACAAAACGATAACATTACTAAACCCAATTGTTACACCTTTAAAATTAGTATTTTCCCTTAGATGCAAATCACTGGTATACCCTTCATAGGACCACACTGTAAAGGTATTGAGTGGAGGGTCTACTGGTTTGCACCAGGACTTTCCAACGTTCCTTTATGATGAGTGATACCCTAGTGACCTATATCAATATGCTCAGTGGAAAGTGACCCTCTTGGCACAGGACACACCAGGAACAGTGCATTACTTTTGGCCACTGTCAAAGCTTTGATTTCTGATTGATGAGGAAGGGCTGTGCAACAACAAAGCCATACAACTAGCCAGCCAGTCCCTGTCCACAACCTTGAGGACACAAATAGGCTTGAGCTTCGACTGTACCAAATCATCTGAGTGTAAAATATGGAGCCCCCCCCCCACCACCACCACCACCACACACACACATACCATACCTCAAAATAGCCATATGACTGGACAAAGATAATCTTTCTTATATCATAAACAGGAAATGTTTAAACACTACCTCTTTACATGGACAGGAAGCAAAAGATTTAGGTACTTAGGTGGAATGAAACATCAATGTACAGTTTAAAGTAAATAAAAACATGCTTTAGCCTTATTCAAAATGTGGGGGGGAAAGGAAAATGCATATATGCTAAATTGTCTATAACTTTTCATGAAAAATAAAGAAGATTCGTCTTGGAAAAGGGACACACTCTTTACTCAACAGAAACTAATTGGTTCTTTCATCTATCCAATTAAAAGCCAGAATTTTAATCCAAGTAGTTTATTTCTTGTTTTGATAACCAACCACGTGCCATAGCCTTGATATTTGCACCAAAATGTGAGCATTGCACATTAATTCTGCACAGAGGGATGAGCATAATGTTATTTACCCTAATGATTGTTCTCATCCTGAGTATAGGATTCCAGTAAGGATGCTTGTGGAAAAAGAATAGGACGTGAAATTTTTCTAAAACTAACATCTACCTAATTCTATCCACTTTCACTTAGCACTGCGAGGGTTTGAGGAGGTTGTACAAAAAAAGGGGGAAAAAGACTGATATGATCAATCTGAATATTTTTTTATAGTCAGGGAACCTGTTTTCCGAAAACACCAGGAAAGGTGACATCACAAGTAGTAAAGTGTGATGTTGAGAATTCCTTCAGAATTGCTCTACCTTGTGCCGCCTGTGTGTATACAGTCAGCACAGTCAACTCAATTCCCCTGGTCTCCCTCTGATGAAATAACCCAGTTTCATGAGGTAATCTCAGCCCTCGCCCACACCCAGATGAGATGCTAACGTTTCCACTGAGGGAATACAGGAATACACACAGAGCGTTAACAGGTTCTAGAAGGAAATAGTATATCAATGTGCTCTTAACACTGAATTTAATATCCACCGCAACTATGAGAACAAATATATAGGTCAATGGGAATATTGTGGAATAGAGAGAACAAAAGCCGAATGGAGAAGCAAAACAAAGAGTTAAATATGCACTCCACTGACTCTAGATCTAAGGAACCCAGTAGCTATTAGGATATTATTTGGGGAGAATAACTGCACTGAACATTAATTAGCAGCATTGGTTTTAACTGATTGAAAGGGAACGTATGAATGCAGACCTAATTATTTGCCACCCTTACTTGTCTAAATAGGCGTTGTAAACAAAAGTACCAGGGACTTGATAAGTTCAAAGGAAAGCCATAAAAAGTGAAAATGCTCAGAAACCTCTTTCATAACAATCAATGTACAGTAGGTTACACTATACAGTTACAGTATCCAGGCTACCAAATGGGCATGTGAGGAGTTGTACAGCACGCTGGATGATGGATCATTCACTGGATGTAGAACAGCACTGTTTGTTTCATTATGTGGATGAATAATAAAATGTGTTTACACAATTATGTCAGTGACTTCACTTTGCCTCTGGCATTGTGTTCCTATGTGTATGTTAACCACAGCCCACGCTGGCACTAGAAGCGATTACTTTGTTTGCCTTTAACCGGATGATATTTTTACTTCATAGACTCTGTCGGAAGACAAACTACAAGTACAACATCCAATACATGCATGCCGAGAAATAGCTCAGTGTGGTACAGCCTGGTCCCATGATAATCAGGGAAGGCAGCAAAGGCTGTGGTTTTTCTCCTGTAAAGCAGTCAGGATGGCATTTCCCTAATGATGTCGAAAATAAAGACGTGCACAGGCATGGCTAATTTAAAATCAAGGATCTTCCCTTTAAGGGTAATGATTTGATCAAGCCTAGGATTGCAGTTCAGGAGGAATTTAATGCATGACGTGATTGTGTGCTAAGGCTATTATGAAGTCTATTGTAATTATGACTGGTGAAATTTTGACTTCTAGATTAAACAATTTAAAGCAAGCTTGTCATCAAATAGTCTGGTTAAGATAACATTTTTTAAAACGCAAAATTTTTGCTCTGCATGGATTTGGTAGGTTTCAAACTAGAGAGGATTTAGAGCTACAGACTTTTGGCTTTGAATTTTCATGAGCAATATGCTTCATTTTTGGGAGATTAACTTCCTTCAACACCTCCCAGTTACACTGTGGGATTGCATGATTATGTCCCTTACGTAACGAGGGAATAACATGTGTGGCATTCGCAACTGAAGTTATGCAGGGTTATGCTTATATCCCAGATAGGGGTGGGCGACTGAGATTTAGAACTAATCACTCCAGCTGTATCTCACCCTAATAGGCAGGAAGGAACTTACACAAAATATTGTCTGTTCCTTCATAAGGGATGTATTTTGGTTCCTTTGCCCAATCAATCTAAATCATAGGATTGTCCCCTGAGACATGAGATAGAAACAGTGAGATCAGCCTTAGTCCTAGTCAGCAGTGTCACAAACAGGATACTAAGCCACATACAAAACATCTTACAGTAAGGGTGGTTTGTCAACTCAAGTTCGTTTTTTTGATCTTACTTAACCCCCCCCCCCACACACACACACACACACACACCCATTGTAGATCACATTACCATATCATAGAGCACATGTCCAATAAGAGGTCACGCTCCTTTATTGATTTATCTAAAAGATCAAGGAACGGTGCACTACTTTCCCTTCTCCACTCTTAAATCCACTACCTGGTTTCCTCCAAGGCACACCGGTGTCTTCTTACCCTCTCCCATGCCCCCTATTCTCCGTTCCAAGGCTACATATACTTAGACCTACAACCACTTTCAAGCTTGGTAATGACTTAACAGCCATCTTGGAAGTTGGGGCTTGGCAACGTTGTTAGCATTATGCGGCCAAGCAAGACACCTGTCTTATTATCTGTCGTCGGTCACTGGCTATTATTCATTTTTGAACGGGATGGTGTACATTTACAAGGGTCAGTATAGCTGCAAAGGCCAATTTCAGTTCTTACCCTCTGTTCTCTTTTGAAAAAATATGAAAATGATCACTTTCTGCTGTATCATCAAATGTTATCTGCGGAAAAGGCGTTGTGTGCGCTGTGTATTTGTTGTGAGAGAAGAGTGCGCAAGAGTGATGTAATGAAGCAAGCCTGAGGGAATCAGCGCTGAAAAATGAAGGCACTTCTACACAGCACTGTCTTGCCTTCGCAAACCCTCTGTCTGTGTTTCACTCACACATGCGCACACACTCTAGTAGGCCAGCACCTACACATAAAGTGTTTGTCAACCCAGGCATATACTTTATTTAAATACGTTGGGGACGAGTCTCAAAATCAACCTAGCAACGCTACTGGTCACAAGGTAATTAGGTGCGCCATTCTTTTGGATGGGGACAAACAAGGTGGCTTTGAGGCTGTGTCTTAAATGTCCTGCGCCTCCCTCCTTTGCCTCGCCTAAGAAGTTATATGTGGCCTCCACTTCAGGGTCAGCACCACACCAAATCCCATTTGTCCCCTCTATTAATGTCACGGCCTAAGAGCAACATATCATCACAGCGCGGGAGCTTGCTCCAACTGTAATTGAAAAGGCCCAAGGGGAATTCCTTGGTTCTGGTTGGCCCTTCATCCCTCCTCTGCAACTGTGCATCCATCACTGTTGAGCTAGGCCCTGAGGTGCTCTTGTAATGCTCAGAGGTTAACAGCGAGATCGGCATGCATACGCTCACTTACTGCCTCCTTAACTGCAGCCCCCCTGGGCCCTCAGGTCATGTACATACAGTATGACACAAGCAGAAAAACTGCATATGGCATTGTGTCAAGTACATATTGATTTAGCCAACGCATGCCAGAAAGTGCTAGCTAGAGTGCATCAACACTGGCACGCTCGGTAAATGGAGGCCCATAAATGGCAATGTGATCAGAAACAGCGTCCTGCCTTTAGATGTGGAGTTCACAGGCTTGATTACACAGCCCCCTCGCGACGCATCCTGCCACAGATAAAAATTAAAGACCCACGATTACACTGGGCTTTGAACTACCCTGGACCACAATCAATGCGGGCAGTTTTTTAAAGCTTCAGCTCAATAGATGGAGAATTGGGGGTTTATACTTATTTGAATGCGATAGCTCACAACATCACCAAATGTTGTCTAATGAAATGTGATGGTGTTGAGATGACAAAGAGAACAGACACTTGGGGTCTCCTGGCACATGGGTTTGTCAAATCTAAGCCATTGTACTCTTCAGGCATTCTGATCAAAGGCTCCTTCACATCATGCTTTGAATGCAATTTGTAGAGTGCAGATCATTAAGCAGAGGCATATTTAAAAATATATACATAATTTAAGATAAAACTTCAGAATATTGTCAAGTTGCACTGGGCACAAAGATGTAAATTGGACATACTTAAATGGGCTTCTTTAAACATCTTGTTCACCAAAGTTGCCATTTGTCGTGCCTACGGAAGGCATTAAAGCAACTATACCGGTTCATGTCTGATGACATGGATCTGGTCAGGAAGATCAGAGGCGAGGGGCAGCTGTGGTCATCCCTCTGTGAAGAGAACAATATCCCTCATGGGTCCAGTGTTTGCAATAAGTTGGCACATCTTCAAACATCCCCACATCCGCTCACCGCAACCTGGCACAGCTCTCATCCAAACCAGCAAACACTTATTTCCGGCACCCCCAGAAAGGTGCGGATTTTGAAAGGTGTGGATTTTAAGAGACGGATATAAAGGATTTAGGGCGTTCCCCTCGGCAACACATGGGGCTACTACAAATACTGCCGAGCTTGTCAAAGAAGCTCCTCCGTCGACTTGTTGTTGCATCCTGCCATGAGATAACCATTCTTAGCAGCGTGGGCAACTCCTGATCTGATTGGCTCGAAGGAGACCTTTAAAGTCGCTATTGCTGCCCAGAGACTGGCTCATCAAAAACTGTCAGAAATATCTCTTATATAAGGCATGGATAATAAATGAAAAAGGGGTAAAATAAGTGCCTTTCGAAGAACCATCCACAGGGGTAAATTGAAATGCATCAAAAGACCAAAATGCATCAGATAACGCAAAGGGCGGAGCCTCTATCGCATCTCTACTAAATCTCTGCTGTTCCCCGACACCTCTGCTAGAGCAGTCTAAGACTCGTAACAATAGTGGCAGATATGGGCATTTGGGGGGATTGGGCTTAAGATGACAGTGGAGCCCCAGTCGGGAAGTGTGAATAGAGGGCCATTTTAATAAGCCCTGGTACCGGCTGGGCTACGCAGGGGTCTGGCACCACTGACACCAGAAAACTGCAGTGCAGATGAAGATGAGAGAGAGAAAAAAATAAAAAACAAGGATCAGCCTGGTCACGTCATGAGATCACGGGACTAGGAAGCTTGCTGCTGTAATTTCACATTTTCACAAATCCTCTAAACAACCCTTCATATTCTTTTCTGTCATCTTTGCAGTTCCTTACATAAGAGCCCAGTGACTCTGACAGAGTGCTTTTTAAAAGCCTGTTAATTGTGAAGTTGTTGAATGCACAGAGGCTCCCACTTGAAGCGGTGTACGCTGTGTATGTTCTAAGAACACATGTCACATAACTCCATGATATTCTCCTGGAATAGCGTCCTCTTGTGTCCCCCGCATTTCATCTTTTTGACAACCTGATTATGTATTGTTAGGCCTAACCTTTACAATCAGCGCTTCTTCGTTTTCACAATCACCCTCATTACACATTGTTAGCGTCAGAGATACATGTGTGCCAAGCAACTCACAAGCTCCATTTGGACGGAGAATGAGAGGGAAACATAACTACCACTGACAGAGAGGGCTGAGGTGCAGCTGCATCCAGTTTACCACGTGGGGATGCAATTTTCCATTGTGAAAAACAAGGCTTAAACAAGCCCATATATGTAGGCATACACTAGCGGAGGTACATGTATGGTGGAAGGACAATTTGGTGGTGGGGGGGGGGACCTACCTACTAAGAGACTACACTGGGGACAATGCAAAGATTAGGGGGCCAGTGTGAAGGAGTCATGGAGGGTGAAGATAGCCAGGAGCAAATGGAAGAAAGACCGACGTTGGGGGTGCAGAGGGTTATATGAAAAGAAAGCCAGTAGGGGAGCACCATCCACCACTGCCTTGACCTGGGGAGGGTGGTAAAAGCCAGAGCTCCAATTAAATTTGCACACGGTCAGCCAACAACGCCACGCCATTGCGGCGTTGATGCAGAGCAATGGCTCCCAGCACTACACAGTTCCTTTATGTTAGCTAGAGCCATAGGGAACACATGCATATGCACGGTGCTAGTTTCATGATGACGATGACAAATCACACCAGAAACCTGGTGCAACAGAGCCGGGTCCACCCCCTGCTACATTGCTGGACCTGACATTTTGCGTAGCAACGGCTCAGGGATTGGCGCCATGCTAGAACCGGGTTAGGCAAAACCTTGCCGCCACTGATTTTGAGGTAAAATTAATATTTACATGAAAGTGTGTGTTGCATACCAAGCTCAAAAATGGCGCCCAACTCTTGTTGCTAGGCAGAGAGCGTAAGAGTTAAGATGGCCGCTAACAAATGGCAAACTGGGAAGAGGAGGTCCCAGCATTCACCACCAGTTGTGATTATCGGGAGGAGGGAAGGCTTTAATGGGGCTGGATCGTTATGGAACATTGCCATTGCGTCGTCAGAAAAGCGAGCACAATCTATACACGAAATGAGTGCAGATGATCTAGATTTGGTAGTATTAAAAAGATAACATTTCAGGGCAAGGTCTCTTGGCCTTTACATACCCTGCACACATCCTACCTGTGCTTGCGTAACAAATGTAATAGAGACCCCATCCCCCATTCCCATCAAACAGACATTTTCTAGGCCAAATTTATTAGCACACTGAATTATCTGTTTTCACCTCCAAAATCATGAAGGCTGATTCACAATTTTGAGAGTAAGATGGCCAAAGTCAGAATATTGAAACATAGGACAGGATGGGCTCAATATATTGTGACACTGGTATGATAACTAATTCTTTCCTTTGGTACAATGTAAGTCACAATGACCGAATTAACGCAACTGACCTGTGTCAAGCATGTGGTCTTAGCTGACTTGCCAAAATAAATATAAGCTAAATTAGGAAATGAAGGACGAATAGCTTAATGTAATAGAATATGATAATGTGATAATAAGTCCAAGATAATAGACATAATTATCCTATAATGTAATATTAGTTGGGGTAAGTTCCATGTGAGTCTTAAATAGCCTCAAAGAACTGAAAATCTTGCACATCTTAACTGTAACCAAGAGGGAAAGTTGAAAGCTATCTGTGTTGCTTGTCAAGCAAAATTCTTAAAAAAAAAGTTTCAGGATAGCCAAACTGGCAGCAGTGTTACTAGTGGGGGGGATTCTTGTGGTGTAACTAGTTAGGAGTCTGACAGATGGCTGCGGCCTCACACACCCTTCCTATATGTTCCCCATGGTTGACACCAAGGACAACACTGCAACCCCGGACAAACTAAGTGGAAACTGCAGCAATCGACTCGGCCTACCTTTTTAAAGAAAGTGCGTCCCTGAAGTGTATTGTACTGCAGAATTTTACTCGGCCTAGTCAACTAAAAATGCATTAGGCCTGGTTATATTGGCTCAAGAACAATATTGGCAAGAGAACTTGGCAAAATGCAGTCACATTTGGGCAGCAATCTAGATTCAGATACAGGTCTTCAGTAGCACTAAACGGAACAAGTCTATATGAAATATTATTAAAAACGATCACTGTAAAAAAAAAGAAATATAAAAAAATCAAACTAGGAACCCCATAAGCCTTTACTATAGACAGCAACAACTGGATTGAAAAGTTCCACATTGCACTTCAGGTGATATGATTTATAAACGGCACTCATATTGCTGTACATTAAAGGTGGTAAATAACTAAATTATTTTCTGTTTTGAAATATGGAAATTGCATTGTAATCATGGTAAGTCCCTTTGGACAGCCATACATTGTGCAGAACGGCATAGGTGAATTACAAACAGCCTTAATGGCCATTGAGCAGAAACCCTGTTCTTATGTAGTAAGACGTATTTAAAAGATCACACTGATTTTGATTCCAACCACCTGGTACAAGAGAAGTATTTGGGCATGCATCACCAACGAGTCACAACTGTCCCTGGCTGCACTGTATCCTGTGGTCACTGTTTCTCCAGCTGCTCTCCCTTTTAAGTAGACAGTAATGATTTTAGCCGGAAGCACCATTTTTTGCAGAGGGAATTGGCTATGTAAACCCTGAATGAGTTGTCTTATAGTAATAACTACCCAGGGAAGAAATTTGTTGTTTTACACATCATTTGCTAGTATCATCTTTGACACCATGGCTCACTAAATATAAAAATATGAATATAGACTGAGATATCTGAGGAAACTGGTAAATCTAACCATGTAGTCAAAAATATTTTATTTTGAAGAGAGAATGAGAGATTTAAAAAAGTCCTTACTGATTCAGGAATTCTATCATATATCATATGTATATCTATCATATATGTATATATATATATATATATGTTCCACAGAATCTAATCTGTATTAAATATATGAATATGTAAATTTAATTATCCTAAACATTGAGCAGGTCTAAGGAAAGAAATAGGTGGTTATCTCAACAAACTAAAATCCAGCAAAACCACATATTCACTGATAAAAGAGGAGGATACATCAGCTTAAGAAAGCATTAGAGATGGAAGAGAGATAATGATATGCAGATTATATATTTTAAATCAAATAAGGTTGTTCTGAGGCTAAATATGACTGGCTTTGTTTAAAATGTTTATATTACCTCTGTATTCTCTACTACAATATGAATAACTCTGTAAAAAAAGATTTTTTTTCTTCCAAAGACGTTCTGATAGTTTAAACCTTGCCCCATTACCCAATTACCCAATACTAAAATGTCAACAATTACAGTATATGTACGATTGAGTCACTACCACACGAAGATTTTCCCAGTGAATAAGAATAGTGTGTATATAAAGACAAGGGGAAAAGCAGTTGTAAATCTAGTTCTTTCGTCATTTGGGCAAACAAAAAGCTGCTCCGTTGCCAGGCCTATACTTTTGTAGCCTTAATCTAAAGCGTGATGTACGTTTGAAGGACAGCAATAAAATGGATTAATAAAGAAGGAACCCCGTGTCCGAGAAGACACCTACCCTACATTCCGCCTGAGAATTATTGAAGTTTTAGAGCATCCATTAAATGATCGAAACAAAAACCCTATGGCCTATGGACCAATGAACTATTGAGGCTAGACATTCTCAATTGCATTACGCAACTATTTTTCATAATAAAATGGCTGACATGACTGTGATTGACTACATTGAATAATCTCTCATTCATTGCGAAATTATTGCACCTTATGATTGATACATATTTTTTCACAACGTGCTTCTAGGCATGGAAGGCTACATAAATGCTTAAAAAAACATTAAATGAAATTAACTTAACAGCGAACGTTAAACAGAGTTTTAGACAAGCATGTTTTCGATTACATTTGACCAAAATGAATACCTAGTTCTTCTACCTAGTTTCATTGCAATTAGCAATAGGCTGTGAGAAGTCACAATGGCATATTTTTGAAAATGCATCGATTGGACTTAATAACACGGGGCAAAATCAAAGAGAATACGCACACTTTAATAAAATATTGAATGCATAATTTATTGTACAGTATGTACAGTAGAATTTTAATTTAACATTTTATTTCGTATCAATGCAGTAACACTGTGCTATAGATAGTGCTCATAACATATCAAGTAAAACACCTATTTGAAATGAAAAGGAAAAACGAGTATACAAAGAACTATAGGGCGAATAGAGGGACATGGAATGAGCCAGGAATGCATCTATATATAAACATGTGCCTTTCCTTTTAGCTTATAAAAACGAAATGGCCCATCTCTCTTGACCACTCTGTAAATTAGGCCTGTAGACATATCCGTCATAATTAAACTTGACCAAAAACGTTTTAAATTATATTTATTTTTGTGTCATACATGACATGAGTAATGTGTCTATACTTTCCCACGATACAGTACATATACATTCAACGAATGTCATAGCTGTTAAGTCACCAAAAAAATTATAACTTAATTTCTTTGTAATACATCGCTCACCAAATGGCCTATAAGTCTATTTAATTCACATTTACTTTACTCACTTAGCTTCCCGTTTGCTTTCATTGCTATTCTAAAATCCCAGTAAAAATGCGTTTGAAAAGTATACAGCACTACACAACGTTAGCTATATAGTGTGTGTAAATAGGCACAAATGAGTCAAGCAAAACCCCACCAAAATTGCCCAAAATGCGTCACACAGAAAAGTTAAAGCAGTTCGCCAAGTCTAATGTACGTTTAATAAACAATATGCCACGATTAGACTTCAACCTGGCTCATCATACAACATCGAGCACAAGAACACAAAATGAAACACAACTAGTAAGACAAAGGCCCAAAATGTGTGTGGCTCAATTCTTTGAGAGATATCAATTTCAGATAGATGATATATTATTACAATGCTTTGGTGAGAAAGAGTCCACGCCACTATGGCATGTGTACCATCCATTTACAATACTTTTCTGGAAGGGTGAGCTAGAAGTGAAAGTTCTTGAGCTCTGGGTGAAACTGTGACCCGACTGGCTGCATGGGTACTGAGATGGTTCAGGCCTATAACTACCCCTTTGAATTAACAAGGGATCCAATAGGGTCTGTGACCTGTGTGTAGAATAGTCCAAGCTGTTGTCAAATGTGTGATGGAAACGTGACCTCAAAGTTGACTCATCTCGAATCTCAGGGGGAAAAGAATCTTGAGTTGATCTGGGTGGATGTGGCCGCGTCATGGTGGTAGAGATTGATGTCTCAGCTCGATCGGTTACTTCGGGTGACCTTGCCTCTGTAAAGGTCTCTCCATCGGCTGTGGGCTCATCGCTGCTTTTTCCGTTGTAGGCCTTGCAGTGTAGTTTCATGTGCTTTCGTAAGGAACTTGGGTGTGTGTAACATTTCTCGCAACCTCTGACCTTGCACATGTAGGGTTTATCGCTTGAGTGCACATGAGAATGCTTCTTTCGGTCGCTGCTGTTAGCAAACCTCCGGTTGCAGCCCTCGAACTCACATTTAAAAGGTTTTTCACCTAAACGTGCAAAGAAGAAAAAAATACGATTTTACGTGTTACGATTTACAGCCTGCAGGCCCCCACCCTTCAGATGAAATATCATTTTATATGGAACCAGTTATCAATATTATTGCCAGAGCTGTATGAACTGTAAATATGTAGACCTATATCATCATTGAGGTGACATATCCGTTATCAAGTAGGCCAAGTCTTCTACTTCCGGTAAGTAGCTTTGGCCTTTCTCATTTACATTTTGCAAAGTCTCCGTGATTTTTGCTTGTTTATTGTTTGTATAATTCTAATGTAGTTGCGTGCTGCAAGTAGGCCTAATAGCGACTGAGTTAATATTCGCAATACCTTAAAACTGAGCATAAAGATGAGGCTAGGTCTACCATTAACCTCTAATACATGTTTTAATTTTTTTATTTACCGTATTCCGTTGAACTATTAATAAACAGTAAAGGGCGCGATATCCTAAGCATTTGAAGGAAGAAAAAGGAATTATTAATTTCCTCCAACTAAGGAGCATGATGACTGAAACTGTTGAATACGCCTAAAGCTTTAAAATGTCATGCATGTATAGCTTCACACTCAATGCTCATATTGTCAATATTATAGCAAATATAAGCCAAGATCTGATTATAACCTACTTCGCTGATGTGGTTCTATTGCAGGCTTTCCTTTTTTAATGTGGTTTTTGCGCGGGCGCAGAGGAGAGTTGTCCCTGCTGAGACTGCAGCTGAGCGAAGCGTAAATGCTACGTCACAACTCTCCGGTGTCCCAGGCTTTATTTAATTATTTTACTGAATGAGTGGGAGAGGCACCCTAACCCAACTGGGCCTGGGAAGTAGGTGTTTACACCAGTATCACATTGTCCTGTGTTTGCAGGCCCTTGTGCAAGTCTCTTTCAGACTGGACAACAAACAAACCCTATAAAACATTCCCACAATAAACCAACATATACCAGGACCCTTAAAACATTCTTAGTAATCATCAATAATACTATCTTTTCATAATAAATTACAATTATGTTAGCTAATTATACATCACGCAAAATAATGTCGCATACAATATATGTTGTTGGAAATTATATCTCCTCAATTCAAATTATGCTTCATGTAGCCTGATGACAATGTTGTAATTCCCACCCCTTCAAAAAAAACAAAAAAAAACAAAAAAAGATCAAAACAATACATCAAGAAATTATTTAGGATTATTTTATGGTTTACAAAATATACTGCAAAGAAATATATCCACATAGGCTATACTATATTTTGAATGTGTGACATGCCTTTTTAATTAAAACTATAGGCCTTTGTACATCAGGAATTTATAGTCATTATAATAATAATACATTGTACAATAATACGAAGTATTTTTCTATTATATCATATGGCATATATATTTAACATTTTTCGGTATTATCAAATTGCAACTAACCTGTGTGTGTCCTCTTGTGGATTTTGAGATTTTCTGATCTTGCAAAAACCTTTTCACAGCCATGGAACGGGCATGGAAAGGGCTTTTCCCCTGTGTGTACTCTGACGTGGTTCACCAGCTTGTATTTGGCTTTGAAGGGCTTTCTGTCCCTCGGACAATTCTCCCAGTGACATACGTATTCGGAGTGCTCTGGTCCTCCTACATGCTCCACTGTCACATGGGTGACAAGTTCATACATGGTCCCAAAAGTTCTAGCACAGGGCTGATGGCCAGCCCCCTCTTGGCTGTCGCTCCACTTACACACAAGCTCATGCTTCAGGTTTTGCTTAGAGCACCTGAGGAAAGTGTCAGCGCCTCCACGCTGAATCGCCATATTCAGCGGTTTGTACAGACCCAGAAACTGCGTAACAAGTTGTTGGCTGTTTCCTCTTGGACCGGTTAAAGTTTGACCATAAGGGTGGGTCCGGGTCAGGAGGTCTCCAGGTAGACCTAACATCACTTGACTGCCGAGGTCTCGGGTTGCGTCGGATGAACCATGGGCCTGCTCATGATAGGCTGTGAAAAAAGCGTGGCTTCGGCTGTCTCTGTAGCTGGGAAGGTCACGATACCTACCAATCCCACCATGTTGGCTAGTTCTTGATGCTAGTTGATCAGTGACAGGCGGCATACCGGCTCCAGGAAGATTGGTTCCAATAATAATGCCCCTAGGGCTGTGCTCTAACCGGTGGCTGGGGTATCCAGAGTCTGAAAAGTGGGGGACCGAGTGGTCAACATATGCACTGGACCTCGTCTCGGGGTAGTCTCGCAAATTGTGCGAGGGACAGAGTTTTAAGGAACTGCCAGTGGGGTGCCCCATGTGCTCCCCTGCCAAAGGTGGCAGCACCACGCTGGGTTCAGTATTGCTCTCTCCGGGGTTGACGCAAGAAAGAGGGCAGCCACTAAACCTCGACAGGCTTGACATGTTTTGTTTTGGGCTTGTCTATGCAGTTTGCAAAATAAACCAGCGATTCTGTGCTCAGGATTTACCTAGAAATCTTGTTTCCATTTTCCCTGCTGTAGGATATCATCTGCATGTGAAATTCTTGGCCGTGAACTTCGCAGGAGTAGTAACCAGACTCAAGTTCGTTAAAGTTGGTGTGAGTCCCATGCCGTTCACTTTGCCCTCTTGATTTGTGGCAATAACCGTGGTAGTAAAAATGCTTCGAAAGAGGCCATGGTGCAATATAAAAGCACAGCAGGCAAACCTGCTTTTAAAAAAGGGCGCTTTGGGATTGGTTAGAATTTGCTGTGATTGACAGGCGCTGGGTTTGTTTTAAAAGGAACACGCAGGCGTTCACTGCACGACTCCGTTTTCAAATATCGGAGAGAAAATGCTTTGAAATGTACCGCGTATGCTGTCAAATATTGGTCCCTCTTTAACTTTAGGTGACATTTTACAAGCTTCTCTTCCTATAGCTCAATTCTGAAATGGCCATTACAGATCATGTGTGGATTAAGAAATGCTTACCAGAAAGTGTAGAGACGAATAGAGAAATAGGGGGAGCTAAGTGTTATATGGCCTATATATTTATAAACAAAAATGATTTCGTATGTGTTAAAGGGATGGTTCTATGAGATAATCTAAAAACATATCACTGGGCTCAGAATAGGGCATCTTTATACTTCAGATATACATTTGTGCATAGGCCTGCAGACTATACCTAAATTGGAAAACTTGCATTTGCTTTTAGTCAAATAGAGCAGGCTCTGATTTGAATGTGCTACTTGCCTAGGCCTACTTATTTATGATTTTTCTAGATGCCTAAAAATAATATGACATCTAGGCATATTTCATATAATCTAGTTGTTGGCCTACTGTAGAATGTCTTTAGGACATGACTTTCAAGGATATGTCGTTATACAGTTATAAGGTTTTGACATGTTTTGGATTATATTAATATATTACAGAAAGCAATTAGCCATTTGTGTTAGTATTAAATAATATTTCTTTAAGTTGATACTCTACAGACTTTTTGCGACCACGGCTATCAAAAGTAAGGAGAAAGCAAAAACTTTGAAGAACTACCCTCAACAGGTGGTGGCCCATGTTTTTCAGTGCCCAAGTGCATTACTCTTCGGAGATGTTAAATAACTTATACATAAATATATATTTATGTATGTATGTATAACACCTATATATAAAATGGCTTGAGCTCGTTGACAAACCTTGCCCACTCAAACCTTTTCTACCCAATATGCCTGTATACTTGTGTCACACACTAATCAATATAGGTAGGCTACATAAGAGGTCAAATGTAATTTGTGATTTAGGCCGTAGGTGACATTATTAGTCCGTGATAAATGCATGCTTGATCATTCCTAGCAAAGGGAAAAGAAGTAAGGGAAGGTCGCAACCTTGGGTAAACTTGCAAAGATCGAAAAGATACTTGCGAAAATCCAGGTTTTTGTAGATTGTCCCAATAATTCCGGAACATACTATATGCAATATAAGCATAATTGCATGATTGGATTGAGCTTTAGGCCGAAAGAACAATCAAAACAAAAAAAGTAATATGATTATTGTCACCTCCCAATTCAAAATGGCTATATTTTATATCACATGAATGACTGCATGCAGGAACAAAGTGAAACGGGAAAAACTGAATATGGCCAAGTAAGGAGTTAAGGACGCTAATGCGTCAATATCTGCGCTGGAGATGTTTGCTTGGGGGTTAAAAAACATCATAGCGAAAACATGTCAATTAACATTGGACAGACTAAACAAGGTGCATGATACCTTGCCAAAAACAATAGTTCAAATTAAGTTTTAGGAATCTTCAAACCCAAAAGTAGGTTATTAAATATCCAAATAAAATTAATTTAACTGTATTTTGGGGATTATCAATGTGGACAAATGCGAAACCATGCTATTGTGTTTGACCCAAAGCCTTCCATCGTTAAGGTCTGCATATCATTTGTTGTTTCAGTACATGTTTTTTAGATTTGAATAATCCAATGTTCAACCCCACATTGGTGAAATGTGCAATAAATTAACTGTAAACAAGGACATACCATCGCTGTTGTCGCATGGTCTGTTCCATATATCCAACGACAATTCCAATTATTTGAAAGTGACTTTGATAGCCTGCTCAAATTAAACAATTAAACACGTTTATTGTAGGCCTATTAAATATTTAAATTTCACCCTCCTGACTTTGGGGGCCATGAAACTTAATCCAAAATAACTTTACAGGAAGTTGCTGGCCACACAGTATCAACGGCATCGTTGACTTGTCTATGTATTTGGAAGCTGTTGACAAGTGGAGTGTAAAACCGGTAACAAATAAAACCAATCAACTGCGTTGGTGTTCATATACATTTATTTAATCGTAGTATGTTCATAGAATGTGGTCTGTTCTTAACAGAGGCAAAGTTGACCAGGGGAGACATAATCAGTCTGGGCAATCACATCACTTTCAGCCATAATACCTGCGTAAGGCCCAATATAGGCCTAATGCTGGCCAAATGAACTTAAGCATTTCAAATGGTTTACTTTCGTGTACTGTGCATGTAGTACAACAACAATCATTTTACAGCATCATGACAGAATTGTAAAGTATTTGGCAATATTTCAATCAAAACAATATCTCTGTGACAGAGGAATGAGCATTAACAAAGCAAATTGTTTTTTTCAACACAGTTCCTGAGCTATACATGCTGGTTAAAATGGCCCCTACAGCCATGGCATAAGACTCTCTAATTCAAAGTACAGAAATATAAAATATCAGAATCCTCTACCTCGATCTCAGCCAAAGAAAATTGCCAACATGTTTCATTTTGCATTTACAGGGTTTAACAACTTTGTAAAACAAAGGTTGTTAAGGCAAAAGGATAAGACAACACCACATAAACTCAGATAAAGGTTGGCATGGACTTGGTGGTGGTGGTGGTGGTGTTGGTGTTGTGTGTGTGTGTGTGTGTGTGCGTGCGTGCGTGCGTGCGTGTGTGTGTGTGTGTGTGTGTGTGTGTGTGTGTGTGTGTGTGCGTGTGCTTGCTTGGAGTTCTCCTTACTTCTGGACACATCCATGTGTTTGTCACGTGTTTGATGAATGTGTATAAGTCTGTATAGAACACCTATATATAAGTGTATGGGGTTTTTAGTCAACTGTCTAGTGATGAAGTCAATCAGGTATGATGTGTTGTAGTCCAGGCGGGAATACTACAAGGCCAATAAAATATTGTTTCGTTTTTTGTTGTTTTTTACAATTAATAAATCAAAAAAGCTGACCTGAATAGAAATTACTCTACTACAATATAATATAATATAATAATGAAATAGCAAAATGAACTAAAAAGTTGTATATACTGACTTAAAACATGTATAATTAGGGTTCCATGACATATAGTTATTCTGAAATATGGGTGGGAAAATAACAAAAAATATTTTGCATACAAACGCAAATTCATTTCAGCCATGCATCCTTCTAGTCTAAACTTGGTCTGTCAAATTATAACTTTACATTGTATAACAATTATAACATTGTATCTTTACCATTAAAAATTGTAGTTTTTGTTATCTGCATTAATATTGAATTTGTAATAATAAAAATAATTCTGATATATACCTTGACCCTTAGGTCAAACCAGACATCGCATAATTATCACCAAACCCCTCACAAAATATGAACGTACATTTTAGACTGCCCCTCACACTGCCAGCAGTGTTTATATTCTCGTTAATATCAAATCTATGTACTTAATCAGAGAAAAAATATTCAGTGAGTTTACATTTACCCATTCAAATCTTGTAAAGCATTTGGAAGGAGCTCTGTGCACATAGGGAATTGTCTTTTTCTGCAGTAGGGATTGATACAATAAGTTGAATGTTTAATTTGCATTATCTTTCAAATTTTAGTTGTTATGTAAAGTTTACTGAAGAAGGCTTAAAGGGAAATCAAATGCGCATGCTCCGAACAAAAATTAAGGTTACAAACCAACAACATGGAAACACGTGTAGTATGTTTTGTATATTGCTATAACGGTTTAAAAAAGTAGGATTAACTGTGAAATAGAATAAATGCTTTAAACATGCTATGAGAATACAATGATGATACCATATTTTGTTGAATTGTGACCAAGGGTCCCTCAAAGCATATGGGCTACCCCGACATCCCCCACCCCTAAAATAACCCTAAAAAAATATGATTCCTAAACTGTCAATTTGAATCAAACAGAAAAGAAAGCAAATGATCTGAACGCTGAGCAGTACAACATTTAAAATGAAACCTTAAAGTTGCTGAAACTGCCCACGCAGAAAATAAGTTACATCTATGCCTATATATGCTAAACAAAATAAATAATGTCTACTGTTGTCTTGTTAGGCGTCGACAAGAATATAGCTCAACTTTTAGCTTTTCAGTAGCCTAAGTGTGGCAGCATCGTCAAAGCATCAGAGTGTAAGGCCTATGATTCAAATAAAGTTCAATAAAAACAATAGCTACTTCTCTTGGCTCGACAAGAAAGATAGCCCTACGTGGCTTAAACTGGCACTGATGAAATGGGGATTTTAATATATTTCTCTTTGAGTTGGGCTTTTAGCAACAGTTGCATTATTATTGGAGGAGAACAGTAAACTTAGCAAACTATTTTCCTCGGCCATGGTTTAAGGTTTTTTGCCTAAAAGTAAAAATCTCAAATTATCTTTCAGGAAGTTGGATGCTCGTTTAATAGCTTGTACGTGCTTGCTTCTTGTTGTTTCTTGTATCATTTTATTGTAGCCTTACACCCTCACTGTGAACAAACTTATCCTGACCGAGCACAGTTTGGAAACGGCCAATAAAATACCGAGCAAGAAGTCAACAAAACGTAACTGCTTGCATGCCACTTACAAAAGTTCACCATAGGTCGCATCATAGAGAATATTTTAGACATGTAAGGCAAACTCAAAAAGTTACCTTGTGTTCTCTGTCCGCATGCGTGCATGCATATGTGTGTGTGAGGGAAATATAGTATGTTTATGTGTGTGTGTGTGTGTGTGTGTGTGTGTGTGTGTGTGTGTGTGTGTGTGTGTGTGTGTGTGTGAGAGAGAGAGTGAGTGAGTGAGTGAGTGAGTGAGTGAGTGAGTGAGTGAGTGAGTGAGTGAGTGAGAGAGAGAGAGAGAGAGAGAGAAGGTTGGGTGCATGACTGTGTATTTCGGCTACGTGCGTATAGAGAGGGGGAGGGAAGAAAAAAGAGAGAATATGCCCACACGATGAGAGGAGAGGAAGTGATAGCATGTTAGAGCGCCATAATGAGAAAGATGGAAGAGATATCATTTTGCAATGTGCTGTATGGCATGTATGATTATAAAATCCGTTAAACTGAAAAGATTATTTTCAAATACAAGCAAAAAAGTCTAAAGAGCAAATGAAAAGAATAATTAAGTAAAGTGTGGCGGCTAAGATCTTCCTAACAAGTTTAAAATCAATAAAATAAATGCACGGTTTTAAAATTTAAGATATACATCATGAATTGAACATTAATCATAAAACAGAAGAACTCACCTTATAATCTATAACACTTTCCTTGGAGAAAATGTTGTGGGAATGATTGCTGGGTGGATGAGGGCGAAAGTAGAATGAAGGACTGATTTGGGGGGGGGGGGGAATTCAGTTCCCTAAAATAAAGAATGTGGGCTCCTTCCTGGGACAGATTGAGGGGAAAGGGATGTGAAAGGCTTGGAGTTATAAAGCGCCGCTTGAAGCACTCAACGCGTCTCTGAACTTGATCAGATTGTATGTGTCCTGCAGCGAGTCAGCGGCAACCCTGTGAAACTCTCTCAATAGCACGAATTTTTTGGCTAAGCACAAATCTCAGGATATTACAATTACTGCCATCTCTCTTTCTGTCTTTTATTCCACCGTCTTACACTCTTTAGAGCTTTGCAAAAAAAAAAAAAAAAACGAACCCCTCCTTTCTCAAGCGGCTTCAAGAAAGCCACATTTAGGAGCTATGCCAACTACATTCAAGTTCTCTGTTAATAAGAGCCCAAATAGACAGCTTGAAAGAAAATACCACAGGATACATATACGAGATAGATAGATAGATAGATAGATAGATAGATAGATAGATAGATAGATAGATAGATAGATAGATAGATAGATAGATAGATAGATAGATAGATAGATAGATAGATAGATAGATAGATAGATAGATAGATAGATAGATAGATAGATAGATAGATAGATAGATAGATAGATAGTTATCTAATTACCTGCTTACTTTACTTATTTATCTAACTTTTATGTATGTGTGAAAAAATGAAAACTTTTAATACAGACTAAAAAGTTAGCAACTTTTTTTTAGTTAGACGTAGTAGTCCTACACAGATTCCGCCGGCATGCAGCTTTTGCCTTCAAAATGTGTAGGCCTTCCAAATTATGCAATCTACAGCAAAAACAATCTACAATCAAAAACTGGTTAAACTATAAAAAAAATTGTTTGGCCAAATTTCACTTTTACACTAGTCTGTGTTCGAAATGAGAATTAGACCGCACGTTTGACAGATAATGCCCTGTTAGTCTACCTCAAAATAATGCCTGCATTAACCAATCAAATTAAACCATTGGGACGAACTGCCATTTTCAATACCAAACACTGCCAATCACCAGAAATCTAGCCAATTACCGCTCTTCTGTGCAGTCACGTGCTAGAGGCAGAGCTGAGATTTCATTGGGCGTTGTAGCACTGCCTCCAGAGTTCATTTATGTGCTGGGAGTGAGTGATTGACTTTATCAGTCCAAGGACATCATTCGTCTGGAAAGGGGGAAGTTTGATCCTCTTTCTCACGGACCACAGTTACGGGAGTTTTCTCCCTGCTCTGTGCGCGAAGGATTGTTAATTTTTTTTCGTTTTGTTTGTTTCATTTTTATATCTAAGAAACTACTGGCCATTTCAGCGTACTAAAATCGGGGTCCCGTTAATCGCAGTGTGCTCCACCAGGTTGGGGTTTCCGTTTATTTTTTTAAATTTCCGCTCTCTAACTTTGATTCAGTCAAATGACTATGCTACTTGATAGCGGTCCGCAGTTCCCATCGCTAGGAGTAGGGAGTTTCGGAACACCACGCCACCACCATGAGATAGGGAACAGAGACCCCAGCATGGGACTGAATCCTTTCGCTGATTCCTCTCACTCCGCAGCTTTCAAAATCAGCCCGGTGGCTCACGATATTGCCTCCAGTCAGACTTCAGCTTTCACCCCGCAAGCCACTGGATATGCAGCTGCTCTGGGTCACCACCATAGTGGACAGGTGGGTTCGTATGGTGGGGGAGCGTTCAATTCAACCAGAGACTTTCTCTTCCGGAACCGTGGCGTTGGAGAGTCCGCTGCATCGAGTGCTCAACATGGGATCTTTGCTGCCTCTGGAAGCCTGCATGGCCCTCCTGGAATCTCCGATAACCCAAGTCATCTGTTGTTCCCAGGGCTTCACGACCAGGGGGTGAGCCACACTTCTCCAAGCGGACATGTAGTAAACAGCCAAATGCATCTCGGTTTACGTGGGGACATATTTGGAAGACCTGACCCATATCGTCCGGTGGCAAGTCCTCGAACAGACCCCTACAGTGCGCAGCTCCACGGCTACAACCATCCAATCAATATGAATATGGGAATGAATGTGCCGACACACCATGGTCCGGGGGCCTTCTTCAGATACATGAGGCAACCAATTAAGCAAGAAATGTCATGTAAATGGATAGATGAGAACCAGATGAATCGGCCCAAAAAGACGTGCGAGAGGACGTTCAGCACAATGCACGAGATGGTGACGCACGTCTCCATGGAACACGTTGGCGGCCCAGAGCAAAGTAACCACATATGCTACTGGGAAGATTGCCCGAGAGAAGGAAAATCTTTTAAGGCCAAGTACAAACTTGTGAATCACATACGTGTACATACTGGAGAAAAACCATTCCCCTGTCCGTTCCCTGGATGTGGGAAAATATTTGCCAGATCGGAAAATTTGAAAATTCACAAAAGAACACACACAGGTAGGTCTCAGCACAGTGTTTACTAACAAGTTGTCACAAACTATACATGCATATTTTGCCTGTGTCAATATTAGCCCAAATAACAAATTAATATTGAATGAAATAGAAAAGTTAAGCAGATAATTTGAAAAAAAAGGGGAAAAGGTCAAGGCTAGGCCTACACTTTGTTTTGGCTACTGGGATACGCAAAATAATGGTGTACATCCGATTAAAAGATACCCGTGAAAGGTTTTTAATGTTTGTAAGGATGAGAGACAATAATGGCACACAGACTGGACGACGACATGTTTAAGACGTGAATTAGGCAAATATTGGGTATAATAACATATTGGCGCGTTTTGGTATACAAGCACTCTCAAATAGCTCTGGATTATGTTTTGGTGCTGTAGTCGGTTGGCTCTAAACTTTTTGCTAACTTAAACATTCGGCAACAATTGGCCAGACAAAACATATTGGCTACAACGATCTTACTAAATGTGAGGTTTAGTGGTTCTTTCAATTATCCCGTTGGTCACAACAAATGTGGCCTCTATAAATTTAGACTGTTTCCGCTTATATTATTGCACGGGAAATGTTCTTGTAAAATATGTCTACAAAGCTTTGCTGTTAAATTATAGATGCTGATAAACGGACAGCAGCAGTAGCTATCAGTTTAAATTGAATCACTGAAAGGTCTTTCAATAAGTCGTAAGCACTATGTTACCCAAAGTTAGCCTGTAGTAGCCTAGTGCATGGGAACGTTTGTTCAGTTTTGACAAATAAGAGATTGTAATTAGTAACGGCTAATGTAGGCTATATAGGCTAATATATTGTGTGTATTTCATCTCACAGGTGAAAAGCCGTTTAAGTGTGAATTTGATGGCTGTGACAGACGCTTCGCCAACAGCAGCGACAGAAAAAAACACATGCACGTGCACACATCGGACAAGCCATACATCTGCAAAGTGTGTGACAAGTCGTACACGCATCCCAGCTCGCTCAGGAAACACATGAAGGTAATTACCACGTTCATTAGTACTACACCTTAAACACATTAAGGTAGACCAGGGGCTTTAGCTTTAGGCTATTACCTACCCTACGTCAAGTGCCGTATGACGTTCCTAATTCCCAATATTGCTCTGAACTCAATAAATGCCCTTGCATAACGTAAATCCGGTAGGCTATCTGTTTCTCTATTTCGTTGATTGAATCCTTATTCCTTTTACAGGTCCACGAGACTCAAGGTTCTGAGTCGTCTCCAGCAGCAAGTTCAGGATATGAGTCGTCTACACCACCAGTGTTGCAGTCAGCAAACACTGAGGACCCAACAAAAACGCCACCGTCAGCCGTGCAAAACACGTCTGGTCACGGAGATGGACTGCCACCCAACTTTAATGAATGGTACGTTTGAAGTCAGAAGTAACTTTTCTTAATGTGGACCAAGAGGAAACCTTACAAACATTTCACAATAAGGTACAAAATGGAATTGGATCAACATGAGGAGTTGAGAGTAAGCCAGCTGTAGCAGGCCTAGTCCGTTCTCAGGATTCAAAATTAGACTTTTCCGAGTTGGAAGAAAACAAATAAATCATGAATAATAAAATAATACTTTCTAAGAATAAATAAAATGTTTTTCTTTTATTAGTTTACAGATTTCAGATAATTATTTTATTTTTCATTTCATGTATTTTCTCAAAATTTATTTAAAAAAAGAAAAAGGATATCTCACGTTGTTTTATATAATGGTGACTATTGTCGCCTTTCAATTGATTGTTAAATCTTAAAACAGTCTTAAGAAACGTGCCAAAGTCTTTGTCTTGAACTTGAACAAAAAATAAATCATAAATAAATATATACTCGTGAATGTATTTCCTTGTTTGATGGGGTCGAATCTGTTGTCAACGTCCGTTTTCAGGTGGAGAAATGTGGTATTAGGTTACGATTGTTACCGTTGAATATAACGTTGCCTTTTGTTCATAACGTTGTAAATACATATCCATGATGCCATATTTATCAATTTGTAATTTAATTATGGGTATAAGTTCTGAATCTTAAAGCATATTTATGGAAATGTTTTCTAACAAGACTGTACAGTTTGGGTTATAACCACCTTAACATTGAACAGAATGACCAACTCTCAAGCTCCCGTATTGCGATTGTATGTTTTTTTAACCAATACATGTGTCTTATTTGGATCTAAGATATCATCTTTATGAATATAATGGATTTGTCAATATGATGCTCATTTCCATTAATTTTTATTTAGCTTAAGAGACCATTGACATGTAAATCATCTATCTAGCTTAATTCAAGTGAGTTGATCAGCTATAATAAATGGTTATTTGGTTAAACTTAACTTTTTTATATTTTACTTTTATAGAATCAGAGAATAGAGTCACTTGTAGCATAACTTCAATACGCTTTGGAAAAATCCAATTTAGCCTATTGCACTCCTTTACAGATATTAGGCGTGTGTGCAAGGTTTATTCCTGAATTCTAAATCAAGGTGACAGTATTTAGAGTATTTCAAAATCGGGTCAAATGCCCAACCATATGAGCCAGTAAGGCTATCCTTTCTAGTTCCAACAATGTCTTTGTGCGAGTATGTTTAAATGTGTGCATCGGCAACAATGGAACTGTCACAACACAGTATCTTCAAAATAAAAGTTTTTTGTCTGTCAGCTTGCATTGTTTTAAATGTACTTCTCCTGTGAAACTATGCGTGTTATTTGTTAATGTGGTGTTGCATATAGAGCAGTTTGATTACACATTTGCTTGTTTTGTGTGAATAACCTGTCAAGAAGACCTTTTTGTGTTAACAACATTTTGTGAAAAAATATTAGATCTATGTGGGTTGAGAGAATATTGTTTAGTGGCAAAAAGAGTTACAGCATTGCATTGTAACCCATTCTCAAGAATTGAATCTTATGCATATACAAAGTATATTGTGCTTATATGAAAACGATTTCAGACCACCAGCACTACTTTTAAAACAAAAATGTAAAACAGTACCTCGTGACAGTGTAATATGAAATAAGTTTATTTAAATAATTTAAGGAATATATGTTTTATATACTATTTTCTATACCTTAATTTAAAATAAGTACTTTTCTTATTCCAATCACATTTCTGCCCCATGTCCAGAAGTCACGCAAATTGCTGATGCATAAACACAGCTAGAATGTGATGTTGTAACACCTTCTGGGAGAAATGGGTCACGCTCCAAGTTATTCCTGAAAAGCAAAATGTTTTACTGATGAACTGTGTCACTGTGCCACATTGAGGCAAATATAACAACTCTGGTCGTTTTATAGAGAACAGACAAAGGTTCCTTGTATTTTAAAAGTCGGCTACTGTTTGTTGGTTTATTTGTTTTACCAACTATTTAAGAAGAAATGTGATCATACATTTGGACTGAAATTAAAAACCATGAAAAGACTTACAGAATGCGAAATCAATTATTCTTTCATTGTTGTTGTTCTATTCGCCGCTAGTCTTTATGTTTGCAATGCAGTTCCGACCGCACATTTCTGGAAGTCGGCAGTTTACTTGAACTTGACACTGATGAAGGCGCCATCTTAGCATCTTGTTTCTGTTGAGGGAATGGGAAAGTTACAAACCTTGGTAAGTTAGTGCAAGTTAGTGCTCCGTTGGCAGAACGGTGAAATATCGAAATCAAGCCTAAACTCCTGTGGCATATGGCCAAAACGTGGACATGTGGAATCCTAAATTAAGTATATAGTGAAGACAGATCCGTCCAACCTATAGCCTAACTCAAGCAAGTGATGTGTCCTGATGTCCCAGGGTTACGAACAGTATAGCGTATCGCAGCACCTAGTTTAAAGTTGCTGATTTATTAGAAAAAATAAAAAAAATTATGAGATCCGCTTATTTATTTAGGCTCTGGTATGTTATAATTGTTTTCATTGACCTAATGACAGTAGTTTGCCATCAAATGTAGCTCATACCCCTCCCCACGCCTTACCCCCTTCTTCCAAAACTATCAACAGATTTAAGAATATATTAAAATTCCCTTTCTCACTGTCGCGCAAGCGTAGGCTACTGCTGCAGAAACCAATATTTTTTTCTCTACACTCGTGCAGTTCAAGTTCTTCCTTACAGACCGGTGACGTCATATAACGGGGCAGGGTATTTCTTCAAAAGAAGCGTAGAGAAATCTGAGGCTCATGAATCAGTAGCCTACGCATTTGTTGTAAGCAAAATGCAGAAATAAAGAATATTGGCCGAGCAGAATCGGGCAAATTGCATTTTTTCCAAATAGTTGCTTTTAATATTTTAGAAACGGGGTAAACCTGTGCTATTCTAAAATGCACACAAGATAAAAAAGGGTTCTTATTGAGAATCTTCCGAGCATTCGAACGATGTGTCACGTGGGATGAGTAGTAGCCTATAGCAGCAGTATGGTAGTAGGTTTACGCTGACTGCATTACTACTACTACTACTACTACTACTACTACTACTACTACTACTACTTACAATAATAATAACAACAACATTATATCTCAATCTACACCATGGGCCATATAGGCTTCCCACCGTTTAATTTTCCTGGAAAATGTGCTGCAGAATTGGTTACAGCCAAGAGTTTACTAGAATTCTGGTCAAACTCTATCAATCTATTTACTCTCCTCCGTGTGTAGTCTATACGGTCCTTGCAACGTGTATTCCTGGATTGATTAAACTAACCCGCCCACTACCTTACTCCTCCCCCATGCTCTTCTCATCCTCATTGCATTTGCTGGCTAAGCAGGAGAGCATGGTCTAAGAGGATGAACCGATGCAAGCAGGTTTTGTCACGCAACTGAGTATAACTCAACTGAAGTCGCTGGCCAAAAGATAGTATTCACGCAACGCTAACGCAGTGTCAAATTAAGAATTGGACGTAGTTAGCAGACTCTATCTGAAGCCACGTGCATACAAAGAAAGCCCACAATAGGTCCTGGAAAATAAATGCACAGGTGGTAGCTGCAATAGATTAACTTATTATTATGTTTAAGGCTTAATCTTCCATATTAAGAACTACAATTTAATGACAAAGCACTGAGTAATAGGCATTATTTAAAAATAACTAAACAAAGGGGCTACACCAAAGAACCTGCTTAGAACTATTTAAAAAGTAATCTTTATGATTAGGTTCTCAATTAGGTCGATATACTGCAACCTAATGAGGAAGTGTGATAAATATGCATTTAATACCGTAGGATAAGCAAACATATGGAAATGTTCGTGGCTTTTAAAACGCCAATAAATGGTGCGATGGCTTTTTGTTTTTTGATCAATCATTAGCTATTTTAAGCTTTGGACTTACCAAAGGTATAACATTGCCTAAATTAATTATTTCGTAATCTAGTTAGATCATCATGCAACACAAAATCGTGAAAAGACAACTACTAACACATCTTATTGCTTATCATTAAAGCTCTCAAATTCAATATCTCAATATAAGTACACTTTTAATACATTGCACACAAAAATAATTGTTGTAATGCACAAAATTGTCAGATTATCAATATAATGTCAAACAGGAGATAATGTTAATATCCTAACATCTGGGAGGGTGTCAAAGACTTGATGAATTTCTCATCAATGCAAGCGTTTGAGTCAATGCTAATAGGTCCCAGGAGTGTAATGGAGGCAAACGCTCACTCAGCAAAGCAGATGTTCAGCATTGGGACTCGGCGTTTGTCTTTTGACAGATATATTTACAACACTTTAGAAAGTGTGAAATTAGCAATTTACTTTCTCTTATTGCGTTTTGCACCAAAAGCAGTTATCTCCCGAGTCAAGTGCATACTTATTATGCCTGAAAGGCCAAACCAGAAAGGAATCTGAACATATCTGTTTGGTCGCCAAATTATTTTTTAGGCCAATAGAATAACTGTTATTTTTTTTACTAACAGACTAAGCCTACTCGAGTATTCTTGCACTTTTTTTTGTAGATTTCCGTAGGCCTACTAACCTCACCAGAGGCCTAAAATAACTTCGCGTTTTTGGAGAGACTTTTCACTATCCCCGTAACAATATTTAGAATTGTAAAAATGAATAGCAAAATAAGCAGACTTTTGGGGTCATCCAGTTGGAAAGGTAAAGCAGATTGAAATATGTTAGGGGAATCTATTTTTTCGCATGTGCAATGATGTTCAGTTGTCTGAGAAAGCTATTTTGAACATTAGAAAACTGCAATGTTATGGCTTGCAACGACACCACATGATAATCAAACTCCATAACTAAATCGGGCATTGGCATAGGCACACCATACACCGTGCAAGCAAGTAATGCCTAATGATATGACTAAGAATAAGGTATAAATGTATTTAGCCATTAAATCAAACAACCTTACGTAACCAACATGTGAATCTTACAAAATTCTAAAAGCTTCGGATAAATAAAACAGATCACAAACTGCATAGCATCTGTTGCTCATGCTGAAACTGCCGAATAGCGGAAGAAAATAGTTATGGCTATGGCCTATAGCCTCCAACTGTGCAATGGAACAACTGTGCTATGAAACTTTAACGGTAACACCATAAAGTGCACTTCTCTGCCATCAGCAGCAATAGGGTTTTTGAAACAAATAAGCAAGTCGATTGTTTAGTCATTCAGAATTCCCTGACAATCCCTCAAATTCCAAGATTATGAAATTACAAAGTGGCTGTACAATTGTACAATACTAAATAATACTTAGCCATGCTACATTGGCATCCTGAATTAAAATAAAGCTTGTATTTCGGTTTCTCCCTCAAACGTATCTGCTTGATAGAGCTAACAAGAAAGTCTAAAATGAAAAAGCATAAAAGCTGGGAGTGCAGTTGTTCAGGTCTTAAAAGCCAAAACACTGATAGCTTACTTTTGTCAAACTACCACCTTGTGACCTGGGAAAATCTTTAGTATCTATTAAATGACCCAGCCTGTTAATGTATATATCCATATCATAATACCAAATATGGCCATAATTGCATGAAGTCTCACTGAAAACACGGATCTCTGTTTCAATCTCACAAATCAGTTACCAGCCCAGATGGAGTACCTCAATGATCAATTAAGGGTAGTGTTCATTAGGGGTGTATTCATGGCTTGGTACATATTCAATTATTAGATTCTGGAATTGCATAACTTTATTTAATGAAGGGTTGAATACTATCCGCTGGATATAAAAATAGATAGAGCTCATGGGCTGGAAACCATATTACGATTATTAATAAAAATGCACACCTACACAATGTTCATTGACAATGAGAGGGAGCAGAATAACAGTGGAAACAATAACACATTCCTTGGCCAACTTTCTTCAAGTTGCAGATATGTAAAGAGCCCTTGGTCAAACAGATCTATAAAAGAAAAAACCTTGCAAATACAGGACTCTAACATATAAGGGTCCAGTGAACAGGTCTCTAAAGAAAAGTACTGGTACAGGTCTTTCCACATCAGGGTAAAAGTTGGCTCATCACTCATCCAGTGCACCGTCTGCAAGCATAGAAGGCATGCACCTATCCAGGGGAGGATTGGGGATGTGAGAAGGGGAGGCTAATTTACATGCCAAATCTGAATGTAAGATAATTGTATACTTATCAAGTAAGACTATACAGATATAGAGAGAGATTTTTGCGACAAAACACCTGAAAACTTGCCTTGATTGTTACTGTTAACTCAGGGATAGATTTAAAAATGTTCCAGACCAAATTCACAGAACAAAAGGTACTAATCGTTATCCGTCCTTGTTTGTTTTAGGCTATTACCATGTTCTTGCTAACTTTTCCTGTGCAGCTCTTATCTACAAAACAGTGACAGTGCCTTTTCACCTAGATGCCAGTTTCTGAAACCCCATGGTCAAAAACGTTGTTTAATATTGGTCCTCTGGATTGTCCACTTTGAATCTTCCTTTTTGTAATTCTAGTAAAACAAATAAGACCAGGACAGGAACTGTGGGGGAAGAGGAGACAGGTAGGAAGGCCCAGTATGGTGAATGGGGGATGGGAAGGCCAGGTGCATGGCGGAAATTGCCAGGCTATTGCCAAAGCGACCTCATGCCAGGATAATGCAAGGGCCATAGGTGTCCCCGAGCCAATCCCAACCCTCATGCTGATAGCCTTTCAATGGCTGTGGGACAATCTCTCAAGTAATTGCTTTTTCCTGTTTCAAACCTCTGGTTTGGACCGGCCTGGGAGGAACAAAAGAAGAAACACTTTGTTTTGGCCAAGCATTGCAGAAGTGCCCATAGCCTATTGTGCTTGAGCCATTCTTATTTACCGGACGGTATCCTTTTGTGTATAGGATAACCATTGCTTTTGCGCGGTTCTTGTTTAATAGTCCTTGTATGAATTATGAATAGGCAGCAAAATTCTGCTGTTTTTGTGAATTTACAACATGGCGGAAAGTGTAGGCCCTTGTCATGTTTTTCATGTATAGCTATTAATGCTTATTTCTCTATTAAAAACTGTTACATTTTATCTGAAAGAAAGGAACACATGGAATGATGTAAAAGATATTTGCTCATTTACAAATCTAATTTGCTTAACGTTTTCGACTTTGAGACTATCCATCCTCCTGGTATGATGATCCATAACATAATTATTTTCCGATGGAGGGAATGCAACCTAAAACCATTTCCACCCCTTTTCTCTACCAAATTCCAAAGTCAACAAAGTAGCTCACAACATACATTTTCTACCCTATGAGAATATTATCCACATTCGTTCCGTATTGACAACTACACATTCAGAGATTGTTAGTTAGACCACCGGTGTCAAAGTTATTACGTTGCTTAATAATCAACAATTCAAATGTGTTTTATTGTTTTCATTGTATGTTCCAACGAAATAATTTAAATAATTAAACATTGTAAGTAGGCTGATTACAAATATCCCGTCACTTTGAACGCAAGCAAGCAGTGTTTGAAGGCCAGCAAAAGGTGTTCAGTAGACAAAAGGTTCAAATGTGACAACCTTCCCGTAATTGCCTTCTAAATCTCACAGAAGAGAAAAAGTACCACCGTGCTTCATGTTATTAACGATTCACTTGCCAAGTCCTTCAGGGGCTAGAACAAAATACATTTCAAGTAAACCCCAATCATGCACCGACCAATTTCCCTACGGTTTATGGCTGTATCGGCTTTGGAACATAGAACTGAATACAACTTGTAACCATCGTCAAAGTTAGTTTGAACAGTAAGCAATATCACCATTCAATCGTTGTAATACAGATCAAAAAAGTATGGATAAATTGCATTAGGGTCCGATGGAACGAACTTAATTATGTCTCGATTAAGTCAACATATTATCACGACGTTTCTTTCCTGTATTGTTTCAGCTTGTTAATATAAGATAAATTTGGAACACGGATGTCTAAACCTACTCCGTGAACTTAAAACATTTCCTAAATGAATGATATATGTTTAATTTTCGTTTACAGTCGTATATTCTGCACATAAAAAAATGCACACGGGCCTAAAACTATGATTCATGGTATATCGTAAAGGCCTAAAATGTCCTACTCTACATAAAAACGCCCCGACGTCTACCTGGTTTGTTTTTTTACTTGAGGAATTCATTTATTTATATCCTAAGTCAAAGAGCAAGTGTAGTTTATGTGATATTTGGGATCTTGCTTTGATTGTTGCACTGAAGACCAAATGAACAAGTCACTCACACTTCAAGAGAAGCTGCCTTAACTTCACCATGACAATATCACAAAACCTAACCAATATCCATATGCATATTTTAAAAAAAGTTTTTTGAAATAAACTCGGTAGGCCTATACTGTAAAGAAAATGTAATTATGGCAACATTTAAATATTCTTATGTTATAAATACCTATTAATTATTGTTCAAGTGCTGTGAGGTTCAATGGGGATTTCAGATAGTGTGCCTGTCAAATACCGTTTTTAATTTAGCTCCTCTGTAGAATGATTTTGCTGTATTACCTAAATAAGGTGAAATCCGGGACACGCAGACTCTAGACTGGTTGTCGGAGTCAGTGAAGTGTGAAATTGTAACACCAGACAGCCAGCATAATAGCTCAGAAGGGGGCTAATGTTCCTGCTAAATTCACAGAACATTTTTATAATGGCTATATTCAAAGAGAAAAAATATATATATAGATTATACTGTGGTCGGTTCAGTCATTGTTTCTGTCCGTCCTCTGTGCTCACGCTTTCTATATGTCCATTTGTGTCTTTTATTGAGACTCAATGCACTAAAAGGATGTTGACCCTAAGTGCTCTTTGTAAAATAGAAATAATATGGGCAGTGTAATGGGGTATCAGTCCCAGCGTTCCTTGGTTATAATTTGGACCCTTTAGAAACCCCCCATCAGCCACAAGCTGCCTGACGTGTCAGCAGAGGAAGAGACAGAACAATTAAAATTAATAACCGAGTGCAGTTCAGTTTCCGCTCCGTCCCACCTAACACACCATTGCACAAACGCATGCAAGTCTGCATGCTCACATTCACACTGAAACCCAAATACACACACGTGCACGTTTACACACACAGAGAGAGAGAGACACACACACACACACACACACACACACACACACACACACACACACACACACACACACACACACACACACACACACACACACACACACACACACACACACAGACACCTACAGCAAACAACTACACCCACAAAGGCTAGAATGTACGCCGTCAACCAAAACATGTAGAAACATGCACACTAACACACTCATTTGTACACAAATTCAAATCAGATGTAAGCATGCATGCCCACCCAAATACAAACACACACACACACACACTCAGTTGAGATGGTTCTCGTGTTGACGTGCTGAGAGAAGGCTTCGGCAGTGCTTTGTTCATTCACAAAAGTTTAGTTTAATGGCAGCGTCACTTATTTCAGATCACGTTGGTACCATTTTACGCCAAATAGCTCCCAAGTCCCTGCATATCTCCCATGAACAGGCCCTCTGGTGCTCAACCTCATTGTCCCTCTGCGGCTGAGGTCATTGTTCTGGTGGTCCAAGTACTCCCCAGCCTCGGAGGCAATTCCAACATGGCTCCTCACGGCCCGCACACTACACCACATCAAAGCACCCCCTGGATTCAGGGGGAGTACTTCTCCCATCTTCAGGAAAATCGAGAAGGTAGTGGTGTGGAGGTGTGACTGCCATTTTTTTCCATTTCCATTTTTTTAATCGATTGTTAGGATGGCTAAACAAACTGTTAAAAAGATTTTTGCTACAGGCGAATGAGATTGATAAGAATTTGTTCCTACTTTCGTATGGTCTATGCCACCAAAATCTTCTACTGATGAAGGCAAAAGGCACTGACACTGATTTGACACACCACAGAGAAACATAGTGAGAACTATTTATTGAAAAAGAGGCATGTTTTTGAGGCAGTAAGGCAGTAACACAAAAGTACTTTAAAAGCCATGCAAAATGCCGTATTGAGCACAATATCTAGGCATGAAACTAAATGGACAGAAAAGGTGTTAAAGGAATGACAAGTCAAAAGAGCTGGTATTCTGCCCTCAAAACAAAAAAGCACAACGGTAGGAGAGCAATGAAGGGGGGTGGGGACAGGGTGGGGGTGGGTAAAAGGTTGTTCCTATACTTTGTAAACACCACATTGATGTTAAGACATGGTTAGAGGAAGATGTCTGACCAAACTCCATTTTAAGCTTTTTCCCTCAGCAATCGTATCTCTGAAAGTAAAAAAAAAAAAATAAAAAGAGGTGCACAAAGTGTTCTTAATTACGATTTCAGGGTTTTAGATTTGTTTTGATGAGTTTTTGGGCAGCAGACGGACTCTTGGCTAAGCATTGGAAAGAGCAGGCAGACAGACAGACAGACAGTCCAAGCGGTTTAGCCTTGTTTAAAATTATTAATCCACCTCTAATTCCAGCTGGCCCCCTAAAGAATAGCGCCCTATCAAAAAAAATCAGCGCCTTCATTGTGAGTCGTGGCAGAAGGGGACTGGGCGTATTTTTTATGCTCCAATCAGTTTCTAGATGTCGGGCGATTAAGAAAAGAATCCCAAGCCCCCTCTCAACAGGGAATAACGGAATCATTAATTCTCCATTAATTTCCCAGAAAAGACATGTCGACTGGATATCCTGCCATAAACAATAAAAGAGACAGGAGCAGCAGAGCGACAAGTGTTTTATGCTCCTTTTCAATACAGTTTAACATTTTGCGAATGTATCATGGATGATCTAGAAGTTTGGTAAAGCCAGGACGACTATGGACAGGGGAAGACATCAGGGAGAAAATGGAGTGGTGTCCAACAGATGTTTATGACCTTCTAGCATCTGGCAATGATTAAGACACCTCAGTTTGCAAGTTCACAGCAGCCAAGCAGAGGCACCCCTGACCTAGCAGAGGCACACACAAGCCAAAAATCAGCCGCCCGAAACCCAAATGGTAGTGAACTTCACATAGCTCCAGACCAGCTCACCCCACTCCATAGTTTGTAGACTTATGGCCAGGGGGAGGGGAGGCACTGTTGAGGATAAAGACAAACCTCTGATATGGTTCTGCCCCATCACCCCCAATGTAAATATCCTACCATAATAAAACCTACTCTATACACAAAAGATTTATAAGGTGCTGGCAAGGGGATGTGTGTTTCAGAGGAAAAACAAGCGAGGACCTTGTCAGGGTTTCTAACATCCACAACCCCAAAACACATGCACGCGCGCGCACGCACGCACGCACGCACGCACACACACACACACACATACAGATTCACACACACACACACACACACACACACACACACACACACACACACACACACACACAAACACACCCAGCCACTCTGCCATTAGAGCTGTCTCATTTCAGAATGACAGCTTTTAAATCTGTCCATCTTACTTGGTCATTGTCCATACATACATGCATTAGTAAATGTCACACTAACGCAAACTAACCCCCCCCCCCCCCCCCCCCCAAACACACACACACACACACACACACGCGCGCACAGTTAGCGTTGTTCCTGGTGTTCAGACAGGAAATTGGACCCAATTAAAATTAATCAATGGCAGATAAGTAAAAAGCATTTCAAAAATCAAAATCTCGCCCCCTATTTCTGTCTCTTTTTCTTATTCTTTCATTGTCCATTTTTCTCAGAAAATGATTTTTGAGTGCTGTAAGATTGACATAACAAAGGAGATTGTTGTAGAAATACTAATTATTTAATGAATTCTTTATTTATTTTAAAGTTGCCTGGCTGCTGATGTGCCCAAACTCTCACAGTAGAAGTAAAATTACAGGCTGGGCGACAGTGAGTGACACTTGAACAGAGACATTGGGGAAGGCGGAGCGCCATACTGAACTATCCAAGCAGCGCCTTTGCCCTTAATGCTGTGGCAACAGCAAGCCTCCATACTGCCTATCGCCCCCAGCACACCCATTTCCCAAAATTCACACACACAAAAAAACTGTCATATTAATCATGGTGGCTCGGCTAACTGGTGTTGACCATTTCTCCACCACTCTCTTAGGGACTCAGTATTTCAGGAAACCAAATTTAAAACACTTGCCATTAGAAAAATAATTTACCTCAGCGGGGGTCTGAGACATCCACTACTGTTTATCAATTCAAGCCTGCCAAAATATTCTCTCTTGGCACAGGGGGAATGGCTCTCACCGAAACGATGTGTCCTCTCCCCAAACTGATAAGTAGGCCATGAGGGGAGTGGGCCAGGGAGGCTCTGGGTCATTATTGATTTGACAAGCGAGTGAATAATTTATCTCCAGGGGCAGCCATCAGCTGGGACCACTGAGACAAACACAGTCCCCTGTCAATCCCTCCTTTTAGGACAGTCTGTACAGGCCAGGGTCCAGGCCACAGGCCAGCTCCCTTTGTGAGTGCTCCAGTTATGATCTTTACCAATCATTTCAAATGTTCCTGGCAATCTCAGATTTTCTGTGGTCAAGTGCTGGGTGATTTACAGCCATTTGAGGCCTTCCTGCTGCTCCTGGCAGAGAGGACACAAGGCCAGCTTCATACACGGGGCTAAAACACCCAGTCATTTGCCCCAGCCCCCCCCTTAAGCCTGATCCTGTCCTATACTGGGCCTCAGGGGAGGAACCGGAGAGGACTTAGCCAAACCGTCACGGGCAAGAGAGGATTTTCTATTGGCGCGCCGCATGGCAGTTCGCCTTGCAGCCGTCTGATAAGTTAGACTGGCTAGCACTGAGAACCAGCCTTTGCCAGTGGTGACCTGGTGAGGGTGTCACGCATAGGTAGTCCAACCTAGCTGTCACGTCTTCAAATCTACGTCATCGTCTCTCTCTAGTCACGGAGCAGTACTGCATTTAGCATTTTCTCTGCAAGTTGTTGTTATCAAGTTAACACAGTTTCGACATAATTTAAGGCTGTCAGTAGACCAACATATAGGGCCGTGTTAAAACTAAATGAGCCAGGCGTAGTAAAGAAACCATTGTGCTCACTCTGGGCAGAGAGGGACCGTAATGTAGTAGAGTAGTGAGGGAAGAGTGGCTGGCTACCCGTGGAGTTTATAGATCTCCAGCTAGGCTGGACTCGGCGGCCTGCCGGCTTCACAGCCTCACGCTGGCTGCCTTCCTGCCATCACCTCGGCCCGCCATGATTTATATCCTCCGAGAGTTCTTGGGGATCGTGCGATTAAGACATCCCCAGCAAGGCGTGCTGCCACCACACACCTGGTCGCATTCACAACACAGGCACCCGCGTGCACAGGGATGCACACCCGCATGAATTCGTGCACACGCATTCTCTTTCTCCTCACACCCCCCAACACCGACGTTGCGGGTCAAGGCGCCATAAAGGCTGTCAATGAAGAGCTCAGGGAAGAGAAGTAATGGTCTGGAGTGGTCTGTGCCCTTTGATACCCGTCTATATGAGATGTGTCAGAGTTGAGAAACCAATGGGGTTCCTCCATCCTACTCCTGAGACTGTTAACTTCATTAATACCGATCCAAGACATTTTCTCAGTAACTGCAATCCCGCCCCCCCCTGTATTCAATTTTCTATTCTACCCTCCGAGTCCACGATCTACCGCTCCCTTTCTTTTTCTCTTCGTCTGGAAGAAGCTGAGCCACTGCTTTGTGCCTGAGGGTCTGTGTCTCTGTCCGACGGTTTCTCTTTCTCTCTCTCTCTCTCTCTCTCTCTCTCTCTCTCTCTCTGGGAACTCTTAAGTTTCCATTCATGCTTCTCATTATCGGGGCATGTTGGGATTTTATGAGGCCTTGTAAACCCCTGAATTACTGCACTTTAAAATGGATTCTGACACTATTATGTGACCATGCTTATGGAAAAGCCTTTCATTGCTGGACCGGGGACTTAAAATGGTGGACGACAAAAGAGCATGACTTGTTAATTATTTTTAACTGCCGGATAAAATGATTATGAACTAGGAAGTATACACAAATGACCAGAACCAGAGAAGGTAGTTACATAATAAAATGACTTCCTCTCTTTTGAAAAAAAAAAAATCACTTGCTTTTAAAAGGTAGTATAACATTTGAGAGAGCTATACAGTAAATTATGCTGCAATCATCTTGCAAACAATGCACGCATAACAAGCAAAGCAAGCACCCCACTAAGTGGGGATATGTGTTTTGTTTAGGAAGTATCAATTCATTTTATTTAGATTGTTTGTAGTAATTTAGTTGCTATGTAGTAAATTAAAAAGCATTGAATAAAAAATATGGGGACATTTAAATTAGTCAAATATTGCTATTTCAAATAATAAAGATAGATAATAGAGTGTACGAAAATATTTGTATGCATAGAATTTCAATTTGTGCCCGTAAAACATGCTTTTTAAAATGATTACCAAATATAGAGACGGAGAATTCACAGTTACTTTACTTTAATTTATATGTATACACATAAACAATAGGTAAGTAATGTATGTGTGTGTGTGTGTGTGTGTGGGGGGGGGGTGGTTGGGGGGGGAGGGGGGGGTAGCATCAGCATAGACATTCAAGGAACTCTTGCATGTGAATCTCTGTGTGCGTCTGTCTTGTGTGAGTATTCCTGGGCCGTGGTGGTGGTGGTGCGCCGGGGGCAGGCTGCTGCTAGACCGAGCGGTCAGAATAAAGGGTGGCAGCCCAGTCAAAACAACGTGCGTCCTTCCAGCCTAGACCCAAGTGCTGCTGAAGAGGCTCTTTTCAAGCGCCCTTAACGTTGTAAAGTGATCTCCCACACAATTGGGACACTCCAAGGGGCCATCTCTGACAAACAGGCCAAAACAAACACCCTCCTGTGGGCCAGCCTCCACCTAGCCCCCCCCCGAGCAGACCGACCCCGCGCTCCAAGGGCCTGTCTCTGCCCCACAGGTCCCACACACGTCCCGTTGAGGTTAATAAAATACAACTACATTTATTATGAAGGGAGCTCTCTGCAACATGGCCCTGAATGGACTGTTGATCTTTCTCGGGGGTGCCCCACAAACAGGCCGTTTCCTTCCCTGTCTCTACATTTTAAATTGCTGACAGAAATTGTAGGGTGATATAATTATTATAGGCTGTGGTTACTAGTAAGAATAAAATAAGTAGGCTATTATTTTTGGACACGTTGGTTCCATTGGAAGAATAATGAAATCGTATTTAAAGACTTGGACAGGTTGGATTTCGCTTTGCGAGGCGCTTGTGTAACTTAATAACATAGGTCAGACAAGTGAAGGTATGTCAATTTGTGTAGATGCGGTTCAAAACAAATATCGCTGGTCCTGATCAAAAACATTACATGATCAGGCAATTGTGATATGTGAATAAATTGTGATAGCTTAATAGTGAAACGTGAATCAATTGTGACAGCTGAACTGTGATAGGTGAAAACATGTGATACCTGAATTGTGACACTTGAATACATTGTCATAGCTGAACTGTGATGACAGGTGAATAAATTGTCATAGCTGAACTGTGATGACAGGTGAATACATTGTCATAGCTGAACTGTGATAGGTGAATAAATTGTGATAGCTGAACTCTGATAGGTTAATAAATTGTGATAGCTGAACTGTGATAGGTTAATAAATTGTGATAGCTGACTGTGATTGCAAGGCAATAAATTGTGATAAGTGAATAACTTGTCATAGTTGAATTGTGATGTATTAGTGAAGGTGGAATACCGCAAGGTTTCCCAAACTACATGTTTTTTTTTTTACACTACAGTGAGAAGGGAGTGCATTGGAATGTAGTTTCATATGTTCCTGTCCCATAACCAGCCCTGGGTTTGACGTTTATTAGGGAAAATGTTTGCTTCATATTCTACTGTCAACCCTCCTCTGTAGAGAGCAGGGCTTGGGCCGCTCTGTGGGGTGCTGACCTATCAGCTCACCTCTTTGAAAGGCTGCGTGTCCCCCCTCACCCTCACCCCTCCCCCCCCCCCCCCCCCCCCCCACACACACACACACACACACACACACATTGTGGACCAGAGACAGACTAAGAAACAACCCAGTGCCCAGAGAAGGCCCAGCAGACGAGCTGGCCTAGAAAGAAGGAGAAGAAGAAAGAAGAAAGAGGCAAATTGATACTGAACTTTTTGCAAGGCAGCAATCTTTGGTAATAAGTATGGTTGCCCTCAACCAAATACATAATTATCATCATAAAAGAAATCTGTTTACAACACAAATTAAACAATGACACTGGCTCTCCGCGCAGCGCCAGAAGTGCAACAAGACTTTGGGATTTTGACTAAAACGAAAGGGAACAGACTTCTTTTTTTTTTTCTTTTGCCATTCTTTTTTTGTTCCATTCATCCCCTTTTCTCTGTCCATCTCCTTCTTCTTGTCTGTTGAAACATGTGGTCAGCTGTTGTGCTTCCATGCCGTCAGATGATCAAAGCCTGAGAGCGGCAGTATTTGTCCCCCGCTGAAGCCCTGCCCTGGCTGGGATCAGGGTCCCAGCAGGTGGGGGGACAGCCCATGAGAACGGAGGGAGTGGGTGGAGGAACGCGAGAGGCCCTGCCCGGCAGAAATAAAGACTTCCTAAGGGCTGCTCTCTGACAACAGGGGCCCAAAGGGAGAGTGAAAAATGAAGCCTCCACACATTAGGAGGGGTTTTCACTCAGGGGGAAAAAAGGGGCCGCCACTGGCGTGAGCTAGGGGGAGGAGGCAGACCATGGAAAGCATAAGAGAATGGGATTATAATATTTGTTCACAGCGCCAGAGGAACAATTGTTAGCCCATTTCACACTGCCCTCAGAACTAGGCCTGTGTCGAATGTGAGGAGCTTTTAAACAATTGATGAAATAGGGGCTTTTGAAATATGCTCACCTGCTCACCCTGACCTGATACAAGCGGCTCGCCACCACTGGGAAAAGGCTCACCTTTACACCAACACACGCAAAGAAAAGTCGCTGCTCGCTCTGACACCATGCAACATACAAACCGACAACGCATACACACAGAGCCAAACCCCAACCACAGTGCCACATACTCACTACACACAGCCATTGAGGCAGGGCGACACAGCATACCTTGGGCTGGGGTGTGTTTACCTTCAGGACCAGAGGGAGGTGTGAAAGCTTGCAACTTGGGCTACTTCGCGTGTACGTGGGAGCCTGTAAAACACTTCTCACCGCTGTCCGTCATTTTGATTGCCCAGCACGACTCCCCCCCCACACCCCCCCACCCCCCCCCCCCACCCCAGCACCCCCACCCCACGGACAGATGGCTTTTTTTTAACTGTCTGTGGGCTCTTGCACCTCTCTTCTAGCCTCCTAAATCCCTGGATGGAGGGGCTGGGTGGAAAGGAGGGGGGGTGGTATGTGTGGACAAATGGTTTGGAGGTAGCAGAGCAAATAAAACGGATTAAGGGGGAGTCTTTTCACAGATACTTCAAAACTACTTTGACGCTCGTCCGAAGGACCCCCCCCCCCCACACACACACACACACACACACACACACACACCACCCCCCCCACCCCCACCCCCCACCCCCCATCTCCACCATCAGCTTCTCCCTCAGCGTTGAGAGCAGAAATCACCCCACCACAGCACATTTACGATAAACATCAAGGAACTCCTACAGAAGTCAAGTCCCCCATGATCGTTTTACAAAGAACGACTACAATAGCTCTAAAAAAATAAAAAAAACAAGATGACCAATGCAGTGTTGCTAGTGGGTGATGTGGATGTGGCCAGGCAAAGTAAATCATTACACTCCAGAGAATAGCAAATCAATGAATTGCCACCAGATTCGACGTTTTAAGCAACTCCCCTCTCAGTCCAATTCTTTGAACATGGCAGCAATCTTGTTGGATTCTGACGTACTCATTCCCTTGTGCTCCCTCGAGCCATGAACAATGCAAGACAACCATAGGTACTTTGTGTTTTCTGTATGGTTTGACTCATGTGTATACAAGGACTGGCACTGAAATAATAACAGCCGTGCCTGGTAATGGCTGCATGCTCCGCACAACGTTGCCTGCTGTGTTGTCATTTTCTTTTGCTTGGCTTGTGGACGTATTGAAAAACGAACAGTAACCCATGTCAGGTATGGGGCTACTGTTAACACAGCTAGATGCTACGATTTGCTGTTAGCGAGCGATGTGAACGCGGCTCACTTCTTGACTTGTTTGAGCCAAAGGTTAGATTCTTGACTCCCCGCTGTTGACGGTCATTACGTTGCTTAGCAACGTGGCACCCGCTATTATTAGCAGCACAAATTTAAGATTGTGGTTTTCTTAAAACCTGTATATCTCTTTAAATTCTCTTCCTTTTGACACATTCTGGGCGGGATACAGTCAAATTATTAACGACTGGCAAAAATGTGTACAATAGGTGCCAACCTTTAAAACGTTCTAAAACTGCTTAAGTACCAGCACTGGCTCTGTAGTCTATTGAATCATACAAATAAAAGAAGGTATTCATAATACATTCTGAAAAACAACCAATAAAAATTCTTATATAGATGGCCAATACATAATACATGTAATTCACACAAGTGCTCCACAACACCTAACCACCCCTTTATCCATTCCCACTAAAGCGTGGGGTGACCCTCCTCCTGGTGCCATGTCACCATCTAGGCCCCTCAGGGTCAACCAGAGTCCCTCAATTAGTGGGAGAGACAAAAGGGCCAGCATGATCCTGCAGCCTTCAGCCTTCACAGTCTAGCAGCCTTAACCGTCAGGTCCTACCGCCATCGACCAGCATGGATGTGTGTGTGTGTGAGTGTGTGTGTGCCAGTGTGTTTTGTCGTTTTGTGCGTACACTTGCGCGCGTGTGAGTCCGTGTGTGCGCGCACATGTGGCTCTGCCTCGTCTTTCCTCTGTGCCTCCATACCTGCCATGCTGTTTGTCAGTGTATTTGTCTGTCTATCCGTCTGTCTATCCATCTGTGTGGGTTTCGATCTCCCTGCCAACCTGCCCGCCTGTATGGCTGCCTTTCCGTGCCTCACTGTCCTATTTGCACAGAGAGACTGCTATCTGATTAAATTATGCATATTACATGTCCCACCGAGTGTGGATCCTTCAAAGTGGTTTCCTTTTGTGTGTTGCTGGTGAGGAGGTTGAAGAGGAGCCGTAATGCTCGAAATATAGATGTCAGAGAAGATGGCAGCCGCTCTAATTAGCACGTAGTGCCTGATAGGCCTCCCCGTCGCCGAGGAGAAGATGTGGGGCAGTAGGAGCACCAGTAAAGGCAAAGTCAGCTACTTCTGCTGTCCTTTGATTCTACGGCGGCGTGCACACACGGCTCGCTGAAACACACACACGCGTGCATAGACTACAGCACAAGAACAAATACAGTACCTAGGGAGAGAGAGAAATCGAGAAAGAAAGAGAGGATGAAGAGGGGGAAAAAAGGATCTCCACGGAGTGCTAAAATGATCGTTATGTGGGTGTGTGTGTGTGTGTGTGTGTGTGTGTGTGTGTGTGTGTGTGTGTGTGTGTGTGTGTGTGTGTGGGTGTGCAGTTCTCTGACAGCAGAGTACGTAAGGCTCTAGGTGAGTCTTTAGTCTGGCGGTGGGGGCTGGATAAGACTCTTAAAGCTGCCGTCTCTTTGTTGTTCGAGGCACGTATCCCCACTGCTCCCGCCCGACAATCACTCTAACCCGCTGTCACTGACAGGCAAGGGCCACGGCGCCATCCCAGTTAGAACGGCTCCGGAATCGGCAAGGAGCTACCACGGTATGGAAACAACAACAACAACAACAACCACTAGAACACATCATATAACAGCACTCACTTCGTGGGAGGCAAGAGATCAAACCGCGGCGGTTGC
>CM030186.1:8305809-8410809 GCA_017639675.1 Aplochiton taeniatus | reverse complement strand
ACAGAAAGACTCCACAAACACTGTTCTCCAGACCCATGACTCAGACTCATGTTGCAGATGCGTGGCCCCCAAGCTAGACGGATACCAACGTCCGACCGCGGCACTCTGATCCGCCCCTTGTCACCATTAAACACAGTGCAGAGCAGCAACAAACATTAGGTGACGTCTTAAAGCCAGCCTCAATGGCCTCGACGCCCACCAGCCCCCTGGCCAGTGTTCGGCACTAACCAAGCATTACGCCAACATACATTCACTCTCCAGCCGGCTGCTCAGTCCACAATGGAGGCCTGCGCACCGGGGCCCGGGTACAGCCGGGCGGTTTAGTTAGCACTTCATCAGACCCTATAGAATGGAGAGGCCTCATTGAGGCCTAATTTGACGGTGGTCTCCCATGAGAGCTGAGGCCGGACGGGTCTTCCTTTTGTACCGAGGCAGCAGACCACAGAGGACACACACACACACACACACACACACACACACACACACACACACACACACACACACACACACACACAAACAAACCTGCTGGTGGGGCCAGGAGAGAAAGGAAAGGGCTGCCTCAATACATTTTTGAAACGTAAGGCGCTCATCTTTTTGTGATTTTTTTTCTTCCATTCACTGTATTTGAAATGCACAACCAAAAGAGGTGATTATCCTTTTATTTAATACAAAGAAAATAATAATACAGTTGTGAGCATTAATGTCTCTATTAACATCCTAGCCTAAAGTATAGCTACTTAGGAAAAAAGTGACTTTATCCCTTAATAATTGCATGTTGTTATCTTAACGCTGAGATTAAAACTAATTGTTTTAGCTAAATGTGTATCTAATCTACACCCGTTTTCAAGTGATGGGCTGATATATTATAAAAAACAACTCAACATTTCCATGCTGTGTGAAAAGGACAGCAGAGAACAGTGCCTTTTCCTCCAGACGAGGTCAGCTAACTGGCAGATAAGCGCTGGAGGATAAAGGACCTTGGTGGTAGTGGTGGCGCCCTGTCTTCCCCCTCCTCTCAACCCCACCCCCACCCCACCCCCCCCCCGCAACGGGCACTTCCCCACCGCTGCCGACTCCAGCTCTGCAGCAACCGTGATGAGTCATGTGCGACTAAGCGAGGCTGGGGTCTGCCTGCGTGAGCCAGGGAGAGAGCCTGGGTCCCGGCCGGGCCGCGAGTGAGGCCGTGCGTGCGTGGCGCCAAGCGAGAGCACGTGTGAATAGGTCTGCGAGTGTGGATGAGTGCTTAGGCGAGTGTGCAGCGGGGAGAGGGGGGGGGAGAAGTGTGCGAAAGCAGGATTCCCCAGCCAGGCTATCAGCTAGAAGACAAAGTGCTGCCATAGTTAAGAGGTATGGCTGGCACTACATTTGCCTCCGCTTACAACCCGTCCCGGCTGCAAAGTGTCTCTGAGCTAAACCTCCTATGGGCCTAGGGGTACACTCTATGCTACATCATACATTATGAAAAGCACAATAAGACCGTACATAATATAACAATATGCATACCTTAGCAGCTCCTAAAACTCATTAGGCTGATCGACAAATTTACAATTACAAATCACAAAAATATCTAAGATGAAAAGTCAAACTACATTGTAGCCTGTTTTTAACCTAAACCCATTAACCTCTGCTCTCGATAAACAGTGCAGTTCTGCTCTTGTAGCTGTAAAGTGAATCGCTCCCTTACCCCTCCCCCCACTACTACAGTGCTGTTTGGAAGGAGGGGGATAAGACCCCCACTGGTAGGGCTACTAGGGAGGGGGAAACACGTTTCCATGACAACATCAAAGTTCCACTCGATGGAGGAGGTGGAAGGGGTTGCTGGGAGTTTGGTTGGATGAACCCAGGAGGGTTCCATCCCTCACTAGCCTCCGCTACTGTCACAGCCCCTTATTGACATCACTGGGGGTCCTAAGACAAGCTGGGGCGGCTCTTGTCTGCCTGCGTGTTAATAAATCATGAGGCTGGAGGGTCTTGGTGGCAACCCCCACTTTCAGCGCTGCGTTATGTCACCGCCAAATTGGCAGGAAGCCTTGCTCCTGTGCCCTGCTTACCTCTCTTCCCTCCCGATGTCCTAACAGACAAAAAACATAGTCAAACTGCGTGGACTACCTCTTCCTGGTAAAGCACATCGATGAATAAATGATGGGAGTGGAAGACCTTTGGTACAGAGCAGACCAGGGGTGGTGGCTAAATGTAGACAGACTTCAAAACAAAGAAACAGACAGACAGAAAAGAGAGGGAGGGAGGGCGGGAGGGGGGGGAGAGAGAGAGAGAGAGAGAGAGAGAGAGAGAGAGAGAGAGAGAGAGAGAGAGAGAAAGAGAAAGAGAAAGAGAAAGAGAGAGAGGACAGCTGCCAGCCAGGCCCTGCAGTGTCATTTATATAGAGAGTAGAAAAAGAGAGAGCAAGAGAAAGACGGGCAGAGAGAGAGAGAGAGAGAGAGAGAGAGTCACTTATTGAAAGTGGTGAAGTGATCTGATGACGCTGCGTGGATACTCTGGTTTGTCACAGTGTAAGAGCTTTGACCTAAAGGGTTTCTGCCTCCGGAGCAGGGTTAATTAGCACACATCTCTACACAGAGGGCTCTCAGGGCCGAGCCTGGCTGCTGGTCTGCACGCTAGCTGAGGTTAAACCAGACAAGTGGCCACTAGGACTACTTTCATGGACTTTGTTTTTTTGGCGTGTACATAGGCCTTCTATTATGCCGGGCTGGTCTTTCCATGCTATCATCATCAACAGATTGACAGACAGATGGGACTTTGCGCCTCATACCTCCATCATAACTGCATATAGTGGACAGCATAGCGACAGAGCTTGATGGAGTGGCTGTGAAAAAGTAGATAGAATGCATAAGCTGGGTACATCAATCACGTCGGAAAATGGAGGTTCAGTGCAGAATCAATTTCCACAGTGCCTTGAGGGCATTCAGAACACAAGCCACCTTCCACAAGTGTACCGTCTTTTTTCACACTCTACAATTGACACAGGGCCAAGGGAAGAGGAGAGGATCAGATGGGGGAGAAAATGATGATGATGATGACTGTGTGTGTGTGTGTGTGTGTGTGTGTGTGTGTGTGTGTGTGTGTGTGTGTGTGTGTGTGTGTGTGTGTGTGTGTGTGTGTGTGTGTGTGAATGAGAAGTAGATAAGGAATGAGAAAAAAATACAAACAAAAACAAAAAAGAACAAGAGAGTAATTTGACCTGTTTCCTTTCTCGCAGAGCAATACGTATCTCTTCTGGAGTGTATGGCACCAGACACACCCGCGATCCTCAATGGCACAACACCTCAAGTTGGAACCATAGTCTTATTGTTGGTGCTACATACACAGGCAGGTAGAAAAAACCCAGATTGTCACCTACTCACACGGTCTCTCCCGTAGACACGAACACACACATACAGCACACACATACACACACACACACACACACACACACACACACACACTGTATACTCACACACACATACATACAGACAGATACACACCCACACACACACACACACACACACACACACACACACACACACACACACACACACACACACACACACACTAACAAATAACGGCCAAACATTACAGTACCCTCAACCAACTTGTAAAGTTGTGATTTACACTTGTGTACTAAAAACAGCTTGAGACAAACAAACAAATTAAAAGGCCAGACGGCTAAGCCCTTCAAAGTGGGCCCGTGTTAGGCAAAGTTGTTGAAATGGGTATAAAACTAAAAGCCAGGCAAAAATTGCGACTGTTAAAAGTTTATGCCGCAAAGACAACGGTCGTAAGACATGCCTTTCATATAACTAGACCATGGGCGCAAGGCGGTAGTCTGGATGCAGAGAGCTATAGTAACTCTTCCGGAACGTTCCGTATACAGTATGACTATCCGCACACGCTCTAAACCCTCAGCTGTCTATCCACAAGGTGTGAGGTCTGCCCCGGCTGAGTCTCTAAATCAAATTAAGGTATCCAAGGGAAAGCCATTAGCATTGTAAATACACCATGTCAATCCTGTTTGCCTTGTCGGGGGCTGGGTAATCACGGCTGGTTGGCTGGAGGCGAGGCGCCGACAGACCGAGGGACTTCCCTGCCAGACCACCTCTCCATGATGCCCAACCAGCCACTCAGGACTCCCCGCACTCCCTGGCTGCATGAGGCACCCCCCCTCCCTCCCCTGGGGAGAGAGCCCGCCCCCTGACCCCCTCCTCAGGGAGGTCAAAGGGAATTTAGCACAAGGGTCCCACATTCCTCCAAGGTGATAATTGCCGCGGCTGCAGGCGGGGGGCCGTCAGGGTAAGCAGGCAGGGAGAGGGAGACGTTCTCACCCCTCACAAATGCCCTGGAAGCCGAGGCCGGCCTGAGTTATGGCATCCAGCACAGCCCCGACAGCGCGTGTCACCCGTCCCGTCCGCCGATCGGGTTTTATTTAGTGTCTGAGAGAGAGAGAGAGAGAGAGAGAGAGCGGACAGCTGCCAGCCAGGCCCTGCACTAAAAACGCCAGACAAGACAAGCCTCTTCACACATACCGGCCGCCATCACCGGGCCCTCCGTCTGGTAGCTTTAAATAGGCGGATGGCTGGGAGTCACTGGGCAAATCCTGCAGGTGGCACAAACGTCAGTGGATCCTAACATCCCCCCCACCCCCCCACCGCCTCTCCCTTGCTCCGCCCCCCGGCCGGGAGAGAGAGGTAAGCCGAGTGTGATGGATGGCGCGGGCGCTGATGACGGCGAGGGGAGCTCCAGCCGCTTCTCTCCTCCTCCTCCTCTCTCCGATCAGGATCTGCTTCTTCAGGCCAATGGCTTCCCTCATCCATCACTCGGCGCCTTCACGGCTCTGCCCATTTATTACTGTCCAATCACAACATGCTGACTGGACTTCAGAGTGAAGTCTGCTGGGCGGCACACCAGTGCTACGCTGAGAGTAATGTATGTATGTAGGCGTACGACATACACAGGCCAATGTGAAGAGGGTGTGGACAGATAACCTATTAAGTCTGCCCTGTTTAGTCAGGGGGGTTTTTGCGCAATAAAATAAAACAAAGCACCGACATACTTAACACATTCACGACATGGATCTTTAGAGTATGTCGTTTTCATGCCAGCCCTGCTCTGTGATCTACTGGGCATGGGTAGTTTGTTTAGCGAGGAGGGGAGGGCCAGCCTGTGCCATGACTTCCTGATCCGTGCCCACATGTGGTTTCTTCCAGCCACACATACTGAGGCTCAGGGAGGTTATACAAGCAGAGGGGGTGATTAAAAAGCAGGAATAATGGCCTCCACAAAACCAGGAATGTGTTTAACTGCTGCGTCGGCTCGGGAATCATTCCGGAGCGGAACGCCACCCATAATATCGAGAATGATTCCGCTGCTCCGAAGCTGGAGCGCATTTACAGTAGTTGACGACTTAAACCACGGGGTCCCCGTGACTAGTGACACGGTTCTTAAGGGAAGAGGCCATGGGAATGTGTGAGAGCCAGAGCCATAGCTGTGGCATTATGATTTATGTCTGCATGGCATGGAGGGGGACCTGGGAAGATTTGTCCTGGCTAGAGGTGGCGGTGCTGACCTGACTCCCATTTTACAATCACAGAATTTAGTGGATCCTTCTAAATCCAGGATTAGAAGTGTCAAGCTCGGCTGTCAGACTGCTCCTCTCGCTGGCCCTCCTTGACAGACGAACGCGTGCACACACGCACACACGCACGCACACACGCGCACGCGCACACACACACACACACACACACACACACACAGTCTGAGTCTGACTTTCCGCCATCACTTTCCTCATTACACAAGCTTCATGGCTTTTTAGGGCTATGCGCTTTATCGGGGATTTCGCATTTCCCAGCCTGCCACTTGACATGGCTCACCCAGCTGCCAGCAATCAGGCTGCGGAGGGCTGTAAAGGGGCAGGCCCCGGTCTCCAGCTCGGCACCTTGATTTAAGCGCAGCCCATCAGAGCCTCTGGCCCTGCTAAGCCCCCGTAATTACAGGTCACCAATCCCCCCTTCTGCCTTTCTACCCACATCATACACTGACCTGGTCTAACGGGGACGACTGGAGCACGCGAGAGCGCCGATGACAAGGACACTGCTGTTTGCATACATGATTGTGAACAGTAGGAATGCACGGGGCTAGTTACGTTTGGACGAAGTTGCATGTATGCGTGTGAATGTAACAGTACCGAATACATTCACATGCCCCTGTGTGTACATTGAATATTGTGTGTTGGCCTAATTGAGAGGTAAGCAAAAAAGAAAAAAAGAATTGTTGGCTTTAAAGCTGCCAATAAATATCCTCCCGGTAATGTCAAACACCTGCCCGTAAAGCCCAGAGGAATGCTGAATGAAACCAAGTTGCAGAGGCAGCCTCCAGTCTGGGGTCTCACGTCAAGACGGCAGGATTTGTAATGGCTGTAACCAGGATTAGTGAGTCCAAGCAGAACAGACAGGAAAGAAAAGAAAAAAAGCTGCACGGCAACAATGCTTTTCTTTAATCCCAACTCCAGCGTGCAAGAGAACTGTATACTTTGTCCCACAAGGAACTTCAATTAACTCACTACCTGTGGTTGCACAAAAAATATTCTTCATAGGCCGTGACACATTTGTCTTTGTTTCATTTGGTAAATGCATGTATAGTATTTTAAAATAAAATAATAGTATACTTGGTGGTGGTGGTTGTAAAGGAAAGTACTAAAAGTACTTCAAAGCGTGTTGTGCAATCCTAGTGGACACATGGCGGTCTTGAACAAACCGTTCCCAGAGTTTTCTTTCTCTGTCACTAAGCCTGATAGCGCGAGACAGATGATCCAAAACAGAGCCCCCCTGACCTTCCCACCCCCGTGCCATACTCACGCCTCAAACCCAATGCACCATCCAGCAGCGAGCATCCACCCACAGTCATACACACCATGCAGCTAACACACCCGCATGCAGTAGCAGGGTGAGGGAGAAGTTGTTAAACTTGCTATGGTTATGGCCCCCAGGGGAGGGGAGAGGAGCTGACCCCTTGGGCCGGAGCCGCTGCCGCACGGCTCCATCTCTGGTTTCGATTCCCCCAACGCCTGACGCCTTCTTCCCCCTGCACCTGTTGGCCACCAATAGACCCCCTGCCCGGACCCTTTCACCACGCAAAATATATGGCCGTGCTGGCTAGCCTACTCGAACCAATTACTGCTCGCCCCCAAAGTCCAGGTTAGGCTGGGGGCTTTAGCTCCAGCTCAACAAACTACTCACTGAAACCTTTCTGCTCATCCATCGAGCTAGAGAGTGGTTGACCGGGGCTGAGCTTTTTATGCCCTAAGCCCCAGGCTGCCACAGTTGACCAGGAGATTAAGCACCCCTGTCTACACGCAACCATGAATAATAAAGCTATCGCTGGCGTCGAGCAGGCAGTCAGCGGCCTGCGCCATACACACCTATAATCCCATCGGTCACCACACTCACATGTCATACACATATACAGTAGCAGCTCCACTGTACTATATGCTTTATGCATGAATCCACAGTTAAGGAGGATTGGAAAGTTACGTTCCCCACACATCCCCCATTGACTACATGAAGTACTGCTGTGTTTCACATTGGCCTTTAACTTTTACTGAACTACCAGTGCTGGGGAAAATTTGTCATGAAAAATCCAATTAGGCAATAAATAAATAAAGCATGCATTAACTAATTGTCAGTTGTTGTTTTTTTCAGGATATCTATTGTTGAAAATAATATTCTATTTTGAATGTGTAGAAACTAAGCTAATTACATGAAAAAAATATCCACAAATACATCCCTCTGTGTTAAAATTGGAAATTATATTATAGTATGAATGAGTTTATGAATTCATTAATAAGAATTGTTCCCTCACAGTACAGCTAGGACTACCTTTAGTCTGGGTGAACAATAAACAATACCACGTGACTGCAGCACTTCAGTCTAGACGCAAGGGAAACCCGTCTCAGCACATCATTGCTGTCCCACAGAGAGGGGATGGATGAAGAGTATAAATATACACTGCTCCTTAAGATTTGGTCGGGCATATATTATTGGAAGCAAACTATTCATACTATTCATAATATAGCAAAATGTATGTACTTTTTTTTCATCCATTTCATTAATTATAATTTACCAGAAGTAGCAAAACCCATACACTGCTGTTGTAAAGAAACATAAGCACCTATATGAGCTTGTGGCATATACGAGCATAGCCTAGCATTCAGTTTGGCTGGTTGACAGTTCTCCATTCTTGCACCTGTCAGTCAGGTTGGAATCTCGACAATCCCTTTCGATCTCATTAGGCTACTGAACAACATTGCAACCACAACAGCCATGTCTGATAAGTGCAGAATAAACAGCCTATAACAGATAGTTTATCTCTACAATAGCACCACTGTCTATGCGTCATTGTTGTCAGAGAAAGGGGGGGGCTGCGCTACAGAATCTAAACTTGCGTGTAGGAAAGTCAAGACAGGTTTTAAAAGCGCTCAGTCAGCACGCGACTCACTCTGCTTCCAGTGCGTCAGGCTGTCTGCCTGGCAGGCTGTAACCCTGGATCCTTTAGCGAGCATCACTTTGCTAACCTGCAGCGAAGCATCCTCCTTCTGCAAAAAACGGTTCTGGACATCCCAGTTAGCCGGTCCTGCGACATAATTTCAGTTCGGACCGGTTGATGTCACTTCCTGCCTGGGTACTACATAATGAGTCCAAATAAAAAAAAAAAAATTGAAAAATCCATTTGCAGGTCACACGGCATAAAAGTTCACAAGGTCACCTCGTATAATCGTTTGACGCATAGCACAAATGTACCGCCCGGCGCCCTGACAAAAACCATTTAATGTGATACGTAGCAACATCACATTTCGATGATCCGGTTACACCGGCGTATTATAGCCTACCTTTACATAACCGAAAGATTTGCTTCATCCCATTCCTTCCACGTTATGCGAGTTTCATTTCCTGGTAGTGCGTGCTTGTTTACGTCCCCTTTATACATCATCACATACTATTTTAAGTAATTTAAGCTACTCAATAACTTTTTAAAAGACACCCTAATCCAGGCTTCTGACAAAAGACAACAGGATCTTGAATGTTGAATGCAGCAATGGCAGGGCACTTTTCAAAGACAGTCAAACCTACTTCATTTATGCCAAATGTATGATGCAATTGTGATTATGTTAGCTGAAATAACCATACACATGACATAATATGTATTCTTAGAGTTGGCCTGGTATAAAGGGAAACGGACGTTTGAACTATGACACCTTGGGTGTGCCTTTTTTAGTGCAACTTTTCCGTTCCAAGGCTAACTCGCATCTTGAGGTGTAATTATGGAGACAGTGACACCAGTCCCTCCATCAGGGTGCCTGGAGCAGACTGATGGCTGTTTCTAATGAACAGCCACAGTGGACGCATTCGGGGGAGGTGAGAGGGGATGTGAGGCAATTATAGGGCGGAAGACTGGGTGATGAAGGTGGGTCGAGGAGCGGACCCCTGCGATGGGTCGTATCCTCTTTCGTAGCCAAGTTCTCTCCTGTTTATCTTTGAACTGTGGCCCAGCGGCCGATCTCTGATCTACAGAGGGGCTCGCTTTACCCCTGGCCCCTTGGCGGCCCCCATGATGGATGACCATCAGCATGCCAATACTGCACAATATTTCAATTTCCTGTCCAGGCGGAGGCATTTGAGCGGTCGAATTGAGTTCAGGAGCACAGTGTGGTGCCTGCATTCACTCCAATAGCCCCCATCTTTGCACTGGAGACCCAAGACCCAAACATGGAGCCCGGAACATTCCAGAACCCGGGCCCTTTTCGTGTCAGCAAAACAACCCCTGCAGTCGCTGACACTATCCAACACACAACAATACTGTGAGCGCAGAGAGAACGTTGCTGAGACTCACAGCAGTCTCCAGAGATTTTTTGATAGGAGTTTGTTTCAATTTTGAGCCACTCCCTTCGACTCACAATTTGGAAATATTGATCAAGTCAGTCTGAAATACGTATAAAGCACACACTATTTACTTACAGAAACAGTAATACTTTGGTTTCTTGTTTTATTTGTATTTGTGGTTTGAATGTTTTGCCGTTCTGACAATTGCCTGTTTACATATTTACATACTATGAATTTGCTGCTCTTCAATATTATCTCACGTAAAAAATATTAAACCTTAGTGTTAATAATTTTATTGGAGGGGGAAGAGAGAGGGGAAAAGTCACTTTTTAGTTGAAATGGTAATCCAACTTTTCTCTTTTTAATTGGAATCCCCCAAAGCCTGTGGAAAATATTCGTCAAGAAAGGAAGTAGAAAAGCAACCCTGAATGAATCAATAGATCAGTTTGACATTATTATCTGGGTCAGTTATATTTATTTTTCATGGTGGTTCAAGGCAATGAGATTATGTACAGTACATTCATGTTGGAAGCGTGCAAATATGCAGTGTGTATAAATGCTTGTGCAAGTAGCCTACATGTTCATGTGTTCTATGGTGCTCTGTGATTGGACTAAACTGCAGCGTGGCAGCTCTTTGCGACGCGTGGATTGGCTGGAGTGTGTCAGGGGGCCCGCAGGAGGCAGTAATGGATGCTGGGAGGCAGGCAGTGCGACCTAGTGGTAGAAGAGGGGCACGTAGTGTAGGATTGATGGAAGTGCATCATTCACACAGGGAGAGAGAGAGAGAGAGAGAGAGAGAGAGAGAGAGAGAGAGAGAGAGAGAGAGAGAGAGAGAGAGAGAGAGAGAGAGAGAGAGAGAAAGAGAAACACACACACATAAACAACCCCAATTCTTCAAAGGGCAGTAGTGGCAAACCATCTATCATCTATATCCACCCACTGCCTGATCCTAATAATGTTCGAATATACATTCATTGTTGGTGCAAATTTTATCTGCCTCTCACACATGCTCCTAACACCTCTGGCCCGACCTGCATAATAACAGGCCTGGCGACTGCCATAATAGCATTAGGCCTTGTGAATGCTTGATGTAATTCCAGTGGCTTTCCTCAATGCCAATGTATTGTTCAAGTTCTAAACATAGCACACTCATAACCCTCTCCTAACCCCCCAGCAACCCCCTACCCTGAAGGACTTTATGCTTTGTCAACATCCTCATATTCGTTTTCCGCCCACCCTCCTGGCCCCAAAAACCAAATGGTGCTAATAGCAACGTCAAGTCAATGGCCCTGTGGCCCTGTGTCTGTTCAACCATCAAAAGATGTGTCCAACATAGGCCTGATAGGTAACATAATGTTTATTATAATGGTTTATGAATATACTGAAAGATCCATGTATATCTGAGACATTGAGACTGCGTAAGTAAACAGCAGCTACCAGCACTGTGTCAACCGTAAACAGAGCCACGCAGCGAGGCTGCGCTCCAGGTTGGTCACCCCACTTTGAGCCCAACCCCCCATGATCAGCCCATCGCGCTCCCTCTAGAAAATGGTAGATTAACCCCCCCCCCCATCCAGATGTGTTTCGGCAGAGATTGAACGGACGGCGCGATAATGGTTGATGAGAAAGAGAGTTAGGGGTGAACGGATGGATGGATGGATTGATGGGTGGGGCTGGTTTGCGGGTGGGGCTGGGGCTGAGGGTGCGTGTGTGTGTGTGTGTGAGGGGGGGGGGGGGGGGGGGGCTAGGGTTACAGTGTACAGAATGTGTTCCCTAAAGCAGGGTTTACTAACAGCCCAGCTCCAGAGGCAACAGCCCCCTTTGCCTTGGAGGGGATTAATAATGAATTAAGGCACCCCCTCCCCCTTCTAAAAAGATATTCATGCATGCTAATGCATCCATTATTTATACAGAGCAAACAGACTGGCTAGTGGTGGCCACATGCAAGATGGAGGTTTTCCCCGCCGGATGAGTTTGGGAGACCGTGTGGGGAGCTTCTGCCCATTGTGGCGAGGTTTGAGGCTGGGGCTGGGGCTGGGGCTGGGGCTGGGGCTGGGGCTGGGGCTGGGGCTGGGGCTGGGGCTGGGGCTGGGGCTGGGTGGAGATGGGCTGGGCACTGGATGGGGGAGAGGAAGAGGAGGAGGAGGGGGCGAGGGGGCCCTGTCTCCCAGACAGGCAGCCAGTCAGTGCATGGGGGGAAGTGGACCGCCAAGTACTATAGGGGGAGGGGTGGATTAAACAAATAAATACATGATAAGAAATATTCACGCTGGGGAGGTAGGGCTCAAACGGAGACAAAGAAGCTAAGGGGGCAAGCTGGGGGCCAGAGGGGGGTTAAGTCAGAACGGATTTATTGTCTGGACTGCTCCATTTTGCTCCGAAATAATGGGAGGGTCACAACAACATTTTGATTGTCTAGCCTTTTGATTTGTCTACTGGGTTGGTTAATGCACTTATGATACTCTTAGTGAAGAGTTAACTAAAGCTCGTCTGCTGGATCCAGATCTTGAGTGGATCTGGAACAGTCGGGGCCAATCAGACGGAGCCCTGCCTGTAATTCTAATGTCACGATTAGCACATGGCTGTTGGGAAGGAGAGTGGGCAACATGAATTAACGCTGCATCAGATAATGGACATACACAGTTGAATGTAAATGTGTCTCGGACAAAAAGAGACAAAGGGAGGGAGAGGGAAGGAGAGAGAGAGGGAGCACCCTGTGCATCACCAGAGCGGAAGTGTGATTTGAATGGCAGAGTGAAGACAGGCCTGGTGCGGGAGGGTTGGAGAAAAGGGCCACATCCAGCAGGCCAGGTATGCAGTGATACAGAGGACTGCGAGCGCAAGAGATACATAAGATAATGAAGGCATTTGGCTGAGTAGGCATATCCCCCAATACGCCATATTAGCATAGATACAGAGCCCCTGAGGGTGACCGGATGACTGGGACCTGGTGGGATAGGGGGGTAACCATGACTCCACCCAGTCATCTCCATAGATACCACTGGTGCCCCACCGGCTCAGGATTTGATTGACGGCCTGGTTTATCTGCACCATAACATTTATGTGGCTTTATGCCAACATTAGCTCTCTCCTTGATGGGGCTGTAATCCCTGTAACCAGTTCAACTCCAACGCAGAGCGGAATGACCCCAAAAATAGAGGAGGGCTTTTAAACAACAAATCAGTGCTGGCTGACTCCATGATTGATCTGAGGGCGATGGAGGTTTTTGACCGCAATGAATGTCTACAGGCTGCTTGTCAGTCCCTTTACCCAGCACATTGGGGAAACCTGTAAAGGCTACTGAGACTTATCTGTTTTTGACCTCGCTATTTATGTGCATGAATAGACATGTGCTCTGAGCGGGCACATATCTGGGGTAAGAGGTTATCAGTGTGGCTTTGGAAAAAAGAGTCCCCATGGGATTGGCATTTCTGTAGCCAGGAGGAAAACAGAGCTGGCAGGAGAGGACGCTACATATGGGATGTTTAAAGGGTTCGTATTGAAAGGGTGCAATAATGCTAATATCAGGCTAGTAAAACAAATCCCTATTGGAGCTGGATGTAGTTTTATGAATTGATCACATATTGAATCCCAAAGAGGGCCCCTTCCTACCTAAATCAGGACAGCCCTATTGGCAGCCTGGCTTCGTTTTTTTTACAGTAGCCATGCAACAGGCTCTCCGCAATTAACACTGCGGGCCAGACCTCCCAGAAGGACACATCAGCATTGTGCAAATATTGCAACCCCCACCCCCACCCAACAAACACAAGGTGTTTAAAGTGTTGCTTTATACCCCGACCTCACCACACAGGAAAATCCATAAACGTTGAAATCATGTCAAAACAACTGGGTGAGGTTTGGGGCTGTTTTCATTTTCCACTGTTCAAAGGGAAAAGGGTTCCTGCAACATTTCCTGCGCCCCCAGGATTTTTTTTATGACAAATGCAACAGCATCTTAATTAAACACGCAGCCACTGTTGGAAACGTTGCTCCGTTAACTACCATCTTGTTAACATGGGGGGGACCTGCCCTGAAAGTGCTAAAGTGGCGCTTTGTAATCCTCTCACTCAGCTCATGTCTGCTCTGACAGGGTGGCACCAGTTGGAGGAAACGTAAAAATGAATGTGGCGGCGCCACACACACCTCGCGGGCCGGTTATGGCTGCTTAGAATGAACGCCGTTGCGGCTGCACCAGGTGGTCTGACGGACCGCCTCGTTGATAAACGTGCCGAAAGCCTTCTGATAAGAAGACAACATGTTAAAACAGATCACTCAGAGACACACTTTTACACACCGAGAGATGAGACACACACACACACACACACACACACACACACACACACACAAACACGCACACACCAACACACATGCCTTAAATACACTCGACCCGCAGCTGCCTGGAGGTCAGGCAGAGTGGCCGTGGAGTCGTGTCCCTGACCTACCCCAGGGTGTCGGAGGGGGAAAAAGGCTTTGAGTCCCCTGGTAACCACGAACCGCCAACCTCCTCCTGAACCGCCCTTCGTTGGGTTTCAAAGGCTTCCTGGTTTTACGTTACTGGCCAAACACTCCCCAGCTGCACACAAAGTGGCCACTCTGGACGAGAGCCTACGGAGGCCCGGGGAGATCAGATGCCCCGTGACGCAACCAAACATCTTTGTCAAAAGCAAAGTGATCAGGAGGAATGCTATTGATGCCGGTGTTTTCTTAAACAGGTCAGCGGTCCCTCGTGACAGGTGTGGTATTACTCGCACAGCGGTTGAGGCTGCCAATAGTTCCATGGTAGGGCATGGCTCAAACTACCTTTGTATTTTTGAAGAGACTCCAAAGGCCGTAGATGGTGTGATAGAGCGAGGTGGCCATGGCCTTCCAGAGCACGTTCATCTTTTGTCTACCGCAACTTCAGGTTGGTCTTCAAGCTGCCTGGCTGTCAATCTCTTTGAACACAGAAGATCAAACAATAAAAAAAAGACACAGTATAAGCCTATCCTTCCAGAACAAGCCTATCCAACTGCTTCACTGAATAGATATATGACCCTATGTTAAACAGTGAATGGGTGGAGAAAAGCTGCCCTATTGAATCCCATTAGAACTCCTGTCCCCACTGTCTTAAGGCCTGCCTTCTGCCCAAAAGTGACCTTAAAAGACATGTTAAGAGAACAGGCGCCTCAGAATGAGCTAACTCAATTATAATAGCAACCGACCGGGCTCTTTAACATGTCAATGGTCCTGGGTCCGCATGCATAATTCTGCACTGTCATTGTGGTGGCCTCTGTGTTGCCCGCTGACAAAACCCCAAACCACAGGCACGGGGTCCTATTGTCATGGGCGCATCCATCTGGATCAGGGCCATTAGAGGATATTTGCACTTCCTCTGTGGCTCCTTGCTCTTTTTGACATGCGGCAGAAGGAGCAGGCATCGGCCACCAGCAATGGTCCAATTGAGGTGCAGATTGACCGGTACGGGGGACATGGACGGGGACAGAAGGCCAGCGCTCCTGTCAGGCCCAGTGATAGACACACACACAGGGGCTGCTAGTGGGCCTGTATTCCCTGAGGCACAGCAGCGATTGAGGGGACAGGGCAGGGGAGGAAGCCCGCGTGGCCCAACATCACCCCTTTGTCCCTAAGGCGGCGGCAGGGTGTGTCGGAATGGAACGGCCTCTCGGCTGCGGCACACTTCTGGTGTCAACTGGCATCGATATACAACCACCACTTCCCCTTCATTTGAGGTGATATACGTACAACACCCCCCCCCCCCCCCCCAACACACACACCCCACATCCCTTTTTACACACAATAACTCACACCCAAACTCAGGCACACGCGCAAATAGGAAAAGCTAAAAACAGGCTGTGCTCTAGAAAAGAAACAGTTTATGCCTTCTTTTTGCATTCAATCTTATCATTTGAATTAAACATGAGTTGTGGTGGCTGAACCAGAAGAAGCCACAGTGTATGAAGCAGAGGTTGTTAATGATCTGAGCAGCACAACATGTTAGTGGTACTCTTTGAAGGGAACATGGTAATAAGGCCTACATATGGGTCTGAGAATATCCCACGCACCCCTCCACCCAGAGCTTGGAGTAAACCGTTACCATGGGTGTGTGAGTGTGAGTGTGTGTACACAGGTGAGAGAGGTCCCAATAAAACCGATGATTATGAATAATGAAAATAGATATCCCGTTTTACCACATGGCTAAACAGCTCTGGGAGCCATATCAAACGGGGCGAGTTCTGCTCTAACACATAAACACGTCAAGCTGTCAATCCATATCTCCACACATGTAACCTATACTCTTGTCGCCGAACACGCAGCCTCTCAGGGTTGTGTTGGAATGCTGACAAGACCAAGATAGAAATCTTGATTTGATTAAGCGCCCTGGGCACTGGAGCCGAGGCATGGGCAGGCTGGCGGGTAGGTGGGCGGGCAGGGGGACTGGTGAGAGGGGAGGGGGCAGCCTGGAGGGGGCAACGGGAGTACCTGTGGGCCTGGCTCCTACTGGGAGTAATTTGGAGCAGACTGCTCCCAATGTGTTCATTAGGTTGTGATTGGAGCGGAGCGCAGGTGGGGAGGGCTCGCCCAGCCTGCCGCTGAATGGTCCTGATTGTGCTCAGCATAAAACGCCATCTGTTTCAACGGGGGGCTGGAGGGGGAGGGAGGAGGGGGGCTGTACTACCGGGGAGAAAAAGTCAGCTCTTTTGGGGATTTTTGGATGATTTTGCTTGAGAGGCGGGCAGAAGAAACGAGAGAAACAGTGAGGGAAAGGCCAGAGTGGCGCGTCGCTGTGTTTCTAATCCTTGTGTGCTTCCTAAAGGAAGTGTGCGCTGACAGAGGATCCTCAATACTAGCATTTTCCCCTCTCTATTCACAAGCCTGCCGAACCCTAACCCTAACCCTAACCCTAGCCCATGCCTAACCCTAACCCTTACCCTAAATGAAGTGTGGGCTGACAGAGGATCCTCAATACACAGACTCCAGTGTAAAGCATGCAGTAGGCCAGCCTGATAAATAACTGAGGGTGGAAGACCTAATCACTTCACTGCCTTTTTAATATCAAATCCAGCTAAATGTGTTCGGTTTAAGAGGGGCTAAAATGGTGTCTGCCTCTGTGGTGCTGAGCAGCAGAGGACCCGGGGTTGAGCCGTGAATCGCCGCTGTGAGCAGAGGCAGACAAGACAAGGGGATTGACGATGGGGTAGCCGAGTTTTTTTAATGGGTCTGCTGCCCCAAAGCTGGCGATGTTTTCTGGTTAATCCTTTACTCTGCCCCAAAAAACAGGCACGCAAACACTAATCTACATGCTTCTACACACATTTACGTTCATCTCTACGTCGCCCCAACGCCAACGAACATGAGCGCTAAAATTCATTGGTCTCACTCTCTCTCCATGTGCCGTAAATACTACAAATGAAAATCAATCTTCCAGCATTACTTTTCTTTTTTTTCTTTTTTTTCTTCCTTGTTTATTTCCTCTCACTCCAGGCCTTGGGAAGAAAGGAAGGGAGCAGTGGAGGAGAAGGGGCCTCTGTTTGCCGCTCGACTTTTGAAGCGTCTTTATCGGGCCTGGCAGCGTGGTCCTGCGTGTCCAAGCCTTGCCGTGCTTTTCATCCTTTGTGCCGTCCAAGGTGTGTCCAATGGACTGGGGCTTTGTGCGGGGAGGGAGACGACACATCGCATTCTGTCTTCTGTCTTTGGCAGGGGGTTTGGAGGGGGATGGGGGGAAGGGGGGGGGGGGATGCAGCTCTTGAACGGAGGGGGGGACAAAAAGCCAACTTATAGAAGGCCCTGCCGCTTCAAAGCTGACATGCACAAAGGCTTTTAAAGCGTTACTTCATGCAGAGTTGTGCCAGATGTAATTGCGGGGTTCCCGGAGATAGGGAATCACATGCAATGCCTAGCCCCGCCCCTGACACCATGAAAGGGCCGCCGCTTAGAGGTTTCAACGGCAAAGAGGGTCAAAAAAAAGAGAAAAGTTTGCTTCACTTTGATTCACCATAAACAAGTGAGCAAATAAGCTATCCTTGAGGCCCTGGTACAAATCCACCACTTGCTGACTCGAATAGGCAATTTCATGCGTGTAGCTTCACAGATGCAGGGTGAATAGCTGCCTCCACTAGAAATCAGGCGGGGTGGAAGCACTGCCGAGTGACAAGTGATTCCCTCCCTCTCCCTCTATCTCCGCCATCAGCTTCCGTGGCTCTTTCAAGTCTAAACGCCGCTTTCTACTGAAAATGATGTTGATTCATTGTTAATAAACCCAGCGGTTGCCTCCGTGAGTCAGGCGCATGGCAGGGACAGGTAGACCACAGCTTCCCTCATCAGCCCGCCTAGTCTTCATCTGTTTCCTGTGGACCCCTGCTGAAACGGATAGGTGTGGAGCGTGCATCGGTAAATCTGTTCCCAGGCACAATCACCGTAAGCGCCAGGGAGGCAGGTACATTGTGAGCACGTTGTGCCTTTGTACGGTGTGTGTTTGTGTGTGTGTGTGTGTGTGTGTATGTGTGTGTGTGTGTGTGTGTGTGTGTGTGTGTGTGTGTGTGTGTGTGTGTGTGTGTGTGTGTGTGTGTGTGTGTGTGTGTTTGTCAGGGTGGCTGACGGTGAGAGGTGATGGGTGTGGAGGAAGGGGCGGTGCCATTTCCATGGGCCTGCAGATGGGGTTCCCAAAGGAGGGACACACCCCGGCAATATCTCTGACGGAGACAGAAGCATTGTGTTCTAATATGGTGGCTCTGTCTTCGCCTCGCCCGGTTTAGAGCGCAGTCAAGCCGCCCTTGGCTCCTCAGAGCTCCTCGTCTCCACAGCCCTGCAGCTGGATCCCTGGCAACTCCTAAGGTGTCCACAGGCACCAGGTTGAGGGCCAAATATGGCTGGGTTTCTTTTTTGTTTTTTTCGTTTGTATGTTTTTGTTTTTTTTATTCGATGTTAATAAATAACAAATACCTTGCTCTCCGTTCAGGCGGTGTGTTGTTGTTTTGACAGCTAATTAACAGGAGTTAGCAGCTGCTGTTGTTGTTGTTGGTGTGGGTACGTTTCAGGGGCCATGGCTGCTATCCGGGGCCTCTGTGCTTTTCTACCACTACAGATCCCTTTTGAGGTTCAACCCACCCACCTAGTGCTGTGAAAAAAAGACCTACTATTCTATTTCAGACCACTACAATTACAATGGCATTCTATGGGGGAGCGCAATCTCTTCCTTGATTGGAGTGGAAATGAAGGATGTGGTGTATATCCAAGCGGTATTAAATGGCACCTGGCAGAGCAGGGCCGCTAAAGCTTTGCCGGACTCGCCTTTGCATACCAATGAAGAGGCGCCCCTATGAAATAGAATAATTCATTTGCCCGTATCACCCCACTAGCGTCGCTTTCAATGAAGGAGCTACAACCTGCGTGCCGCACTGACCTACGCAAAATAAAAAAGAAAATGGGATTTTACAAAATGGTGGAGCCACGCCAAGTGCTTACATGGCGGCTAGCTGGGCCACTGAGCAAGGGGACAAAAATACTCGCAATCTCTGGTTCATAATGAACCCCATTATTGCAGAAAAGGAGGATGCACGTAGGTAAAATAAAGTTCATACAGACTGATATATTCAAAGATTACAATGTAAAAAAGCATACTTTGTTCTTGTGGACAACAGTAACTTTACTCAAAGACAACGTGTCCATATGATACCTGTGGAGTTGTTAGGTTGTCAAATGTACAGCCTGGCTTGGGCCCATGGCCCCACCACAGCCATCCCTGCCCAGATGAATATTTCAGCTGCACCGCAGGCAGGGCTGCACAGGCCAGAAGACGGCCTCTGCTTTCGGGTCATACAACAAAGCACGGGGCCAGCCAGCGGGTCACAGGGGTCACGCTGTCCCAAGGGTTACGCTCGTCTCATCCCCAAACCGAACTCACACTCTCAGAGACCCCCTACTGCCCGGCCCCTCATCACCAAGTGGCCCCGCGCGGCCTCGTGCGACCTGGCTGTGCTCTGTGGCGGGCAACCGGGGTGGAGGGGCCACATGGTCGGGGCAACGGGAACTTCTGGTACGTGGCGGCCAAGTCAGGTTTCTCCCAGTCCATCCCGGCACCCAGTAGGGGGGCAGTAATGATGCTGAGGGGGCAGAAACACATCCAAAGGTGGGGGCCAGCCTCCAGTTCCTCTGTGTTTCAGAAAGGCCCTTTGCACATTCTGGTTGCTTTCAAAGACAGGCGAGAGAGGGGTTCACCCCATGAGAGATAATTAGCCATAACCTAAGTGGCCCTGCTACCCAGGTTCACACGCAAACACACACACACACACACATATACTCAAATGCGGCCTAACTATCGCCCTGGCTTACTCAGCTTTACACAACAATAGAATGTGCAAAAAGGCCCTCTTCCTGTTTGTTTGCGGAGACAAAGTTGACCTCTCTTTCATCTGTGACGTTTGGCACCGGAGGGTCACACACTCACTTCACAAACTCACACAACAGACCGCGTTGTCCTGCCCAGGAGATAAAGCAGCAAACAAAGGACGCCAAAGAATTGTCAAATGAATGTTGTGCACACCACCATCACTACTAGGACCAGTAGCACCACTACTACCCTCATGGGGGAATTGATCTGTCTGCGGATGGGTCTACTGGCCTCGATGAAGACTAAAGCAGTGAGATTCAAACCATTGATGCAGAAAATCCAAAACCTCCTTCCCCTTGTCCGCCAAATCAAGCAGTAATAACGTCTCTCTCCTTCCATGTCCACGTCCCTTCGTTCAGGATGTGGTGCGGGTCGAAAGAAAGTGCATGCATGCCCCTGCCATCAGCTTACATTCAGCTTACAGGTGCAACACTTTGCAGGAGAGGAGGGCTATGAAAAATATCAAGTTCAACGCAGTCTAAATACCTAAACGGGCAAGTATAAGATGTTTAAGCGTGGGATGAGGCTGTTAAACATATGCATACATAACATGTTGGGGCTGGGACCCCCTACTGGGGAAAAGCACGACAAAGCCTCTCTAACAGGAATACCTCTGGGATCGCTAATGATTAATTAGCTTGTGTCATTAAGTGAGGCAAATGTCACCCTAGCTTCCTGGGGAAGCTGTCACACCACGTGCACTTCCAAGCTTCCCGCAGGAGCTCCCGATGGCAGTAATCCGTAACCAGGCAAACTCTGACATCTTGTGGCCAAACGTAAAACGGCATCTATTTCTCCCTGCTCTCTCAATGAAAATGCGGTTTGTAAAAAAAAAAAAAAATCTATGATTCTCATCAGAACAGAACAATGTATGTTTAAAATTAGATATGATATCTAGATGTGACCTTTGGGCTAATCCCCAGTTTTAAAAGTCCAACCACTTAAGAGTTGATGACCCTTGACCTTTAAGAATCATTCAGCATTTTCATCCGGACACAGACAGGAACATCCGACAGCTGACCCTTACTAGCATACAGTGGTCTTGCGTGGATCTGGATCGGTTGTCAGATGCCCAGCATTCATCTCAAGGGATTGTGGTGAATTTAAAATGAAATATTTTAGAAAAGCAAGCTGATCCAAACGAATAAGAGGCAAAGATATTCTTACCAAAATCCATTTTATGAGCAGATTTCAATCTCAAGGCTTTGCTTGAGATTAATCCAGTTGAGGCAGACTTAGCAAAAGGAAAGGTAAAAGTCAGGCTTGTCTTTATCCAAGCCTCATCTACCCATTAAACAAGGCTCTGCTGTCCGGGCTTTTCTCAGGTTCTCTCTGTCCCCAATATCCCTCAGTCTGAGAGTGGTAATGGAGGTCAGTGCTTGTGTCTGGCCCGTTATGAGGGAACACCAGAAGAGAGAAGAAGGCCCCTGTCGTCTGGACCCAGGCAAGGGGTGTGAGGTGGAAGCCTGAGAACGGCATTAACACCCAACTTTGAGAGGCTTAAAACACACACCCCATACACATTCAACAGAGCTACACGCACAATCAAAGTCATGCAGAAGAACCCCCCCACCCACTTCCCATTGGGATAAACACACACCTACACACATTTAAATGAATGTGCACACACACACTCAAAATCTGACTCACACTTGTACTTATACACATGCTAACACAAAAGCACACCTGTCAGGGCCTTTCCACTGTGTGAGCAAATGCAAAGAAGTCTGGCCCTCCCTCTGTTTCTCTGTATGTGGCATTCCATGTCTGTTTTATTAAAGCAAATCCATTCAGTTTCCTCTTTCTCCTCTATAACCCTGAAATAATGGCATGAGCAATTTTCACATTTTTGTGAGCACAAGAACACATGCAGTCTTTTTCACCGTTCCCTCTCTCTCTCTCTCTCTCTCTCTCTCTCTCTCTCTCTCTCTCTCTCTCTCTCTCTCTCTCTCTCTCTCTCTCTCTCTCTCTCTCTCTCTCTCTCTCTCTCTCTCTTTCTCTTTCGGTTTCTCTCTCTCTCCCACACACACACACATACCAGTTGTGTTAATGAATGGCCCAGAATCTGACCCCTGTGGCTTCTTGGGTTGTGGCTGCAGGCTCTAATCGCTCTTTATGGCTTAGTTGGTTTATCTGGATTTTATGGATGTGGATGCAAAAAGCTGAACACATTTAACAATTCAACATACACCTGTCTTACTCAATATTGTGAACCCTCATTGAAAAATCCGTAAAAATTCTAGATTGCTACTCAGGTTAGGTAAATAGTAGTTGTATTATTGTGTGGTTGCTTTCTTTTAAATACAAATCAAAGTGTTTCATTTACTCTCCGCAATAGATACATGTGTGCACATGCGTTTTTGTAGGTTTTTGTTGATTTCTGTGTTTGTGTGTGTTTGTTTGTTTGTGTGCATGTGTGCATATACGTGTGTGTGTGTTTGTGTGAGTGTTTCTTGTTGCAGGCGGGAGAGCCCGAGGCCTAGCCAGAGGTCTTGTGATTGTGCTCGTCGTCCATTGGTCCGGACCGTCCATTTCCAAGGTAGTCGGTCAAACAGAGAAATTGAATTAAAGTGCACTTTGCTCCAGAGTGGGACTCTCTCTTTGCCAGTGTGCACCACAACACGTCTTGTCTCAAATGAATTAGATGGGGGACGTGGGTGTCGGATGGGGTGAATCTTCAATGGTCCAAAAGGAGGATTCGTCTTCCTGTGAATGGAGGCCTCCCATCTAAGAGGACACTTTATTTTTCTACACTTGAGGTTTGTTGTCTTTTGTGACCATTATACCCATTCACCATTTGCTTTCATGCAGCTGTGCCCCCGTTAAAAAGTCTTTGTGCCTGCACCATGAATACAGGGAATGTGTCTGTGGCAGGTAGCCCTCATAGCAAGTTAATCTTCTGAAAGAGCCTCATACAAGTACTTTTAAATTCTCCCTGGGCCGCAGAGGGCTCATCAGCAATCGGGCACTTCTCCCCTTTTGTGGGGACCCTGAATGCAAAACGCAGTCCGGTGACAATGCCTGCCAAGTGTGGCAAAGTAATCACCTTCTGGGGAAAACACTAGTAATTACTTCTAAACTGTTTGGGCTCTGGAGACAAATGCCATTGTGCAGCCAGTAGTACTGAATGGCTTCTTTTCAGGAGCAGTGGTGTGAAGCTCGCTCTCAATCTCCTGTTTGTCTGTTTGTTTACTCTGAGCTCTCCTTCCAAATTCTTTTGTAAATGTGTGTGTATGTGTGCGCATTTTCATGTGTCTTTACATGCTTACCATTTCCCCTGCCACAGATTGAAAATAAGTGATCCCAAAAGGGATGTAAATTGCCAACGTATATATATGTGTATCATTAACATCACGGGGATAATGTGAGGACAGTCCCTCATTCAATTAGGGTAACTAATGTTCCCTCCACTTCTAAGAGGTATGTTAATTTACCAAGTTCCTCCATTCAACTCGACACTCATTCACCCTTTTCTGTGTCTCTAAACAAGAGCAGCGGCCTGTGAGAATGTCTTAAATGAATTATGCTGTGAGCTGTCCTAATGGTTTTGTCAGGGCAATCTATACTATTGCGTTTACGTTTCACGTTTTCTTAAAGCAATTTAATTGAGCTAATGCATTTTATGCAGAAACAGGCAACACCAGAGCCAACTATTATCGTCTACTATTGTGTGTGTGGTCGTGTGTGTCTGGGTGTAGTCTTGAGTGTTTTCTAACAGGTGTGCTAAAAATATTTATGTGCAATATATGCAAATAAATATGATTTACATTTTAATGACATCATTTGACCATGTTCCTTTAAGGCAGAATTCAGATTTTGTCTTAATTATACTGACATTGTGAATGAAGAATTCTCACTGTGAATGTATACACCGTCGACACTAGGCAGTGCTATTGAGCCATTGTTTCTTCATTGATCGTCTTTCTAGTTCTGGTAGACTTGGTTGAGGGGCACATCAGGGCAGATTTGGTTTGAATCTACACACTTCAGAGGGCCAATGTGATTGCAGTGTTATTGCTATGTTTGATAAATAAAACCTCATCCATAGCCTTGGCTTTGGGTAAAAAAAAGATGTACTCTAACTACAGCTTTGTAACTTGTGAAAGAGAAAGGGAGCACAAACATGAACAGTTTTCAGTAAGTTATCTGACTTCATTTAGTAGTATAGTCTCTATAGTGTGGGAAAACTTCTCCCCTCCTTTACCACTCAACCACATATTTTTTAATCATTTTTTTCTTCCTAGATTAATTCTTAAAATGTTTAGTTTTGAGTATTATTTGATACATCTCCTAGTGTACTTATTGTGTGCATGTTCTCTCTTCTCCTGAACAGTACCCTGAGGATCCTATAGCATGAAGAACCTGTCCTACCTGACAAGTGTGTGTGTGTGTGTGTGTGTGTGTGTGTGTGTGTGTGTGTGTGTGTGTTTAGGGGTCCAAACGCTCCCCCCAAATGAGCCACAGGTCCAATCTCATCTTATCAGTCAGAGGAGTCTGTGTGGCCCCCCGGGCTCTCTTTGAACCAGGGTCCATGGTGTGATGCACCATGGGAAGGAAGGAGGAAGGGCAAGGTTTTCCTATCCCTATGCCACCACCAACATTTAATATGCAGTCATATGTAAGAGGGGGTGCTTGCTCAGCACTTCAAAGGATGTTTTGATGCCTCAGATATAGCAAAGACTTGTAATAAGAGGGCTCATTACTGATGTGGATTACTATGCTGTAAAAGCTATAGCTTAATTGGATTGGTCAAAGTTGTCCGGCTTTTGTTTTTGCCTGCTTTCAAGTGAAAGACATTCTGATGATGTTAAAATTAAGATGTTCAAACCAGTGAATTTCTTTCATGTCATCAGAACGATGATATTATTAGTCTTCTGCTTCATGTGTGTTATGTGTATTGAAGGGTCTGTCCTGACACTCTGGGATCTGTTTACATGCCATTGCAGACTTCGACATGTAGGATAGCTCAATTGGCTTTGCTTAGCCTGGTTTAGGCAATGTATTCTGGGGGTAAGCTGAAAACACATCAGTACTCTCAGTGGAACAATCGCATTTCAAAAACGAGAGAACGTGTCTGGTTTTCTTGGAACATCATCTGGTGATGACGATGACAGATGAGCATCCTCACAGCGCAGGTGTCGCCAATTCAATGGCACCTCGGAGACTGTGTGCCCACCACCTCAGCAGACCCCAACATCCACTGGCCTACATGGTTTTAAACTGGTTGGAAAATTAATTTGCATGGGCGTTTGTTGATTGCATTAAACGGTAAAAAGCAATGGAGGCATTGCAGGTTTAAATGAGCGACCCAATGCAGAGTGATTACATGAAGCGTACGCCGATTGAGCCGTGGGTCTGCTATTGACATACAGCGTCGGCTAAAATGGGAGCGCGGCGAAGCAATGATAACCGAGCAGCATCAATGAGGGACGGAACCGTCGGATGCTGAACCGAAGAGTCAGCAACTCGAAACCCTCAATGTTTCAAACGGAACCTTTCAAGAATTACTGTGCAAAAAAATCAATTTTAAGGTAAACCATTGCTTTCCAAATATACATTTGTCTTTGTGCATTAACTGGTTGAAGCAGCAAATCAATCAATGGAGCGGTTTCATAGGCTAGGAAGGAACAATGGCCTTTTGAAGGGCTATATCGTCAATTGAAAATGTTCGATATTCCAGATTTTACATTGACCACCGTTTAATGTTTATTTGACATTCGTTGAGATGTTCATTCATTCATTATTTGGCTTTTCAGTAATTATAGTTTAAAAAGTAAGCTTGCTTAAATCATACAGCCTAAACAAAGTCATTTATTTTAGCTTAATTATCCAGCTCAAATTTGAGTTGGTAATGAAGAGTTTTTAAGCTGGCACTGGCTTGAAGGCCTGCTGCATAAAAATAAAAAAACATGACAGCTCTGCCTGAGCATGTGTATCTCTGTTGTCTGCCTCTTCTTCAAGATGAAACAAGACTGACAGATAAAAAGGAGCTCTGAGACCAGGGAGACAGTTGGAGTTGGAACCACACATGCACTCGCCTCCAGCCAGCTGGCCAAACGATGCCCGCCTCGCATGCGCCTGGTGGGAGCACAAACTTCAGCGCAGTGCCCTGGGACCCTGGCTCCTCTGACTCTGGGGCTGCCCCAGGCTGGCCCTTGGTGGCGAACAGTGTGTTGAAGATAGTGCTGATCTCGATCATTGTGTGCGTGTCCCTGTTTGGCAACGTGGTGGTGCTGCTGGTGTTCCAGCGGAAGCCGCAGCTCCTCCACGTGGCCAACCGCTTTGTCCTCAACCTGCTGCTGGCAGACATACTACAGACTGTGTTGGTCATGCCCTTTGCCATCGCTGCCACCGTGCCATGCGTTTGGCCCCTAGATGCCCGCCTTTGCCAGGCCCTAGTGGTGCTCATGCACCTTTTTGCCTTTGCTGGGGTCAACACCATCATTGTGGTGTCAGTCGACCGCTACCTGGCGATCATCCATCCGCTGTCCTACCCCACCCGCATGACCCCTCACCTGTGCACCAACCTAATAGTCTGCACCTGGGTTCTCGGCTTGCTGCAGAGCACGCCCCCGTTATACGGCTGGGGCACCATCGACTTTGACCAGCACCACAAGGTGTGCTCGGTGGTGTGGTCCTCCAGTGTCTCCTACTCTGTTCTGGTGTCCACCTTCTCCTTCTGGCTGCCCGTGCTCATCATGCTGGGCTGCTACTGGATGGTGTTCAGGGCCGCGAGGAGGCAGAACGCCTTGGTGCACCCCTTCCAGAGCCATTCTCACGCCCAGCCTCCGCAGCCCAATCCCCAGGGCCCCTACCCGAGCAGCCCTCAGCGCCAGTCCCAGCAGACCCCTCCGTCCGAGCGCCTGCCCGGAGGTTACCCCCTCCGCCTGAGACACAGACGCTTCCACTACAAAGCTGCGCGGGTGGTGTTTGTCATCATGGCCTCCTACATCCTGAGTATGGGGCCGTACTGCGTGCTGAACACCGTGTCCATGCATTCTGGCGGGGCCGTGCCTCCCTGGCTGGCCTCCCTCGCCCTGGTCCTCTTCTTCCTGCAGTGCTGCCTCCATCCCTACATCTACGGCTACATGCACCGCAGCGTGAGGAAGGAGTTCCTGGCCCTGCTGTGTGGGCCGCTCTGTCGACAAGGCCGTCCCAGCCAGAGCTCCGGGAACGAGAGTTGCTTCACCGTTACCGACGGCCGCTCAGCCGCACACGCCCACCTGCCCCGACTGGCAGCCCGCATCTGCCCCCTGCGGACCTGGGAGGAGGGCACCACCTCCTCTTCCCCCACCACAGACAGGAGGTCCAGAGACAGCCACAAGGAGACCACCTCCATCAGCCTGAGCTCTGAGAGGGAGCTTAATGTCCCATCAGCCTGAGGAGCTTGGGACATTTTCTCCCACCTCGGGAGACCTTGTCATTCAGCGTGTTCATGTGCAGATGCATTCTCAACAACAGGGTTGCCCTGAGTCTGACTTACACTGCCTTCTGTTGCATCTGCTGTGGCTGGTGCTGAGGACTGCCTTGGATGGTCGTAATTGCCATCTGCATGGCCAAGTTAGATGGATAAAAAAATATATATGTATGTTGGTAAAACAATGAGTTTTGTCATAAAAGTGGATTTATATAGCTTTATTTTTTCAGGGAATTCCTTCTAAATGTTGGAATTGTTGAGAGGTTAATGAAAAGGTGATTTGAAATTATTTTCAAATGTTTTGCTCATTTTGTCTAATACTTGTGTCATCAGCAACCTTCTCTCAGTTACTATACATATCTAAATTCAGTTACAATTGACCTGGAATGCCATGCCATGTATTTGACTATTTCAAATAGCTATAATGGACATTTAAGGGACCAAGACCAGGACACAGAACATGTAGGTTCTGCATTTGTGTCTAGTCTGTCTATTAACATGAAGCCTGCCCCAAATCCCTCGGTGCAATAATACACACTGTATTATTTTGATGTCTAAATTTAGGTGTTTATTATGTGTAACCGAAAGTAAACCTTAACATGGAGTTGGTTCTAGTGGAAATGACTAGACTAGCCTCCTGCTGTTGTATAGAAGCACAGCTTTTGATACAACATACTGTAAATTATGCCATGTTGCCATTGATCAATGTAGCTCGAGGGCTCCATAATTCAGTCATCGTCACTCCTTCAACCAGTGAACTCAGGGTATTGGTAGCGGTTAATGTATGGAGTGCCCATGCCTGTCCTTAAAACCTCGAGCGGGGGACTGTTGTTTTCTCTTCTTGAATGCCAGTGTCTGGCTAGTTTCATTTCAAAGCAAAGTGAGCAAGGCCACACTTACCGTTTGCCTTTGCGAGTTATTATTTTTCATCTGAAGTTCAAAAGAAATTTTCTTATTTTCCGTTCTCAATCCATATCCGATTTTCTAGAACGTTTTCTACTAGAGTATTATTGTGTATCATGGCATAGTGCAGCTTGTAAAGAGCCACAGAGTGTTATTTTAAAACAGGTGCAGTGATAATGAAGCAAACACCACAAGTTTTTATCATGTGATTCATTTTAAAAGGAAAATGCATTGCAAATTATTCATCAAGTAATTTTGTTACAGAAAATTTGAAAATAAATGTTGACAGTGAAGGTAGAAGTTACTATTGTATGTGATATATTTCTTATGTTGTCTATTTCCACTCAAAGTATCTCAAAGTTCTTTTTGAGAACAAAAACAGTAGGCTTAACAGTATCTCAAATGTAGTGCTTTATACAAATATAATGTAATATATTGAAAATGTTTACAAACTATCTAAGCTTACTAACAGAAGGTGGTATGTGATATATTTGAGACTCAGCTGGTATAGAGAATTTACAGTATGTGAACCTGAGTTGTTTATTTTTTAAGTGTTGCTTCGGGACATAGTTGACAATCATACAGTGTTATTTGAAGGCACAGGTCACTAGAATAGTTTGTGGATAAGAGTTATCTGAAGTAGTGAATGTAAAAATAAAATGTTTTATATTTCATGCTTACAAATTGAGATGTTCATTTTTATTCTCCTTTTTTAATTTAACCATTTAATTGTCAATGTGCTTGATAGTGAATTTATAATAAATTGAGCTACAATAAATTGTTCTGGGGTTTTAGTTTTTAACAAAGTGTAAGGTACCCTAATGTGGCAGTGAATGGTCTGATGTAGGCAAAAATCATTGTCTACAATGCATTGATGGTTACATATTAACCATATAAATCAATCTATTTGAATGCAGCATACTAGGGCGCACATCAGTTTGACTTGCCTTTTACAATTGAGTTACATTACATCCTGTTAGGTTTCTATCCTTGATGCATATTAATAGACTCCTTACTGAGTGAATCAGTCTGCTAGTACAGCAAAGAAATAAATGTAACAGATTTTTCCAATCAAATCTGTTTTATTATTTGTAAAAATGTTATCACCTTGGGTGACGTCTCCACACTGCTAAAAGGGAAAAGCAGCAGTTTCTTTTACACAAATAACAATACAGTTAATCACTCAAGTTCTACAAGGGCGTGTACATGTACATACTTCATTTTCAACATGGTCTTCATCTTAAGTGATAAGCCTAGGATTTTTTTTACAGTGGCCAAGAGTCAAGTTTAAGTTTTGCATTTACAACATAAGTAATTTATGATACAGATGTGCTTCATAACCAAGATTGCTATTTATTATTTTTGTTTAATCCAAAATAATGACATTAAATAAAAGGAAAAAATAGAAGTCCATAACAGCAATGTCATGGTTACAAATATGTGTATCCATTACTGGAATGGAACTATTATACAGGCCGTTAAAGGTTAAGAATCTACGGCCCGTCTATACCTCCCAAGAATAGATATAAAAAAGAAAAACAGATCACTTTCTTTATGACATTACATTTTTAACGCATCAGCATATATATTTTATCATTACTGCAGAGGTGATGAAAACAAAACCACAAATACATTTTCAGCAATATAAAAGCGGTGTAAAGTATTTTTGTACAACAGAAAAAGTCCAATTAAAGCATTTCGGAACACCTTCCAAAAACTTCTACCCAGATATCTTTGGAACTGACCTTAGTGATGAAAGTGCCAAACCAAACTGAAGCATTAAATTAATTGTCAACAGTGAACAGCAAACAATTAAGAGACGGCAACATATCATTTCCAACACAATACGGGACGGGCTCTGATTTCCGGGTCTTTTGAGACGAGTGATGGTATCCATCAGTCTGTTCAAAACGAATTTCTACTTCCAGTCCGAGCTGAAAGGTAGAGCACTGAGGGAGCAAGAAGTCAGTCCAGCCTACTCCTTAGTCCACCTTGACCACGCTGTAGATTTTATTTACAAACCAGAAGCAGGCAAAGAAGCCAATGGTACCTGGCGAGGAGAGAGAGAGAACGCGGAGAGAGAGTTCGGCAGAAGAGAAGGTTATGTTAGGTTACACAAGAGTAGACAACGAAACGGGGGGAAAACACAAGAAAACAGGTTCTCTTTAAACTAAGCCCCCACATCAGATAGGTCTAATTCAAACACTACGGTAAGGCTGGGAGGTCTTTTGAACAGGATCCCATTTCATCTCAGCCATGGGAGGGTTGGAACCGTGGGCCACACGGGCCTCATGCAGCTTGGGGAGATGGGGACCTGACATAAATGAATAAAATCACAAAACTAATGACAGAGCACACGGGCCGTGCCACTTCAGGAGCATCGGCTCCCGAAATAACCCTTGCGTTACATCTTACGGCTGGTTCACTATCACAGCGCCAACCGTTTCCATCCGCTAAAAGGCTGATAAATTCCTATTGAGAGAGGTGGCGAGATGAATGTGGAAGTCTGCCAAAGCGCCAGCGCCTCATTTGTCAGAGTGAAAATCAGAAGATAGCCTATTTGTGGGAGCTCCTCTCTGGGGGGAGACGAGATAACACTTTAATTGGGCAAAATCCTAGGAGAAGACCAATTTATCTGGCCATGAAAGCCCTAGTTTATCTGACTTTTCAATAGGCGTCACAAAACAGAGTTAAGTTCTGATCAAAGTTCCGATGGGCTAAAAGGCGCAGTCAAAATAATTCTCGAAGAGGAAATTGGAAAAATGGGAAAGATGAGGATTATTCAAATCGGAACTACAGGCAGGCAGGAGAATGAAGAGCTTTCTTGAGGATTTATTTGACTTACAAAAGATTCTCTACCATCCTTGTCCAAGACCGCTTACCCTAGTCTTAGGCAGGCAATCAAAATTGCTGTGGTGATAAGCTGGGGACGCATTCCTGTCTGGGCTTTTTAAAAAGCCTTTCAGCGTCAAACTAGCCTGCAAGGATTATACATTATTCCTATTTGCCCATATATACCATCATTTGTTTGTGTGGGTGTGCGAACAATGAAGGACAGGGCAAACGTGTGCCGTTTCCATGTCAACCTGTGTCCACCTCTACTTGCTCTAAACTGCCGACAGGGAGGGAGCTTAGCGAATCTCTGTTCATCCCAGCCATTTGATAGCACTGTTGTGTTGGATATACACGCCTACACCTCTCTCCTGGTGCACAGCTACATTTCAAGTGCCAATCTGGGGAGGTTGCCATAACATGAATAGCCAGGGATCCATGTGGTACTCTATTACACACCATGGCAACCACGGAGTTGGGTGGATTCCCCATAGGCCTGTGATAGGATCCTTTCTCCTGACAAACGGCGACGCGACAGAAATATCTCTTGTCAAACCAAGGATCATCTTAATCTCGCAATTTTACTGCCAAACAAAAGCCATGCCGCAACATTATTGTGCGGAAAAAAAGGCTTGGTAACAAGGACTTGGCAAATAACGTTGCGCAAGCCTGCCCGTCCTGGCCCGTGACGTTGGTCGAACAGGATGGGGATCCTGAACACCTCAAATAAAGACTTGTTTCTTTAGAGACAAAGGCATAGGCACACAGACACTCCTGGGACATTAACATTAAAGAGTGACATTGGGTCAGCGCAATCATTTAGCCAACATTACACTCCCCACACCCCTCCACCTACTGTGGACACTTAATATAAAGAGATCTGGCCAAAGTCTAGTCTAGTGGAAGCATGAGTGTGTCGTGTCTGCGCAAGCCATCCTTTAATCAACGGGCAGGCTAACAATGGATTCATTGGAATTCCCTGTGGCAGCACTCTGATGGTTCATTAAAGATGTGACAGACAATTAGCCAAAGAGGGACACTAACTTTTACAAGTAGACACCTACAATATACTCGTGACTCGCCTCTGGTCGTTCAAGTGATTGAACACGGTACCACACTTGAATTCGAACAAGAGTTTCGACTGGAGCGGTTGGCGGCGGCCCTTGCCGTCTTTTCCGCGGACTTCTAGCACATATAACCAATCTAACAAACGCACCAAAACCGGTGAACCGGGATTTGATTCTCCCTCAAACTGACCTGTGAAGAGGAAGAAGATGAGGACCATGATGGTGGTGTAGCCAAAGTAGAGGATGATGCTGGCAGCGCCTATGATCTGTAGTTTGGAGAAGAAGTAATGGATGGCGTAGACAAACAGGTAGACCGCCGTGAAGCCGCTGGTTAGGAAAGAGCGCCACCACCAGTGGTAGTCCTGGAAACACAACACAACAGACCCTTTAGATCCGCTGGCACAGGCATGAGAAAACGCCTCCAGATGCAAAACGAGACAATCCAGCACCAAAACCAGACACGGTTAATTAATTATTCATTAAGAATTAATTGATTAACTCAACCGCCAGATCCACCAGCTCGACAAAACTCTCATGGGAAACTCTCAAGCCAGCTAAAGTGTGCCATTGTTTCTTACTTCTGCACACAAGTGGAAGTAGCAGAGCAGGATGGTGGCCTCAGAGCAGGTGATGAGGAGGATGATGAAGACCAAGAACAGGAAGCCAAACATATAGTACATCTGGTGGGACCTGGAGCACAAAACAAACACACCTTACTACCACAATAACTTGCCCTTCTCTAGGACGGGATCCAAGTCACTCTAGCATTCAGACATTCTAATGGCAGGCACAAATTACAAATGGCTTCATCTTAATTACCTAAAAAGAGAAAGCAGGTAGACGGGTGAGTCGGTGGGAACTCTTACCAGATGCTATTGAGGATGAAGAAGAGCTGAATGAAGATGCAACCGAAGGGCAGGATGCCCCCCATGATGATGCCGGGGATGGGCTTCGTGAAGAAGGACTGCTCCGGGATCTGACGAGGGATCTGGTTGGTTCTCACTGGCTGCTCAATAGCCTGCGGGTGCAGATAACAGAGCACGAGTTGAAAATGGGGAAGAAGGGGTCAAATTAACTGGGCTGTCTTCACTGAACAGGCGTACGATTGTTTATCCGTAAACATCGAAAGCATACTTGTAAGTAAAATAAGAATATATGCGACATTCAAAACCAGTGTTTTTTTTTAGTTTTTTTTTTTACTTCTGACTGAGAACAGGGTCTTTTGGTGTTGACCAGTGCAGGGAAGCCACGGACACTCCAAAACAGACAGGTTTACAACACACGACATACTTCAGTTGTAAGCATGAGCAGTGTTTGAACTTGAGTATAAAGTCAAAGCAATATAATGTTGTTTTTATTGTATTTCATTTTGAGATATGTAAAACTTCTACTTTTGTTCATCATCATTTTGTCAACCTACAAAAGGAAGCTTGTGCTTTAAAACATTATTGTAGAGTTATTCGTTTTATCAAGGCTTCAATAACATCTTTTCATTTTGGCAGATTTGATTTCATCTTTATGTAGGACCACGCTTGAATACCAAAATGTCTATGTTGACCAATGATGTGTTCTACAAATCAACAGAGCCTCACAGTACGGGTGACACGGGGCAAACTCACAGGTTTCTTAAAGCCAAAGTAGGCGCCGATGAAAGTCAGGGGCACAGAGATGCCAAACCAGAGAGCTAAGATGGCCACCAGGGTGCCAAAGGGGATGGCTGCAGAGGAGCCCTCCGCCCACAAGATCAGGTTCATCAGGAAGAAGTCCGCAAACACAATCCTGAAAGATGGGTCAAAAAGAAAGTCATTACGTTTTGTAGCATTTCTGGGCTAATGCTGTTGAATGTGAGGACATGCAAAAAGCAGACCTACCCTGGACACAGTAGAGCCGTAAGCAGTACGTTGGTCTTCCATTTCTCCCCTCCAAAAGCTAAAAACACAGAGAAGGATAAGAGTCCCTCTATTGTGCAATAAATACACAAACAGCAAAACGTAAAGCACACAGCGCTTCAACAAAGACCCAGGCTAGTTATTTTACCTTCGAATGGAAAACCGGTTAGGCCGATTGTGTAACCTAAGCTTGAGATGTCTTAAAGAGCAACCCGAGTAGACCAAGACTCCTTGAGAATGAAAAAATACATACTTGGGTCGGGGGTCGGGTGGCAGAGGCTGTCGTGTGTGTGTGTGTGTGTGTGTGTGTGTGTGTGTGTGTGTGTGTGTGTGTGTGTGTGTGTGTGTGAGGCAGTGTTGACTCTGAATGGAATGTGGTTGTTCTTTAAGCTGGAATGTTGTTTAGCGCTTAGGTATTGTCCAAATGAATCGTTTTTTCAGTCGGTGTCAGTCTGGCTACTCATCAGTTGTCAGAAAATAGTGCACTGCAGCGTGTAAGGGGGACTCACTCTTGTAGAGGCGAGCAGACACGTAGCCAGCCGGGGTGCCTAGCAGCACCCAGAGGACCACAGCGCAGGTCATCAGAGCCCCGCGGTTGGCTGGTGACAGGAAGCCCAGACAGGCCAGGACTACAGAGACAAAGCTCGAGGACGTTAGCACCGTCATAATAATAATAATGAAGAAGATGAAACTATTTATATAGCGCCCTTCGAAAACAAGTTACAAGGTGCTTATGTTGTATGTCACGTTGTACCGCAGTCATGGTGGGGAGTAGGCTCTGGGGTCAAAGTGCTTACAGAGGGTGATGAAGGTCATGATGAAGATCTGGGTGCCTTGGCCTAGGAACACAGACAGCAGCATGCCTTTTCTGGGGGGGCGGAACACATCGCCGTGCACCTGCTTCCACCCAGACTCCTCCTGGGCATCCTCCTGGCGGGGCACACGGACACACACAGCCAATTGGAAACCAGCAAGCAATATGGAGCATTGTCACATTCATGAAAAGGGTAACCACCATTTCCCACAAACTAACATCTGTATGCAAGCAGTAACAAATCGAGGACAGCCAGTTCCCTTCCTCTGCGTATTTGCCATGAAGTGTAAAATATGGTGTTTTTCCAATAAGAAAGGCTGAAAAGAAAATTTTACCTCCATCTATTAGAATTTATTTTCATTGAAATGTTATGTTATAAATTTTAGGATGCGGTATAATGTCATTATACCATACCATATTTTACGAGGTTTTCAAGTGACACCTGTACAGATAGATACCGAACCCACCAGATCACCAGATTCAATCACCACACCAGTTTGTGCTTATAACAACATCTGGCAATCTTACATAGTGTGTGAGAGTTTTTCCTGCAGGGGATGGAACCTTTATCAAGTCTCCCTGTGAAACATTGCAACAGATTTACAGCTCAGCAGTCAGTAAACATTTCATCTTTCAAAGTTCCCTACATAGCCCATCTCACCAAGTCTTTGGCAGTCTCTGGTCTGGAAAATCCATTTGCATGGATTTGCGTATGGCGAACAATAACATGCTTGCATACCTGCTATCAGGCAGCTGCCTGGTGTGAGTTGTTTTAGGGGAGGAATTGTTTTTTACCTGGTCCACCTGGTTGTATCTGGCGATGTCCTTGTGCAGGGTGCGTAGCATGATCATGGCCACCATGCCAGACAGGAACAGCACAATGACCAGGGAGTTCATGATGCTACACAGCAAAAGGGCAAAGAAAAACACATGACCTAACAGAATAAACATTATATCCACTTAGTATTGCATGTCAAGAATCAAAACCTACCTGAACCACTGGATGTTTGTGTGAGGCATGGAGACCAAGATGTAATCCCACCGAGACGCCCACTTGATGCCATTGTTTTTCTATGAAAAGGGAGATGTTTCTTACTGCATAGAGCCTTGAGTGTAACACCAACCACATATTGTATTTGGTAGGTGAACCAATGAAACAGTATGGACAAACTTTCCGTTTTAACTTAACACACCTCAAAGACAACAGAGTAGGAGTAGGTAATCTTCAGATCGCTCTCAAAGTCCTTCGGGACCTCCATGGGAATGAGACCACCACAGTCCAAATTATTTTCGTCAGCATGCTTGATACTGCTCATCAAACACACACACACACACACACACACACACACATACAGTAAGTGAAAGACCCATCAAAAGACCTAATCATTAAGAACAATATTTAAAGATCTTTGTGTCTAAACCTGTGTAAAAGGCAAGTGCTTTGCCATCCACTGATGGACTATGAAAATTAAGAGAATTAGTGTTGCATCTCCTGGTGTGTCCTAGTCCTTAAATCAGAAAATCATTCTAAAGTAAGTAGGCCATTTAAAAACAGAGTGACACATCAAAAAGCAGTGGTAGACTTCATGTGAAAGTAAACAAATATTAAACAGTCATACAGTTTTTGTGGAAACATATCGTATAAAATATCCTCTTTATCTACTATGATGGGAAAAATGTAATTTAGCCTTAACTATGAAATGTTACTCTGTGTTTTTCCTATGAGTTCAAACAAAGTTCCCTTTGTAGTTAGATTGAACCCTCGGGGTTAATCTTTTCACCTAACAGTCATCACAAGTAACTTAGTGACTTATAGGTTTGTGTATTCTTCCTGTTTAGGTGTAAACAAGATGTCAGACTTGAGGACCGGTCAGCCAGATGGCATTGTTTATTGCCCTGTGCAATATATTATTTGACCTAGGGAGGTCCGAGAGATAAGAGATGCTGACTGCAATTGCACTTAATCAACATTCCTAAGGAAATGTGTATATAAGGGACGTTAGGGGGATTGTGATTTTGTGCGCACCAGTTATACTTCCTCATTTTTGTATGACTTTAGGCTGCAGCCAGGATTTTCTTTTATCTGATCAGTTTTATTTTGTTACTTTGTAGTTGATATATTGTATAGCAACTCTGTTACCTTTTTACTCATCTCCATTAAAACCACTAAAAGCAATCGGACGTTATTTCTCAAAGTATTTAATTATTTCGATCTCACTGGAGTGCGGAGACATAGAAATTCCGTAACACTACCAGCACAATATTACCTTTTGGGCTCGAGAATGGCAGATACCAGCCGCGCCCCTTTCCAGCCTTCATCAGCCCCACTGTGGTAAGAGATTTTGATGTCCACGTGATTGAAGACATAAAAAGTGTTTTTCTTGTTAAACTCCGCCTGGAAAACATGTTTTTTTTAAGACTGAGAATCCTTCCATAATAAGCCTTTAGTGTAACATTATTAATTTAGTTGTGGTATTTTAACTGAAATACTTCAGTACAGTTCGTCATCTTTTCCACGTTGTGTTTATGGTTTACTATTCTAAACTCCCATTTTGATAGCATACCCAATGGATAGCTATACCATCCAACTCTAAAAGAGAAAAACTTGTAAAAAGGCAGTCTAATAGTCCATCTACTTAAATGTAATCTTCTATGAAAAGAAACGTATGCATTTTATCATTTTTTAAAGATCAAAAAAGAATGGCTACAAGTTAATAATTTTGATGATTCAATATATAAATATCATAGCATGACAGTTGCAAGTAGTAGACTCACATTAATGACACAGGCATCTTTAGCTCTGCCATCCTGGTTGACAAGGCAGCCAATAGGGAAGCCTGGGTTGCAGTATTTCTGACTGTCCTCTACGTCGTAGCACCATGTCACTGGCATGTTGTCAACAATCCTGAAAGTAGCAATACTTCTTTTAGTTGTGACATTGAAAAGTCTTCTAGCCAGTCTCTCTCTGTAATTGCATTCATTCTAACCAAATCCGTTTAATCATTAAAGCATCTTGTGAGGAGAAAAATAATTGTATTGGAAAGAAGATGACACAAAAAGGCGCACCAGTGATGCTGATAGTTCAACTGCATTCCTCTCTTGATGAATTCCAGTTTGTTTTTATCTTCTGCACTTGCTTTCGCATAGGATTTAGTGCACACTTTCTTGCATTTTACATCTTCATTGAATTTGAACTGAAATAAAATAGGATAAAGGTTAGGTTAGTAACTTAGCAGTAATGCAGAACAGGAAAAGCTTGGTCGACCAGTGACTTAACTAGACAAGTTCTAACCTTGTATGGCGAGGTTTCAATTCTCTCGCCAAACAACACCTGTCCAAGGTTTTCAGATGGCCTCTTTTCCTCATCATCTTCACAGAAGTCAAAGCTTTGAAAGCATATTCCAACAAGTTAAATTTAGGTTTAACCATGAGTTCAGAAATAAACATACAGTGCACTTTTCTAACAATGATGACATATTGCTTAGCTTTATAAAATAGACCACTTACACATCATACTCGTAAGGCAGTACAGATTCCACTGAGTCCAAGCGATTTACAAATAACTGGATGTTAGTCTGGAAGAAATGTAATATAATATAGCCACGCATGGAAGGTTTATTGTCAGTCGTACATCTTAAAAGACGGACAACACATCGATAAATAAGCTGCTGGACTAGTAGTAGGCAGGTCAAACCCGTTTTCACTTTTTTTTTTCATTAAGTGATTAAATAGTCCTATCTTCCAATTTGTTGTTATTTCGTAAACGTTTATGGATAAAAAACGAATTAATAAATTGTAAGTTTGCCCAAAAGTTACAGTTTTATTGTTAAAAAAAGGATTTAATATTTACCGCGATGTTACTTCCGTTTAGACAGACGCTGGGTCTAAAAGCATGAACATCCTACGGCCCACTTCGTTGTTATTATACTTCTTTATTGTGAAAGTATTAATAGATATTTCACAACAGATACCTTAAGAAACGAATTACCTATACATTTGATATAATTGTTTACTCAAATAAAGTGTACAATGTTGAAAACTTGTACTCTGAAAACCGCTAACGTGTCAAACAGCTTAGCTTTTTAGGACGCGGGACCAACGTCTGCTCACAATAACATTCGTAACATATTGGTGTCTAAAATAATACGTAGTAAAAAATGAATATAGCCTAGATCTTTTTATATTATACAATGAGTCTACTGGTGAATCATTTAAATAACCCAGGGCAAGATGATTCGTAAACAAGTGTTGATTGGATCGAGACTTCCTACCTATATCTCAATCATCGGCAGTTCTGATCCATACGGATACTAAACAATTCAATTATTGAATGGATTTAGAAGTTTTCTTACAGTAACATTGATAAAAATGTATTCATGCAGGCTAGGCTACTATGTTTCTAAAGGTGCTGGCATATATCATCTTTCAAAAGATCTAGGTTAGAAGCCTATGAGATAGGTAGCCTACCGACGCCTCATTTCAAATTCTATTGAAATAATCACGTTATCTTCCCAGACATGCAAAAGTCTTGAAACCAATGAAAACATAAATGCTAATCAAAACGTATTGCATTGTTTTTCCGTCACAAGCCCAATCGAATTAATCACACAGTGGACATAGCTCTAATGCAGTTCAGCGACAATGAAGTAGGCTATAAGGAGCATGCCTCACATGAGTGGGCGCATCTCCAAAGTCCAGCTATCAAGTTCTTAACATTTTGGATCACAGGTCAAGGAGACCTCCTTCTAGGTCCAGTTAAAAGCTCTCATGCGACGGATGTAATTTAGGGTAGTAGCAACGCAATTGAAGTATTTAAAACACTGCATCAAGGGCATCACATGATTTGTGGGGGTGTATCTCTAAAGTCCAGCTATGGATTTCTTTCTTAATTTGATCCCAGCTCAATGAGACCTCCTTCTAGGTCCAGTTTAAAGCTTTCATGCGACGGATGTAATTTCGGGTAGTAGCAAAACAATTGAAGTATTTGAAACACATGTTAACTAAGTTATTTATGACCGATCGGCACCGTCGCTCAGTGTCAGTTCCCGAGAGAGATTGTCTTCAAAACAAACCCAAGATTGATCGTTAATTAATATGGGAAGTAATCTGCATTTTTGCTTAATTACTAAGTGCACACCAGTTTTCAGGTCCCGTTTTGGCCAGAATAAGAGAGATTCTAACGAAGTCCGCTCTGAATGAATGACTTTATTAACGGTTGACATATGGAAAGATTTAATTGTCAGTGGTTTAAGAATATGTGCTTAAACCAGTTAATCAATCGTTTGATATTAAATAAAACATACGTAGGCCTATATATTTTAACTGCTTACAGTTACGGCTTTTACATGCATTTTGGAAGCTAACTATGAATTAGCAAGCGCTGTATGTATATCAACACTAATATATGGTGAAAGTAGGTATTACTAATGACTTAAGTGATTCAGGCAAACAAAAACGTTATATTTGTGTCCAATTAAACAGTTTTAAAACGCTACGCAGTGCAATTTTCTTCAGCGCTGAGCGTAGAAGCGCTCGTATTGACTACGTCATTGGCGTTCCAACGTTGTCTGTACAAATTGGATGCTCCAATCATCAAGGGCATCACATGATTTGAGGGGGAATATCTCTAAAGTCCAGCTATGGATTTTTTAAATGTTGGGATCAGAGCTCAATGAGACCTCCTTTTAGGTCCAGTTAAAAGCTCTCATGCGACGGATGTAATTTAGGGTAGTAGCAACGCAATTGAAGTTTATTTAAAACACAGCATCAAGGGCATCACATGATTTGAGGGGGAATAACTCTAAAGTCCAGCGATGGATTTTTTAAAATTTTGGATCAGAGCTCAATGACACCTCCTTCTAAGTCCAGTTAAAAGCTCTTATACGACGGCGTTAATTTAGGGTAGTAGCAACACAATTGAAGTATTTAAAACACATGTTAACCAAATTATTTATGACCGATCGGCGCCGTCGCTCAGTGTCAGGTCCCGAGAGGGGTTGTCTGCAAAATGAACCCAAGTTTGATTGTTAAATGTTATGGGAAGTGCCCTGCATTTTTGCTTAAACACTAGGTGCGCACCGTTTTTCAGGTCCCGTTTTGGCCAGAATAAGAGAGATTCTAACTAAGTCCGCTCTCGACCTCTGCGCTGTGGTGAGTTTTAGAGTGACAAAATGACTTTATTAACGGTAGACATATGGAAAGATTTAATTGTCAGTGGTTTAAGAATATATGTTTAAACCAGATCATCAATCGTTTGATAATAAATAAAACGTATATATTTTAAATAAACTGCTTAAAGTTAAGGCTTTTTTCAAGTAATAACAAAACCTACGCTCTTTGGAAGCTAACTATGAATTAGCAAGCGCTGTATGCATATCGACACTAATATATCGTGAAAGTAGGTATTACTTTTGAATGACTTAAGTGATTTAGACCAACAAAAACGTTATATTTGTATTAATTTAAACTGTTTTAAAACGCTACGCAGGGCAATTTTCTTCAGCGCTGAGCGTGGTAGCTCTCGTATTGACTACATTGGCGTTCGAATGTTCGACCTGCCTACTAGTAGCGTTAATTTCGAAGCGGCAAACAAATAGGATTTTACTTGCTATTTCTCGACGAATCATTAATTGAAAAGTGTGTTTCTGAGTTACAGTTGCTTAACTATACACATTGGAAACGTTTATGATCAATCAACAGTGAAAACAAACGTTTGTTATTCAAATTGTATCCATGCACAACAAGAAACAATCAAACTTAATACTAATAGACTCATCAGTGAATTAGTCTAGTTCTTCCTGTCTATCCAGGGTCGGATAGACAGGAAGAATAGCCGCCAGATTGAGGCAGAGGCAAGGATGGCAACAACCCAAACAATTTCGCTAGCGTATACTTGCGTAATTAGAACTACTTAGCTATAACGTTAAGTGTAAAATCATAACAGGACGACACCTAAGTTATATGTGCTTAAAAGGTAATAAAGGTAGTTTACCTGACATTCATCACCTTCTTTTCCTGCTTCGGTGCAAAAACTCACAGGGGCTAAACCCGGAAGGTAGAAGCCTGAACACAAGCTAACTGCCATTAGCAAGCACAGCAGACAAATATGTGAGTCTGTCCGGTCCTTCATTTTAAACAGGTAAAATAACTCGCAGATCTATCGATCAGTAATAGTAAATGTGCTCTTTCTTATAAATATCTGCTCATATGTAGCCAAACAACCAATTGAGCTAAACGTTAGCCAAGCCAGCTCGATGATGCTGCGGCTGCTGACCTGTCAGCGCTGATGACGTCTGTGCGTAGTGGTATGTGTACATGTGTACATGATCATACGCAAAATGTAACGAAGCATCTGATTGGTCTATTTTTAGTCTAGTCGATCAAGTCTAACCATTTTAATTGACTAAAACATAATTTGTAAAATAACTCAAATTCGTTTTTGATTTTCTGATTCAATAGCTTTGTCTGTATCGGCAGACAGTTATTCAACACTGTACTTTGGTGTTGTATAAAATAGTTGCCGACGGATACAGTAAAGCGCGTGATGTGGTAATGTACGCCTCATTATGTGGCCAAGTTGTGAATATTCGTTAGCAAGCATTATACATAATTCAAGTGATGGGGCTTGCGGTAATATTTTGGGGGGCACCGGTGTTGTGTCAAACTCTGTTTCCCCGTTGAGATATGTTTCTCCCCAGCCCCACCCCCGTCCAAACGACTAAGGAAGCGGAGAATGAAGCAGTTGGACTGATTATGAGAGCATTCACAAAAAACTCGTGCTCGCAGCTCTAAGGTTTTATGCAGAGCGATAAGGCTCAAAATGAACCTTTTTAGTGTGTTTTGTCTGTAGAACGTTGAATTCTAGGTGTTAGTCTTTTATAATTTTTTTAATTTTTAATTTTTTTTATTGGGCTATTGATGTCAAATAATGGACCTCCTGGTCCAAACTCCATACAAGCTGGTAGAGGTAATGAGCCAATTTGTTGTTTGCCAACTGCCAATAAACCTCAACGAAAAAGAAGACTATTCTTAAACCAAAAGCTTAACTTCTGTTAAAGTAGCGCAATTCAACTTTAGTCCTACCATACCATTGTCAACAATACCATCTTGGATACTCCCTGAGGCCACAGTAGATTTTACATTATTGGAAAAGAAGAACGAGGATAAGGAGTTTATTTTAGAGGCACATACCGTACAGGCATGTAGGCCTATAGATAGTTACCATGGTTAGTTATTTATACAGATGCATCAAAGGGAGGGGATAATAAAGTAGGAGTAGCAATTATTGTTCCAGAGTTTCGATGCAAAGTAGGGAAAAGGATCAGTGAGGGATTGTCTGTTTGCACGGGAGAGATGCTCGCAATATTGTTAGCTGTGGAATGGATAGAGGATGAGGAGAGCAATTTTATGTTCAGACTCAAGCTCATCTCTAGCCAGTTTACAGTACAGAAATTCTGATAGAGATACAACAAACATTATTTAGAATACACATGATGGTGCTTACGGTGCTATTTTTATGGGTAACGGCACATATTGATGTCAAGGGGAATGAAATGGCAGATGAGCTTGCAAAGGAGGCTACACAATTTGAGAAAGTGGATTTAGCAGTTAGACTCAATAAGACAGAAGGTATGAGTATGAAGGAGGTTGAAGGAAAGGTGGCAAAAGCAATGTAGCTAGGAAGAGAGGAATGGAAGATTACAGAACTCAAAGGAAAGTGGGAGAAATTAGATGTGCAGGAAGGAGAGAAGAGACAATAATATGAAGACTTAGATTTGGACACACTGGACTAAATAGTACATTATTCAACATAGGGAAACATATACAGGTAGATGTGACTACTGTGGACAAGAGGAAACGATAGAGTATGTTGTGCAGTACTGCCAGAAGTATGAGACTGAACGGAAGCAATTTATTCAAAACTTTAAAGAAACAAACATACAATTTAATCTAATGGATATTCTACAGAAGAACGCAGGAGATCGGTGTTATAGGCACCTGTTGTATCTTAGACACATTAACATCAGAGAGAAGATATGAGTTTTAAGTTGTTTAGTTGAATTGCTATTGTTATAATCATTACAATTGTTTTTCTAAATTATTATAATTATTTTAATGTATTTATTTATTTATTTGGGGGAGAAGAGGAAATACTTGACATCCTGGTCCACACCCCATACCAGTTGGTGGCGGTAATGCACCAAGTAGTTGTTTGTCAATCGCCAATAAACACAAATGAAGAAGAAGAAGCCTGTTCTTGTGCACAATATAACCAGTTCGTCCCTGTTGTGCTGTTCATGCCATCGTTAGGGCCTCAAATAGGCTAACGTCAATTGCAAAGGTAAGTTGATGCACGATTACATTTTGTTTAATGTCCCTATTGAACATTATATGATGTAGCTACGTAGTGAACTATTACGTTTCATTGAGTAACGTTGTGTGATAACGTTAACATTATCTGGTACCATGGACACGGTTACCTGACTGGCTAACGCACCCGGGCCGTAATGCTTGCCCACGGCCACGCCATTTTGCGTTAGCTTGCAAGTTAACCTCACTCACTTATAGTCAAACGCACGAATATTTACTGATATTCATACTCAAGCTAGCTGACTGCTTCGGCCACCTTGGCTTTAAATATTGATTCGTTTGGGGATATGATGACATTCTTTTTCTTTCAGGTTGCTATTATCTCAAACCCCGTGGAAACATGGCCGAAGCAGATCGACCAGGCAAACTCTTCATTGGCGGGCTGAATACCGAAACAAATGAAAAGGCTCTTGAGCAGTATTTCAGCAAATATGGCAGAATTGTCGAAGGTAATGGTGTTCGTATGTGCTAACGTTAGCTATGTATTATATTTAGCCAACTGTTGTGCAGTAATGTTTACGTAACGAATGAATCATTTCCAAAATGGCTTTTCATGACATCATTAACATATTGGCTAGCGTGTGTAACGTTATTTAGTTTACCGTTACTTTTATGTTTGAAGTCGTTGACTTAAGCATCTTATTCTTAAATAAGATGTGGATGTTGCTGGCGGTAGCTAACTCTAAACGTATACTTTTTCAAACGTGATTGATAAATAACCAGCGTTAGGCCGGCTTTCTATCTCACTCTAGGCTTGTTTGCAAATGTGTAGTATAATATAATTTAATAGACCCAGTCTGTTTATTTTGATGGGGTGGTATCGTCGATGTTAGCTTGGCATTAATCATTTTTAATGGAACTCTATTTTTAATTTCAGTTCTTCTGATGAAAGATCGGGAAACAAACAAATCAAGAGGTTTTGCCTTTGTCACATTTGAGAGCCCAGCTGATGCAAAGGATGCAGCTCGTGAAATGAATGGAAAGGTAAAGTCAATGGTTTTACCTACTTACTATGAGGAAGGCAGTGTTATCCAGTTAAGTTTCTTTCTCACATTTAATATATTTTCCTCCAGTCTCTTGATGGCAAGCCAATCAAAGTGGAACAAGCCACAAAGCCTCAATTTGAAACTGCTGGCAGACGTGGTCCGCCACCTATGCACCCCCACAGCCGTGGTCACCCCAGGGGACCAAGAGGTTCAAGGGGGGGACCTATGGGCATGAGAAGCCCACCATCTAGAGGTAATTTTACAAAACCATTGGCTTTACTTGGTCATTTTGATTTTTCAAACAAAATTTATGGTATGTTTTCCTGTGTGATTGATCTTTTTGAAATGATGTTACTGTTCTATTCTTGTCTGTTGAAAGACTACTATGATAACGTAGGGAATGTAGAACCCTTCTTTAAAGGGATGTCATCCAGAGGCCCCCCTCTGAAGAGAGGACCTCCAGTACGTAATGGGGGGCCCCCACCCAAGAGGTCAGCGCCATCAGGACCCATGGCGAGATGTATGTGTGACATTGGCTTTTCATATTTTTTGTGTGGTTTGGCATACATTTATAAAGGTTAGCAACATGACAAGGTCTCATCACCATGTGCATAATAACTAAAAAATATCACTCATACATTCACACTCACCCAAGTAAACTGCTGCCCCAGCAGCCCTGCCCCCTCTACTCTTTCTAGTCCTCTGCATGCATTGCTTGGTTAATTAGCAAGTTTGTAAAGCATATGTTGTATTGCTGGTAGGTTTGCCGTTATCATCTAAATGGGGGAAATGCACCCCTGTATTGATAGGGTGCCAGCCAACGACAAGTAGCATCGAAAAGAAAGCCGCCGCACACTCGCAGCGCCGTTCATCGGAGCAACAAGTGTGTGGCAGATTTGCCTTTCTACCATCTTTTAAAATGACCCAAGAAGGTTCGGTTCAACATTGTAATTGGTATGGGTATGATATGTCTGACCAAGTGTTTGTTTTGTTTTTGTAGCACCAATGTCCAGGGACAGAGACCCCTACGGCCCGCCCCCACCTCGCAGGAACTCTATGTCTAGAAGGGAAGATTATCCTTCGCCCAGAGACGACCATTACAGCTCGAAGGACAGGTATTGTTTTACATTTTTAATGAATGGCAAATAAGTGATCTGGCTCATTAACCTTTTTTGGCCATTCATTTGGAAGACTTTGATGCATTGGATTTTTTCCGCTCTACCTACAGTTACTCTAACCGGGACTACATGAGCTCCAGGGATTCAAGGGACTATGCGCCACCTCAGAGGGATTACTCCTACCGTGAATATTCCAACTCCAGTTCTCGAGATGACTATGGGTCGATGTCCAGGGGATACAGGTATTGCTTGCCCTGCCAGTTCCGATGAGAAAGGTGTGGCCTGCGTTTACCAACCACTTTTTGTACTCGAAGCATTATCTTGCCGTCTACTTCCCATATTGATGACTCTTTTCAATGGTCTGTTCCTGCTCAGATTTTGATAAACAATATTTTCATATAATGCATGTGATTTTCCTGAATATGTTGACATATATTGATTCCTGGTTAGGAAATCCCTATGGGAAAACGAAACGGAATTCCTTCACTCTTTCTAAAAGCATTTATATTTCATTTTTGTTTTACTTTGACTCCCATATACAATCTGCACATGTTTTGTAGGTATAATGCTGGTTTTGGTTTACGTGGTTTACACACGCTCCTTATTGGTTACAATTGCCATTCCCCCCCCAACCTTACAGTGACCGTGATAGCTATGGAGGAGGCCGGGAACCCAGAAGCTATTCTGATCGTCCAAGTGGTGGCTCTTATCGAGAACCCTATGATGGTTACGGTAAGACTGCGAACTACAGTTTACTTGAGGAAGGGAAATGTGATGGGGAAAGGAATATGCTATATCCACAACTTGCTCTATGTGCCCCTGGGAGTTTGTGAACATAAACGGAATCCCAAACAATCCACGGAAAACTCAAACAAAGCCTCTTGACAACCCAGTTTGTTCTACTTTGTCGCGAAGCACTCCCTCAAGGAGTAAACCTCTCAACCATCAGGACATCTCTGAAACCTCGTGTCCATCTGCTGTTCTAACACCAGGAGGTCTAAACAGAAAAATGGCTTCTCAAATCAATGGCATGCTGAAAGGGTGCTTGCGTGTGTAGGCCCCCAAGCTTGGATAAATTACAACCTGTATGATCTAACTTTCAAAGGTCTTTCGAGTCCCCTAGCGTAAAGAATCATGCTAAACCTTGTTTACTTTTCTTAACATAAAATAGAACGTCTCAAACTGACAAAAGGGCTTATGACAATGCAGGAAAGTGTGTGAATTAAAAGTTGCCAATTACCTGACCCATTGACCCTGCAGGTAACTCTCGAAGCGCCCCACCCTCAAGGGGTCCCCCACCGTCCTATGGTGGGACTGGTGGGAGCAGTCGCTATGACGACTATGGCAGCAGTTCCCGGGATGGCTATGGCAGTCGTGACAGTTACCCCAGCAGTCGGAGCGACCCATATCCCCCTAGCCGTGGTGAGCGAATGGGCAGGCAGGAGAGGGGACCAGCTCCCCCTATTGAGAGAGGTTACCCTCCTCGTGATTCGTACAACAGTTCAAGTCGCGGAGTGCCTCGTGGCGGCCGTGGGGGCAATCGAGTTGATAGAGGAATGGCTCGCAGCAGATACTGAAATGGACTTGTAAATTCAATCAACAGTCAAACTTGCGTGCTCAGTTAATACATGTATGATGGGAGGAAAAAATGAAACGAGCCATGTCTAATTCTATGGAAGATCGTATAGCTTTTGGGCTGTTAATCCTGAAGTGTTCACTTTTTTGTTTTTAAGTGTAAAAGTACTTTTTTTTTTATTTTTTTTTTATTTCCACTGCCCCTGTAATGGTACTGTTACCAAGTGAGTGTTAGTTTTTGTACATTTAGTGCTGTTCAAACCTGCTGTTTCCATAGATGTGGCTTTTGTACACTAATAAAGTTTTTAATCAAAGACCACTGACCAACGCTAATGGATATTCACAAAGAAACAAGACGTAAAACGGCTCAAACTTTCCAATACGTCTTTTCCTATTGCTCAATTAAGACTCAAATCTTAACATCAGTAGTCAGTGATTTTAAGAATTTAGAAAAGCGTCCAAGTATCACTATTGTTGGAGAGGATAAGGCAAATGTCACTGTCCAAATGTTCCTCGGTGTAGTTCTACCCTCAGTGGAAATGGATCCTACAACATAAAGCCAAAGTGTGATGGCTTCCATCGGCCATACCAAAGAACACAAGAACCAAATCCCAAGAGTCTATTCAAGCCGTCTGATAGTCAACAGCTGGTAAGCAAAGCAAACCTTTTTGTATCTCGTCTGTTAAGTTTCTCATTACCCTGTATTGCACTTTCAGCTTAAGGCTGGGGTGTGAAAGATCTGCTGCCTCCGGAGAAAAATAAAAAAAAAACAAGTCAACTGAATATAGCACTATCAAATGTAGTTCCTCCAACTGAAATGAGGAATATACAAAAACCTAAAGAATTAAGTCTTTGTCAACAATAAAATGTAGAAAGTTAGTTTTCATTTTGTCGAGTCAACAATCGCTCAAGGAGATCGAGAGATCGCTGTCCCTTCAATCTTGAAATGATTGGCAAGATTTTTTTTAACTTTAACTGAACGTTTGTAGGTCTTTGTATTTTTCTATTATATTTATACATACAAGCCTTCTTCTGAAGTCCAAGCTTTTTCACAAGCATGCCAAATGTAACCATGGAAAACACTGGGAGATCAACGTCATCTTAAAAGCCAAACTGGAAACTTGACTCATGGGAGCAAAATGTCAGATCAAAAAAAGGACTGCAGGTTTAATTGTTTTGCTACTTAAGTACCTACTCAAGAATCAGCCTCAAATTAATTGAAATTTTCTCGTTGCAGGATGATCTACCTGCCAAAGCAATATCCTGGAAATATGATTGACGTGTGTTGAAGTTGTTGGACTAATTCAACTTAACTCCTATAGGCCCCTATGAGGTAACTGCTTTTAAGGTGTAGTTTGTTTTTGTGCTATGAATGCATACATATTGTCATCCTAGGACGTCTTGGGATTTCTACCCTTCAACCTCGGCAGTATTTTCGTTTCAGTAATGTAAAGTTTTGTGGTGCACTAAAGGAAGTTATTTCTACCCTACTGCCATGCTCAACTTATTTCGCTTTTCTGATGCATTAGAATTGTTGATCTTGTGGCTAACCTATTACTACGAAGTTCGATTTAAAATATGACTAAGCTTGATTGTAAAATGTCTGTTTTATATAATATATGCTATGGAATGTCTGATCTCTTTAGATCTCTGTTTTGAGGACGCAATGGGAACGCTAGTGCTGGTGCCTAGGGGTCAAGCTGTTCCCATCGGAAATTAGGAGCTGTGGCTACATCTGGACATGCTGGTGTTCGGCAGGAACGTTTTGCATTCACTATTGTCAAAATAGCATGGTATTTGACAATGCAATGTATTTGTTTTGTATTTAAACTTTTCTTTCTGCAACAAAAGTCTCTGTAATCCTGACCCATGTTGAGGCATGTTTGTCGTTACTCTTTAATAAAGTTTTTTTTTTTTAAATAAACTTGTTTGGTTATTCCTTCCTCAGTTTTTACTTAATTGAATTGATGCATATGTAATATGTTAGAGCTGTGGTGTTTTCATCCTTTTTGTATATCCCCATTGCTTCTATCTTGGTTTATAACGTGTTCCTTAATGGGAACTATTAAGTGTGAATTAATTCATTGAACACTGCCTCGTTTTCGAAAATAGAACTTCCTTTGCAAAGTATGATAAGGCTTAAGGGGACTACATTTATTTTTTTTCTGATGTTAAATGGGGACGCATGGAGTTAGAATTTTTGGAGGCTGGCTGTTTTAGTTGTTTGGACATAATCAGCATGTTCGATGTTTTACTGCATGCAGCCCGTTCCTTCATTTGCTTGCTTACCAGTAGGGGTAAGTAGTGTGATAACACCACTCCTCCAACAGAAGTATATCTGTGATGCACGGATGTGGACAACAGTGACAAGGAATTGAACATTATGCCGCCCGCCCTTTTAATGCATCGTCGAATGTATAAATTGGAGCAATGAATCCAGAGGAGCAAACTGTAACGTGGCTGATATCACTAGGGGTGCTTAATTCCCCTAAAAAGAACATAGCGGACCCAGAGGAGTTTTTGAAAGCGTCGCTTAAAGATGGGGTCGTCTTGTGCAAGCTTATGGAGAGACTTGTTCATGGATTTACACCGAAGGTAAAGTTAACGTGTAGTTTTTTTTTATCAACAAGTTTGATCGACAATCGACGTCTTTGTAGAAGGGAGGGGTACACTTTGTTAGATAACATAACAGCGTGAATAAAGTTAATTTTACGTTATCACAACATGCAGTTGCCTGTGTAATCTATGTACAACTTTTACACAAATGTAGTACTACGATAATTGTATTTGTGAAGCGTTAAAGTGAATTATTTCGATCTTTTATATCGCTTCCTGTTAAGTGTCCAAAGATTGTTCCGCATTCTTAACATGACAAAATGTGAGTTCTCTCACAGCCTGATGTAGATTTTGTGTAGAAAACTGGGTCTTAATGACATAATTTTTGTTAAGACACTGGACTGCATTTGAACTTTGGACCAAGAATGCATAGAGAAATCTTATGCTCAGACAGTTTTTATTATGACTTGCTTATTACCATTAATTGCAGCTAAGAGCAGGTACAGTCGTCACTTCCTTCTCAAAAGCTTGCTTCCTGATGCGACCGCCCCCTGGTAGGGTTTGTGTTTATGAAGGAGAGCTCAAAGAACAGTTACTTTGTAAACTGTTAGCTGCTACTGTATTCGAGTGATACTTGGTTTCATTCACCAAATGAATTCCCACTAAATGGGCGCGTTGTATGCGTGGTTGCGGCAGATATCATACCAGGCATAAGTTACTAAATCGAGGCATGCTCTCATAAATTGTATGTCTATATAGTACTGCCAGGACCCGATATCCGAAGCAGACTGCATTTCCAATATTCGAGAGTTTCTGAGAGGATGCACGTCCTTGAAAGTAGAGGTAAGTTACAATGCTTATCTTGTTTGTTTATGTTTAAAAGCCATTATACAATACATTTCTGCATTTGCTTGTTTATATTTGGCCCTATCTATCCAGTAGCCAGATAGGTATTCTCTATTGCAGCTGGCCTTTTGCTGGTAACGGTCATAGTCTGGTATTTGGCTTTACTAACACATCCCTATTTGCCCCATTTTTCTCCACCTATTTGTTTGTTTGTTTATTTATTTGTTTTTGTCAGTCACCAGGCCATGTCAGCCATGTGGAGTTGGCTGGCATGCTGTCTGTCAGTGCCAATGCAATGAATACCCCTCTGTTTGAAAACTCAAGACATGTTAAAAAAAAAACGTAGATATATTACTACTCCGTTATTTCCATTTGACATTATGCTATGATGAGAGTGTTTGGGACAAACCGCAACTATAGTACTGAGTTTTAGACATTGTCTTGCATTTGTATCCAACGCAAAGTTCACACTGTTGTGCCATTTTTAAAATGTTCTATTCAAATTTGAAGAGAACGCTATCATGTGAAGAGTTAAGACTTTATTGCATGAAATAACGTTACAAAAACTTATATCCTGTATTTGGAGAGGTTTGTGAATAGGTTGTCTTTCCTTTCCTATATCAGTTGGCCAGCAGCTACCTAAATGAATAGTGGTTTCTCAGTTTAGCTGTTTAAATAAGAATTGTTAATCACTCCAGATACTTTCATCAGAAAGGGCAATGAAATCAGTTTGACTGCAAATAATGTTGTTCAATGGAAGTCCAGCTGGTTTTATGTTAAATTCCGCTTATGTCTACATCCACTGCTCCATAATTATGCCGTGTGCGGTTGTGCAGTAGCTGACAGTTTTGAGGTTTTGCAGGGCCGCTGTCAAATGTCCATCCAGAGGTTTTACTTTGCCGCTGCAGCCCAACCCAACCTTTGGTCAGTGATCATAGTTGAAAATAACGTGCTCTTTTTTTATCCGACGGCACTGCCAAATTGTCTACATGTTGGATGGCCATGTGACTAGACAAAGAGGGCACTCACAACTTTCACTTCTTCTTCTCTGTGATTCAGACTTGGGGAAGAAACTGCTCATAGCTTCCATTTGGTGATCTTATTTTATTTGAAAAGTAATAGTGAGATGCTCTGTACAAGTTCAACATTTCCCATTTCCCACAAATACTGCATAGCTCTTAGCCCTTTTTTGAGACAAAGTACAAGTGGTATTGTTTAATTTAATTATTGTGGGTCTTAGTTTTGCTTCCTTTTTGACGTTGACCACTCTCCACTTAAACAGAGGCTGTTTAATGTGCAATAGGAATATGCAGTGTTGATTCCACTATATCGATTTGAGAGGGTTTTATTTGTGACATGATCAACAGAGTTAACTAGAGTCTAGTTACTAGACCATGATAGCTATTTCAAAGTTGAGGCTCCTCGTGTACCCAGAGTAGCCAATGGTCACAGTTGCTTTGATTCTTAATGGGGAGAGGCAGTCTGTGGCTCATGCCTTGCTATCCAAACTCTATGTTTAAGATGTCTTTTGTTTTTAAATGGGACACATTGTCAGATGAGGAAAAGTGGAGAGCAGTCTGAGACAGTGAGCAAGAGGTGAGTGTCCAAACAAAGATGGAGCTGCCTGTGTCACACCACTTGCTCCAAAGATATGGGTCACATCCAACATGTGCGCTTTTGTTTCTGTCTTGTTAAGTGCAGTTCCATCCTAGCGTGTATTGCCCGAGCTCTAAACAGGGACTCAGTCCTTCAGTTCCCTTTCTCTCTCTCTCCCTCCACACGCTCTTTTCAGCAAGACAGCATGGCTGCCTCTAGCTGTGTTATCAGTAGAAATCATTAAGTGAATCTCGGCCTACTTCTCTACCTATTTGGCTGTTTACCTTGTCATCTGAGCAGATTTTTTGTATTTTTAGTTTGAAAGGTGCCTCTCTCTTTTGTTGTCTCCCAGGGCTTTGAACCAGAGTGCTTATACACCGGGGAGGGCTTTGGAAAGGTCCTGACCACTCTATTGGCAGTCAACTTTGCCACCCAAGGTAAGAACACCATGGCCATTGCTAGACTCACTGGGAAAAACATAGGTGCACCCCCGCACAGACATTGTAGCTGTTACGTCAATTATGTATGATGTGTCTTTATGTGAATAGGTAAACCAAGAGAAGAGTATGCAATAGTATTTTTCATAGTTTTAGTCATGGATATATTCTTATATATGGGATATACTTATTTTTAGTTTGAAAGGTGCCTCTCTCTTTTGTTGTCTCCCAGGGCTTTGAACCAGAGTGCTTATACACCGGGGAGGGCTTTGGAAAGGTCCTGACCACTCTATTGGCAGTCAACTTTGCCACCCAAGGTAAGAACACCATGGCCATTGCTAGACTCACTGGGAAAAACATAGGTGCACCCCCGCACAGACATTGTAGCTGTTACGTCAATTATGTATGATGTGTCTTTATGTGAATAGGTAAACCAAGAGAAGAGTACGTCCTCTTTCTTTATAGTAGCTTCAAGTTGGCATATAAGCAATAGTATTTTTCATAGTTTTAGTCATGGATATATTCTTATATATGTGGATATACTGTATTTGTTTGCTATGTTTTGTTTTAATGACCTACCCCTTCATGTACATGGTGAACAGCTCTCCTGTATAAACTAGTGCTATTCCTCAGAAACCAATATTTGAAGTTCATAAAATAGCTTTCTCCTCTCTTCTCAGGACGTACGGTTTGCAAATGAAGGAGTTTAGCACGTGGAGGGATTAATTGTGATTAAGCACTAATTAATACTTTTAGTGGAGTTTATGTCATGAGTATGTCATTTTTAGCCAATGGGGCTTTGGAGCCCCTCTAAATTACAATGTAGTAGGCTTCTGTTGAGGAACAGCTGGCATGGCTTTGTGTGGTGTGTATATGTATGTCCTGCTGACTGCCATATTTAGTGGTCTGCCGTGTGTGAGTCAACTGTGTTTTTCATATCTAGCCTACAGTCACTCGCCAGTTTGCAGCTAGTCTGATTGCTGAAAAGCCTGCAAGTGAATGTGGCAATGCCTCACAAAGACCTGTCTGCTGTCAGTCAGTGTGTTCGAGTCAAGTGTGACCATAAGAACTACAGTTAAACACGTGTGTGGAGATGGAAGGCCTTTCAGCATGCGAGAGCTTCAATTCCATCCCCTAAGAGCCTCTTTAATGATAGGCTCTCCTAGGCATACTGCTGTCTTCACCTGCTGTTTATGTGAAGAGAGCTGCAGCCAGTCACACGCTCTCTTAATTTGTTTACGCATGCATAATGACTCCTGTGTTTTTGTGGTCTCGATCCTCTGACAAGCTTCATGACCGGCTGCGTGTGTGCGTTGTTTTCTTTGAATACCTGCTTAAGATAAGTTGGATTGTCTTTATGTGTTCTAAGAACGCAGCTGCTTATACCAGTGCTGGACACTGGCATCTCTCTGTGTGGACCGAGACCTATCAAGGGCCCTGTTTGTCCATAGGCTCAACCCCCGCACTGCCTCATTCCTGCCTCTTTCCTCTACCTGACTAACCCCCCCCCCCCCCTCGCCCCTAATAGGATGTCTCCTTAATCCTGCCCACAGATGGTCTTAATTAACCTGCAGGAATAGGTGGTAAGACAAACTATTAGAATTTAATTTGATCATGAAGCACTGTACTGGATTATGTGCCTTTTCTGTCCAGTTGATAAGATTTAGATACAGCCACAGATCTGAGGTGCGTTTATTTTGAGTAGTTTGGTTAGCATTGGACAGGCCACAGGGCTCATATAAGTGGTGCAGTGGTTGTCTGTTGACAAGAACTGTGCTGCCGTGCAAGTTTTTTTTAGAAGCTGCTGATCATCAGCAGTGCCTTTTTGTAGACAGTTGTAAGTGTCTGACCCACTGTCCTTCCTTTACCAAGCCTCACTCTGCTCTCCTGGGCCGGGCTTATGGTTGGGTTAGTGTAGCAGAGAGAACAAGGCTACCGTAGTGGAGGTGAAATGAGGTGAGCCAGTCTGAGTCCAGTCTGAGCGTGCCTGCATGTCTACGGGAGTGTGTTCGCTGTCCCTGGGGCTGCGCAGCGCACTGGACCCTACATCCACAACCTGTCCTCCACAAGTTGTTAGCGCAGAGCACGCTTTCCTGTCTGCTAGGCCCTAGCGAGCGTGCCGTTGACATGTTCAGATTAGATCCCCGTGTGGGTGAGAGGAGGGATATGGTGAGCTTGGCTGGGGGTTGAGTAAATTCAACGTTGGAGAGACTGAACCATGCGCTGCCCCAGCCGAGTGTACCTCGTCATCTGTGCCCTCGGCCCTGCCAAAGCCCCCACTGTGTCTTTGTGTCTCTACAGATTGCGGCGCAGAGAGGCCATGTCCGCAGCCTCGCCCGTCCTCTCCTAGTCAGTCCACCTCCTCCCGCACACTCTCCTTCACCAAGTCCAAAGGCTCTCTGCGCCGGCAGTCCAAGCCAGCGGTAAGCCGCTCCACGCAGCACATCCCTATACCTTACGAGACCCAGCGGTTATTACTGGTCCCTGTCCACTTCACTCAGTCACATGGTCGGCTCTCCTCCAACCAGGACATGTCTGAGAACGGCGGAGGCGGGCAGCTGACGGTGAAGGCGCGCTTCACCTTCAAGCAGAACAATGAGGACGAGCTGTCGTTCACCAAGGGCGACCTGATCAGCGTGAGCCGCCAGGAGGACGGCGGCTGGTGGGAGGGCACCCTCAACGGCAAGACCGGCTGGTTTCCCAGCAACTACGTCCGCGAAGTCAAGCCGTGCGGTGAGGGGGGTTCCTGTGGCCTTGTCCCATATTCTCTGCATCCCTTGATGATTGACTCCAACCCCGAACACTAAACACCGTTCCAAATAGGAATATTTATATTAAATGCCTTACCTTTTCAGATCGAGGCTTCCAGCCTCTGTATTTTTCAGCACCTGGTTAGGTGTTATAGTGAGATTATACTGAAATTGTTGTTTCCCCCCCCCATTGCCACCTCGCTCTGACTCTGCTTCCTCGTCCGCCTGACAGACAAGCCAGTGTCTCCCAAGGGAACTCAATTGACCAAGAATTATTACAGTGTGGTAAGTGCCGATGACTCCAGTTGGAGTTGGGACCTGTGGTCTGTAACTGGAACGTTAAATGTGTGCACCAACGGCCGGCCTCTTGACGGTGTCTGTCGTACAACAGGTGGTCCAGGACATCTTGGAACACGAGCGGGAGTTTGTGAAGGAGCTGCTGGCAGTGCTGAGCTGCTACCTGAGGCCCCTGCAAGCTAGCGACAGGTGAGCGCAGAATGGAGGAGTTATCACTGACAAATGATACTCCTAGAAACCTTAATCTGCCTTCACCCAAGCTAGAATATTGTGCTCTGAGGTTCTCACCTTGACGCGGTGCACATATTGTGGCACCATAGCCGGTGTGTTTATGAAATGCACCGTTCTGTAAGAGATGGCACTGGATTAGCACATTGTCAAGGCTGATGCTCTGTGATGGGGTCATTGCGCCTGAGTCCTTACCTTGTGTGTGTGTGTGTGTGTGTGTGTGTGTGTGTGTGTGTGTGTGTGTGTGTGTGTGTGTGTGTGTGTGTGTGTGTGTGTGTGTGTGTGTGTGTGTGTGGGCTCCAGGCTGAGTATTGCCGACAGCAGCTGTCTGTGTGGGAACTTGGAGGATATCCTCACCTTCCAGCAGGGCCTCTGTGTAGCCCTGGAGGAGTGCACCAAGTAAGTGAACCCGCAAACACCCTCCTCCCTACGGGTCGGGATCCACATGCTCTCATTCTTCGTCCTGTTCCGCACGTGGCCCCCTGGTGGTCACCACGAGAAGCCACAAATTCTGACATGGCAGGCAAATGTCCAGTGGGGAAGTTGCAGTCGTAGACCTCTGTTCTGTGGTCTTCGTTCTAACGCCAGTCCTCTCATTGTCGCAGGGTATCCGAGGGCCAGCAGCGCGTGGCCGGCTGTTACCTGAACCTGATGTGTCAGATCAGGACTCTGTACCTGTCCTACTGCTCCAGCCACCCCTCGGCGGTCTGCATTCTCACCGACCACAGGTCCCGACTCGCACTCCACACGCCTCCTCACACACGGCGGAGCTGTCGCTCGCGAGCTCCTGTGTTCACCTAGATAGATTACATGTATCAACATGTTAGACATGTCTGCAAGCTCTTGAACATTCCACTTGATGGGAGGTGGACAAGATAGACTTTAGATTTCAAACAGGGCGTTCAATACATTACCATGGTTAGTTGATGACTTGTCTTTCCTGTAAAATGGCTGGATTTGATGGTAGTGCAGTTTTTCATGAATTCAATTGCCGTAAGTCTCAGAGCCACAAGGTGTCAGACTTCCTCTTTGTAAAGAAACAGATCAGACTGGATCTTAGCTGATGCCAAAAACATTTTTGACCCGTATTAGTGCCGTGGCTTCCTCTGCGGTTATTGCAGAGACACTACTTATTGTATCTATTGTGAAAATATTGAGTCAAATAAAACATGTTGTATTATCAATACACTGGGAGTTTACGCAGGAATGCAAACGTGTTGAATTTGTGATGACTACAAATTGAAAATAAAGAATTTGCCAGATGCAGTGTTGATCTAGCTGGTTAAAAATGACATTACACTGTGCCACTAAACAGCCTTCTATTGAAGTTCGTGAGGGCAGTGCTTACAAGCTTTGACAGTGACCGACAGAGCTTTTTTTAGAGAAGGTCGTTGTGTCAGGAAATCACACTTTCACCAGTTAGGTGTGGTAACTAATAGTTGTGCTACCAGCAGCAGCGGAAGAGAAAGCAAGGTATATTAATAGCAGGTAACATTAAGCCTGGTCTACCGACTGCATTACAACTAAACAATAAAATACCAGCTCACTAGAATTGCATTGCATTGCGTTTTATGTGTTTTCTTTAAACCAATGTTTATTGTCAAATGGCAGGATGAATATAAAAACATTCTATCCTTACAGGACAGGGGAATTACAGATTTAACATTTTTATGTAGGTTAAAACTTCAAAATCTGTATACATTTTTGCAATTATACTGGGCCAACTACAAATATATGTAATTTCCTGTTCTCAAAATATCCCCCCTCTCTTCTAGTTTTTATTGTATGTGTAAACAGCCTAACTGCGCAGCCCTCTGGGAGTAAGATTGCCTGTTGGCTCCCGAGCAGTGACTGTAGTTACTGTAGCCTGAGTCTAGCCCAAAACATTTTCAGTCAAATTAATGCTGTACGCCTTAGTAGCTTCAGTTGTATAAGCCTACGCTATTTGTTTACAATATGCATTGCCTTTGGGAACAGACAAAACCAATTTCATTCGATTTTGTGTTTAGACCACCCACTTAAGAATCCTCCCCCCACCCCACCCCACCTGCATCAACTGCCACCTTGTTTGAATTGGTATTCTAGTATTGTATGATACCATCAGGGATTGTTGTGCAATCTGTCTGTCTTTATCTGTGTTGTATGTTGAGACATTTTCAAGAGGAAATGTGCCGCTGCATCCAAAAGTTAGCAAGTGTACTCACAGACAGGAAGTTAACTGGAAAGCTGACAGAATATGTATAGTTGTGGTTTAGTAGACACAGTCAGACATGGCTTTTTCTTATTTCACAGTAAACTCATTTGCATAGTTGGAACAGACTTTTTCCTTGCCATTTGCAGTATTCCAGGTATTAGCTATGACTCATGTTCAAGCTCAGTGAAAAAAAAATGTTTTAGCTAAAAATAACTCTGTAACACATGTACACTTGAACGTATCCATGATCTATGAACTCTGCAGTTACTTGCACTAAAACAGTTTGTTGTTGTTTGTTTTAAAGTGAGGAGCTGGATAAGTTCATGGAGAGCCAGGGGGCCAGCGCACCAGGCATCCTGACTCTGACCACTAGCCTCAGTAAGCCTTTCATGAGGCTGGACAAGTACCCCACTCTGCTTCAAGAGCTGGAGAGACATGTGGAGGTAACACACCTCCCTCACCCCAAACAAGAACCTCTCAGGGCAATAATTTGTAGCCTCCTTCATTCATCTTCTTTGTTTGCACAGTCTAGTGCAATGTGTCCTTTCTATGCGGTTTCCCTTCAGAGGAGATGGTGTAAGGGGCTGGTTTGATGAAACTCCTGTATTTTTGTGTCTGCTTCACGCAGGAGGCCCATCCAGACTACAGCGACATCATGAAGGCGACTGTGGCGTTTAAGAGCCTCGTGGTAGGTTTTGGGCCCACAGGTGGAGTGTCACTGTGCTGATTGAACAGAGATGAACAAGCCCAATTTGACAAGGATTGGAAACGCGCTCTTCAGCATGCACATAGCCGCAGTGCCCTTTCATGACTGTCACCGTTCAAATCTGCTGGTATTACCAGATATTATTACAAGTTATTGCTATATAACTGTTTTTTTTTTTTAAAGCTTTTAATATGCATGATTTTAGCAGGTTTTTGAAAGACTCCTAGGGATGATGCATTGCATTGTCTTTCAGTGAGCGGTAGGGACTGCAGCCTTCTTGTTCATCTGCCGTTGAGTGGATTAAGACTGTTTCTTTAATGAAAGCTGTGCTGCAGGAAATACCTTGTTATTGCTTGGTATCGGGCTAAAGCTGCGCAAGGAAACAAAAGTAAAGACTGCTGTCACTACTGCTCAACATATGGCTTTGGAAATGATACAATAATGAATCATTTAAAGTTGGTAAATGATCCTTTTGAACAGATTCTCCTTAGCTGAGTTTTAAATTCAAGAAAGACCCATTTCCACACAATGGCATAGCGTCTTATATAACCTTTAGATGTTAGAGGCGTCTCATGTGTAACAGCTATTGTATCATGGCCAAGGTGGAAAGCTTGCACAGAGAAAATCTCAGTTTAACCAAGAGCATGGTTAATTAGAGTTCATAGGCGTCCTCACACTTCCCACCTCCACCCACATAGAAGGATGAGTAAGGCCAGGTAAAGAGTGACACTTGACACTCATTTTCCACTGCATGGCTAATAGTGCAGTGGGAGGGGTGACTCAAATGTACCTCTGTGCATGTGTTTGCATGCATTTGTGCATGCGTCTGCGTTCGTGCCTCCACTCTCCCAGCTTGGTGTAGACACCTCTGTTGGAAGTAGTGGCTTGCTTCACTGTTTCTTTGTTGTGTGAGAAATAGGGGAGCCCCCTATCGCGTCCCTGTTGACGGTTTCTGTTACCTCTCAACTAGGGGTGCTACTGTTTTCAGTAAAAGACCGAACCATATGGTTGCACACGTGAACCATGGGTAATTCAGGAGAGCCACACAAGCACACACCTAGCTGTATTTAGCCTATATTTCAGGTATTTTTTATTGTTTGTTTTATTCAAAAAGTATCTGCTTAACTGCACATAGGTTTGGGCGAATAAATAACGTTTTTTTTCTTTCTTAAATTCAACGTATCCCTGTGTGTGAATATGTATTTATCGTGTATCCCTGCGTGTTTCTGTCTCAGGCCCACTGTCAGGACTTGCGGAGGCGTAAAAACCTGGAGCTGCAGATCCTATCGGAGCCAGTGAGAGGCTGGGAGGGAGACAGCATGAAGAGTCTGGGCTCAGTGGCCTACATGTCCCAGGTCCAAATGCAGAACGGGGCCAACGAGGTGAGTGGTTGAGTTGGTTGTATGTTACTGTTGGTTGTATGTTATGTGCCCATTTGAAAAAAATGAAAGGGTGAGTAGAGGGGAACCTACAGTAAGAGGAAGCCAGTCATGTAGAAATGATGGACCCCTGGCCTGCGGCACACGTTTCCCCCCAGCTACACGGATTCACGTGAGCCTCTTTTCTCTGACGGTGGGTTGGCCGATCGGAACAGAGGGGTTAACATGAGAGACTAGAGGAGTAGGCCGTCAACATGTACTGCCGTGCAATCTGGTGTTAGGGGATTGTTTGCCTACTACAAGGTTGCACTGCGTACACCTAAAACCTGTCTGGACTGTTTACAAAGCCGCAGAGAACAGGAAAGTTTGTCTCATAATATGGATCTACTCCACAATTGTAACTTCGGTTCAGCGTGTGTGTGTGGCGAGAGGTGAGGTTCCACAACAGCCCTTTGGAAAACATGGCCGCCCTCTGTCTCAGGTGAAGGTTTATGTAAATCTTCCTCCATTGATGTCAGAATAGAACAGAAACTCAGCTGCGTGAAACCCATCTACCCCCAGCAGTGTGGTTGCTGTGTAAGGGTAGTTTTAGTGGTTGACAGGAAGTGCAACTGCAAAGATGTGCACTGATATGTGCTCATACTAACCACATTGCACGCTCATTCCCTCATTCATTCTCTCCCATCTGGATTACTACAATTCCCTTCTCTTCGGCATCAGCGCCACTACACTTCATAGAATCAAAATGGCTGAAAACTCTGCTGCTCGTCTCTTCACCTCGACCAAATCATCCGTGCGCGTAACCCCTGTCCTCTCTGACCTTCACTGGCTCCCTGTCACTCAGTGCATCAACGACAGCATCATTTTCCCCACCTGTAGAGCTCTACATAACCTGGCCCCTTCCTACCTTCTCAACCTCCTTCGACTCATTCATCCTTCCCACTCACTCCCATCCTCCACAGCTGGTCAACAGGACAAATCCAAAACGTCAGAAGTGCTATAGAATGTAGAATCATTATTACTATATCTAATCATTTAATTCAGATAATTTTCTCCTATTTATCTTCAACCTTTCTATTTTGTCTGTGTGTGCGTGCGTGCATGTGTGTGTGTGCGTGTGTGCGTGTGTGTGTGTGTTTTGTCCTGCAGGAGCGAGAGGAGCGCTACCTCATGTTGTTCCCCAACGTGCTGGTTATGCTGTCGGCGAGTCCCAGGATGAGTGGCTTCATCTACCAGGTGGGGCACGAGGCTGGCCTGCCGGACGTTGGAGGAGTAGAGTTGGAGGGGGCTTTTCAGTTCACCTGTCCCCGGCAGGGCTGTCCGAGGCAATTTCCAACGTTAGGAAAACTTGGATTTGGTCTCGGTCTTTGGGTTGAGAGTCGCCAGTGAGATAAACGTGCCCACCTACCAAGCCTACCGGGGCGATCACGTAGCTCGTTTCAATTTGCTACGACCTTGCGCAGTCGCCATTTAGCCCCTCTATACACATCTGCGTGTAGCTACAAATTGGTGGAGGTGCATTTTCAATGAACCAAGTCTGTTCCCATCTTAACTCCTTGTCCTGCGTGTGTGTTTGCAGTCCCGATTGCCCCTGACAGGCACCACAGTCACTCCACAGCCAGAAGACCCAGACAACTATGCCTTTGACGTCACAGGTGGGTCTCTGGGACGTGTGATAAAACAATGAGATGTATACTCTATCTGTTTGGGGGAATGTAACCTAAAGCTCTCCTTCAAAACCAAAAGGATTTTTAGTCATCGAAAGTTTTAGGATCTTTGTGACCAAATTACTATAAATGTTAGTGTATGCTAAGATGCACCATATGGAGCTTTGATTTGATTTTATGAAATTCGATTAGATGATTTGTCTTATTTCACCATTTTTCTTTTTTTTTACCACTCAGCTGTAGTGTAAAAGACAAACATGTGAGTTCTGATTCCGATGTTAAGCCTATATTGCTTACCTCTCTGCTCCTCAGGCATACTGCAATTAACACACTTAACTGGCTAGGTAACCATGGACTGTGAAAAGTTATTCACTGTTGAGCGGTCATGTTTTGTGAAAGGGTTAAAAGCGTCTTTCTAGCAAGAACTAACTTGTCTAACTTGTTGCGTGTGTGTGTGTGTGTGTGTGTGTGTGTGTCTGTGTGTGTGGCAGGGAGCGTGGTGGGCCGTGTGACAGTGTTCTGCAGTAACCCCCAGGAGCTTCAGGACTGGTTGGAGCAGCTTCAGCCCTACACCAAAGGAGGGAGCCCCGTGGGAACCATTCAAAAGGTCAGGACCACAGTCCATCAGGCATGCTTTCTCTTTCTCTCTCTCCCACGCGCACACACACACACACACACACACTCATAATACAATTAGTTATAAAAATACATAGTTTAAAGATATAGGGGAAGTTGTCCTACACGCTCCTTTAACATTTACCCAATGACTGTTGTGTACTCCAGTGTTTTTTGTGTTTGTCACAAAAGGTGTGAAAAGGCTTTTAGAGAGTGAAAGGTGGTTTTGGAGCGACGGTGCTAAAACACACGCCCCTCACGTTCCCAACTTTGTGCTTGAAACTTGTCTCCCCATCGTGTGCCGAGTAGCCGGCTGAGGACAAGGCCCTGAGCATGGCGGGGGCCCCCTCTCACCTCTCCCACCTGGGCAGCTTCAGCGGCCCCTCTGCCGCCAGCCGGGGACCCCTGGAGCCCCCCAAGACCGCCAAGCCCTGGTCTCTGAGCTGCCTGCGGCCAGCGCCTCCCCTCAAGCCCTCGGCCGCACTGGGATACAAGGAGGTAGGAAGCTCCGGAAGCCGCAAACTCTTTACGGCACACACCGACGTAAAGTCCCCGAGCCGCGCGCAATAGCGAAACCTTCCCCGTGTTGACGTGCACAAACAAACATACACACACACACACACGCTTCCAGGCACGGCTAGTCAAAATGCCACCCATTACAGCTGTCTTATTCTCAGAGCCCCCTCTGTGCCCGTTTCCCATAGATAGTTCTGTGGTTAGGTCGGGTCCAGAAACACAGTGATAGTCACACGCATTCTCTTTGGGCGATGGCCCTTTCTCTAGAGTCGGTATGGCCAAACACGCTGAGAATTAACACCACAGGAAAGTGTCTGTGGTTTATGCAATCAGCAGAAAAATGCTTATAATAAGGCCAGAGAGAGAGGATGGTCTACACTCGCAAAATAGAGAGAGCGCAACGAGTGGGTCTTTGTGTCCGTAATGGTACAGAGGTTATTTTCCAATGCATTTGAGGTTAACGTTAGCATAACAGGGCTCTATATGAACAGAGGTGGGAGGAAGATAGGGGAGCGTTGATTCCAGTCAACTGTTTGTCAAAATGATTCTGCTGGCTGCCTGTCAGTTTGACTGAATAGGGGCCAGATACAAACAGCGAGCTGCTACAAATGTTAGTTCTCTGAGGTTTGCATGGATCAGCGTTGGTGCTGTTTTGGGTAACATGCGTGATATGAAGCTATGGGGCTTAATTTAGTAGCTATACGGCCAATGCAAAAAGGGGAACAAATAAGTGTTGGGACTGGATAAGTGAGACCTTTTAATTCTTTCTGTTCCAGAAGTACCTTACTTCATCAGGCACAGAGGTTCTGCTGTCTACAGGAAAGCCTGATTTCATTGGCCGATTTGGGTCTATCACATATATCGGTATCGGCGGATTAAAATGTATATAATTTGAAGATGAAAATAAGACCATCTTTTTGATTTCTTTAATTCTTTATCTAACCAGGCAGGTCCCATTGAGATGGGATATATATATATAGAGAGAGAGATTTTTTTTTTTCACAATGGACCTCAACATAACACCTTAGAACAGACATAAATCAAGCAACATAAACATTAAAACTTTGTCGCAAGAGTTCGATAACTACATTTGAGGGATCATTACCAAAAAAATTTGTTTATGTATTTATACTGTGTGTGTATATACAGTAGATACAGAATAAACACATAACCACACATATGAAGAATACACATATTTGAAAAATATTGGCCGATATATCGAGATTGAACATTTCTTTACATCGACATCAGCACCAACCCCAAAAACCCAGTATGGCTCAGGCTCTGATGTGTATGTTGCTGTAGAGAGAGGTGTCCCTTTAATTCCTAGTATTTTTCGTTCTTAGCAGTTGTTCAACTTGTGTTCATTGGAAAGACTGCATGCATCCTCTCTCTCTCTCTCTACCTATTTGTTTTTCCATTTTTCCTCTTTCCGCTGTTCTCACCGTCTACACGTCAGGGTGCTATACCGGGGAGGGATGTGGGTTAATGAGACGTTGACACCTTCTAGCATCTTCACTCGGATCAGTTTTTTCTCATGTACATTTTCCCTTCCTCTCCCTCTTTCTCTCCTTCTCTCCATACTGGTTTCTGTATAGAGGATGTCTTATATCTTAAAGGTAAGATTTGATCTTCCTTTTTTTGGCGCTGTGTGTGTGTGTGTGTGTGTGTGTGTGTGTGTCGCTGTGCTGAAGTGGCATATCGCTGCGGTGTGTGTCTGTCCTCCTCCTCCTCTGTCAACATTTGGTTTCCTGTACTCTCTGTGGTATTTTGTTTTCTCTCCACCATAATTTCAGGTCTCTCTCTCTAATCTTCCTCTACATTTCAGTGGAACTGAAATACCTTCTTCAAAAAAATAGACCAAATTTGCACTTCATAATTTGTGAAACAGAGAACTCAGTTTCTCATTGCAGAAAGTCCAGGCTGGTTTTCCCACTGGGGGTTTGCCTGTGTTTGTTGTACCAGCCCCAGGCTCCATGAAGATCAAAGAGCCAGGATAGTGGCCCTTGAGGGATTCATAGACTGTACTGCCCAATAGTCATGAACTAGTCTTCATGTTCAGGCACTCAAGCCAATCTTGAAAATGTTCCGTGGTGTAGGCACTGAGCATAACCAAGCAACACTTTAAAATGTCCATTATGTTAAGTGGCAGGTATTAACCTAACGTCCATTAAATGACCAACGCCTTCTTGGTTGTTTGATCAGCATAGTGTCCCTCCAATGACAGAATAATAACGATAGTGTTAAGTAAAGTTGTCATCTGCCACAGCGAATGGTAATGCAAACTTGTCCAGAATTCTCTTAGCACATCAAGGAAGTACATCTTTTTGAGTAGAATTCCGCATGGTGCAATTGCAATTTGGTCCCAGCTCTTCCACAAAGCGCCTGCTGCCTCCTTTGCTGTTTTATAATTCTGCTTATGTGTGTGCCGCGGTGGTTTGTCATTTGCCTAACATGACATTTGAGCTCCCGCCAAAGCTGTGTGGGATTCAAACCTGCGCTGCAGGATTTATGAACCCTCTGTCGCTCTCCACCAGGACTCCAGTAAGAGCCCCCGGACCAAGAACAAGTTCCTCCCCAACAGGAAGAAACCCGAGAGGAAGCCCTCCGATGACGAGAACCTGCTCAGGAAAAGTAGGTTTGGTGTTGTGGGCGAATCGCTCCACCGCGTGAACTCTGCGAACTGACAGACTGTGTTGATGAATGTCGCTTGGATAAACCACATTCAGCCTATTTAGCACCCCCCCCTCCCTCCACCTCAAATGCGCACTGGGAAGTCCCAACCGTTACGTTGTGATTGTCTTGGATCGACAGGTACAGCTGCCCTGGAGGAGGACGCGCAGATCCTGAAGGTCATCGAGGCCTACTGCACTGGGGCCAGCCTGCACCAGACCACAACAGGTAGAGGTGTGTGTGTGTGTGTGTGTGTGTGTGTGTGTGTGTGTGTGTGGTTGGGGGGGGGGGGGGGTTGTCAGGGGTCTCACTGGGTTGTTTCAACACTGCCACAGATACCTGAAGAACGTCAGGTCTGGAAGGGGGCCCCAGCTCACGTGTGTGTGTTTCCTCAGCGATGCGGAAGGACTGTGTCCCCCAGGTCCTGCTGCCCGAGGAGGAGAAGATCATCGTGGAGGAGATGAAAAGCAACGGACAGACCGTCATCGAAGAAAAGTATGCGTGCTGTCTGTCGAGACAACAAGCCTGTCATGGAGCTGTTACTCCACTGGGGGAATCACAGGGCTGGCATCTTCACTCTGTTTGGGTTGGAGGGTACCAAGCAGAGCATGGATTTCTAGGGTGTAGAATAGTGTTTTGATTCAAATCATCAGTCTATGAGTGTAAATGTGTGTTTAAAAATGCACATACAGTACTAGTGAGGACAACCTACGTTGATTAAGATGAATGTAATAACACGTGTTTGCCTGTCTCCCAGGAGTCTGGTCGATGCGGTTTATGCTTTAAAGGATGAGGTTCACGAGTTGAAGAAGGTAACTGAATAAAACGATTGAAAAAAATCCATACTTGGAAATGTAATGTCGAACCTCCATACTGTAACGCGTTATGTTAGAGCAACGGTGGTCTGTGTGGCGGTCCAAATGTATGCATATGTATGGTGGGGTTACAATTTCCCTTGTTTTGGTTCCTGCTTGTGCATGTTTTACTTACATTGTAAGACTATATGAAGAGGTGTTTCATCTTCCCATTATTTCAGCTGGAAATTGTTAACATATGCTTAGGAAAGATTATAGTAAATTAGTGTTAATCATTATAGTGAACTGTGTGCGTGTGCGTGTGCGTGCGTGCGTGCATGTGTGTCCGTCCTTAGGAAAACAAGTGGATGAAGCAGTGTCTGGAGGAGGAGCAGAAGTCGCGGAAGGAGCTGGAGAAAGTAGTGAGGAAGCTGGCCAAGCAGAAGAACGACTGTACCTGGGAAGACGGCAGCCACTGAACACCCCCCTCCCCTTCTCTCTCCCCTCCTCACAATCCTTCCTCCGTCTGTTATGGGACCGACCCAACCAGTGTGCTAATAGATGCAATTTCAGCTCTCGCAAGAGGTGCATATTTCAGTGTGTTTGTGCGTCGATATTTCAATCCTGTGGCATACCAGAGCAGTACATACCGTGTGGTCCCTTTCATCCTGGCGCTGCTCACAGCTTGCTTGACTTCCCTTGCTGGACTTATGCCTTCCCAAACCCAACTAACGAGAAGATACAATTAAAAAGGGCTCTCCATCCCTAAATTAGTTTGATAGAAAGATGACCGATGGAAGGGAAGGCACCAAAGATTTTCTAGTTACTGGCACTGTGAATAGCTTCTAGCTGATGGCGCCAATTTGGTCATTTCAACGAGTAGGCCTACCAGCAGCATTAGCAGTGGCAGCATAATGCTTCAATAGGAGCGAGAAGGCGTTCTTGGATCTATATGAGGTTTGCTTGCATGCACTTTGCATACCAAGAGACTTCACTTTTTTTCTCGCCATAATAATCTATTCCCTGTCTCCCTATTTTGCCTGTTACAGATTCGGGTTGCCGTTTAATATATTTGTTTTGTGTATTTTTCCGGAGAACATCGAGAAGCCCAGTCAAAACCGAGAGACGGCAGTTGAGCTTAAGTAAACATGCGATTTGCGTTCTTGTGATTGCTCCGTTCTAGATAGATGACTCGAGGTCTTCAAGCTATTCCGCTGACCTCAATGCTTCTCCGAGGACTTTCAGATAGCTATGTTGTTTGTGTCGTACAATCTGCATGAATGTACAGTATTTTCTATTATATACATTAGAAAAATGATAATCGAGATAGTCCTATATATTACAAAACTATCAGGGATACAGACATGCAACAAAAAAGATATTTATGTGTGTCATGTATTATATAGACACATAATGACAATAATGTCAACTATACTTTCTTACTAAAACTATAGTCAAACAAAAGTTCAATAATTACTAAAAATACATAGGAGCTGTGCTTAATTTGCTTTTATTTGGGGGTTTTACAATACTTTTACTTATTTATTGTTCATTGAAACATTTCATGTATAAAGTGAATTGACGTCTAAGGTACAGGGGAGGATCAGGAAGATGTAGGTTGCTGCCTAGAAACCGTGCAGGAATTCTACAACAGGCACACTGTTTTTTACCAATTCTTATTACAGTCTGGCAAATAACCTTCCTCTGGTAAGCACATGTTAGCCGTCACAACTATTCTATAGTCATTGGAAAAGAGAAATGCAATGTATTTGTACACGCTATATTACCAATGTTATTTTCTTCCTGTGTGCATTTACCAGTGTGAGTTTGACTTCGAACTTCATCTGCCTGTTTTTTTAAGTTTGGCCCATGCTTTTGCCTATACAGAGTTGATGTAGGCAGATTGATTGAGATTTGATGTGAGTGACTAGTGTCCATAGAGTAGAGAAACTGATTAAGTGCCTCCTTATTGAAAGGCTCAACTCGAGAGGGACAGTGGGCCAGATTGAGAGTAGATGCACGGGTGTGGCTGAAACGGAAAGATAATGCAGTTTCCTATCATCTCTGTGGGAGCGGCTATCTATTGGCCTAGTTAGACAGTGGTAGTATGTATGGCAGGGCCTGTTCCGAGGACACCTAGCACTTCCTTTGGTACGTGGAACTGTTAAGACCCGATGTCTGTTTCGACAAGACTGCAGAACAGCTGTAGTACTTTGGAAATGCAATAATTGACTGATGTGCGATTTGGCCGCTATGTAGGTCAAGCAAAGATACCCTAACTGTTGGGAAAAGGATGACTGAAAATTCTGCAATAATGGTTTAATAATCATTTCACTGCGCTCTTCATATTCCTAATGTGTTATTATATAAGTGTGGTGTTTGCAGGTCTGAGTGTTACTGTTGGATCAACTCTGCCTGTCGCCTGTACAGGCGTCAACTCAGTATGCTAGTGTGTTCATGTGTAACATTGCTGAGATTATTATTGTCGATGTTTCTGTTGATTAAAGTGTCTTATAGTTTTCAATGCCCAATAGCCTCAGTGAGCACTTAGCGGGGTGGTATAAAAACAGTCTATTCATGTTGTCCACCAGAACTTGCATCTTCAGACCTTGTTGTGTATCGTTTGAAATGTTGTTCTATGCAAATATCAATGTTACAAGTATTTTATTAATGCTTTTTTTTTTCTAGCGACTGCATACTTCTGTGTTATGTTTCAGTATGCTCAATCTTTTAATAAAATATTTAACTCAGTCCCTGACTATTCGTTGCATCTGTATAAAGTCCCTGTGGTTGTTGAATGGTCACTAAAGGGCAGTACATCAGCCTTCTAATGCACATTCATACCAGGTCCTTCGGTACTTTAAAATATCTACATCTCTTAGTTGTTACCCACAACGGAAACATTCTCTCACAGAATTAGCGCATTAGCGTGAGGCAGCAAGAGGCCCATGATAGAGTGGAATAACTGACTAGAAAGACTTCCTGTTACGAGTAGGTCTTTCCTGCCATTCGATCTTCTGTCTTTCCGTGCAATTTTACTCAACCAGCAAAAGAAGGTTGCTGCCTGCAAAATCTGAATATTCCTGCTTAGCAACCTTTGTGCCCCACATTCCACTTACCACGTACAACTCGAAGGGACTTTTTCTTAGCAGGTACATGTTAAGTAATTTAGTATAATACACACCATACTCAATTACACACCTCTCTGGCGGTGGTGTGGAGGAATATTGACGAGACTGTTGAAATTACAAAAATATTGCTGTACAGACGCAGATATATTACACTCTCACTGATATATCTCCGTAAATTAATAAACGTAGCTCTTGATCTGATTTGTTCTCCTGACCTATTACATTCCCCCATTGTAATCTGTACGGAAATCCTTCGGAGATATCTGACATGGCTTCCAGTCCTTGTCTGCTCCTTATTGGGGAGGGAGAGGGGGCCCTAGACTCTAGAGTGGATACGCTCTGGATCCATACTTGCTGGTCACATGTGCCATGCGATGCAACATGTGCCTCACAGTGTCTGCCTCACTGGCTTCACGGTGCGAGTTAATTTGGATGTGTGACAGTATGTTGAGGGGCTTAGATAATGAGACACCTATGGAAAGGTATGGTGAGTATTGTGTTACTGTACGCATATGTTCTAAAGCCTATGTCAAAAAGACAAAAACAAACAATCAATGATGTGTGCATATAAGCGAGAGAAAAGGACGTTTAGCAATAAGTAAAAGGTAACAGTACTTACAGTAATAAATATTCAAATTTACTGCATGCTGTACATAAAGTAATAATAAATAAAGTCGTTTTATCATTATCTTCCTCACTATAGAGGAAATATTCCATTCCATTTTTCCACACATTCTTAAGAGCAATAAATTATAGTTCAATACATAGTATAGTCTTTTCATCCTGGGATATATATACATACATACATATATATATATATATATATATATATATATATATATATATATATATATATATATATATATATATATATATATATATATATATATATTATAATTTTTTACTTATTATTCCCGAAACAAATTGCCATAGTCTGTGATAATCCAAAGTGGTCAAATTGATTTAATTTGATCCATTTAATTATTTCAGCCAACTGGGGACCTCTAAGCCAGTAAGTCCTGGTCCATCCTCCCAATAGTTCTCCAGCAAAGTCCTCAGGTTACAGTTTATACATTCCAAACGTGGTGGCTTCCCTCTCATAGTCCACCAGGGAGAGGTCTATCACCCAGACACTGAGCTGGTTCCCTGACTTCAGCGTCAGCACCTCGCTCTGAGAGGCTGTGCACATACTGCCAGTGCGGTTTGCCAGGGCGCAGTAGGCTTTCATGACGGCCTTCTCCTCGCCAGTCTCCGTCTCCCTCAGCTGGACCATGCTGGCCAGCGGTAACTTGGGGTTCCACTTGGAGAAGGTGACCTGGCTGTAGATGTAGTAATCCCCGGGCTGCACCACCGTAAGCCAGCTGGCCTTGAAAAAGTTGATGTTCTGACGGACTGAGTGGCGCATGTTCCATTTTAGGTGTCCAGCTGTCCCACGGAAGAAGACACATTGAATTGAATTTTATACATTTTTGAAAATGTTTCGCAACATAGGCTTTCATTTTAAGTCCTATTCTTTTTTTTCTTACATTGTTCTGGAGGTTTGATTGCTGGTTGATCGACTATCATATGTGCCTTAGCTCTGGATGAAGCATGTCCCCCAGTCTGTAACAATGCTGAAAGAAGTAGCACATAACAGGTCAGGCATAAACCATGTAAAAACAGTGAAGTATTCTCTAATCCACTCATTTTTGGAGTCAGAACCCTCTTCTCTGTTCATTATTAGTGTTTATCATTATTGTTTAGGAAATGTTAAATGATATTTTGATCACATGGATCTTCATCAGACATGCCACCTCACAAAGAAAGGACAGTCAGAAATACAATAAATGTTTATTTTAAAAAGATCTGAAAACATATAGAAAGAGAGATGTCATAAAATAAATAACATACCTCTTTCTTCAGCTTGTGGAAATGTGTCCTTTATTGGAAAAAATGAAGAGTAACAGTTATTATCATAGAAGGCATTTTTATACATTGGCCGCCATTAACTTTTCAGGGCATTAGTAAAGAGCAAACCAATTTCACAACATATTTTTTATTTCAGTAGTTGGTTGGATGCATTTCCTTTGTTCTGAGTAAAGTCTTTCATTTTTGTTCTTCACTCAAGGAGGCCTTCATACTAACAGTTCAAGTTAAGAGCCAAACACAGTTCACTTTACTGCGAGGTTAGTCCAAAAATAATTGCTGTCAGGATTTTTTTTAATATGTATTTCTAAATAGCAATTATTTTTAGATTCATCTGCAGGTGGGCTTTTCTCCCATTCCCTTGCTATTTGTCCTAATATGACCCAAAACTGCTTTACTGTAAATCGTAAACTTATGGTAAAAAGAATAATTTACATACCTTTTTTTCTTTGCGGTAGAAATAGAAGAATCCTCCAAGAGACAGCAGCAGGTGGAGTAAAACTATACCCACCAAGAATCTGAGGAGATGCTTGCCCTTTCCCAGTGAGGAGGCTGATGCTGGGACCAGGACTGTCCCAGACCGGCTCAGTCTCGGAGGGATAGGTGGTGGGGCTGCCAGGCTGGTCTGGTAGGTGTTGATCATGGTGGAGAAGAGATGAAGATACCCAGAGAGACCTGATAGTATTCACAGCCCATGCACATTTGAAATTCTGCTTGCATCAGAAAGTGTACTCCCCTCCTGTTACTTCCTTTGAACCTTCCTTTGAAACTTTTAACTCTCTCGCTCTCTAGAGCTGTGTGTTAGCAAGAATCTGGCGATACGACATGTATCACGATACAGGGGTTACCGTTTAATACATTGTGATATATTGAGATATTGAGACATTTTTTTTTTTTTTTTTTTAACCAATTTTAGGAAAAAGAACACACCACCATATGCATACAATCTGAGTTGTTATATGCAATCAGAACAATGGGCTCTGTATTTGTATTTATCACAGTCCCTGTAACATCCAACCTCATAGCAGTACCGTTTGGGCAATCTGAGCAAAGGAATTAAGAAAAATATATAAAATATATATACAGTGTTTTTCAGAATCGACAGTATCACAAAACATAATATCGCAATACTCAAGTGTATCTCTATTTTCTTACACCCCTAAGAGGTAGCATTTAATGTAAGAGGTGTGTTTGCATGTGAGAGGGTTTCTGTAGCACGAATGTTCTAAGTGCAACAGGCACCCACAATTTTCCCAATTGCAAACAATTTCCACAAAAGCATACATTTGCAGTCTGTAATAAAGAAATAAACAAACAAACAAACCCATAAGTAAATTGATAAAGAAAGAAACAATTAAATAACTACAACTAGCAAATAGCAGGATAGGTTAGAGAATCATTTTTAAAAAGTAAGGTAAACAAGATTTGTTCTACATCTTAATCTGAGATGAGAAAGATATGGCCACGTCAAACTTTGAGATATAGTATCCAAATAAAGACACATTGAGTTCTCAACCATTCTCCTGTGAATATTTTACTTGTGACACCATTATTCTGACCACTGATGCAAGTCAACATAACCACACAGGAAAGATAAGATGTGCATATTCTCATGCTCTCAAAATATGTTTTGATTCATGTATTATATATGTACTCATATACAGCAGTATATGTTACAACACAGTCATGGCTTGGAAAACATTACTTTTCGTTAACTTATGCATGCACATTTTTCAGTCTCTGTCAGACTATGGATCATATCAAAGTCAATAATTAAACATCATGACTGCAGGTGACACCATGACCACACCTGCACCATAAATGTATTTTAGTACGTCTTCCACATGAACCAACTTGATGAAAGAGAGGTTGGTGTTCACTTGTGAGTTTTACAGACCAAGATACTCAGACTAGACACAGCCAAAGTAGCTTGTAATGATTTAATAGTGCACTATATACTACAATTAGAGTTATCTGTCCTTACAGACATATTTTACAGACTTTGTAATATAACACATTTTCGATCAAATATAATTCCCCCAACGATGTTTTTAGTTTTTCTCAATTGCTTTGGCACAGTTCTTGAATGACAGTTGAAGTTGTCAAAACAACATGTGAAATTCTTCACAACATTTTGCCACTTGTGTACAACCGAAAGAGCATTTCGCATTCATTGTTACCATTTTCAAATGTTTTAGCACATTTAGGCAAATGACTAAGCACAATTGCCTACATTTTGAACAATGACAGTATTGGTTGTATATGTCTTTGTGATCAAAACAGATTATGTTTCTTTTCAGTTGAATAGTTTTCCTCTGCAAAATATGTTAGAATTATTTCATTGTGTAGGTCATCCCATGCAAAATAGTCCATCTAATTGTCAAAATCAGGACAGGAGCGACAAGTTGTCCAGTGATTCCCAGCACTTTAAGTTCACTGTATTTTGTTACTGTGGGATATTACTGCATATAGTAGGCCTACATTTTGTTTCCGCAGTACACCTTTTTTTGGTTTGGTTAGGTCACATGTTTTTGTTGTGTGCAATGTTGTGCACATTGCCAGTTTTTTTCTGTTTACTGAATTGTACTATGTTGTGTAACCATTGCAGGAAAAATGCAAGAAAATAGTTTTCCTCACATGACATGCAAATGTAAGTGCTCTTCTGCTTTACAAAGTGGAAAGTCAAGTCTTGACTCTTGAAATAAACATCTGAAGAGTATTCACTTTGAGACACAATAGCAGTCAGTTAGCTTCAGAAAAATAACAGTGTGGAACAGTAGGCTTTCAGTTTCAGTGACAACATCTTGGACAAGATTGTTTGGATATTAGGAGATGAGGAGCACACTTCCAGAGTCTACTGTCATTCTGACAAAACATTTAAACTTTTTGACCTCCTTGGTTTTACACAATATCAAAGCAACGTGTAATTTTGGTGGCAATGATTTATCGGAACAATAACTTCATTTTGACACATGAAATAAAGGTTTTGGGTGTGTCACAGCATTTTGCAGATTATCTATAGTGTTTTGCTCCACTGTGTCTTCAGTGCTGAGAACTTTCAAAATGTCTCGAGAAATGTGCCAAAGCAATTAAGAAAAACTGTTAACATGTACAAGACTCTCAGTGTAGACACGCAATGTGTGGTTAGAGGTATTACAAACTGTTTATGTGACATATATCTACACAAGCCGCACAGCCGTCTTACATTGCCATATGCATTAGTCAACATATTAATTTGACTGCGACTTTATGATGTAGCACCTCTTGGGTTGCAGAACGAGGCCATGTATATGTGGTTAGGGGGTTCAGCTGTTGGAGGACACACAGGTTTAATGAAACATAATTCAGCTCTTCTTTAGGGTTTCAGGTTCACCATCATTGGAAACTTTGAAAATACTGAATAATATATTATTGCATGGAAATAGAATGGGAATAATTATGTACTGTATGTATCATGGCGATATTGCATTTATCACTTGTCATACTTGCGCCCGGTGTGTTTTGTGGTTTGACAGGAACTTTGTTGCTCTATCCACCAGCTTAGGGGCAAGCAAGTGTGCACACATACATCTGCGCATGCAAGGCATACACACACCATGCATACCTTAACCCTCTTGGGCAATGAGTGATATTGAGAATAGGGGAAACAGGACTGTTGATTGGATTTCTGCCCTTGTAGAAAGTGAATAATATATTCTTATTGCACAGGAATTTTTTACTTATTTATTTTTATTTGGATTGCCAAACTGATGACACCGATGTCAGTGGGAGACAAAAGTTTAAATAAAGATTTTCTTTTGAAAAACACTTACAAATAAACATAAACATGACATAATGCCAGGCTGGGTGAATAAATGACAAGGTTGACTTATTAAATGTAGCCTTGGTTGGATTCTAAAGCCATTTAGAACACTTAGTTACTTACCATACGAAGTGCACTCTCAGTATTACATTAATGCATCCGACTGAAAAGCTTTCTAAAACAAAATTCTACCAAAGCAACAGCTTGACTCAATGAAATATAAGTTTGTAGATATCCTGTTTTATGGTTATGAGCCCCTCCTAGTGGTGGAAAAAGGAACTCCCAGGATGCGGTCAGAAAACAAGATCCATTTGTTTCTCTATTGAGTCTCAAAACATGTACAACATTCAGCAAACTGTATTATTATGGTTTGATAAAATGTAAACATCATTTAGTTATTTAGCAGACCCTGACAGAGCATTCACCTGGGCAATGATGTCATCTCATCTACCATTAAAGGGTTAGTCGGCTACTGACAATCCAGAGTTCCAGAGTAAAGTTGATGGCTAAAGCAGAGTTGGAAAGAAAGACAAACGTAGGTACAGCTAGTTTGGTGTAGTGTGCAGCTCTTTTGACGGGGCGGTCTTTTCCAGAAAATGTTACCCCACATAGAATCTGACACACAGCCTGTAGAGGGAACTGTTGGGGGGTGTAATGAACTACCACAGACATGGTGCGCGGTTCCCTGCATGGGCTGCAGAGTGGGGTGCTGGCTGTAGGCTTGTGGTGTCAGTGTGCAGGGAACAGGGGGAGGCCCGTTTTTGCGATGCAGAGGGGCGAGTAGAAATCATACCCGGTTTACACCAGGCTCCTCCCTGCTGCCCTCCTGGGTGTTGAAGCAGTGGATAGACCGGGCTTCCCCGTCACACTTCATAAAGGCCACAAAGCATCTGTAAAACTGACACAAAGAATCACAATTCAATCAAAATGATGAAACTGGGTGCCCACCCACATTCAATACAAAAACAATTGAACAATCTATTTCAAAAATGTATTATTCTTACATGTTTGGGGGGGTCAGGGTTAGGTTAGGTTAAGTGAAGCTGTAGGCTGGTAGAAAGGGCTAAGAAATAAACTCGACCAGCGATGCCTGCCAATACGTTCCAGGTAGCTGTCTAGCTGGCGGACCTATGCAGGACTAACTCTAACGGTAAGGCCCTCGGTCCATAGCACATGCACCAACCCTGTGTGTCCCCCACCTGGTTGTTGAGGAGCATGTATATGACGGGGTTGACGACGGTGCTGCTCTTGGCCAGAATGGATGGCACCACGCTGGCCACGGGGGTGACCAGGCCTGACTGGCCGAAGGTGGCCAGCAGGGCCACCACTCCGTAGGGCATCCAGCACAGCAGGTAGCAGGACACCATGGAGAGCACCATGAGCAGGATGTGCTGCTCCCGCCGCTGCGCCGATAAAAGGTTGATCTTAGCTACCTGGCGAGGGGAGATGGGGGCAAAAAGGGAGGCGGTAAATATAAAAAGGGTAAATTGAAACAAAAACATTTTGAATGTTTAAAATGTATAACAGGAAGTACGTTTGGGTGTGTAACACATTTTATTAAAAAACACACCGTTACATAATTAAAGCTCACCCTTTTCTTCAAATCAGGTGTTGTATAATGTGCCTGACCTTACAAAACACTTTCAGTTGTTTTACGCCTCGCCTGCCATTTTCCTTTGATAACCCCCAAGCAGCACAACACTTGCCAGGTGCCTATTCTACAAGCTCTTTCTACTAGCTCAACCCTATCATATCCAAGACCCTGTCGATCAGGGTAACACAACCGTGTCTGTTCCATGCCTGCCAGCCGTGATTCCCGCTCCCCCATGGTTGATTTGATGCACAGATGAATGAGGTCTTGTGTAATGTCCACCTAGATGCCTGTCACAGCACCTGGGCCAGTAAGCATGTTGGACCGGTGAGAGCAGCCAATCAGGAGTAATGAGATGGGGGTTGTATCAGTTCACGCCTATCTTCCCCCTGATAAGGCATGGTGAATAGGTCTCTTTCTGTTTAAAGGGAATATAGCCTACAGTCTGTGTTATGCCCTCTGTCTAGTCTATACAAACCATGTTTTTGCCAGCCACCCTCACAGTTAAATAAACAATATTTTCCTGTTCTATTGAAGACCCAGAGATTGGATTATTTGCTGAGAATGCCCTCAAAGTTCCAATGGACATTTTACCATTGACACACCGGGTTATGTAATAAAGTGCACGATCAGTTAATTTTATTGAATCCAGTATAATATTTTCCAGTTGGACCTTTCAGTCTCAATAAATCGTAAAACCCTGAGATGGTTAGAGATTATAATTGAGATAGTATCGCTCTGTCAGCACCCCGTGAGTGTTTTTCATGTTTTTATAAAACAGCACTTAAGGTAAAATGAGGACTGCTGATCCCTTGGGACTGTTAAGGAGTGGTAAATCTCAGACAGGTGGGAGATCATAGGAAAGGCGTTCTCAAGGGAGCCAGGACTGGACATAAGATGTGCTTTCAGGCAAAGGTATAAAGATAAGAACCCATCCCTAAGCCAAGCTCAATCCCCTCAAATGATTGCCATTCTTCCTTCCAACGTGTGACTGTATTTTACCTTTCAGGTGGCCGTGGAAGGAGCCAAAGGTTCTAGGAAAAACCTGAGGGGGCCCACAATTGGATGGCAAAGGTTGACTCACTTCGGCCGCATTAGTTGGCGATCAGGTTTGCGTAGCCGCTGCCCTCAGTCAGAGAAAAAAACAACTATCAACCATTCACCATTTATAAAAGCTTGTCACCAATAGTAACGGGCTGCTTCCACCAACTAAAAACCCCTCGGAGGTGATTCATTCATGGGTTTCCTGCCAGCTAGGCGTGTGAAGTGCCCAAACCATCAAGTGGAAGTCAATTATTTCATATGCCTCGTGACGGTGCCAGGTTTACGTAAGCCCCTCGGAGGCATGTGTGAGTCATCGGGACCTGAGGGGCCATCGACCCCCTGAACGCTCGCTGTCTCCTGACTCCCCCGAAGACGCTGGCTCTGTTACATGAGGAAGAAGCCAATCGCGGCGGGCTAAATATAGAGCGACTGGGATTCGCAGGCTGGATGCTCATAGCCATGAAAACACCGGACCTAATGATAATGAGAGCCTGACAGCTCCCGCTCACTGCTTGCTGCCTCGTTGGGTGGCCCTTTCATCTCCAAGGCCAGTGCCAAGTTCACAAGCGGCATTTAGTTAAAGGCTCTGCCGTGTCTGTAATAATTGCTCAAATCTATATTTATAGCACACCGTTCCAATCAAATACATCCGGAGGAAGTTATCTAATCTATCTAATAGCGCCATGCTATTCCCTTGTTTAATAGCATCTATCTGTAGGGTTTGTTGTCTATGCTCGGTGGCAGGGGTTTAAAAAGAAGAAGAATCGATAATAATATCTGAGGACGATGGTAAAATGTATGGCCTGTTCTATAGCTCTAGAGTAGATAGTAGATAGTTTGAAGGGAAGATGTCTTAGGATTTCCAGCTATGCACCCAAACATCCATCTCAAAGAAATCTCCATTCACACTTCTAGTCAGAAAAAGTAAAGGGGCAAGATAGAATGTCATGGATCATGACTGACTCATACTGGCTCATGCCAAAGTACTCACTACCTGGTGTTATATATATATATATATATATATATATATATATATATATATATATATATATATATATATATATATATATATATATATATATATATATATATATATATATATACTGTATATAGGAGGCCTTGAAGACTGTTTCTCAAACGTATCTGAGAATTGTAGGCATTTACTGTTAATTACCAGACATGTGTAGATACTACACAAAAAATACTCTTTACCAGCCTGAAAATGGAGAAGCTTTCGTCTAAGGGTTGTCATAAGTTAAAGATCTAAAGGGAAGCCTATGATTTCTCTATGGCCTGTGATCCTAGGTCACAGTGAGTTATGTCACTCTCATTTACGTGCAGAGGAGCTGAGAGACCGTTTCATCAAGGTGCATTTCTTCCTGATAAATTATCTCCCAGTACTCCGCACTCAAGCTGGCTGCTCCAGTAAATCAATCGTCCGAATCTGTGCGTGAGCTCTTACAAAAATTAAACCCAAGCCGACACATGGGTGCTGGGTGCCTGAGTGTGTGCTTCTGCACCACCACCTCCAATGGGGTCATTCAGGAATCCAGCAGCTGGATGAAGTGAGGGGGAGGCCTGGGGTGGAGCTGGGTGTTGCATCAACTAAGAAGACACCCACTGCTTGCTCTGATTAATGGCGGGCCTCCCTCCCCCCGTTATTGTGTTCGTGCATTTCCAATTCCTTGTCAGCTCTCCGTCAACGCTGACAAACGTTTGCCCTGCTACCTCTTCCCAGACCCAGGGCACCAACTCACCCCCCGGATGGCCACCAGGATGCGTCCGTAGCAGTAGACCATCAGCAGAAGGGGCAGCAGGAGGCAGAAGACGAAGAGGCACACCACGTAGGACACGCTGGCGGCCGAGCGCTGGTGCCACTGGACCGAGCAGGACGTCCCGGCGCCTTCGGGGCCGTAGCTGCTCCAGCCCAGGAACGGCGGCAGGGTCCAGAGCAGGGAGTAGAGCCAGGAGCCGCCCACGCACAGCCAGGCCTCGCGGAAGTCCGACACGTCCGGCTTGGAAGCGTGGAGCACGGCGGTGTAGCGCTCGTACGACAAGATGGACAGGGACACCAGCGACACGATACCTGAGGCAGGGAGGGAGAGCGGGGGTGAAAGGGGGAAGATGGGTTTGAGGAAGGAAGATGAGAGGGGCTGACTGCATAGGCAGTTAGTCATAACATCTGGATCCTGTTAGTTGTTAGTGGGATGGAGGGACTGAAATGTTTGGCAGCTCAAAATGCGCACCGTGCCAATCTACATTATTGATTATTGATATTCTTTATCATTAAATTCCATCTCATGATATAGTATGTATTATGTAATTTGTCTTTAAGAAAAAACTAAAACAGTCAGAATTATCATTGTTATATCAAACATTTCTTTGTCCATGAGTTCTGGTAACATATTAATCATGATAAAATCGTACTTTAGGTCCGCTGGTATGAAGATCTTGCATGAGTCATCGGACATTATTATATTCTTGTGTGGTATTTCTATTGACATTTGATTCAAGAACTTTCCCTAAGGATGTAGTCACATATAATCTTTTGGACGTTGAGAAGATTGGCGGGCCAGGGCAAAATGGGAACGCGCTCAGGAAACTTCTAAGTATGACTGACAAGAATCAAGCATGACATGTTTAAAGAGATAACTTGATTGGGAAGAAGGGTGGTGGAGGATCAAGGGGAACATATATGGTGGATTTGGATTCACACCAAAGTTCAAGCTAAATATGGGATATTATATGTCTTTGTCATTACATGTGTTGTTAATATCCTGCATAAATCACTAATTCAAGCCTAAAAAGGCAATGTTCTCAAATGAAAGTTAGAGGTTCATTACAAATACTGTTTCTATATCTAATGCAATGCTTTTGATCATTCTACCCCTTTGTCCTACAAAGTACATTGAGTTTTCAATGTAACCTTACATTACTGCTTTGCGCATGTGTTTCATAGCTCAAACATCCAAATGTTTATGAGTTGAGTGCTAGTCCCAGAGGCGTAAAAATATTTTGATCCTCCAAATGTTTTCTGACCAACGCCACAGATAAAAGGCTGTGAACCGATGAAGGCACTTGAGGAGCATAAACAAGAAGGGAGGTCCACACAATAACAGCTTAAGTTAACGAATAATTTATTAAAGATAACCAAGGCTAAACTACACACCATCAAAACCATGACAAAACCTAAGTGAGCGCCACAAAGGCACCAGGCTTCCAGGACCGAGAGAGAGAGCAACATCTTGAAATCACCACGCCTATAAATTCTCCAAGCAGGTGACACCGATCCCTCAATGAAGTGGGAGGGGCCAGGCAATGAGGGAGAACTTGGAAGAGGCAGGCCAATCCAAATACTATCATAAGCCCCCGGGCTGTCACATGCTTCTCAGTTTGGCACAGTAACTCGACAATATTTGTTTCTATTTTAATTAAGAAATCTTGAGCTTCAGCAATGTCTGCTTAATCATAAAGTTGGCTATGTCATAGACCCAAGGGTTTGTGATATTTTAGCCACGTTATTTTCTTATTTAAGATTTTGCAGTATGTATGCATCCTGGTGTAGATGTGAATATGTGTAAGCTTAGTGCTCTAGATGTACAAGGTGTAAATGTTTATAAAGAGTATGTCTGTATATTATCAGTTAGAAAGATGACTCGCATGCTGAACTTATAAAAAATATATATTCTTTAGGAAATAACGACTCATACCTGAACTTTAAGTCTGTTTGTACAAGTCTGCTGAAAAAGTTTGGCAAATGTTTTACTTCAGTATTGACTGTAGAATTGAATTTATGTACCAATGTTTGATGTTGCTGTGTCACTTTCTTAACCTGTAAGCCAGTATAAGTGTTTTGGAACAATAGGGTGAGCCTTCTCAGAAGTGCATTGTGTGTGTGTGTGTGTGTGTGTGTGTGTGTGTGTGTGTGTGTGTGTGTGTGTGTGTGTGTGTGTGTGTGTGTGTGTGTGTGTGTGTGTGTGTGCGTGCGTGCGTGCGTGCGTGCGTGCGTGCGTGCGTGCGTGCGTGCGTGCGTGCGTGTGTGTGTGTGTACATCTATCTGTCAGTCAGTATGTTTCTGTTTTTCTACGTTTGTACTAATTCTGGAGAGCATCAAAGGGTTAAGGGGTATGGGGCCTAGCATATGTCTTCAATAATGGTAATTACTGAGCTAAACAAATTCAAACACACACACACACACACATCTATAGTAATTACATCATTACGGCTATCACAATTCATGCATGTCTGTCACTTTCATGAAACAAATTACTACCACATTAATTTAGGCCTCTAAAATATACAGAAATGGCTAATCTTTACAGACTATAATAATTGACAATATGGCACTGTAACTATTGGATTGTATTAAATGTTCCAACAAAATGTTGATGCCATGAACTACATGTGATACAAGATGCATTACTTCTCCTTCCCAACTCTCTTTTTCTCTGCAGAGGACATTGAGATAAGCCTAATCAAACCAACCATGACGCTCGGGGATGTCAATTTGAAGACATTACAAGTATGCCCATTGAACCCCAATGTCAAAATGTCTAGCAATATTGCACTTTTAAAACACTTTTTGCCCAAAAACGAAAAATAAACTTTTTTTTAGATCGATTATTTTGTGGCCTGATAAGATGAAATTGTATCAACTTCTTACCTGAACAACGTTTAAAGGTAAAAGCCAAATGCACCTAGGTATCTGTCAGGAATTTGTATCATAAAGAGAAAACCTCGAGTACTCATAACTCATGAAGCTTCTGCACTTACCGAAAAGCGAATTGGCGAAACCATACCACTTGCAACCATACGATCCTATAAGCCATTTGCCTTGTAGACTTGCTGCGAAACTGAAAGGTGTCCCAAAAATACAGACAAGTATATCGCTCACACTTATATTCAACAGAATTAGGTTTATAGGTGTCCACAGCGACCTAAACTTTGCAAAAATGATGAGAACAAGGCAATTATTTAGGATTCCCAGGACCAAAATTAACCCAAGGCATACCGCCACAATCGTGTGGCCAGTCCTGGTTAGGCTGGAGGGGTCCTGGGGGATGTCCACGCTGGCATTAGTGTAAGAAAAGGAGCTTTCGGTGGTGCTGAAATTCCAATCTCGAACGTGGACAACCATATCACCAAAGCGCAAGCGAATGGGAATGGCTAGTCATACAGGTTCGATCTCAAACTCTTATACCAAGCGACGTCAATACGTTGCAGAGTTCAGCTACAATTGTCAATAATTCAGTCCAAGCCAATCGACTTTTAGAAAGTTTTGTTATGTCAACTAACTCACTTCATATATACCTTTATTGATGAACTGCGTTAAGCAGCGATTTTGGTCGATTAAATAATCTGATACTTTTGCTTTATGTGGAATTTAATTTTGGACCAATGAAATACATCTAGGACAGCATAAGCACATTATTTCTACATTGTATTTCTAAGTCTCTGTTTGATGTAAGACAAGAGTATTGTAAGAAACGTCCATCTGGGCCACTTTTGTCAGAAAACAGAACAGAACAGAAAAAGCTCTTACTCCAATGGCAATCATTTTATCCCTGTAATCTATGATGACTGAATTGACCTATATTCCATTCAGTGCCAGCAGGTGCACCACAAAGATGTATTTAATCTGTTCTTATTTCTTGAAAAGTGTTTTGCAAACAATTGTTCACACACATTCAGCATTTCTTTTCTTCTTAGCTGAACTCTATCCATCATTTGCTACCAGACAACAGCAAAGCATCCTCAAGGCATAATCTTTTCCATATTTTAGTACGATTTAGTACTGCTCAAGCTGTAAAACATCGTCTGCTGTTGTGCCAAAGTGACTATGCGGAATATCTAAGTATTAAAGTCTATTAAATGTGCCCTTTAATTACAATTGGTGGTTTAATTGGTCAACATATTATTTTCAACAGTTACGTCTGTAGTGAAACCGAATTGTAACATTTCTTTGGAAATTGGAAAATTGACTTTTTTTATGACTCTCTAACCATTCTTTTCTAATGTCAGCACCAAAGTGCGTATTGTTCCATTCTGGCATGTGTACATGTCTGTATTTGGAAAGATAAGATGCGAGTTAGAGGTGAACTTTATGAGAGAATAACCAAGCCCAACAACAAGAGGAGACAAGACTGGGTGACTCACCAGGCTTATGTGCCATAAGAACAAAGACATGACTAACATTATAATTGTGTTTACAACCATTGTACTTATGCTTGTGCAATTATTGCCTGAATAATTATTGCATTCACGTTATCTCTCTCTCTCTCTCTCTCTCTCTCTCTCTCTCTCTCTCTCTCTCTCTCCTTGTTTACTTGTGTACTGTGTTTGGAAGTGATTTGCATGTAAATGCATGCACACATTTCATTACGTGCATGTGGCGATGAATGTGGTTTGATCCTGCACTCGTTTTCTTTCGGATCTTAGTTATCATAGAACCCCATGAGACAATGTCAATAATCCACAAGCACACATGGGTAGACAGTTGGTCATCCATTCATGTCCATGAATAGTCTGCAGACTCAGCTGGTTGATATGAAGAGCCAGTGAGAGGGTTGACCTTATGCAGACCAAGCTCCTATCTATTGTGACGACATACCAGGCAAACTGCAGGCTAAATGCATGTTGGCCTATGTGGTATGTGGTCAGGAAACCAGAGGTGAGGGATTTTCTGTTGTTTAGTGTCAGAAACACTGACTGTGTAAAGGCAAAGAGCAGTAGCCAAATAAAAATGTAAAATGATTAATCCAATTTGAAAGTTTTTTCGCAGTCCAGCCAAATGTGTCATAGTTAGATACAGTATCTAAGATACTGTAGATACTGCACTTGTATAAGTAGCTTCACACAGCATGCTAGCAGTGCTGTAAATACAGTAGTGCCTATTTAACCAATTCAAAATCTATCGTATATAATGCCCAGGGCTGAGGACCCGCATGAAGGACCCATGTTAATAGATAAACAAAAAGAATTAATTTGCGCTTTTCATAGAAATTACATTTATTGTACAACACGTTGTTATTCCAATATAGTAGCAAACTTTTTCCTGTGGTGTCCACACACTGGCAAACAGTTACATTACCATTGATTGGTCCATCGTCTTATATTGTGATAAACATACTGACATTTTTCACATTTAGCATAGTTTTCGACTTCATCAGATCAGCTATCAAATGTTACTCAATAACACTTTTGCCGCTACATTAGGTGTAAATAAAGATGTTTCCTGCAAGCTGGAATAACAACCAAGCCTACAATCAACCAATATTTTCATACAATATTTTGGGATCCTACAATCCTCCACTCTATGTTAACACTGGTCTAAGTGCCTATACCTGTGTCAGAAAAATGTCTTTACTCCCTAACTTCACCAGGCAGTCGGTTATGGTGCTCCGGGCAACATGCTCAGCGATCCTGCTGGCTTGGTTCTTGACAGTGAGTTATCGTTAACCCACGTTTAAAACAGGTTTGTGTGAGAATGTTCAGTCCCTGAACTGCCGTTCTAGCTGCTGCATTTTATAGAACTGAGGTCATTGAGGAGGAAAGATAGATAGGAGAAAGCTGCGGTGACTTCCTTACACCGAGGCAGTTGGGCAGCCTGTTTGGCAAGATTTGCGCGCGCGGAAGATGATGGATGCATATACTCCTGAGGTGTGGTTAGTGTCCTTTCTATTTTACCCCGGGTCACTTGTCTCTTCTCTTTTAATACCAGTACAAGTCCTTCTTGTCCACAGATCTTCCTAGATGAAAGAAAACGCGAGTTAATCACTGTACATGTGCAGGAATCTCCTTTCTTGCCTAACTAACTAGACATAGTACTGACATCTAGAACCTTATTCAAAACAAATATGTATTAGAAAAGGCAGAACAACAGAACTTCTTGCCTTGATCACCTCTCTGTTCCAGTGTAACCGTTCACATACTGTCTACATCTCCCTATAAGATAGTATTGCTTTAATTATGTTGAGCTGGACATACCAGACTCAAGGCCCCCAGCAGGATCCATGGGGTCTCGGAAGCCTGGGTGACCCGTCCAACTGGGAAGGAAGTCCGGCTTAGATCCTGAGGCAATGCCTGGGCTCACCTCACTCCTGTCACTGTGCAGCAGGTTAAGCAGGGAAGAGGCGTATTGCTGCCCGGTAAGGCTTAACCCATTGGGGGGCAGAGAAGGAGGGTATGAGATGGGGATCAGGCCCAGACCTCCACTTTGCCTGGGGCTGTAGGAGGACCAGGACGCGGAGGCTGTGTCTGGGGAGCCGAGGGGCAGAGGGGGGTTGGGGTGGGGCTCCGTAGGGCTGTTCAGCTGGAGACGCCGCGAGACCGACTGGAGGTGGCCTTCAGACCAGGACTCGGTTGATGGACCACTCCACTGACAGGAGGTGGGCTCCTCTAAAAGGGGACAGAGAGAGAAGCAGACGAGATGGAGGCAACAGGCAACATATTTGGCAGTTTTAGCTCCCTTGTCCCATCCTTATAAAAGCACCACTGCTGTCCTAGATGGCATTGCATTACCATGGTAAAGCAGACTGTTTTTCCATGCCACTTATACAGTACTGCACGGCATAACTCCGTCTCACTCACCAGATTTGACGGATTTACGGTTCTTATTACTTTTCTTCTTGTCTTTACTAAGGGCACGATGGAAGTGCTGGTCCACCATACTGCCTATGTCTCCTTTGAAGTAGGTGAAGATGACACCTTGAGACTGCTCCTCCATCTTCACTGCCACAGGGCTTCCTGAGCACCCCGCCATAGATCCAAACCCGAAAGGACGCCTCCAGAAGGAGACAAGGGTGAATACCTAACGTGGAAATTTGTGTTAGCAATTTGTCTGCTCAGATAGCTAAACATATGATTCTAAAACGGCAGTGGTGTATCCTTCTATGATCCAAGCCAAAAAGCAAATAGCAGTCTTATCACTTCAATCAATTCTTTATAAGGATTTCTAAATCATGTAGATGATTGACTTTCATAAATAATTGTATTCTTACATCTCTCTCTCTCTCTCTCTCTCTCTCTCTCTCTCTCTCTCTCTCTCTCTCTCTCTCTCTCTCTCTCTCTCTCTCTCTCTCTCTCTCTCTCTCTCTCTCTCTCTCTCTCTCTCTGTGTAGGCAGGTGTGTAAAGTAAGAATGCTTTCAAAAATCGAAGTTTTAATAGTTTGTTTTTATCAATTAACTAAATGCAAAGTGAATGAACAAATGAACAATCTAAATCAAATCAATATTTGCTGTGACCACTCTTTGCTTTCAAATTTTTGCCAGCATTCTTTCACACCTGCCTAAAACTTTTGCACAGTACTGTATATATATATATATATGTATATGGACATCCCAACTAAAAAGGCAATAATTAGAACCATGGTTACCATATAATCACTCAAACTTTTATTTTCTGTTTGACGATATTTCTGTTTGTAGCATAGAGCAAGGATGTAAAATAAATCAGCAGCAATTACTAATTACAAGTACCATTCTTAAAGAATGAATGCATAGTAGTGTGCTTTTTTAAAGATATATTATTTGGAAAGTTCAGGCATTCCGCTTACCTAGTTAGGAAACCTCTGGACTGGCTTTTCTTTTAAAGTTGTCTTTCGAGTTGTTTGAAGTGCTAGGTGTCCATGTCTGAAGATCCCAGAGGACTATAGAAAAAGCAAACAATTTTGCTCGAATACAAACATACAACACACATAACATTTGCAGTAAAACAGTGGGATTTGTGTTTGATTATATCGCCTTTCTTGTCAGATATGCCACTTCGTGCAGGTGGCCAACTGTTTTTGCTCTATGTGAGACTGGGAGGGTCTATTGCTCCATAAACTCAGGTATGAACAGAATGTAATCCAGCAAGTCAGTCCACACTGGAGCAGATACTCACTCAGCCACACTGTAAAAGCCATACACAATTCAAGAACAACATTGAAGGCTTAATGTCAGGTTAAATTGCATTGGCCTTTAGACTGATAGGTATTCATTTAATTATAATGATTATATACATATACGTATATATAAAAGTAGATATGATATATTTTGCTCAGCTATTAAATTATGCTAAAGAATAGATAATTCTGGCAAGGCCTATGTCATCTAACAAAAATCAACAAACAGATCTGTCAGACATTTTTGTAGAAGATTTAATGTTTAAAGAAATATACACCAACGCAGAAACACCATCTTCAAATGAATCGTCTACATTGGATGGATTTGTGGAATACATTTTCAAAATGTAAGCTTTTCACAGTGTAATGCAAAATAAACTGAACAAAGTTTTATATACTGTATATTTTAAATATATTTATTCTTTCTTGACCTTTCATTCTTTTCTCAGGAAGTGTTCTGGTTCCCTTATATTCCCCTCAGCATGTTCCCATACAACCGCTTTGGAATATGTGGCAGCATATGTTCTTTTTCCATCTCTCATTTAATCAATTCTATCAGCGTTATGGAGGGCTGCGTTTGTAGAAACAGAATGAAGCCTTGACAGATCTGCCGTTAATCCCCCCCCTAGTGGATGACCGGCCCAGAAGAAGTGGAAGAGTCCGAGATCTTCCTGGAGCTGGTGTCTACGGATTGGACGGACGGAGAATGAACCAGCTTGTTCTGTTTGCCCGCTCCTCCCGGTGTCACCGAACGACTCCAATCTAAACATCAAGGTCAAGTTCAATCAACCATTTTTTTTCCTCAAACACTCAATCAAACGCTTCCCCTAACGGTGCAAACATAAATAATCTAAACTGTAGCTCTCTTACAGAATTAGAGTAGTGTTTGTATGTGCTGTACCTGAGTAGTCATTTAGTCTGAATTGGCCACAACACAGGTGGATTCTCCACTGTTTCCTCACATTCTCTTTCGTCACACAGTGAAACACAAAAATAAAGAAGCCTGAAAAAAGAGGAGGAAATTGGCTCAGACCTTTTAACCCTTCCGTCTCTCAATTGTTTTATATTTTCCTTGTGCCTTTGTAAATAGTCATTTTTGGTGTCTGTATTCACGCTGTATGTTTCTCTTTTAAGCATGCAGAAAAAGGAAACCCCCGCCGTACCCTGCAGGCTGTTAAGGATGGTGAAGATGTAAAGCAGGGGCACCCTGGCTGGTCCCCAAGCGAAGAAGGCTATTGGCCAGGCGAGGCCCAATAGGAAGGTGAGGCTGGCCACTGCCCTGAAATCTTGCAGTGAGCCATGCTTGTTTCCCGCCGGCTTATTGGCTCTCATGTGACGGATCTGGACCAGGACCACTACGAACACGCTGATGTTGAGGAGCACGATCAGCAGAACGTAGGCCCCAACCGTCACATAGAAGAACACATCATTCTGCAGCCAGCAACTACAAGAGAAAGGTACGTAACAGGGGACATTGGGTTTATTGACCAGAAGTACAAATACTAACCTCTTGCGCTGCATGGTTAGCCACAGGCATTAGCGGAAGTTGGCTATGAAGACCATGCATTATACTCACAAAGGCTGGGAGTCCTGTGACTCTCCTTTGGCTTCTATGGTCAGAGAATTACCATAGGCATCTTTGTCTATGGCCAGGACCAGGCCCACTATGACCAGAGGAATACCTGCAGGAAGAAAGCACATTAAAACACTTTTGTTGGGATTGTGTTCGTTAACGGTTTTCATAGAAGGTGATATCGGTCTCAAAATGAAACAGGAATCCTGTGATTTAAAGTATTGTTGTGGAGCAAGAGCTATTTGGCCTTGGTTTGATGTTTTTGGAACACCACTACTCATATTCTGAGTAATGAACCTAGCAAAGTTTGGACACGTCCGGACATACGTATCAAATAACCAAGATAGATTCTAGTGAAAGGCTCTTTGTACAATCATCTGTTCAAAATATCACGTTGAAAGGAAATAGAATAGTTCGATGACATTGAAAGATTGGAAGTCAAGGGTTATACAAGCACTTCTTGTATCTACAAAACAAAATTGTACAAAATGTTTTTATTTTATTTTAAGCTCACCCCAGCCAAGGGCGCAGAACTTGAGCATGTAGGAGGGCACGTAGACGTTGAAGACCTTGACCAGAGCAAAGTACATGTTGACGGCCTCCAGGCCCATCCAGGTGAAGGAGGCCAGCAGGAAGTAGTGCAGGGTGGCGGCCGTGCTGATGCACAGGCCATAGCTGCCGAAAGAGGACAGCCAGGAGTCGAGCAGGAAGAGCAGGTTGAGACCCAGCAGCGCCACAGTCAGGTTGATGAGGATCTTGGATGGGTAGTCGCGACGCAGCTTCCTGGGGAGGAGGGGAGGAGGAGGAGGAAAGGGGGGGGGGGGTGTGGAAAGAGAGAGAGAGATGAATACTGACCGTGCTTTGTGGGGAAAATAGGTGGAAGGAATCAAAATGGTGAAAGGAGGCAAAGACACAGGGCCCACAGAAGGGAGGTATTTGATAAATAAACCCAGAGACTATTTGATTGTAGTTTTGTGTATAATGCTGTCACTTGCTTCTCTCTACAGATGGGGACTTACTCAAAGGATATGTATGTGAGCAAACTGATGCCTAGGAAGATGGCTGATATCCCGCAGCCCAAGTAGGAGATGACTGTCAGGATCTGACTGTCTGCCTCACTGATGGGCGCCCTTGCCGTATCCTGGGAACACACATACACACACGCACACACACACACACACACACAGACACACACACACACACACACACAGAAATGTTGTGTTACGTACAGTGTAGGAACCAAAATAAAGTATGTATGTAATTAAGAGTTAGCAGCCTTTGCTTGCCCCCTAGTGGTCAACTATGACCAATTTAGGCTACTTCAGTCTCCCCTTGATTAGTGTTAGGTGCCTTTTCTTTTTTTTGCCAGAGGTTCCTGTGCACGTTCACCTGAAGGACACTGAGGGGAAATAGTTCTTTAACAAGCCTTGCTTTAAGTTAGTTTAAGAGGACGTTTAATTTGTCAACTGTTGTCTTTGTTTGAGTTGCCCGCAGCTTATCCTGCATTGGCATTCACAGATACAAACATACATACATATTCAACCACAAGCAACAATAACTCAGCCACAGAAGAAGCCTCAAATACCGTGAGTGATCAATACATGGACAAATCAAGTAAGATTAAACTAAAGTGAACTTAAGTTAGTTACTCCTCTGTCTCGGTGATAGAAACGTCTGGTAGGTTGATAGAAAGGCTGTGACATAGAGTATAGCTGAGGCTATTTTATTTTAATCTCAAATTAATTTTCTTTCAGAAGATTTACTCAAATATCACCTTTCCAGACCTTTCTACTAACAGATAGGCCTTCTGTTCTCTGCACGTCGGTAAATACTTAAGTACGCGTTTCCTGCTGTCACTTTTATTGCCAGGTTAAGGTGATTTACCAGGAGCACACCGAAGTGTGTGAGGTGATCACAGTGACATCTGGTCTGATAAGAAGAGATATGTTTTGTCTCACATCCTCTGCTGTCCCAGCCACCCTGCCCATCTGGTGCAAAAACACACACACAATCACACACACACACACACACACACACACACACACACACACACACACACACACACACACACACACACACACACACACGCGCGCACACACACACACACAATCATTGAAATAGACACCTGCATATTTTTGAAAATAAATATATTGGTGCCTTATAGAAAATATTGTGTAAGTGATGTCCTAGACAGAGAAACATACTGTTCTTCTGGAAGTCCCAGAACACACACCGCACCCGGTCATTTTCCTGCAGAATAAACACAAGCAGGTGTTGTAGTCCATGACTGAAATAACAGAGGGCCTAATCCTGGTAAGGGGCCTGTATTTCACCTCTGTTGGCTTGGTGTGGCCTAGTGTTACCAACACACGTTGCTGCTGGAGATTGTTGACATTGCTGTTGCTGATACTGGCAGAAACTACATAAGAATTCAGGGTCCAGTTTCCTTCTGGATCGGGATCCTGCACATTGACAGAAGTTTAGATAGAGATAAGCTTCACCAATGAGACTGCCATGTTAGGTTTGCTGATGTACCTGGTTTGCATATAATGCAATGTACTATAATGCAATGTAGTGTAATGTAGTGCAATACAATACAACACAATTCAATATCGAATAGAATAGAATGGATAACCCTTAAAGGGATTGGTAACGTCTGATTGTTTTGTGCGCAGGTACCTTGAACAGGTTCTGTGTACCATAGAAGTGGAACTGTACGCGGGGTCTGGTTCTGTTTCCACTGGGGAAGAAGTTCTCAATCACAGTGGGCAGGGAGATGGAGGCTATTGTACCAGGCAATGGCTGGCTCACAAAACTCTCATCGACAAAAATCTGGAAAAACAGAAACCATGTCAGTATTTGTTAAAAAATAATACGATCTCTTGTTTTGCACTCTAGTGAAAGGAAAGAATCGCCAGTGATTGTTCTAGTCACTGTGCCTCTTCGTAGAAGGTTTACCTGGCCTGGCTGTTGTGGGCTAAGGTAACTGTAACACGTCCGTATCACAGGTTCACAACACCATGCGTGGTTTGTTATCCGACCTCTAGTATTTACGTTTACTTATGCTGTCTAGTCATTCATATACACACCCTCTTTCTGAAGACCATGTGGTAGTTGTAAGTGGAGTGTCATTTAACATCATGCCGAACAAGAGGGAACATTGTTTAATTGCCCCATACAGAAATGCAACAGCTCAGAACATTGCTGCAATTAGGATGACATGAGCCAGAGGCCTGGCTGAGTCAGTGCCTTGGTCCCTCACCTCCGGGGAAAGGCCAGTAGAAAAGGATGTCACCCCAAAGGTGAGGCCCCGGAATTCGGCTTTGTTCACATTGACCATGGAGAGGGCCAATGAGGCCACAGTCACGTTCAAGAACTCCTCTTTGAAATCCATTTTATCACCAATGCCGACTGTTAGACTCAGGATGCTTTTGGACAAAAGGGAGAAATTAGAGACAGACAATCGCATAGAGGAGAACCATGTGAGTGTATGAATAGGGGAATTAATTATCCTAAGTCGTGATCATGAATAGGCATTTAAAAGGGTTCTTGAGACATCAACGTTGTCCAGTTGTCCTCTCCCACATTCCCATCCATCCCTACTTGTTTGCCACGGAGGGCAGGTTGCTGTTGGAGCCCAGGACGTCGCTGACGATATTGACAATGTTTTCGCCTAGACCAGGCGTAACAGTGCTGGCGTCCACCACCTCATTCAGCTTGCCCATCACCGTCTCCAGCTGGTTGTCAGTCAGATGTCCCTCTCCACCGCTCAGCTCATTGCTCACAAGGTCCTTAATCATGTCCACAATTTCCGCCGAGTTGCCTAGGCGGAGATGAACAGTTCGGTTAAAGCAACGTAACGTGACCTCTAGATGTACAGGTGCCACAAACAGAGAACATTGTGATGACGGAAAGGTTTGTCCCAGGTTTGGCTAGGACTGTGTAAAGGAGCATGGCATTTACCGGCAGTGACGTTGATGTTGTCTAGGTCCCCGATGGTGATGAGAGGCTCACAGGCCGTCATGTTGGGCTCAGCCCAGCTGGTCATGTCGGTCTCACCATCTAACCGACTGAGCAGGACAATGGGATTAGAAATACACGCATGTTAAAAGATTTGATGTTTTATTTATTATTCCCTGGGGAGAGCCTTGCTGTCCTAAAGGCATGTTTTGTAAACGCTTGATTCTGCTTTTCAATAAGCCGACGACCGTGGTAAAGTGATATACAGTAGTCACTGCTGTTCTGGAAGAAATCTCGCTCAGCTAGGGCCAAGGGCCATCTGCAATCATTAATCTAATCTCCCATGCTCACACACTGCATTCAACTAACAAATCACTGTAGGAGTCTTAATATATCAGCACAACATTTACTGCACCATCATAAAAATTGATTGCGCACATCATTCAGTTACTGTGCGGTTGTGATCATGTTCAGCAATAATATTAATAACGAGGTTCATCAGTCAGGATTTTGGCAAGATTAGAACCCCTAATTGGAGTAATAAAGGTTCACACAGAGGAAATTGCTTCCTAAGTAAGAGCAATCTATTTTGGAGGGATTCACCAGTTTGAGCAGAATAGAGTAAAGACTGCGTGCACGGTGTAAACTTCACCGGGAACAGATCCAATCCTATTTATTTGTACAATACTTTGGCTCCATGGAGCCAGATGGTCTCATATGTGATTGCAACAATGTTTAAGGTGTAAAACTAGTGAGATAAATATAAAGACTGGGTTGACACAGTGTCTACGACATTTAAAGTTCGTTGTGCATTCTGTCCAATCCTGTATTGAATGACCAACTCCGTACTATTCCAGACGAACTGCCTTTTTTAACCAGGCTTGATAGGATACAGTGCATTCTAAAGTATTCAGGCCCCTTCACTCATTCCACATTTTGTTACAATATACAGCCTCGTTCAAAAATGTCTAAAATACATATTTTCTACTATTTAAATTTGTAAAAAGAAAATGAAATATAACCTTTACATAAGTATTCAGACCCTTTACTCCTTTTGCAGCGATCACAGCCTCAAGTCTTCTTGAGTATGACACTACAAGCTTGGCACAGAACTGAGCGACTCGTCAGGTTTGAGGGAAAGATGAACAATGAATCAAGTACAGAGAGATCCTTAATGAAAACTTGCTTCAGAGCGCTCTGGATCTCAGACTGAAGTGAAGATTCACCTTCCAATACGGCAACAACAACTAAGCCAAGACAATGCAAGACTGGCTTTGGAACAAGCCTGTGAATGTCCTTGAGTGGGCCAAACTCCTACAAACCAGGTTTTTTTAGTTTGTCATTGTGGGGTATTGTGTGTGGATTCATGAGAAGAAAACTTTATTTTATCTATCTTAGAATAAGGCTGTAACATGACAAAATTAGCAAAAAGTTAAGGGGTCTCAATGCACCGTATGCTGGAGGATCTCTCATTCAGCTGTACATATTCTGGGATAAAAATGCTCAGAATTCCCCAAAAGCTGTTTTAATGCACACCTAGACAAGAGGATCAGAGGGACCAGGAAGAATGATGGGGTTGGTTGGGACGGTCAGAAAGATATGGAGGGACCAGGTTATGTAGAGCTTTTCATTGTTGACCAGTGGTAGGTTATTACAATAAGTGATTTGGTGCTGATATGAGTGTGTCATCAGTAAAGCAATGGAAGTTAAAATGATATTTTCCCAGGATTTGACCAAGGGAAAGGACACTGAAAATGAAGAGGAGGGGACCCAAAACAGAACCTTGGGGAACACCTTTTTTGACTGGGCAGGTGTCAGATGTGTCCCCATTTAGTGAGATGAATTGTTTGAGAGGTATGACTGAAGGACAGATAATTCAGTGCACTCAGCACCCAACTCATAGAAGTAAATATCTTACCAGAGCCTAAGGGCTTTTCTATCCGTGTTCTTCTGGCATTGGATGCCCGGTTCCTCCTGAGGATTTGTGGCTGGCCATATGTACTCCCCAAAGATGGCCGTCTTAGTAGTGTCCTCTGGACAGTCCTCCGGGACTGGGAGAGAGGACGTTCGTTAAAACACAATCTCTGATCCACTTGATAAATGTACAGATTGTATCCGACTGCCATTGACAGATGCAAGCATGACTGTAAGCCTCACCTATGTGACGGATCACATGTGGCAGAGCCTGGATGACAACAACACCGTCTTTGTACACTGTTGTCAGTTGGTCAAAGATATATGTTCTTACTCCTGTGATGTTACGTGAGCCGAATGCCTGAACATTAAAGGTGCAATCATATCTATGGATAAAGATGTAATCTTCCATAAAACAAGTGGCATCTCACGAGTATTGTGTATGCATAAGCACATTTCTCAATATAAAGCAAACGAGGAATGTTTGCTTATTTACAGTATGATACCCGTTACTTTGTTCAAAGTGACTTACTGTTTACTTTCCACAGCATATGTCTGAAAGGAGAGGGCACAAAGATGGAACAATAAACATGCCGCTCATGGGTGTGAAGAACACAATTTTCGGCACCTGCTTGGTTACACACTTTGCGAGCAAGGACTTTTACAGATTACTCTCATCCATTTCCCACGCGTACAAAATACATTTCCCCGGACAAGTCTAAAATAGAAACAATGCTCACCATTAACAGGGAACTAATCTCTTCCATCAGAGTATTCCTACAAACAAGGCATAGCATAACGAATAGGTTGATACAAAATGTAATGACAAAATGTATAGTGTGGTTATTTCTTGGTCACTTATTACAATTGCTGTAAGTGAAACTCACCGTCCATTTTTGTTCATTATCTTCAGGTTCAGTGTAATCACATCTCTTGTATGTAGACTTACTTCAAGCTTTAACCAAAGAAAAAACGTACTTCACGTGACCTTAGATAGATGGATAGACAGACAGACAGACAGACAGACAGACAGACAGACAGACAGACAGACAGACAGACAGACAGACAGACAGACAGACAGACAGACAGACAGACAGACAGACAGACAGACAGACAGACAGAGATGTATCTTACCCATTTCCGGATGACCTGTTTGGGGGTTTTAGGATTCCCAGACATGTTCAATGTCAAATTGACTCTGAAAAAGGTGTCAGCAGTGACTGTTGAAAAGATTATATACATGATAAGCATGATTCAATTCACTGAAGTCTAGATTACTGTAACATATGGGTGGATTCAAGCAAAAATCAAGACTCGGTTGATTTTAGTTTTCATGAATGATGAAGCTTTACAGGTCATTTGATGTTTAATATTAGATTTTTTTGATTTTTTGAAGTGTGATCAAATTTAAAAAATCCTTTGGACAATTATTAACATTTATCTGTGAAGTTTAGGTCTAGAGGTTTTCTGGTTGTCAAGATACCAGCGCGTCCAAGAGTCATGCCAGAGGATAGTGGAACAGTCCCTGTGAAAGTGGCATAGGTTGCTAAGAAATTAAAATAAACACAGGATAAACACAAACACTGACACCATCAAGTGGACACGCACACACGTTCAGCCAAGCACACACTATTACGCAAAACCCACAAACTTTAAGCCTCTATGTTTCTTTTGTAGGAAGTGCTGCTCAGTGTCCTCCTAAGAAGCTAGCATTTGCAGTTTTCTTTGTACAATACTAACTTGTAGTTGCAGTTGTGAGAGTGGTGGGTGGTGAAGATGTCCCTTTCAGAAAAGCTTCTGTGAGATAAGAGATAACTTGTCAAACCAGATGAGGGATGTTTAAACAAAGGGTACAAATCTATCTGGAGTTATTTGAATTGTTGTATTGTAAATGACTATAATGCATACACAGTAATTGTAAAAGCAGTTATAAATGTCTCTGTGTCTGCACATTTGTGTTTGTGTGTATGAGATGGAGACACACCAAGAATAGAGAGAGAGAGCTCACAAGATGTTTTTTGTACGTGTGTGTGCGTGTGTGTGTGTGTGTGTGTGTGTGTTTGTGTTTAGGAGAGTGTGTGTGCATGTGTGCGTGTGTCTGTGTGTGTGTGTGTGTCTGTGTGTGTGTGTGTGTGTGTGTGTGTGTGTGTGTGTGTGTGTGTGTGTGTGTGTGTATGTGTGTGTGTGTGTGTGTGTGTGTGTGTGTGTGCTCATGTGTGTGTGTGTGTGTGTGTGTGTGTGTGTGTGTTTGTACCCACCCACAGGGCGTATGCTGAGGGTACTAGGGTCTGTGAAAAGGGTTAATGGGCCGGAGGTGAAGCCTGGGCTCAACAGCCTGGTGGCATTAGTCTGAAAAACCTTGACATCCATCTCGGGGCATATACTCATATAGACCTCACAGCTGAAACTTCACCAAACAGAGGTCATTTAGTTGTGATGGTATAAGTACGATAAGATGGTAAAGTGTTCTTGAACGTTGAATAGACATGGAATAAATTCCTAGAGCATGTTAGCTCAAAATACGATCTTACCACTTGTCAGTAGTGCCGTTCCATGATTGTACTGACACCTGTAACAATATTGTTTATAAAAAAATCTGGAGTTCGCCTTTTACATTAGAATTGTCTACTATTACAGTACATTCCATACAAAACAGTCCCTCAAAGCTCACTGGCCTTTGATAGTAATTGCAGGCAATGTGATGGAAAAAGGAATGCAGGCTTACTTGAGCTTTCCCCAGGAGTGGAGCAGTAGAGCTATTACCTATGTGACATGGCTGGCTAAACGGGAACACAGATGATACAGTTTAGAGACAGGGAAATGTGTTGTGATTGTGATACACCTACCCAACATTCACTTGGGTTTCTGGATTTACACTCTCTAGACCAATCACATGTCTTGACACACACAGACACACCCACACACAAACCCCAGACAAACAAGTCCCATGAAACACATCTATAAACCCTATATTGACTAAATACATTTATTTATGATTTAGGATATTACTCAATGATTGTAATTACCTTGGAGATGAGAGATAGATGTCATGCACAGAAATGTTCTGAAGAAAAGTACTGTCCAGCTAATAAAAAAGTAAAGATTAAAGTAACAATTTACAACACATTTTATTATCATACTGTACAGTTGTTGGTTTCTTTCGTGCTGTTAATTATATACACATTATATTACTGTGATGAAAAATTTCGAGTAACAATCTGTTGTATTTTTTCCATACCCAGTGTTCTATGATTTTTTCCAATGGATTTTCAGACTTGGCATCAGTGACCTTCCGTATGATGATAGTCTTCATTTGGATTTTATACATTGACCATGCTGTTCAAAAATATTTTATAAAAGCATTCAATAATTTAGAAGAGGGAATGTTATCATATAATCCTATTTACCAAGGGAGGAATAAAGTATTCATTTGATTTAAAATCTGTTTGCATTCAAACTCACTGTTGAACCTGCTGAATGTCAGTATAATGCTGTACTGCTTTCTAATGTTTAACTTAAGTTAATAGGCCTTACAATGCGGTGTGCACTTTCCTACCCTCCCTGCAGTGAATTCCTTCCATATATAGTGTGCACTTATTTTAAAAGGAAGTATGTTTACAACTGTAACAAAAATGTCAGACCTTTAAATAACAAATTGATGAAATAAACTCGATTAAAGAGCATTATAATGTAATACAATTGAATTTTGAACACTTACAACACAGTAAAAGGCTGTCAGCCTCAAGTTGGCAGGTGTCCTCCCACTGCCACTGTCGTCCGTCCCAGCTGATCACGTCCCCATCCTCACAGCTGTGTGTCCCCACCTCCTCGGCTGTGTGTTCCCTGCCCCACATCCTGAAGAGACTGATGTCCCCCATCAGATGAGTCCCATCCTCTGGAACTACTATGCCTGCCACTATATTGTGGGAAATCCCCAAAGTGAGGGTACCGTTTGGGGCCAGCCCTCTGGACAGAGTGATTCTCTCCAGGACCTTTGTTCCGTTGATGTAAATGTTGAACCTCTGGGTGCTCCCCGAGTAGGTGAGGCACACGTTGTGCCACTGATTCACGGCCAGCTCCTGTGGCACGACCCACTCCTGGTCAAACATCCATGCCACCAATCCATTTGATCTGCCAGCCAGTCCCAGCTCTACACTCCCCTTACCAGGAGCCTTGTAGGCAAAGCCGGTCCAGTGAGTGGGATACTTGCGGCGTAGAAGAACACACACAGTCAGGTGCTTCAGCTCAGGCACGGTGTAATCTGTGTTTAGCTGCCAGACACACCGCTGGCCACTGAACTGAACTTTCTTACCCCACAAGCTAGAAGTGGCAGAGGCTGGAAAACAAACATACCACAGACATATGAGAAAGCGCATTCAGAAGAATTATTATTATTTATCTGAAATGTGCCTTCTAAATTATTGTAAAGATAGCATCGCAAATAATCACACTGAAAATAAACAGCAGTAAACACATACATTTTTCCCCGTTTCAGGTTCTGAATTATGGTAATATAACATTACGACACACTGTAAATAATGTTCTATTTTACGTGCCACCGGGTGCTATATCATTTTATGATTGATCATTTGTAGAGTTATTTAATAATAATTGTAAAAGTAGAGTTTACAAGACTTATAATCATACCACAAGCCAGATGACCGAAGCACCAGACCAGAACACACAGACACACAGCTATGGAGTGCGGGCCTCTTGCTGAATCCATTGCCCGTCCAGCTGACCATTCAACACTAAAGTCAGCACAGTCATCCAGTAAACTAGCACAATATATGGAATAATTTCACATTACAAACTGTTTGATTGAATGGAATTAGTAAACCAAAATTACTTACCAGTGGAAACCCACTATCTAGTTGAAGGAACACAAGGCAAATATCTACTATTGTTATCCAAACAGAGCTTGACTTTAGAGCCATATGTCTCTGTTCAACAAAATAAATTGCTTATCCCTGTAAGTAGACCTCCACACCCTCTCCCTTTTGAACTCTTAGTTAATCATTTATTACCAGCAATAACGTTTAACCGTCACCACTACAATCCCATTTACCACATTACTCAGAAAATGAATCATTGGTGGATGCAGATATTAAGGTATATTCTTTGTTTGTGGTAAAGGCTTTGTTTATTTGGTATCTGTGTATTTCTATAATTGTGAGTGTTCTACAACTGAAGTCACTAGATCTTGATGTCTTAACCTGTATTTTAAATTGGGGTCAAAAGTCGTACAATATACCAAGTTATTGTGAAACTATGTCTCGCCCTGACGTTATGAGGTACATCCTCATTTGAATAGATAGCTGATCGAAATGGATGCTTCACCATGGTCAAATGTAAATGTACATTCCCTGTGATCAAAACTCTCAGTAGGGGTGGGAAATGTTTTTATTTTCACGTTTCCATAATTAACATCCCAATTTAGACTTCAAATAAATTTGCCATACATAACGATAGTTCAAGTAAATTAAATTAGGAGACAATTTGACAAGATTAAAATATTCAAGAAAGAATAAAACCCAGATGTTAAAAAAGAGCATCTTCGGTTAAAAATACCAATAAAACCATTTGTTTGTGTTTACCAGAAGCACTGAACAAAAGACTCTGCGCTTGTGTGCGTGTGCGTGTGTGTGTGTGTGTGTGTGTGTATGTGTGTGTGTGTGTGTGTGTGTGTGTGTGTGTGTGTGTGTGTGTGTGTGTGTGTGTGTGTGTGTTTGTGTGTGTGTGTGTGTGCATGTTCATGTTCATGTCCGTGTGTGTGTGTGTATGTGTGTGTGTACGTGAGTGTGTGTGCATGTTCATGTGTGTGTGAGTGTGTGCGTGTTGGCCTGTGTGTGAGTCTGTACCGTTCTTTCATGTCATGGTGCAGTCATAAATGCTCTGCAAACAACGCATGGCATATTCTCCATTAGCCTTGAGGTTCAGAATGAGCCTGTACTGATAACTCCTCAAACAAATCTAATTAGCAATCCTGTGTGGTCAGGAGGCAATATCTGCTACCAGCCAGGTCTGAAGCCCTGGTTTAGTAATACTCTCTCTGCGCCCGATAAGTTGGAGCCGTCACACAGGTGTGAGGTGTAGAACTCCTCCTGAGCTCCAGCCTGATGTTTCAACCTAACCGACTCCTGTAAGATCTACAAGGAATCAAAACGAACAGGATGCATTGAGAGGAACCCTTTATGGAAAGAAAGCTTTCATTTATTCATGGCCCTACACTACCACTTCGTGGTCATTTGGCACGTTCTGAGAAATGTTTTATTTGAAAAATGAAGCTTAGCCATCTGAGTGATTGAGTGTACTTGTCACATAAGTTCCATTTGGAAAGTGGGAATTTTTTTAGTTCAATAACTATCTGAACACAAGCTCCCCTTGTGAAGTCAACGTCTTTCCTCCAGTCGTTGCGTTCCGTTGGTAGGGCAAACATCCCATTGGCATGGCAAACACACTAGTCTTTTTTTTTTAAAAAGAGAACAACATTAATTCAGTCCAAATGCCCACCTGCGCCCCTTTCCACCTAGACCAAGCAGTGGCGAGCCAACAGGGCTTTCCCCATGAGGTAACGAGAGAATGGTGGCACATCCACAGCCCCCAGTGGCACCTATTGCATCCAGCAGTCTTGGATGGAAACCTCGTCTCCATCACCAGGTGGGAATTGAGGGCAGTGAAGGAGGGGAAATACTGATGGCCCTTTCCTACCATCACTCTTCCCCTACTGGGTAAAAGGGACTGGGAGGAGGACCTAAACCCCTCTCTCCATCTGAGCACTAGCTCCTCGATGGATGTGGCTGGGTTGGCAGGATGTTTTGACTTTTGTAGGAATATTCTCCACAGGGTAGGCGCATTAACAAAAATAAATCACAATTCTTCCCAATGAAAACAGCCACTAACAGCAGAGGCAAATGTGTTTTGAATTGCTGTCTCGGTTTTAAAAAAAGTGCCACTGTGTTAAATTTTCTATGCCAATTGTGAACAAGATCATTTTGCTGGAGCAGAGAGCAGTACCACTACCAGATTATATGACATCATTCATACTTCATGGGATGTACGCTGTCATCAGGAGACCTTTTGTTCATGCTCCGCTGCCAATAGAACAGGATCCCAGGAGTTCAGAAATGCTGGATTAGATAAGTTCAACTCGCGGGTATGTTGTCAAATGAACCTAATGGATTTGTATGCATTGATTGACTTTGCATAATGGGCTCCTCCAACTAACCTATTGTATGACGCCCTACTCGCTCTGTCTGAGCCCAGCTGTGATCAGACCCAGTACTATCATACTAATGGGACCTGCATCAACTGTCTTGTGTGTGGATCAAAGGAACAGCTATTGGAGGTTAAACCATGAAATTGAAAACTGTCTCATTAATGAAGTTTGTCTGAGACTCAATGAAAATTACAGCCACAGAACGCATTTTCATGGCTTTAACTATGTTCCTCCTCTGGGATGAAGGAAACGGCTTGGGTGTCACATGCTCTGCGGGCGAATTTACTGCTGAAACCAGTCTAGCTCACTGCTGGCAGTGCAATCTGCTTAATCACCAGGAGAGGACAGCATGCTCGCCAACTAGCAATGCTGAGTGAGGAGGCTGACACCCACAGTGTGGGAAGTAGCTAGAAAGCCTAACATAACATAGATCACAATTCATTGATTTCAACATACTTATGGTTGGAGTACAGCTGTGTATGTATGTGTATGTGTTTATGTGTTTTTCTTTGTATGTTTCTTTGTGTATGTGCAGGTATTTCCAGCTCAAGAGCATGACTGGTAAGACAGAATTGTCTTGTTCCATGTCCTCGGACGACAATAGGAAGGAGTGCCTGCCATCCAATTTACACACAACTGGTATTTACAAAAGCCCCCGGCCATATTGTTTTTGTTTGTTTCTTAGAAATACTTAACTGCACCCATCACCTATTTGTCTCTTTGAGATGGCAACCACTAAGTCTAGCAAAGTTATTGAAATACAGTGAACAGTGTTTTTATCAGGCTCCGAGTTAATATGTTGTGTTGGTGGCTGGAGCCTCACCACACAGCATTAGATGTTGACACCGTCTGTTTGCTGGAGAGTCCAAAGCTAACCCCATTTCCACGGCCCTGATTGGCTCCGCCTGTTTAACTTTCTTCCTCCTCCTCTTGACACAGGCTTTTCCGTTCATAGTTGAGAGATTTGGTGATTAAAACTGTGTTTTTTCGCTGTTTCTCTGCTCTTGTTGGTCCCTCAACTTGACAATGAAGCCTTTTTCATAATGTTTGGATGTTTTTAGAGAAGGTGCCTTAGCATTGGCGAAAACTACTGACGATGCAGAGCAAACAGAGAGTTCCTCAAAGCCACAGAAATCTAGTCCCTTCTAAAAACTCCCAGAGGTACCCCACAATATGATTTTTTTCACAGGATTAAAGATACTATAATTTGAGTTAGTAATACTTAAAATGTGGAATTTATTAATACTTTTAACGTGAAGCAAATTAAGACATGCAGCAACCTGTACCCTCTATCTAGATGTTACAGCTCCCTAAACTGTGAGAGTGAGGTGCATCCTACTTCTACTGTCATAAATGTCACCACCAACATTTAGGCTTCCAATCAGACCAGAAGGAGATATATGGGAGCAACCCAGTGGTCACTGTCACACCCAAGCAGGGGCAGACACTTTCATATAATGCTATGAATTCATAAAAAAAATAGTTTTATGTGTTTTC
>CM030186.1:8284851-8305609 GCA_017639675.1 Aplochiton taeniatus | reverse complement strand
CCCCCCCCCCCCCCCCCCCCCCCCCCCCCCCCCCCCCCCCACCCCCCCCCCCCCCCCCCCCCCCCCCCCCCCCCCCCCCCCCCCCCCCCCCCCCCCCCCCCCCCCCCCCCCCCCCCCCCCCCCCCCCCCCCCCCCCCCCCCCCCCCCCCCCCCCCCCCCCCCCCCCCCCCCCCCCCCCCCCCCCCCCCCCCCCCCCCCCCCCCCCCCCCCCCCCCCCCCCCCCCCCCCCCCCCCCCCCCCCCCCCCCCCCCCCCCCCCCCCCCCCCCCCCCCCCCCCCCCCCCCCCCCCCCCCCCCCCCCCCCCCCACCCCCCCCCCCCCCCCCCCCCCCCCCCCCCCCCCCCCCCCCCCCCCCCCCCCCCCCCCCCCCCCCCCCCCCCCCCCCCCCCCCCCCCCCCCCCCCCCCCCCCCCCCCCCCCCCCCCCCCCCCCCCCCCCCCCCCCCCCCCCCCCCCCCCCTCCCCCCCCCCCCCCCCCCCCCCCCTCCCACCCACCCCCCCCCCCCCCCCCCCCCCCCTCTCTCTCTCTCTCTCTCTCTCTCTCTCTCTCTCTCTCTCTCATATATCATTCTATCTATCTCTCTCTCTCACACACTTGAACTGTCATTGAGAGGATAAAGGAAAGTATGCCAGCCCACCATGAGAGCACAGTGATTGAGCCATGCTCCATAACAGGGATAATGGAAATGGACGCCACAGAAACAGTTGTCTGCTTTAGAATGAACAGCTGACACCCGTTTCCTCTGTTCAATGTATTCCCAGCAGGTAGTGAGTTAGACCACACAGACCCTGAAATGACTTTGCAACCTCCTCCAACATGGGCAACTGACGTTGTGAAAAAAGTATAAAGCTTATTAATGCATTTTTCAAATTTGATCATACTGTATTTGCAAAACACTTTTGGAATACGGACAGAACTCGCACTAAGGCTAAACTTCTAATCTACTTGTAGGCCTATTGCCGAATTTAAACTACAAAGGAAACGTTTTGTATGGGCCTTGTTGGGGTGTTGGGTGGGTGGGGGTGGCATCATGCATGGTTTGGCAGCTGAACAAACTAGTAAAGAAGCAACATAGTATGTGTGTTTACATGTTTAAATACCTCATGGGCATCGAAACCATGTTGTTCTGTAATCTTCCTAAATCATCCATAACCATTATACATAAAGAAGGGCCCTCATTTCTGTGGACTCCCAACATTAAATAACATGCCATTTGAAAATGTTTAATGTCTGAGGATTTCTAAGACAATTTTATATATCACTTTTTTAAATACAATCCAGTCCAGTCTAACTTATTGCAAGAGACGTTATTGATATATTAACAATAGTATGGTAAGAATATGTAGGCTATAGGCTGAAATACTAATCCATATTCCAAACATACACATTACATAAAAAAAAAGCCAAAACAGAATCTACAACTGTCAACCTCCTCCACTACATAAATTAGGATTTAAAATAATAAGTTAATAAACTTCGAAAATAATCGTGCTGTGTAGGAAGTAAACCCGTAGCCTACATCATGCGCACTAGAATTTCTTTTTTTAATGTTTTTTTTTTTACTCACCTTTCCAAAGATGCGCGTCGTACACTCCACACTTGAACCTCCGATGTTTTGACGAAGATGTCGCTTTGGTGCTCCTTTAAAGAAAGAGGGGGCTAAGAAAAAAACTGCAGGATATGATCCAAACTCTTACGCTTCTAATAACAATGACCTCACCAAGGAATTTGCAAGCTGTCGTTGTGAAGTTCTCATTAGCTTTTAAACGGGAGGTAATATAATCTCAGGTAAAACCTCGGCATTTTTAGCATTTGTAAACAAAGGACTCTGAAACATTATTCATTTATGACAACTGGGTAAAATAATTTGTAGTTCAAGGGAAAACTTTAACCAATACCAGGGCAGCAAGCCTACCTGCATATTAACGGAAACCCTAAGACACTTCGTTTGTTATCATTCATGTCCTTTAATGACGAATTTTCGAATTATTTTTAAAGTGATGACAGAATGACGTGTCACTCTAAAACAGAGCTAAAGGGTTTTAAAATGCAGCTTTCAAACTTACTCTGCTTCAGTAAATTATTGCATTAGTAATGATTTACTACCATACGTTATATAAACATTGTGTAAATGAGAAAGATCAAATAATTCCTGAATCTTTTCACTCACACTTCAGCAGTATCTCTTATCAGCAGTATATAAATAAGGCTACTTTATAGACTGCAAATAACACTCAATTGGTGGGCGTCTCTGGGGGCAACAAGCCCCACTGCTGATGGGGGTGTTAAGTTTGGATTTTCCAGTCCCCCAAGGATTAACTGTCCCAAGGGCATGATAGAAACCTGGGCAGACAACTGAACTTCTGTTCAGCTTCACTAAGCCCGGTATCATTTAAAGGTAAGTATCCAAAAAGTGTTGGACTTAACATAGTCCGTTTTGTCATGCTCTGGGGTATTTTACTAGAGCTTTTGGGGGAAATTACCTGACCAAGAGTTCCAGACTCCAGCTTTCTACACACACAAACACAACGATCTTTATTTATATTTTGTGCATTTATGAATATCATTGTTTTTTCCCATCTGGACCCAGTTACAGATGACGGATAACCTCTCTGTCCAAGTTAAGGAACATTGACCTCAAAGGGAGAGCACTTGAATTGTCTCTGTAGTGTTTTATAGCTGTCGAGGTTTCCCCCTTAGACCAAAAATATGTGAGTAGAGCTTATTCTGATTTGTTTGCTGTAGAGAAGGCCGAACGGAACGCTGATGCACTGATCTGGTTACTGTCTTCGCGCGCGCAGTACACACACACACACACGCACGCACGCACGCACGCACAGTGCTGAAGTATGTTTTACTTAAAATAAACAAGCACTAGTTACTGCAATACAGTATGCTGTTACTAGCATACTTAACAAGTGACAAGGTAATCCTAATTACATTCAATGAGTCTGCAATTATTACAGCCCAAAGGGCTGCCAACAGTAAGCTCTAACTCCATCTGCAGTAAGGAAGATACAAACTTAAAGATTTAATGACTCATTATGGGAGGCTCAAAAGTATGTGATTGTGTTAATTTAAAACACTTTTCTCTTCCAGTTTGACACAATGACAACTTTTTTTTTTATCTTACTGGCAAAAATGATTGAAATGTGAATTTGGCTGTCGATATGATACGCGTGGTACATAGGAGACAGTGTTAGCCATGCCATTTAGAATACCTGCCCAGTTCCAGACTAGTGGAGGCTGAGAGGCTGCCAAACGATGGCGAACTCGGTTATGAATCCAGTCTAGGAAGGATCAAAGGGACAAGAGCAAGGGGGATCGAGGGAGAAGGAAACAGCTCAATTACTAGGTAGAGAGGAAGAAGTAATGATCCAACAGATGGGATGGGATAGACTTGTAAAATAGAGACATACCGCTAGAGACCTAGCCACCTCAATATCCAACCCCACTTCCAGCTATTATTCCTGTCCTTTCGTGGCTACAAGAATTCTTGGAAGAGCACTGTAACATGCAACCGTATTACGATCAAATACCTACGATCAAATACCTTCTCCATGTGAGAGAAGTCAGTCAAATAAACGGATTTTCTGCACCCACAGTGCTCCTGCAAAGGGAAAGCGTCTGCATCCTAACATAATCTGATCTCATGAAGGGGAATTCTGAAGTCCATCTGGGGATCAAACGGCAGACTACGCAACGGCAGGTCTGAAAGGAGTTAGGAAGCCAGGGGTGATGAAAATCATTGGGACGATCCAGGAGGCCAAGAATGAGGAAAGGGTTTTCACAACTCCTTCCTAATCCTAACCAGCCTTTATGCAAAGCTCTGGATCGGGGAATCTGTGCAGCTTCTCAGCTCCATTCTAACATCACACGCAGCTGTATGTATAAGGCTAGAAGGTTGAATAAGGAGAGCATTTCAGTGGAAGGTTTAGTCGAAAGCACAGGCTTTCTGTTTATTGACGATTGCACAAACATGAGGAGGAGGAAATATTTACAGAGATGTAAACAGTCACCTGCAACACTGAGAAACAGGGGCAGCACAGTGTGTCACTCTGGCAAACACGCACAAACACACACACACACACACACACACACACACACACACACACACACACACACTTGCAGTATAAAGACAGATTGGATGGTCGAAAACCAAAGTACAACAAGCCACTTGGTTAGCTACTATACTTCAGAATTATTCCATTATGGTCAAAGCCATTCAGAAGTTACCATTCAAGTGCAGAGATAGAATACATACTGTCACAGCAGAACAGGCAAATACTGTATAGGTTGGCTATAGGGGCCTTTTGCTGGCAACACACCATGTTAAGTGCCAGTCAAAGAACAGTAATGCAACACAGGTCTGTTTGATTTTCATGGATCAAGATTAATGTCATGGAAAATGAATGAGACAGATCAATGTTAGAAGCTGTGGGCTACCAATTAGCCTTTCCTTCCTCCAACATGGCATTGCAATATGTGATGAATCCAACTTTTTTACAGATAGAATATGATTTATAGGTAATTTTACCGTCATTATTATAATCAAGAGTAAGTGTTAATGAGGAAAAGACATCCCAGTCTCAACTGATGAATTATGAAATCCTAAAGCAGCAATTATATATTATGACAACAATTCACGAGACCATCAGAAGCAAACTATTCTCAAACGAGTGCAAATGTTAAATTTTTTAACGCAACAATTCTATTTTGTCATGAACAAAACAAAGAACCAAAGGTATAAAATGGAGGTAAAAAGTATAATTTCCTGTACAATAAGGTGTCAAGAGGCATGCCTGATAAATAAGAAAAAAAAAAGAAAAGACAAACCCATGCTCGGTCATAAGTTCCTGCTCAGCAGGAGATAACACAGTGAAAGGAGAGAGGAGGCAGGGCCACTGCCAACCCACCCTGTCTCCACATATTTACACCATATCTTCATATCTCTGGTCTGGTCCATTCCTAACCTTCACTCCTCTTTCTCTATCCCTCCCCCTTGGTTCTTCGGTCCCCCTATCACTCTGCCTTCTGCCATGGTGTCTGACTGCATCCGTCCCCATCAACATTGCGTTGCCTGGCCAGTGCCCTGTCAACACTTCCTGTTCCACCAGATTAACAGCTGTCGCTCGTCTCACACCAGGAACAGGGCCAGGCCCTAAATGAACTAGCACAGTGGCCCAATGGGGGATAATCTCAAGTCAGACGACTCTATTTATTTGAAATACGCAAGGACCAGCGCACCTATCATTGTACAATCGTATTGTCTGTCTTTATATAATAACACTATGTATTCTGCTTTACATGAACAAATCCAGTCATTAGTTAGGGGAGTTATGTAATCGACGAGAACATCCCAACAGTGTTCATACGAATCAGGAGCAAGGTCTCATTCATATCATTTTGAAAAATCATGTGTATCAAACATACATTTGATGATTGGTCTAACATTACGTTCAATAAGCTAAATGTATATCAACATTGTCACTGTTCAATAGAAATCTATGCATTAAGAAACACACACCCAATATCAAAATTGAATGTAAATGTGTACCAGTATGACAACTCGGATGTAGCAAAAGTAATGGAACTATGTTGCAAAAACGACAGAAAAATTGAGATTGTTCATCCTCACAAAATGTCAAATGCAAAGCAAAATGGCACTACCATTCACCGTTTTAGATTTTGGATCTCCTTTATACCAACAGCCCTTGGTCCAGCTGAGCACAACATCACGTTCTATAATAAGCAGACAGATCCCTCTCAAAGTCACAGTCAAAGGTCATTGGGAGAAATCCAACACGTGTGACAGGTTACAGTGAACCAGTGGCACTACATTGTCACTTTCCAACTAAAGCCAAACACTGACAAGTCATTGTCCAGGGAGAAATATATTGCCACCTTCTGGACGGAGGAGTGTATTGTTTTTACTACATAGACTGGCTAATCTTAATCCTGAATGCTTCCTCTATTGCCTGGCCTCAAAACTACAGTAAGCCAGAGGGTTCATGCCCTATTTTCCTAGAGTTGATAGGCACTTGATTGTAACTGAATGCACAGTAAGATAGAGCCACTGAAGGAGCCTGCGTCTGACCACACTTCCTCACCCCGAGAGGGAACCAAAGGAAAGCAGCAGCACTCAGGGTCCAAAGCAAAAGAGAAACGATACCTCTCTGTCAGACCTCGCATCGTCACACAGGTAGAAATGACCATTTGGCATGCACGTCAGTTCAAACATTTACCTTGTGAGACACACAAACAAATATCGGCTAGCGGGTTACGTTTGACTTCAGTTGAGAGAAAAGCCCATGCTGCCAGACTTTTCTTCTGCTATGCTACAGTGAGGTGATCGGCGTGCGGCCCCGTTGCGAGACTTTCCAAACGAACAAATAAATAGACTATGTAAACAGAAGTGACAGGTGACAACGGGAATGGAATGAGGTAGAGACGGGGTTAGCCACGAGGAAAAGGTGAAGGAGAAAGAACGATGTGCCAATGAGTGAGGAGGTGTCGAGAGGAGGCGCGGCGCCCGGCAGCAAGAAGGAAGAGCGAGAGATATAAGAAGAGTGAGATGGAGAGAGAGAGAGAGAGAGAGAGAGAGAGAGAGAGAGAGAGAGAGGGCCAGTCTGTAGCTCCGTCTCTTCGCCCGTGCGCGGGGCCGGTGGGCGGTTGTCTGGGGCCCTGGGCTGAGCCTCCGCTCCTGCTCACATTCGCAGGCGGTGGGGGTCCGTGAAGGGGGGCTCCGAGTCGTCCATGGGCAGCACCAGGCGGGTGCCCCTCATCACCATCTCGTGGTACGTCAGCTCTCGGTCCAGCTCCTCCACGGAGGCGGAGGCCCGGGCGGGTCCCACGGGGCCGCCGCTGGTGTGGGCGCCGCTGGCGTCCGTGCTGATGGTCATGTCGCCGTAGGTTAGGCTGATGTCGCCGTCCGCCAGGATGAGGTCTGAGTCGTCGTCCCTCAGCTGGCACTCGTTCTGGTGACACAGAAGGAATTCGGGGGGGGAGAGAGAAATTATTTCTATGTCAATGCCAAATAAAACAAGGTCAACACATCAGGCAATATTTGTATCTGTAAATGATCTGTTAAACTCGACGATTCGATCAAAGGAGCCTGATTCAACTGCCAATCTCAAACTCAAATCGTTAAAAAAGCTGGATATGAAACAAGGATCGATCCATTCCGGCTATTAGTTGCTGAATGTCTGATTATACATAGATTTGCTTGGTTTCTCCCGATATACCATGATATATAGCATATTTCGGTATAAATATCCACCTACTTGTTCGGAATTCACCCCTATGTGACTATTTATCTCAGGCAGTTACGGGGAGCGCCCTTGCTCGCAGTTCAGCAAGGTCCTTTAAGTCCAGCTAATGCTGATCTCTGTTCTCCATTGAGTGTGTGTGTGTATGTCTGTGACTTACGTGAGCTTATTCTGTTATCAGAACTAAATTCGCCATAGGCTGTACGCACATATTATTTAGATAATAATACTCTTTAATAAAAGATTGTTGAGGCTGACCTCTGTTCTCCGTTGTGTGTGTATGTATGTCCGTGACTTACGTGAGGTCATTATGTTATCAGCTCTAAATTTGCCAAAGATCGTACGCTCATATTGTTTAATTCTCATTACCGTTAATACAAAATTGCAAAATAACTGGTGTTTTTGATCAATCTCCTTCGAGTGTGTGAATAAATCGAATTCGAATGGTCGAATCAGACTCCACTATGCAAATTCTTAGTCAAGGACACCCCTAATCATCACTGCTATTACATCTGAGTCAGTCCATACAATGTTCATAAAGGTAACTGCTACTAGACTTGATCCTACAGGGGCCTCCGTGGGGAAAGTGGCTGACCTCGTAGGCCTGTGGGCTGGTGAGGCAGCGGGCCAGGGGTCCACAGCAGGCAGGCAGGGTGGCTGTGAGAGGGGGGCCGCTGTGGGTGAGGATGGGCTTCAGGTAGCTGGCGGGCTCCGGTTAAGGCTCGAACAGGTCACTCGGTGATAACGCTGTGACTAAATGACTCTCCAGCCTAGCATCTGTGTCATGTTAAATTAACGTTTTAAACCTTTATGATTCACTCAATATCAAAGTGCTATACAAATACATTTGCTTAGAAGTATGAACTCTGAGTACATGAGGAAGACAAGCACACAGTATACTGGAAGGCAATTATTGTATCCTGTGAATTCTTGGTGGTTTAAGTTCCCTCGACTGTCTCTCACTATAGACACAACACATCAAAGGATACTTGTGGTCAAAGGTGTACCAGATCCTGAACAGCCAGGCACTCTCCTGCTTGGTGCTCCTTCTCTCAGAGTCCTCTGCCACACTTACCTGAGGACAAACACGGATAAACTATTTTATTAACAGTTCCACCAGTCAGATGGGGCGAAAGCCAAAACCTAAAGGGAGTCGTAGTTTGTCATCCGTTCTACTCACAGAGTTATCTTGGTCGGCATCCACTCCAACTCTGTGGAAAGAAAATGAAATATTGAACGTATAAAAAGGGCTGTCCAGGGGAAGTATAATACCATATATACATACAAACGGAACTTAACCTCCAGACGAGTAACTCAACCTCTGGACTTTGACCCCCCCCCCCCCCCACCAGCCCCCCGCCCAGTCATTACCGAATGTGTTGGCAGGAGAGCATCTGGGTGGTGCCCCCTCCACAGACCCACACGGTGAAGAACACCACCAGCAGGGTGGTGGTGAACATCATTTGGCGGGCGAACGTAGCCGTGTCCCTGATCGACAGGGCAAAGGTCATTGCCCCACGCAGACCTGGAGAACACAGCTAGTTATTTGTCTGTCCGTTTAATACGAATGACTTTGTTCTCGTGGTGTGGGAACATAAAAGCTATCAGCAATGCCTCAAACACCACCACATCTCACAACCAAAGCCCACTCTCTGATTAGATCTCACTTGATTTCCCCTCTGTGACGACCTCTCTGTCCCAATACCCACCAGCAAACATCATCATGTGTTGGAAGTTGGAGCGGATCTTGTTCCGTCGCCCCAAGTTGAGGAGGAAGGAGAGGGGGTAGATATTAGCTGCCCTGCCCAGGAACACTGCCAGCTAGGAGGGGATGTGGTCAAGGGAAACCCAAAGCTGCCGTAGCAGCAGAGAAACATTGGACAGCCTAAACACTAGTCACACTATTGATAAAGGTTTTGAGCTATGTTTTCATTCAAAACAAAAACTACTACAATAAATATTGTTACACATTAAACTATAGGTAGTTTGACAGAGATTAGGCCTTTTTATAATTATAAAGCAAATATGAATTGAATGCATTAAAAATGAATACATTAATATAATCAAATGCATATATTCTGTGGTTAACACTAGAAATACTCACTACACCCTGAAATACATTAGTCATAGCGATGTATGGTTATTACATTGACTATGTACCAGGCAGTTAATGTCAGGATACGAAAGCGCCGATGATGAAGATGGGGTTGAAGACGTGGTTCTGGAAGGTGAACAGCGTCAGGCCCATGTAGGAGAAGATGAAGTTCTCTGCCAAGAAGTTCAGCAGCTCAAAAAGCTGCAGTGAAAACAACAACACAACACCCACGTTTGTGTTCAGGCCAATCACTTTACAGGCTGACATGGTGCACGATATGTCCCCCCAAAAAAACGTTAACCACATGGTGAGTGCCATTTTGGCCTTGATCTCCACTACACAGTTCCCTTTACAGCATGGTTTGGGCGGGTTTGTTCCCTGTTCCTTGCTGACCTGTTTGGTCCTTTCCTGCGACTCAGGGGACAGGTTGTTGAAAGTGTAGTGGGCCTGGGTGATCCCACAGAACAGCACCGCCACCACACCTACGGCAGGGAGTGAGGAGAGGAAAAAACAGACACGCCCCGCAGGTCAACACAACTAAACCCGGCCATTTTGACAAAGGTTCAGAAAAGCCAGGAATAAAAACACATTGTGTGTCACCTGTGAAGCCACAGGCCTCAGCCAGTAAGAATGTGCTCCAAGACATCAGGAAAAAGAGAGCCGTCTCCAGCAGTGGAAAGTCCCTGAGCTTGGTGAACTTAGTCACGTGGGGAAAAGGGCTGTTAAGAAAGACATCACTGTTCAAACAAGCGCTCCAATTAACTGCATGCTATTTGGTCATGAATCCTATTCTGTGGTGCGCCTGGGCCATGCATGTTCTGAAGGTCGGTGGAAGGTCGCAGCACACAGGAGAAAGGATATGAGTGCGGTAACGATGCCGGTGGCCACGCCTAGGGCAAAGGAGCCACTGAACACCCCCAGGAAGACGCCAAGGGACTTCAACATGGCCATTCCCTCAAAGGTGTGGCTGTTGTCCCCCACAGGCTGGTAGGCAACTATGGACCTGAAGAATACCCACAGACACACACTTACCAACTTGTTCAAAGATATATACGTTACAAACACGTGTATGTAACATTAAAGCAAAAAGGCAGAGATGAAAAGTTAATGGTCAGAAGAATTATATAACTTGTTGATAGTAAATCATAAATACAATACAATATAGACTAGAGCCCGACCGGCAGAAAGGATTTTTTGGGGGCAATACCGATACCGATAGTATCTGTGCTAAATAAATTATATGTTATTTCTGTGTATTATAGAGATTTATTTTTTTTATCCCTCAAATGTGGTTATCAAACACTTGTGGCAAAGATATGTAAGTTTAAATGTTTATGTTTGATTGTTTGATTGTTTTATGTCTGTTCGAATGTTTTATGCTGATGTTTTCCTCTTGACGAGGGCTCCATCGTAAAATAGCTATCTATCTCAATCGGGCTCACCTGGTTAAATAAGGGAATCGAAAAATAAAATACAATTTAAAAAGTGGCAGATATTAAATCGGTCGGGCCTATGGATATAGACCTATCCAATTGAGCAATTCTAGGGTCTAATACCTAACCCATGGCTGAAGAAATGCAAGATATGTGTGCCAGAAGTGAAAGGGACACCCATATTAAAGGTGCAGTAAGCAAGTCTAGACAATTGGGCAAAAATGAGCAAGATTATGATTCACGACAGCCCAAAAAGCCAACCTACTAGTCTCTGATCTCCTAAGCCCTTCCCTTCAAATGGTGTTTACACATGCCTGCACTCTCCCTGACCTGAGTGAGCTTGAGTGACGCTGGGTCGAAATGCTCCGATACAGCCATGTTTTTCAATCAGGAGAGTGCATGCGAGGTGACAGGCAGGTAGTCACGCCTCCATGCAACAACTGCCCTGATTGGTTAGGGATTGCCGGGCTTTAAAATATTTTTGAGAGGCTGAAAACAGGGCCTAGGGCACTGCTCATAGAGAGCTCATATTCTCTAAGAGCATTTGATTTATTAATATCTGTTAGGAGGTAGGTTATAAATGTACGAATTTTTTTGAACTGTAATTTTTTTGCTAGAAAATTGAACTTACAGACCGCATCTTTAAGCAAACACGTCTTTGCCAGCTATGAAAGGAGAATAAATCCACCAGAAAGCCTAACTCTATCAAGTATTTAGGCACTCACGGCCTGCTTCTATTCATGACAATCTTGTAAAGGAGATTACAAGACTCCAGCTCCACAGCTGGAAGGCTGAATGGGTGGAGACTTAGTCAGAGATTGTGTGGGTAAAGCAGGAGATACAGATAAGCAGGCCAGGGGTAGGAGTAACAGAACATCACCGTGCTAAACGGATTCGTCCACACACGCCCACCACCCAAGGCAGCAAAACACAACAATTTCACCAAAGATCTTGAAGATAAAGACAGGCCCCATTTTTCCCCTGTGGAATTATCCTATTTGGAAGTCGCCTAAAAATGCTCAACTCTCCTGCTTGAAGTTAACATTATTCTACATAAATAGAATTTCACTTTTGTATTACTCGACTGGTTAAAGCATTCTCAGAACTGTGCTATTTTCAAGGAATGGAGGAAATTGAGGAACTAGGCACCACCATCCCTGATAAACAGGTCTTTAGCAAACAGCTGAAGTGAAACGGCTGGTTGTTTGCTGGGCACAAAGTCACCGCAAAGTCACACTCCGTTAGAAGGCTTCACATAGCACACCCGTTGAAAGGCGTTCCCTGAGTCTCTGCCATTCCCGTTGCCCAGTGACTGGCGCTTCCAGGGGCAGAGTGAGGCTCACTCTGACGAGCATAGTAAACTATGATTCTGCAAACAATCACAGGGTTCAGTAGGGGTGGGGGGGGTGGGGGGGAATAAACTGTTAGCGGTTACCTTATGTTGTTCTCACACATTCCAAACTGTTAATGAAAAACTGCCATTGGTTTAGTTAACAAGGTCATTGAATGCCAAGCAACACTAAATGGGTGTTTACACGTCTGTGTGTATCCCCCGACACATCCAACATCTACGGCCCTAAATTAGTTCAGAGTACTGGCTGACTCATTAAAGCTGGGCTTTGTTAGTTTGCATCAGCCCCCCGCAGGGAGCCAGACAGCCAGACAGAGGGGAGGGGGGGGTGTTAAAGGAAGGGGGAGGCGGAGGACTCACGAGGACAGCACCACAGCCACGGCGTCGTTGAGGACGCTCTCCCCAAACAGCAGGGCATACAGGTCCACATCCACGTGCAGCTCGTTGAAGATGGCCAGCACGGTCACTAAAACACACACAGCAAGGACCCTGAAGTCATCCCATCGCTGTCTGTGTAAAAGGACCCGGACTCCATCCAACAGTACTACCTGGAACGTTCCCATGTTATGTGCTTATTATTTAAAAACAAATGGTAACATGAACCCTCAGTTGAAGGATGTTTAAATGACCCACACCACCACTCACACCTCCAGTGACCCCTGTGCTGTGCCGTTTCCTACCTGGGTCAGTGGCCGACACAATAGCTCCAAAGAACAGGCAGTCGGTGAAGAAGAAGTCCTCGTCCAGCTGTCCCACCTGCTTCATCAGCATGACGCAGCCGTACATCAGCGACCTGCAGGACGACACAACATTACAGTCAAGTCACCTGCAGTCAGCAATGCACAGCCAACCTTTACCTGTAACTTTTCCTATGCCGTTAGCTGTGATATTTTCTCTTTCCCCTATAACGATTCCTTTTCCTGTTTGACATTAGTTATGATAAATAAACGTCATGTTAAAAAACCTTCATGAGACCAATATGAACCGTGTGAAGTGCATACCTTTGCCTGATGTCCTGCTGCAGTTTCTTCTAAAACTCAACAAATAATATGCTGGCTGTGTATATGATCTTCCACCCTTGGCTATGAATGAGCACTTACCCAATTAAAAAGCAAGACACGACTGTTCCCATGAACGCGTAGGCAAGGATGGATCCCATGTTCCTAAAGAAATGTCTCTGAAAAGCAGAGTGGACAGAAAAAGCAGTGGGTGTATAGTCTACGTTACCATTTGGATCTCGCCCCCATTATCCTCCATAGACAGTTTGGCAGTACTGGCAGCATACAGACTGGAAGTGTACAACCTTACCCTTTTAAGGCTGTAGCCAGCATGAAAGATGATGGGGGGAAGAAGAATATTGAAGAACACTTCTGGGTCGAAGGTCACCTGAGGCAAAAGAAAACAACTGCTGATTACACAGAAAAACGAACATAAGAAATAAACAATCTGCTTTACAACACACATACAGGAGATTGGGAAAAAATGAATTATGACAAAATTATACAGTGAAGAATGGTTTTGGATGTTGCATCGTCAATAAAAGACGCATTTGGAACAGGTGGCTTGTCAAATCAGGCAAGCTCAATTAGTCAAAATATCTTTTGAGAGTCAAACCTACAAAATAATGGGCACTATTTTTTAACTCCAATCAAATGACAGTATTTGGAAGCATAAAAAATGCTTTATATTTGTCTGTAATTCAAGCTGACTGATGTTAAGCTAGGTTATGTGGTGAATTATGAACCATTCAAATGCTGTAACTTAACCAAATAAATCTTCATTTTCTGTGACAATCAATTCAGACGGCGTAAGTGAGTGTAGAGGAGTGAGTAGAGGAGAGAATGTTACGGCAGGAAGGAAATCAGATTGACAGATAAAATCCCCAGCAAAGAACTACAATACACATATCTACAGATAGTGAATTTTTCCTCAAACTGAACCCAAAATATATATATTTTTTTATGTGAAACGGTCAGAAAGTTTACACCACAACACAATGAAAATGGCATGATCGTCTTGGTCTACTTTGAGTACCTTGCGCAGCATCTCGTTGTCCTGAACGTCGTGAACCTGGTCGGCGTTGATCTCCCCCTTCAGAGTGTACTCGTAGAACTTGTTGCTGACGTTGACCAGCAGCGTGGCCGGGCTGGCGTTCACATGGCAGCTCAGAGTGGCGTTGCTGATGTCCCGGGGCACGTGGATCCCATAGCGCAGCACCACACCTACCAGTACACCTGGAATAGAGGGAAAACATTGTGACATTAGGTTTTCTAACTAACGTTACTTCCTGACGTGGCTAGGATATGGAGGGCTGGGACTCTAGAATACATCCATGACAAAATGTTTCTTTGACTAGATGGTGTAGACAGTGCACCCTTGGCATAGGAACTGTATTTGCACAAGCATTGTGTAGAAGTGGTGTGAACACTGGCTCACCCATGCATGTCAACCTGATGATGGACAGCTCCTATGCACCCGGGTTAGACAGGCCTTATGAGCCTTGCTAACCTAATGAACAACATCAATAGATACTACTTATCACATCTCAAAATATATAACATGCAATCTGGCGCAGCGGGTTAACAATCATACAATGGTACGACCATGCGAAATAACAGTGATGATGACATCATAGTCAGCTGGGGCTTCTCACCATAAATCATCGCCAGTCCCGTTTCGTGCAAAAACCTGAATCGTCTGTGTTTGAATAGCCAAATGGTTAAAATGGTTAGGGTGAGGAGCATGATGAAGATCAGCAGATCGGCACTATCTTGCCTATGGCTTTCTTCAGCCTTCTTCTCTGTAACGATGTTCTCCATTGCACTGTCTTCTTCTGATGATGCTCTGCAAACACAGATGCAGAAAGGCAGGCTCACGAGAATGAACAGCCAAAATGTTTTCGATGCCATTCTAACACTGTTAATATTCTGTTTTAACCCCATTTTGACGGGACCTTTCTACGCTATATGCTATGTCGACGAAAATTTCAAGTCTCTTCTGTCATGTAATTTTGTGCAATCTTTGGAGGGAGAAAGAAAGCCAACTTTGGCCCGGAAGTGAAAGTACATGTTCTAGAAGGCGCATACTAATTTCAAATTAAAAGTTTTTATATCGGTGTTATCTTTATTGTTATTAAATATGCTGAACACATTGGTCCATGATCCTTTGAACAGTGTCTAATGAAATTGCTACATGCCGATTTGCACAGTGGTTGATCAAAAATATTTGTCCATCACATCTGTCTGCGCCTCACTGGCTTTTTTCTTTAGCTGCGTTCGTCCACGGTGTGACGAACTGACAGTGGTGTGCAAGTACTACAGTCCACAAATCGCTCTTGTTTTGGTTGGAGCTCGACTATAGCTAGCTAGCTGGAATGCAAAGCTAACTTTAGTACTGCTTCTTGGTCGATGTGTTCCGGTGTATTACTGACATTTATTTTTTCAGTATAGTTGTTGATTGTTCGTAATAACCTATAATGCAGAGTAAAAAGACAAAGATTACCTCCAAATTAAAAGGTAAGCTAACACTTGGCTGCTAACATTACGGCTAGTACTAGTACCTGCAGGGCTAGCACAAGCAAATCTAGCAAAAAGCATTGAAATGCTATTCAGATCAAATCTAGTTACGGGTAACGTTAGCTGTTGCATATGTATTTATATTTCTCGGAGGTCAATCGTTTACCAGTTATACGTGTATAATGTGCATAATGTTAACGTTAGCCTGGTACCGACTTACCTTAGACTATTTGTCAAAATAATTTAACTGTATTGCTAGTTAGCCAGCTAGCGTTATGAAACTTATGCTCGTGCAGCATATCCTTAGATCATGTGAATTCTATGTCGAATACAGTGGGGAAGGTTGGCTCGAAAAATAAAGAAGATGCACCGCATGAGTTGGAGGGTCAATTTGTTCTTCGGCTGCCCATGGTAAGGAACCAGACGGTCATCTTTAAAAGCTAGCTACCATGCAACTAACCCTTGGAAACCAAGTACTATCTCCTGAGTTTGATGATGAGTCTGCATCTCAGATAATGTATTTAACGTTACTTACGTACTGTTTAATGTCACTGACACTATTTTCTTTCGAAGGAGTATGCATCGACAGTGAGAAGGATTGCCCAGTCCAGTAGCATGAACCTCAAAGATAGACTTACGATCGAGTTGCATGGTAAGCCAAAACCCATCTAGGTTATAGCTGAGTGTTGGTAAATAATTGGATTCTGACTATACTATTTGATTGTATTATGTTATAAATAAGACCTTTGTTTGGATCCTCTGAATATTTTATATAACAGCTTATATGTGGACGCTACTTAGGCGGGGTCTGTCAAAATCAATTGAGCTAGCTTTTTAACCCACAAAATAGGAAATGTATAGGATACCAATAGCCGCTAAACCATTCACACGTGAGTGAGTTAATTGGGTATGTTCATTATGCAAGAAATGTCTAGTTACCTTAGAGTTGAGTGAAAACAACATATACACTTGTGAAAACGATAGAATGCAAGTTGTAGTATTTGCACAGGAATCCTCTGACCTCAGACCAACAAAGAAGGCAAATTGCTTTCTAACTTCAAACTCACTCGATCAACATTCTGTCTGCGTATCTCTTCCTCCAGCGGATGGGCGCCATGGCATTGTGCGTGTGGACCGTGTCCCTCTAGCCTGCAAACTTGTGGATCTGCCCTGCATCCTGGAATCTCTGAAAACAGTGGACAAGAAGACTTTCTACAAGACTGCTGATGTCTGTCAGGTAGGACCGGGCGAAGAAGAAAACCAAGGAATGTGCACCTGGTCTTGGGGGAAAGGGAAGACTGCCCTTCACAATTGCTTATGAGCAGTCTGTATGTAATCTGGGTTGCTGGCTGAATAGTGCAATACATTATGTTACATTGCTGTAATTGAGCAGTTGCTTTTATCCTATATGACTTGCATACATTTATAACAATGCTATGACAGTGTAGATTAAATGTAGCTTTGCCCATCGTTTAAATCCAATCCCCCCTCAAGTGGGAATGTACGCCCTGCAATATCAGCGTACCCTACCCTTAGCTAAACCTGGTTGTCTTGAACCAGCTCGATTAACTTTGATGTGCATGTCCTACTCGGCGGTCTAGATGCTGGTGTGTACACTCGATGGAGACCTTTACCCCCCACTAGAGGAGCCCACAGGTAGCACGGATCCCAAGAACAAGAAGAAGGACAAAGACAAGGACAAGAACAAGAAGTTTGTGTGGAACCACGGCAGTAAGTGTCTCTACACGCTCCATCAGAAGCGCACACGCGCTATAAAAAAATGCTGTGTGTTGCGCTTGAAGCTGTTACAGCTGAAACGTAAAACATTGTTGATGCAAGTACTTTAGTGTGCTCCCTCCAGAGTAGACTGAGATGCCTCACCCTCAAATCTAAATATTTTGGTCTCCAGTCACCTGCCCTCTGAAGAACACGCGCAAGAGAAGATTTAGGAAGACGGCGAAAAAGAAGGTACTGGCATTTTTACTTCCCCCTTCGGGCAGGTTTCTGTGCTCCATTATCTTTTGAGCAAGTTCTCGTGATGAAGGTGCCATCATCTTTCCCAGACTTCATTTCAACAACGCATTTACATTCCTTAAAGAAGAACTGCGTTGCAAGGGGAAAAAAACTAAGATTTACATATAAATAAAGCCTTTCCATCTTCGTTGGCCCCAAAGGCATGCAAGAAAGCAATTTTACCACAGCGTTGATCAAAGTGAATAAGACTGCGGGAGAGGGAGGGTTCTGCTTTGTCTTTTCTAATAAATCTTGAAGGTGCAGATGGACATTGATTTGGCTCTTTCTGGTTTTAATCACTAATGTGTTTGCTGGCATATGGCCAGCCTCTGCCTTTATTGTGTGGTTGTGGATTGTGTGGTTGTGTTTGCATTTGTTTGTGTGTGCGTGTGTGTTTGGTATGCGGACAGCAGAAAGCCATAGCTCTGCATCTAACCCCATTTCTCTTCCAGTACATCGAGTCTCCTGACGTGGAGAAAGAGGTGAAGAGATTGCTCAGCACAGACGCCGAAGCTGTCGGTGTCCGTATCCTTTAACGCGTGCACACAGACTTCCTTCCCTCCATCGCCCTGCATAGTGGGCTACAACAAACACACACACACACACACACACACACACTTCAAACATTACAGGCAGTATATATGCAGAAGAATATTTGAACCCCAGAGGGGGCCCTTGCACTGTCTAGACTCACCTGACTTGCCAACATCTAATTTCCTAATGTGAGCGATGGGCACTTAACAAGCAGCCCATTAGCGCTCTAATGAAACTCTAAACTTGGCTGACAGAATAGGAGCAGGGCAGGGGCATTCTGGGTACTGCCAGCATGCTAATTTAAGTCAAAGAGCGCTGCACTGTAGCGGTTGCTCAAAAGTCATACCAATAAAGACTTTTTTTTTTTATTACAGTACAAACAAAAATCCATTTCACTCGACCCCTTGTACCCTTCACGCGGTTTAATTTAACGCCAGAGAACGGCTTTAATAGAAAGTGTGACCTTTAAAGCAAATAGCAAGCCGCCTTTCTCGCCGTTGATGCGGAGCACGGTGTTGGACCTGGTCTGGGTGCGTTGAGTGGGTTGGCCTTAACCCGCTGTGTTTAGGGTGGGAGGTGATAGCGGAGGACGAGACCAAGGAGGCTGACAACCACGGCACCCTGGCCAACCTGGACTCCTCCCCTGGCACCTCGGGCCATAAGATGGGCCATGGGTCCTCCGGTAACGACACACTGCACCGTCTACGGGCTGTAAGGTCCCGCGACACATACACACACACACACACACACACACACACAGAGAAGACCTCCACCTCACACGGCTCATTTACGGTTCCTATGTGGACACATGTTAACGTGTCGGAGCAGCTCGGGGGTGAGTTTCTCGGGAGCCGGGTGGGGATAGGTGTTTGGATTTGACCGCGCGCTGTCGCCCTGTCGGAGCAGCCCAACGCGACGAGCTGCGGGAGATCTTCAACGACATCAGCAGCAGCAGCGAGGACGAGGAGGACGAGGGGGACCGGCACGAGGAGGACGACGACCTCAACATCATGGACACCGAGGACGACCTGGTGAGGCAGCTCCAGGACAAGCTGAACGTGAGCGACGCGGCCCGCGACGAGAGCGACGGAAACAGCCAGATAGGTGAGGGGCCGCGGGGGGGAGGACGGGGGGGGGGGCGTACATATTCACCAGTGCTGGTGTTCTCACCACTGTCTAGGCGGAAAGAGGCCTGTGGAGTGCGCTGTTCAAACGGGCCGGTTTTTCTCGTTGGCGATTCTTGTGACTTTTTCAAGGCAGGCAGGCAGGCAGGCAGGCAGGCAGGCAGGCAGGCAGGCAGGCAGGCAGGCAGGCAGGCAGGCAGGCAGGCAGGCAGGAAGTAGAGGAGGACATCCCATCACATTAAGAACTGTGTGTGAAGCTTCCCTTCAACACTCGGGAGGAAAACAGCCTGAGCCAGCTAGCTGGAGTTCTAATCAGCCCGGTTTTCTAGGTCAGGCAACGTAAGCACTCACACAAACACACACACACGCACACACACTCGTTGTTCTGCCTCTCACTAGCGAGTGCAAACACGAAGCTTGCCCGCAAACACCCATTCGGAACACCTGCACGCAAACACACACACACACAAACACACACACTTCCCCGAGACTGACAGGTGCTCTGCAGTGCATGGGCTCTCCCAGCGATGTCGGCTGACAGCTCAGTGCACCTCTGCCACATTACGCCGGGCTGTCAGTCAGAAGGCACACTGGTTCTCCCCGGTTCACCAGTCAGCCCCGTCCTCTCCACAGCCCCTGCTCTGTTAATGAGCCCCACCTAGGCCATGCACATAGCCCTCTCTAATCCAGCACTGCTAGCCCCAATTTAGCAGCGGCGGCCAGATGAAACAGTCGTGCCTGGGGTGGGGCTTTGCGTCCTCTGTGCTGGCACAGTCGGACCCCGGGCAGGAGAAAGACCGAATCGGGATGGGGGGGGGGGGGGGGGGGGGGCGAGCGGGCGCTGAGTGGGGTCGATGATACGGTAGGAGGACCATTGATGATGGAGCTGCAGGTAGCCAGGATGGTGCATCAGGAGCCTGGCCAAGTGCCTTTTTAGATGATGGCTCCGCTGGGGCCGTCGACAGCTGGGCTCATTGAGATGGGGGGGGGGGGGGGGGGGGGGGGGGGGGGGGGGGGGGGGGGGGGGGGGGGGGGGGGGGGGGGGGGGGGGGGGGGGGGGGGGGGGGGGGGGGGGGGGGGGGGGGGGGGGGGGGGGGGGGGGGGGGGGGGGGGGGGGGGGGGGGGGGGGGGGGGGGGGGGGGGGGGGGGGGGGGGGGGGGGGGGGGGGGGGGGGGGGGGGGGGGGGGGGGGGGGGGGGGGGGGGGGGGGGGGGGGGGGGGGGGGGGGGGGGGGGGGGGGGGGGGGGGGGGGGGGGGGGGGGGGGGGGGGGGGGGGGGGGGGGGGGGGGGGGGGGGGGGGGGGGGGGGGGGGGGGGGGGGGGGGGGGGGGGGGGGGGGGGGGGGGGGGGGGGGGGGGCGGGGGGGGGGGGGGGAGGGGGGGGGGGGGGGGGGGGGGGGGGGGGGGGGGGGGGGGGGGGGGGGGGGGGG
>CM030186.1:7944194-8284651 GCA_017639675.1 Aplochiton taeniatus | reverse complement strand
CAAAGATTACCTCCAAATTAAAAGGTAAGCTAACACTTGGCTGCTAACATTACGGCTAGTACTAGTACCTGCAGGGCTAGCACAAGCAAATCTAGCAAAAAGCATTGAAATGCTATTCAGATCAAATCTAGTTACGGGTAACGTTAGCTGTTGCATATGTATTTATATTTCTCGGAGGTCAATCGTTTACCAGTTATACGTGTATAATGTGCATAATGTTAACGTTAGCCTGGTACCGACTTACCTTAGACTATTTGTCAAAATAATTTAACTGTATTGCTAGTTAGCCAGCTAGCGTTATGAAACTTATGCTCGTGCAGCATATCCTTAGATCATGTGAATTCTATGTCGAATACAGTGGGGAAGGTTGGCTCGAAAAATAAAGAAGATGCACCGCATGAGTTGGAGGGTCAATTTGTTCTTCGGCTGCCCATGGTAAGGAACCAGACGGTCATCTTTAAAAGCTAGCTACCATGCAACTAACCCTTGGAAACCAAGTACTATCTCCTGAGTTTGATGATGAGTCTGCATCTCAGATAATGTATTTAACGTTACTTACGTACTGTTTAATGTCACTGACACTATTTTCTTTCGAAGGAGTATGCATCGACAGTGAGAAGGATTGCCCAGTCCAGTAGCATGAACCTCAAAGATAGACTTACGATCGAGTTGCATGGTAAGCCAAAACCCATCTAGGTTATAGCTGAGTGTTGGTAAATAATTGGATTCTGACTATACTATTTGATTGTATTATGTTATAAATAAGACCTTTGTTTGGATCCTCTGAATATTTTATATAACAGCTTATATGTGGACGCTACTTAGGCGGGGTCTGTCAAAATCAATTGAGCTAGCTTTTTAACCCACAAAATAGGAAATGTATAGGATACAATAGCCGCTAAACCATTCACACGTGAGTGAGTTAATTGGGTATGTTCATTATGCAAGAAATGTCTAGTTACCTTAGAGTTGAGTGAAAACAACATATACACTTGTGAAAACGATAGAATGCAAGTTGTAGTATTTGCACAGGAATCCTCTGACCTCAGACCAACAAAGAAGGCAAATTGCTTTCTAACTTCAAACTCACTCGATCAACATTCTGTCTGCGTATCTCTTCCTCCAGCGGATGGGCGCCATGGCATTGTGCGTGTGGACCGTGTCCCTCTAGCCTGCAAACTTGTGGATCTGCCCTGCATCCTGGAATCTCTGAAAACAGTGGACAAGAAGACTTTCTACAAGACTGCTGATGTCTGTCAGGTAGGACCGGGCGAAGAAGAAACCAAGGAATGTGCACCTGGTCTTGGGGGAAAGGGAAGACTGCCCTTCACAATTGCTTATGAGCAGTCTGTATGTAATCTGGGTTGCTGGCTGAATAGTGCAATACATTATGTTACATTGCTGTAATTGAGCAGTTGCTTTTATCCTATATGACTTGCATACATTTATAACAATGCTATGACAGTGTAGATTAAATGTAGCTTTGCCCATCGTTTAAATCCAATCCCCCCTCAAGTGGGAATGTACGCCCTGCAATATCAGCGTACCCTACCCTTAGCTAAACCTGGTTGTCTTGAACCAGCTCGATTAACTTTGATGTGCATGTCCTACTCGGCGGTCTAGATGCTGGTGTGTACACTCGATGGAGACCTTTACCCCCCACTAGAGGAGCCCACAGGTAGCACGGATCCCAAGAACAAGAAGAAGGACAAAGACAAGGACAAGAACAAGAAGTTTGTGTGGAACCACGGCAGTAAGTGTCTCTACACGCTCCATCAGAAGCGCACACGCGCTATAAAAAAATGCTGTGTGTTGCGCTTGAAGCTGTTACAGCTGAAACGTAAAACATTGTTGATGCAAGTACTTTAGTGTGCTCCCTCCAGAGTAGACTGAGATGCCTCACCCTCAAATCTAAATATTTTGGTCTCCAGTCACCTGCCCTCTGAAGAACACGCGCAAGAGAAGATTTAGGAAGACGGCGAAAAAGAAGGTACTGGCATTTTTACTTCCCCCTTCGGGCAGGTTTCTGTGCTCCATTATCTTTTGAGCAAGTTCTCGTGATGAAGGTGCCATCATCTTTCCCAGACTTCATTTCAACAACGCATTTACATTCCTTAAAGAAGAACTGCGTTGCAAGGGGAAAAAAACTAAGATTTACATATAAATAAAGCCTTTCCATCTTCGTTGGCCCCAAAGGCATGCAAGAAAGCAATTTTACCACAGCGTTGATCAAAGTGAATAAGACTGCGGGAGAGGGAGGGTTCTGCTTTGTCTTTTCTAATAAATCTTGAAGGTGCAGATGGACATTGATTTGGCTCTTTCTGGTTTTAATCACTAATGTGTTTGCTGGCATATGGCCAGCCTCTGCCTTTATTGTGTGGTTGTGGATTGTGTGGTTGTGTTTGCATTTGTTTGTGTGTGCGTGTGTGTTTGGTATGCGGACAGCAGAAAGCCATAGCTCTGCATCTAACCCCATTTCTCTTCCAGTACATCGAGTCTCCTGACGTGGAGAAAGAGGTGAAGAGATTGCTCAGCACAGACGCCGAAGCTGTCGGTGTCCGTATCCTTTAACGCGTGCACACAGACTTCCTTCCCTCCATCGCCCTGCATAGTGGGCTACAACAAACACACACACACACACACACACACACACTTCAAACATTACAGGCAGTATATATGCAGAAGAATATTTGAACCCCAGAGGGGGCCCTTGCACTGTCTAGACTCACCTGACTTGCCAACATCTAATTTCCTAATGTGAGCGATGGGCACTTAACAAGCAGCCCATTAGCGCTCTAATGAAACTCTAAACTTGGCTGACAGAATAGGAGCAGGGCAGGGGCATTCTGGGTACTGCCAGCATGCTAATTTAAGTCAAAGAGCGCTGCACTGTAGCGGTTGCTCAAAAGTCATACCAATAAAGACTTTTTTTTTTTATTACAGTACAAACAAAAATCCATTTCACTCGACCCCTTGTACCCTTCACGCGGTTTAATTTAACGCCAGAGAACGGCTTTAATAGAAAGTGTGACCTTTAAAGCAAATAGCAAGCCGCCTTTCTCGCCGTTGATGCGGAGCACGGTGTTGGACCTGGTCTGGGTGCGTTGAGTGGGTTGGCCTTAACCCGCTGTGTTTAGGGTGGGAGGTGATAGCGGAGGACGAGACCAAGGAGGCTGACAACCACGGCACCCTGGCCAACCTGGACTCCTCCCCTGGCACCTCGGGCCATAAGATGGGCCATGGGTCCTCCGGTAACGACACACTGCACCGTCTACGGGCTGTAAGGTCCCGCGACACATACACACACACACACACACACACACACACACAGAGAAGACCTCCACCTCACACGGCTCATTTACGGTTCCTATGTGGACACATGTTAACGTGTCGGAGCAGCTCGGGGGTGAGTTTCTCGGGAGCCGGGTGGGGATAGGTGTTTGGATTTGACCGCGCGCTGTCGCCCTGTCGGAGCAGCCCAACGCGACGAGCTGCGGGAGATCTTCAACGACATCAGCAGCAGCAGCGAGGACGAGGAGGACGAGGGGGACCGGCACGAGGAGGACGACGACCTCAACATCATGGACACCGAGGACGACCTGGTGAGGCAGCTCCAGGACAAGCTGAACGAGAGCGACGCGGCCCGCGACGAGAGCGACGGAAACAGCCAGATAGGTGAGGGGCCGCGGGGGGGAGGACGGGGGGGGGGGGCGTACATATTCACCAGTGCTGGTGTTCTCACCACTGTCTAGGCGGAAAGAGGCCTGTGGAGTGCGCTGTTCAAACGGGCCGGTTTTTCTCGTTGGCGATTCTTGTGACTTTTTCAAGGCAGGCAGGCAGGCAGGCAGGCAGGCAGGCAGGCAGGCAGGCAGGCAGGCAGGCAGGCAGGCAGGCAGGCAGGCAGGCAGGAAGTAGAGGAGGACATCCCATCACATTAAGAACTGTGTGTGAAGCTTCCCTTCAACACTCGGGAGGAAAACAGCCTGAGCCAGCTAGCTGGAGTTCTAATCAGCCCGGTTTTCTAGGTCAGGCAACGTAAGCACTCACACAAACACACACACACGCACACACACTCGTTGTTCTGCCTCTCACTAGCGAGTGCAAACACGAAGCTTGCCCGCAAACACCCATTCGGAACACCTGCACGCAAACACACACACACACAAACACACACACTTCCCCGAGACTGACAGGTGCTCTGCAGTGCATGGGCTCTCCCAGCGATGTCGGCTGACAGCTCAGTGCACCTCTGCCACATTACGCCGGGCTGTCAGTCAGAAGGCACACTGGTTCTCCCCGGTTCACCAGTCAGCCCCGTCCTCTCCACAGCCCCTGCTCTGTTAATGAGCCCCACCTAGGCCATGCACATAGCCCTCTCTAATCCAGCACTGCTAGCCCCAATTTAGCAGCGGCGGCCAGATGAAACAGTCGTGCCTGGGGTGGGGCTTTGCGTCCTCTGTGCTGGCACAGTCGGACCCCGGGCAGGAGAAAGACCGAATCGGGATGGGGGGGGGGGGGGGGGGGGGGGCGAGCGGGCGCTGAGTGGGGTCGATGATACGGTAGGAGGACCATTGATGATGGAGCTGCAGGTAGCCAGGATGGTGCATCAGGAGCCTGGCCAAGTGCCTTTTTAGATGATGGCTCCGCTGGGGCCGTCGACAGCTGGGCTCATTGAGATGGGGGGGGGGGGGGGGTGGCCGGGTTGGTGTGAGGGTCTGTGGCCTGACCCTCGGAAATCTGCTGTTGTGCCCCACAGTGATGGAGTACCAGATGCAGATGAACAGCGTGAAGGCGAAGCTGCAGGAGACCCGCGCCCGCAAGAAACAACAGGAGGACCTCATCATGAAGGTGGAGAACCAGGCGCTCAAGGTGAGAACTGCACCCACACACAAAGTAAATAGCAAGAACGTAAATTAGTCAGAATGCGCACAGAAAAACACACAGAGAGGCCCAGGCAACCTTGGAGGCAGCAATCTTTATTCGAAGCATAACCTCTCTATATGGCAGCGTGTAAAACGTACAAAACTTCGGCCGCAGGCGTCCTTGGGGCCATCTTTTATTATTTCTTTAACGGCCTATACACTAAATTTTTTTGCCAGTAGCCCTTTGTGTGTACTACTTCGCAGAAAATGACATGAAAATTCATTGTTCCGCCCAGGGCTCTTTGGGGGAAGATTTACAACGTGTGTGAAACGCGCAGGCACGGGCCGGTTTGGTTTTACTGGGTCGTTTGGGGCTTTCAGATAGGGCTGTCAGGCCCAGCATACTGCTATCTCCATTCATTATTATCACAGACACAAGGAAAAGGTCAGCTGCCTCCGCCTGGCAGTACAAATGGCCTCACTGTCAAAAGGCACACACGCGCTGTCGCAGCCCAAGTGGACGCCAGTTTAGAACCGTCACAACCGGGCCAACGCTTCTCTTGAGCCCTGCTGCTGTTTCTAAACCCAACCTCTCTACTTCTCCTCATGTCATCTCTCCTCTCCCACAGAACCGCTTCCAGGCCCTTCTCAACGACATAGTGCATCAGGAGGAGCGCGAGATGGAGCAGGTGAGAAGTTCCGCCAAGGCCAGAATCGGATACAAAGAGTTTCTCTGCTTTAAATGTTTGTTTTTTTCTCTCGAGGTATACTATGAACCTCACCAAGTTTATACTCTTTCTGCCCAATTTTGTCTTAGAAGTGTAAGGCCCAAGTCAATTTTTATTTTGGCAAAAATAATGTGAGCAGGCACTATACATGCTGAGTCCTTAACCCAGCCATGCCACAGAAACCTCTGGCAACAGCTTGTTTTTCTGTTTGGACAGACAAATGAAGGGAAACAAAATAATATGAAAAGACATGTTAATCATCTTCCACTTAGTCCTCAATTACACCCAGGGGGCGCCGGCCATCAATCAAGCCTGTTATTTTCTACTCCCAACAGCTGGCCTCGCTTCAGGAGCAGCTGGACTCGCTCATTGAGAAGTGACCACCAGGGGGCAGCCGTGCGTCACAGTCACCCAGAGAGCAGTGGAAGGACCAGTGTTCGGGCCCGTCTATTTCCTCTCCTTATGGAGACTGCGTCACATCGTGCATATGAAGCATACATTTTTTATTTGTAATATTTCTTTTTTTTAGCAGTTTCCTTGTGGTTTGGTATTGATGTTATGGTAAAGGCTGACAGACTTTGTACGAGTCTATGAATAAACCAAGCTCTGTGTGTTAATTCTGAGTTACTTTTTTCTTGTCAGCTCGTTGAATTCAACTTCTAGATTCCCCTTGACTCCAATTCATCCCAGAAAAATACTTTCTACTTACACCCAGAACACCCAATTACCTACAGGTTGCAACTAAAACCACGTTTTCTTTGCCTGGGTCTTTTTTGATAATATGATGGTCTATCCACAACCACCAGCACCAGGCTATTCAGAACGATGTACTAGATTCACCTAGAACAATCTCTTCGACTGGTTTCCTTCTGTTTTAGGCAGCGTCCCTCTCGTCCGCCTCTTCACTCCTTCCTTCGGGATTAGACGGAGGATTGGGGGGGGGATTAGCTCTACAGATTAAAGTGGCCATCTCCAAACCGGCGCTAATCCAGCCATCTGTCAAGAGAGCAGCTAGTCGGGCACGTCTCCCTCACTGAGCTAATAAAAAGAGCGAACGGTGTACCTACCTCTATCCCGCAGACGCACCGACACACACTCCGACAGCCCTGGAGCCTGCAGAGTAGCCCCAAGGCCCTGGGTACACTCCAGAGACGTGGACGGCTGAGGCAGAGGTCAAAGAATGGACAAGGCATTGCTTCTCGACTACCCTGGAGTCAATAAGAAGATCATGGTTGGAGGCACTGGCCCCATGCCCCACTTCCCTCCGGGCACCAAGGTACGCTGGGGGAACTAGCCTAGCGCTAAATATACCACGTAGGACAGAGACGACGCAATCTGCTGTGTAATTAGCATCGTGATGCAATTCATACTTTGTGTGGCGACTGGCAAGGCTTTATTTTCGAAACCCTGTCTCCCAATGCCTACCTCTAAGACTGTTGAATTATTCATCATGGAGGCAGATAATGGATTCTGTATGTCTCAGTGTTGCAAACACACCTAAAATTTGGTCAACACAACTCCTACGTGGTGTGTTGGCACTGTGGCATGCGAGTGTGTTTGAACAGTTGCAAGCTGGTAATTGTGTGTGTGTGTGTGTGTGTGTGTGTGTGTGTGTGTGTGTGTGTGTTGGTATAGGGCTAGGGCTGTGGTCTGATCGGGACTCGGTTGGTGACGTTTCCCTTGCCGGCGCTGTCTAGCCATATGGCCCCCAGCCTGGAAGCCGTGACAAACATTTTCCATGACAACGCCAGCATGAATCTGTTCCCTTTTACCAGTTGTGTGTGTGTGTGTGTGTTTGTGTGTGTGTGGGTAAGTGCGTCGTACTTGCTGCCGATCTGTCAAGGTCCCCATGTAGTTTAAAGACCATTACACACAAACACACTGACCACCACACATGTACACAGCGGAGAGTCGGCCAGTCCTGAAGCTATAGATAGATAGTGTGTGAGTGAGCCAGCCTGTTATTGTCGGAAAGGTGGAAAGCTCTGGAACATATTACCGCAGGGCCTCTGCTCCGTCACTTAATCCATACTCTCTCTCCCTCCTTCTGTCCCTCATCCCCCTTATTCCCCGCTCTGTCTTCCCAAGCTGGTGTTTCATTTCCAGACGCTGAAGGATAACTTTGAGCGAACGGTGATCGATGACAGCCGGCTCGCGAAGCGGCCAGCGGAGATATTTGTCGGCAAGATGTTCAAGATGGAGGTGTGGGAGACTCTCCTTACCTCCATGAGGGTTGGAGAAGTGGCGGAGTTCTGGTGCGATGCCATCGTGAGTTCAAGCGTTGTTCAACACCCCCCCCCCCACACACACACACACACACACACTCCATTCTGGAGCCTTCCATTAAGTTAATGAGTGTTCACAGCGCTAGAGAGAAGGCTTTTTCTCCTCATTTGTATGCATATGAAACAGCCTCTGGTGGCCTCCTACACACACACTATTAAAAAACTACAATGGCGCAGACTTTTGGGGGGGGGGGGGTCAGGGTCAGGTTTTTGTTTTGTCAAATACTTTTGCCCTGCTCTGAAAAGCAACGGAAAGCATTAGCAAGTTGAATGGGAGGTTATCGATTGACATAGCGTTGCCTGGTATCCGCGGTAGCGGTTTCAACTCCTCGAGTCACCTTATTGCGTTGTGCTGTGTCCTGTTGTGTGTGTCCTTGGTTTCCCCCAGCATACGGGGCTGTACGCCATCGTGTCGAAGGGGATGCGGCTGATCGCCCAAGGAAAGGACCCGCTGGAGGGCCAGAAGCACATGTGCGGCATGGGCAACCTGTTCAACTACCACTCCACGGGCTTCCCCGAGCTGGACGAGCTGATGAGGGAGCCCCAGCCCCTCATCTTCATCATGGAGCTGCTCCAGGTAGGTGCCGACCAACACTGTTTATGGCGGCTCCGCTCGGGAAAGGAGCACGGTGGAATCGCTAAAGGAAGCTTTTACGCTCCCCAGAAGCCATTTCCGGCGGGCACACTCTGTTGATTCATACTTCACGGTGGGGGAGAGAGACTCGGGCACACTGGCACGCGCCTTCTCGTGCATCGCACACAAACACACGGTCCAGCGTAAACACACCAAACTACTCAGCGAGATCGGCCCGAACAAACAACCCCCCCCTCCTCCTCCGGTTACAAACAGTTCCTTTCGCTGTACCAACAGCAACGACGACCAAATCCCCTTCCTCCTGAATCATTCAGCGATGTGACAAAACGGTTTGTTGCACAATCAAACACAAGCTGGCAAACGCGGCAAAAGCAGCTCAGCCAGCTCTCCGACGAAGGAGATAAATGAGTGCGCCTCGTTTTAAATGCGCGGGATGATTTTCGTTAAGCCTGTGTGTTTAGTTCCAACAAAACACAGAACGTTATTCAGAGCCCCGGTCAGTGTCGCAATCCATGGCAGCTGATTGGTCTGTCCACCGTTTTGTTGACAGGTGGGAGACCCCTTCTCTTACAAGCGTGAGTCGTGGATGATGGAGAAGGATGAGAAGCTGGAGGCGGTGCCCTCGCTCCACCTGCAGGGCAACACTCTGGTCAAGCAGAGGCGCTACAAAGATGCCTCCGTCATGTACCAGGAGGCCGTGTTTCTGCTCAGGACGGTCCAGTCCAGGGTGAGCAGACGAAGGGACAAGGAGCCAAGTCCTCCCTCAACGTAGCGGGATGTCTGTGTTTGTCACGTCCCTTTTGAGTCATTGTGTGTGTGTGTGCGTGTGTGTGCGTGTGTGTGTGCGTGTGTGTGCGTGTGTGTGCGTGTGTGTGCGTGTGTGTGCGTGTGTGCATGTGTGTGTGTGTGTGTGTGTAGGAGATGCCAGGCCACGAGGACTACATCAACCTGTCTCGTCTGATCATGCCCCTGGTGTTAAACTACTGCCAGTGTATGTTGGAGTTGGAGGAGTACTATGAGGTCATCGAGCACACCACCGAACTCCTGGAGAAGCACCCAGGTAGAGGCCAGTACACACACACACACACACACACACACATCCCAATACCCCATTTCATATTTCATACACCAAATGTATATATTTTTGGGGGGTCCGAGAAGTGTGCCCTGCCCTGCCCTACCTCTGTAACCCTAGAGGTGCTCCTAACTGAAACGTTATTTAGAACAAGCGGCTTCGCCCACAGATAGGGGTCCACTGCAGCCATCGTTTCTTCACTCCCTGTTCCTCTGCCTTCGTCTTCTGCCTCACCAGCCCCCATCCCTCCCTCCCAGTACGGGGGTGTGTGCATCGTGTACAGTTACAGTTAGGCACGCCCGTGCCTGGCAGAGCAAGGCAAATAGAAAGTGACAGGGAGAGAGGAAGAGAGGCAGCACGGTGGTCCTCTCACGAGTCTTATAGAAACGGGGCATCCCACGGCACCAGCCTTGATCACCGCATCACACACCCCCCATCCTCTTCTTCCCTTCCCTCCAGTCCTCCCCTCCCCTCTCTCTGCTTTCCTCATATTTTCAGGCATGTGCTCGTTCTTTTCCCCTCTCCTCCTCCTCCTCCTCCTCTTATTGTTCTTAGCCGGTCCCCCCCATGTGGCCCCCTCCTGTCATCATCACCTTGTTGTCTCCATCAGTTCGAATCAGGCGTCTTCCTCTCCGCTCTGTCCCCCGTCGCCTCCCTGGGTCCCCTTCCCACCTCCTCTCGCAGCCCATCTGGGGAGGCAGCTTCCTTTTAGAAACGGGTCCAAGGCAGACGTGCTGGCCGCTGTGTCTCTGCTATTGCCAGAGGCTATGGAGAAATCTATTTAAATGTTGGCAGAATGAAAGATTTAGAGGGGGGGGGGGGGGGGGGGGGAGAGGAAGAGGAAGAGGGAGCAGAGAGCCATCAATGCCGCCACCAGCCACTTGAGCCCACTCCTACGAGAGGACGGGATTGGGTGGTGTGTGTGTGAATGACAAGGGGCCTTGGTTAGAAGGACACACACACACACACACACGCACGCTATGCAAGCCCTCTGTGGGAAATTATTTCTCTCTCTGGCTTGCTCTGCGCTGATAACATAATATATTAATTAGCGATGCATCATTCTCGATCACGCACAGGCCTTGATGAATAAAAATGGACACGTAAGCTACAGTACTGGAGATTGACGGGGTTGAGAGATGAGCAGGGCAGCCATTTTAATACTGATAGTAGGCTTTAGTACTTTGTAACTCCGTCTCACACTTTATTAGGCTCTCACAGCCACACTCCCTATCTCTGTCTCTCACGCTCCGACTCCAGAAAGATTTTGATCACAGACACAATCTCCCTCTTTTCTCCCTCCGTCATTCTGCTTTTCCCCATCTCCCCTCTCTCTCTCTCTCTCTCTCTCTCTTTCTCCTTCCTGTCAGACTGCGTGAAGGGCTACTACAAGAGGGCCAAGGCGCACATGGCGGTGTGGAACGAAAGGGAAGCCAGGAGAGACTTCAACATGGTAGCCAACCTGGACATCACCCTGGCCCCTCTGGTCCACAGGGAGCTGAAGAGCCTGTCAGAGTGCATGAGGGAGAAATACTGGGAGGAGAAGGAGAAATACTGGAACATCCTGGAGGAAAAGGAGGGAAAGAGAGAGGAGGAGGAGGAGAAGGAAGAGGGGGAGGAGGAGGAGGAGAAAGACAAGGATGAAAAAGAAAAGGGAACGAAAGAGAAGGGAGGGAACACGGTTGGCGACGACGAGGTCGCCACAGAGGAAGTCAAAGAAGAGGGGACGAGGGAGAGGGCTACTGTGAGGGAGGTGGAGGTGGCGGTCAGTCCGGCCTCCCAGCTGCAGAGTCCACCGTGCGCCACCACAGAGGGGAAAGACTGGCAGCAGATGCTGCGCATGGTCATGTTCCTGCAAGAGGAGGGCAACTTCCACATGAAAGACCAACGCCACGACCAAGCGGCCGGAAAGTTCAGGGAGGCCCTCGGATACGTGGACCACCTCCAGACCAAGGTCAGTGAGACGGCCTGACGGGGCGGTAGACACGGCTTAGCCCCCCCGCGGCCCCAATCGATGCACAGTGATCCTCCGTCAACGGTGCGGAGTGGAACTCAAATCTTTGCACTGGCGCTGCTGCTGTGCTCACGCGTTCCTAGATAACTGTCATGTAGGTTGACTCATCTCACAAGATTTGATCAGGGCGTGCTACTCCCACAGAATAGGTGGAATACATCTAAAGAGAAGACCTCCAGAGATGTTGGTGTGACAGTATTTGCTCATGCACAGCACTTACTCCCCGTCTTACACTCTGTCTTTGTCGTCTGTCTACCCCCCTGTTCTACGCGCACGCGCACTCACACACACACACACACACACACACACACACACACACACACACACACACACACACACACACACACACACACAGCTCTTTCTCTGCCCACTTTCTTTCATCTTTGTTTGCCATATTACACGTCTTCTTCCTCTCCTCCACAGCCTTCTCATCTTACCCTCTTTCTATCAACTATATTGGGCGTGATCATTTTTTGCATCTTTCCACTTTTCCACTCTTTTTTTTCTGTCTCACTACATTCGGTTAATCTCTTTCTCACTCCTTTTGTTTTCCTCCTCCCTGCCTCTTGGCTTGTTTGTGTCCCTTCTTTCCCCCATCTCTCTTTAACACCATTTCTCACCTTCTATTCCCCATATACCTTATACCTCTCCATCTCTCTCTCTCTCCGTCTCTCTGTACAGGAGACGGCCTACAAAGGGGAGGACTGGGAGTCTCTGGAGAAGGTGCGCCTGCCACTCACTCTCAACCTCAGCCAGTGCATGTTGGAGATGAGGGACTACCTGCAAGTGGTGGAGCTCACTAACAAGCTGCTGAAGACCCACAAAGGTAGCATGGCACCTGCTACGCCTAGGAGATCGCTGTGGGATGGGGAGTGTGTGTGTGTGTGTTTGTCGGGGGGGTGGGGGTCGATTAAAACAGAGGAACAAACAAGAAAGTAGGAAGGGAGAAAAGGGGAGGGAAGAGAAGAGCAGTAGAAAAACAAGGTGCAACCTCATAGCATGCGCCAGGGGATCATCGCCTCCATTTGGAGTTTCTTGTCCATCTATACTACACGTGCCCAGTGGCCTTGAGCACACTGCATTTTGCCTGGCTGTCCCTGGCCAGCTTCTTCAACCCATTTTCTTACTGGGGTAGAAAATTAAATAAAAGAGAGACGTCCTCGCTCCTTTCTCTGCTGACAGGTTCTCCACTTTACCTTCATACACACACACGCTTCATACCCGTGAACGCCAAAGTCAAAAGTACAATATGTTGCTTTTTTTTCACCTGAAATATTAATATGACGATGAGAAATGGTATAAAGTTTGCTTCCTCCTTCAAACTCTCTCTCTCTCTCTAGGAAACACACTCACCCACGTTCTAATTTTCCCTATCTTGTTCTGACTACTTCTACTTTTGCTTGTCTGATGGCATAATTTATTAATAATGATTTTTTTTCTTTTTTTTGTTGTTGCTTCCTACCTTTCATTTTTTCTTTCCCATCCCATCCCACTGCACCTCCCTTTCTTTGAATAGACATTCACGCATGGTTTCTAGTTTAGGGTGAAGAGCCAGGAGGCGTGTCTTTAAATTGCCCGTCTGACATAACGTTCCGTGTCGCCGTAGGTAACCTGAAGGCACTGTACCAGCGGGCCCGGGCCCACTCGGCCCTGTGCAACGAGGAGCAGGCCCGCCGCGACTTCACCAGGCTGCAGGGCCTCGACGCCTCCTTCAAACCCATCGTGCGCCTGGAGCTGAAGAAGATGGGGGAGAACATCCGCACCAGGCACATCCACCAGAGAAAGACCTACCACGAGGCCATCCAGGAGAAGTGGGGCCCGGGGGGCACCAAGGGTCAGGCCGCGCCCGCCACCAACGCCTCGAAGAAGGCAGAGAAGATGGTGACGTTTGCGGACGTTGAAGGGTCCGCGGGAACAGAGGGAACAGACGGGAAGGCTGGCCAAGCAGAGGAGGAAAGGAGGCCAGAGGAGCTAGCCGCAGCTGACGCGACAGTAGAACGGGGAGCGAGGGAGCAGAAGAAATCAGATGGCAAGGGAGAAGACGAGAGCGGGAAAGAGGGAGGCGGAGAAGCCGGTGCGGCGGGCGGTCGCGAGAGCCGTGTGGTGCCTGGGGACGGGCGGGCAGAGCCAGATAAGCCAGCTGGAGACGGAGATACAGAGGCAGCGGCGAGCGCCGTAGCCACAGATAACGCAGCGAGCAAGAGATCAGGGCCGGATAAGCGCGGCAAAAAGGTCAGGTGCCCATCAAGTGCAGCAAAGGGGCCGGCCAAGGCGTGCCCGGGGAACAAAGCCACTAACGGGGACACCGCAAGTAGGCCCGCACAATCTGCATCGACCAGCGTGGATCAATTACCTGCCCCTGGTCCCGAGACCACAGGCGAGGTTGGGGGGAGAGGGGGCTCAGAGGCCAAGGTGGAGGGAGGCGAGCGTGCCGGGGAGAGTGAAACAGACGGGAGGCCTTGCGGTGAGCAGGAAGCTGAGCCGGGCCGAGAAGCCGGGCGCGAGGCCTCGACAGGAAATATGGATTCCACCGCCAGGAAGTCCAAACGGAAGCCGAAGAAGAAGAAGAAGAAGTGAGGCAAGCGGTGTATGTGTATGTCGGCGTCATGCTGTGGCTCTTCTAACTCAACTCTCAGGGGGGGGGGGGGGGGGGGGGGGGGGGACGGACTGTAGCTGGAGGCAAAGCAGAAAGGAAGACAGAGAGACCAGCGAGTAAACCAAATACAAAGTTTTATTTCTGTACACAAGTAGAAAGAAGCAAGGACCACCATTTTTTTTTTAAAGCCTTTCTTAAAAAAAAAAAAAAGACACTTTTGATTAAAAACTCCAGACACAAGACAGTAAATGTCCGGGAGGGTGAAAAAATGAATTAAATGAACACCAATGAAGCATTAGACATGAACAAGAAACTTAAATTAATAGCAAATTAGCCATAAAATCACTAGAGACGTCGCCTGACAGTACAGTATTAAAGATACGTAGCCCGCCGAGGTGTGTGTGTGTGTGTGAGAAAGACAGTGTATGTAGAGCTTCAGTAGGGGGTTAAGCTATTCACTGGCATGTTCCTGGTTGTAGGCTCTGGTGCGCGGTGGGGGACAGGGGGGTGGGGGGGTTGGGGGGGACGGATTCCATGGAGGATTAATGAGAGCTCCTCCTCGTTAGCAGACGGGCTCCATACAGTACAATACAACCCAGCCATTAGAGTGACTGTCCCTCTGGAGAGCCTTTCCCTTCAATCTCCCTCAACGAGGCTGCAGCTTCAGTCACGCTACGGGGACCAGTGTGTGTGTGTGTGTGTGTGTGTGTGTGTGTGTGTGTGTGTGTGTGTGTGTGTGTGTGTGTGTGTGTGTGTAGAGAGAGGGGACAGCGTTCGTCACGCTACGGGGACCAGTGTCTGTGTGTGTGTGTGTGTGTGAGGGGGACAGACACAACGGGGGCTTGCTGCACCCACCCCACATCAGTCGGTGCATAACTAGCCTGTGATGTCAGGGCTCCTAAGATGTGGTCGGAGCCGACACGCTCTCCCCGCACCAGAGCAGGCCCTTTAGATGGGAGCTCCACAGAGAGCCGGCAGGCCCCCGACACCACCGTCTTTACACAGGCACAGCAACGAGCCATGTTCCATCTGCGGCCGCTGCCACGGCGTGTCCGGGGCGACGCAGAGGAGGGGGTTTCATCAGAGCACAGGCTGACAAACGGTGCAAGGGAATGTAAGGCGAGAGTATGAGGGACTGTAGCGGCCCCCCCCCCCCCCCCTCTGCTACATGGGGGTTTCATGTCCCGCTCGTCCCGCTCGTCACCTGTGCTATGTGGCGTACAGAATAAACGGGAGTCACAGCGGTGGAGCCTCCTATGGGAATCTTCTATCTCGTCCCCCCCGCCGTCTCCAGATCTCGACGCCTATCCTACACATACTTAGATCCATGACAGCGCTCCTGAGAGTTGACAATAGAAGAGCTACAATAATATCCGTGCACGGAGCTACAAATGTCAGTGTGGGGATCATGAATGTGTAATGTGACGTACGCACACCAATAAAGGCAGAGCGCTCCTTGACTTGTCTGCTTGTCTTTTTTTTGTCCCTCGACAAAGCCTGGGTGTATGGAACAGATGTTGATGTTAATGACTATCTGTGCCGACTAAACAGTGGCAGGTTTCAACTGTGGGGGGCGTAGGGGGCAGGGGATGATACGAGCACGTTTGTGTGTGTGTTTGTGTGTGTCTTGTAAGAAACGAGGTGCTCTCTTTCCATATGGTTATTAGCGTTTCCATTATGACGGCGGCGGCGCCCCACCTGGCAGGCTGGGAGAAACCCGCGGCACCGCGTCCTTGGGGACAGTTCCCTAGCAACGCTATCAAAACAAACAGACAGCGAGCTCAGCACCGGGCGATGTAGAATGTGAACGCCATTCGCCTCTGAGTAGAGCTTTCGCACAAAGGCGGGGAGCGGTTTTCCAAAATCAAGCCGTTTGGCAGGCACGGAGGTCAGGGTGTCTCAAAGAAGAGAAAGGAAACAGTGCGGCTCTCCCGTGGCTGCGGGAAAATCCGTGCGGAGCGAAACGCAGAGCACCGCGTGGTATCCCTCCCCTTTTCCGAGAACATCGCTTCGCCCGCCTCCTCTCTTTCCGGAGACTTTCTGTGGCAAGCACTTCAAAGTGGATCTCACCACTTAGCCCAGGAGTTCTACTAAATAGAGTCTCTCTCCCCCCCCCCCCCCCCCCCCCCCCCCCCCCCCCCCCCCCCCCCCCCCCCCCCCCCCCCCCCCCCCCCCCCCCCCCCCCCCCCCCCCCCCTTTCCTTTCTTGTCTCCTCTCCCCAAAGCCCTGTTTGGCCTGAGCCTCTACTACTACTCTCTCAGGCCCTGGCCGCTTTCTCTCTTTTTCTCGTGCGCTCAGAAGCTCTGCGCCTTCCCGTCTCTGCCACAAAGGAGGAGACGGAGGCCCCCTGCAGAGTGGCTCCTACTGCTACCCGTACGGCCCCGACAAATCGTGACGCAATCCCCCCCCCCCCCCTCTTGATTGTGGGAACGCTGCATGGAAGAGAAAAACAAATCCCCGTGTGTGTGTGTGGTGTGTCATACCCGCTGGTCCTCAGCCGAATGAGTCACTCCTTTGCATGGCGTTGGTCAGGGCCAGACCGACTTCCCATTCTACTGCAGGCTGATAGGGTTTACCATCTGAGGCAGGCGCACGCGAAGACAGAAACAACAGATGGCCCGCGAGTTCGGTCTGGGTTTAAGGCAAACGGACTGTGCTTTGTCCAGAGTGGCTCTCTTGACATTTTTGGAGCTCTTAACGGTTCCGTGTGAGCTACATGGAAATGAGAATATGGGGGCACTAGCCACCGCAGCGACTTTTCTACCTGAAGGGAGGTGGAAGGGTTCCTTTCAGAAAACTCAGTATGGCGATAGTGAGGTGTGTGTGTGTGTGTGTGTGTGTGTGTGTGTGTGTGTGTGTGTGTGTGTGTGTGTGTGTGTGTGCGTGGAGGGATGGGCCCGGCGTGGCAGTTCTGCCTGGGGCTCTCTCTCTCTCCTTCTGTGCACACAGCGTGGGCAACGAGGCCCCAATGGAGGCCTGCCGTTTACCACAAAGCCCTTCCCCAGCAGCACACGTTAGGCCACAACACACACACTGTCTGAGACCCCTTCTCTGAACCCTGCGAGGCAAAGAGCCGGAAAATCACTGCTGATGCGTGTCGGCCCGGGGGTCTCTGTGGACGCGTGTATCGGGGAGCGCGTACAAAGCACGGGCCAAAGTGAGTGTCGGCGACTGTGTGGTAAACATATCCGGGAGTATGTGCGTTTTCGTTAAGTGCACGTTTCTGTGTGCCCGTTTGAGCGTGCCGTGAGTGACAGCAAAGACGGGGCCCTGCGAGGAATCGGCCGTTTGGGAAGGTTAGGGGAACAGTCTGTGTGTGCACATTAGCAGTGTACTGGCGGACACGCTGTCTTAAATAAATCATTGGTTTGTGATGGTGTGTCAGTCCCGTGGAGTAAATATGCTTGTCTCGTGTCCCGCCGGCGCTCCAGCAATCTGCTCTGCTCTCGGAGCGCCGGAGCATGCGTGGCGCTTAGACCCCCCCCCCCGACACACACGCACATAAAAAACAAAATAAAAGATGGGGACAGAAAAAAGTTTTACTGGCATTATGGCAGGCCATCGGGGTTCCCTTGCGCCTTCTTGCCTTATATAAGTCGTTTTCGTGGAAAGTCCTATTGTGCTGTGTATTTATAAAGCTTCACACCTCAGAATGACTACACACACGCTGGTTAGCACAGTGTCTTGGCTCCACACCAATATAAACCTTTAGCAGTTGTGGTTTGCAAACAAAGTCTCTCGAGCTAACATTAGCCAATATGGGCCTAGCTGGTTAACACAGTGTCAGGCTGCGCTGCTAACATTAGACGTAGCCCGTTAGCTTGCACAGTACTTTGTGGCGTTAGCCATTAGCCCTGTCAGGGCTGTTAGTGCACAGAGATCCAGGAGAGGGTTAGCTCCAGCTGCTAGCTGCTAGTTGCTGTCGGGGCAGGGTCCGGTGCCCTCTGGCGTTGACCTCAGCCCCATGGGGGCCCGACCATCATGCTCCCCGTCGTGCTTCACTCAGTTCTCAGGCCCTGCCATGGCCTAGATGAGTGACGTGGTGGCTGCAAGTGGAAGAAGAAAAGAGGAAGGGGTGAGCCCTTTGCAGATTCGCACTTTTAGTAAAAAAGTTAATGAAATGGTCTTTGAAACTAAGTTGACATTTAAAGATATGACATTTCAAAGGTTGTTTGAAAGTGGTTGTAACAGTTTTCGTAAGTGCCCTGGCAAACAGTAAACGGAGCGGATTGGGGAGTCTGCGTCTGAGCTCGCTGAGTGCCGACTCACCCGGATCCGAAGGGAAGACGTTCCTCAGCTGCTCGATGACCTCCTGAAGCTGCAGCACCGTGTCCTGCTCATGCTCCAGGTCATCTCCTAACACACACACACACACACACACACACACACACACACACACACACACACACACACACACAAACACCCAAATCCTCTTTTTAGAGTAGTACAGGGTGAACATTTACAGAACAGACCGGCCAAGCCACAGGTGGATGGTGTCGGCTCTGGCCGTAAAGGGTGTGAGTGAAGGGTGTTCTCGTCTTGACTCTGACCTGCTGCGTCTGTGTCGGTGGTCTCCCTGCTGGCCCCCTCCCCATGGCGACCGCCTGCCGAGACGGGGGACGACAGGGTCGAGGGCTCCGACCCGTTGGCTTCCGAGTCGTCTTTGGGCTGTCGGGAAGGAAGCACGCGCCGCGATAGTCAGTCCATCACGCTGCGGTCACCGCAGCTAGCCTGGCAACCCTACCCATTTCAATCTGGTGCATTTTATTAGACACGGGCGCCGAGGAAAAATGGCGGAATTAGGCGAGAGTATTAAAGTATGGCGGGGGGAGTTTGGAGGTAGCACGCCCATCGTTTAGGCTAGGCATAATACTGCATGTTACACACCAGCAGGCAGTTATTTGCTAGCAGCGGGTACCACACATTCAGCCCTCATGTTTTCTTATTTTGCTCCGTGCCTGATAATGGATAATAACAGTGAATAAACAACTCCCTTCACTGAGGAACTAAATGAGATCAAACGTTGCCGTGAAACACATTCAACGGCGTTGCCTGGGGGGGATTTAGACCTAGTTCCCCCACCAGATCTAGATCACTCCAAAGAGTTGAAACTGTGTTACTGATCCTAAAGGGGGGTAACACAGCCCCCCACCCCCCTCCCCCTCCTGTCTATCCTCGCATCCACTTCACACAGAGAAAATCGAGATGAAAGAGTAGCTTTTGCCCATGAGTACTTTTTAGGCAGGGTTTCAAAAAGAGCGACAAAGTCATTCCGGCCCACAAGATGGGGGAGATAAGACTTCAATTCAGCCCCATTATTGGGACACCTTGAGCTCTAATAAACTTCGGTATTCTGGGCTGGGCTATCTCCTCTCTATCCACTAAATTGTCCCCCACTCTTTCAATCTCCTTACACCGTTCTCCAGGAAAGGCCTCGCTGTCTCTCTCCTGCTGCCACTCAGGCTGAGTGAGCCCGTTCTGGTTGATGGACCCGCGGCAGCACAAACTCAAGTTCTCCTGTCTCCCTGTTCCCACTTTTCCCAAAACACATTGTCTCTTTCTCTCCCTGTCCCCACTCCCCCATTCAGACGTTACACATTAGGGGAGACACATTGTCTCTTTCTCTCCCTGTCCCCACTCCCCCATTCAGACGTTACACATTAGGGGAGACACATTGTCTCTTTCTCTCCCTGTCCCCACTCCCCCATTCAGACGTTACACATTAGGGGAGACACATTGTCTCTTTCTCTCCCTGTTCCCACTCCCCCATTCAGACGTTACACATTAGGGGAGACACATTGTCTCTGTCTCTCCCTGTTCCCACTCCCCGATTCAGACGTTACACATTAGGGGAGACACATTGTCTCTGTCTCTCTCTGTCCCCACTCCCCCATTCAGACGTTACACATTAGGGGAGACACATTGTCTCTTTCTCTCCCTGTCCCCACTCCCCCATTCAGACGTTACACATTAGGGGAGACACATTGTCTCTGTCTCTCCCTGTTTCCACTCCCCCATTCAGACGTTACACATTAGGGGAGACACATTGTCTCTGTCTCTCCCTGTTCCCACTCCCCCATTCAGATGTTACACATTAGGGGAGACACATTGTCTCTGTCTCTCCCTGTTCCCACTCCCCCATTCAGACGTTACATATTAGGGGAGACATATTGTCTCTGTCTCTCTCCCTGTTCCCACTCCCCCATTCAGACGTTACATATTAGCGGAGACATATTGTCTCTCCCTCCTTCTATTTTCTCTCCACGTCCGCTCCTCCCCCTTTTCTAATGGACAGGAGTAGGGTGTTCGTTGTGAGCCTGTGTTGGTCCAGACTCTTCTCCCCATCCCTTCCAAACAGACCCACAGAAGTATTCACTCTCTGTTTCTCTCCCGTTTCAAACAAATGAATCGGTCTCTTTGGTCACGTTTAAGCCCATCTCCCTTTGTTTTTCTCCACTCCTATCCTTGAAAGCTACTTCGACAACTTTGTACCCCTCACTCCTTCACATTGCGATTGTCCCCTGGGCCGGCAGCAGAAAAACTCCCCTTTAAAGCCTCTTCTTTCTCCCTCGTCCTCCTTCAACCTTTTCCACATCACAGTGGGATGCCTCCCTCAGCAGGCCGTCCTATCCCCTCCCTGGCCTCCCTCCCTCCCTCCCTCTCTCTCCACGGGGGGTCTACCTGCAGCAGCAGCTCCCTGAGCCGGTGCAGCTGGGACTCCAGCTGTTTGTTGTGGTCCTCCAGGATCTGCATGCGGGTCTCCAGCCGCGTCTTGTGCAGGCGGAGGACGCGCGCCTCGGCCAGGAGCTCCTCGTCCTGCTGGCCGTCCGCTGTGGGCGAGCCCAGGGCCCCCTCGCCGGCCTCCGTCAGCTGGGGCGCCGACGCCGCCTCTGCGTGCCTCCACTTCAGCCGCCGGTACTCCCCCTGCAGCACGCTGGGAGAGAGAGAGAGAGAGAGAGAGAGAGAGAGAGAGAGAGAGAGAGAGAGAGAGAGAGACACTCAAGCAGATGCACTCGGACAAGAACAGAGAGGGGAAATAGCGCGTTGATATCCTGCTGATGAGCCTAGCCACGCTACACCGGCAGAATGTGCCTTGCAATCACGCTTGCTCTGGTAGATCTACGCCACGGTTCAAATCCTCCACAGTGGCCTGCAGGGAGGAAGGCACCGTTTGATGTGCGCCGCCTGACATTCTAGGATCAAAGCGTGTGTTTAGGCGCATTAGCTCGGACATGCTGCCTCAACACAATAAACAATGCAGCACCACACGTCTCTCTCCGTCTCTCTCTCTCTCTCCGTCTCTCTCTCTCTCTCTCTCTCTCTCTCTCTCCGTCTTTTTTTCTCTCTCTCTCTCTCTCTCTCTCTCTCTCTCTCTCTCTCTCTCTCTCTCTCTGTCTCTCTGTCTCTGTCTCTCTCTCTCTCTTCTCTCTCTCTCCGTCTCCTGCGCGCTCTCCCTCTCCCTCTCTCACACACAGCCACACACACACAAACACTCACACAATGTTACTGTTGGCTACACTAGCACACTGTTGGCAGAAATAGAAATGGCAACGGATAATGAGCCAGTGTGGTCCACATACTATAATTAGAACAAACCTACTGTTCACACATTCACAAGGTCAGCGTTCGCAATTATTCTCTTAATGTAGAAGCTAGCGTCTGTCAGGACACACCACGGTCTGGTCTTGGCGTGGGGTCTAAGGCATTCTGCACATCAAAAGGATTTTAGGACAATGTAAACCAGAGTGACCAGTGGCGCTACACGGGGACTGTAGGACACGCAGGGGGCATTCATAGCAAAGAACACACATGAATACACAACTGGGGTATGGTCTTCCTAACCCAAGGGGAGTATATGTGTTTGTGTGTGTGTGTTTGTGTGTGTGTGTGTGTGTGTTTGTTCAGCCTGTGCGCTGGTAAAGGTCAGGGACATGGAGAAATATTCATATGAGTCATATCAATAAATGCGGCATGTGGTATTAAATTAAGTGGCCGGACCACAAGGATTTTGCTTGTTACGAAGGATGTGTTTACACTCCAGGGTAATGGTTCTGCATCCGGGATGAAACGCTAACCCCAAATTGAGAGAGAGAGAGAGAGAGAGAGAGAGAGAGAGAGAGAGAGAGAGAGAGAGAGAGAGAGAGAGAGAGAGAGAGAGAGAGAGAGAGAGAGAGAGAGAGAGAGAGAGAGAAAAACAATCCACTCAGAAGCCTCTGAGAAACAACATGTGTTCTGATGCATGGCCACACTATGAAGGGCTTTCTATGAAGGGGCTGATTCCACAAAGGTTAAACAGCCTCCCAACCGCTCGTCCTCGTGACGCCTGCATGACCGGGGGCCCTGTCCAAACCGACATGAACAGCCCCGTGTGTGTGTGTGTGTGTGTGTGTGTGTGCCACGTGTGTTCTGAGAGAGAGCGAAAGAGAGAGCGCATCGAGGAAATAACGCCCCTCCTTTGAGGGAATCATTTCCCTCCATTTGGATATGAGAGGCGACTCGAATGAAAGCAGCCTATCAGCCTGCCTCAATCAGGGCTGGACAGTGTGGTGAAGCCCCGGTGGTGGCGGCGCTCAGCGGGGGGTCTCTGATTGGCAGTGCACACAGGGGACGGAGGGGCCCTCGAGCGTAATGACCGCCGATGACGCAAACAGACAGACCCCCCCCAGCCAACACACAACAAACACTCCACTTCACACCCACGCACACAAGCACCCTTTTTCTTTGTCCTCTCCACACACACACGCGCACACACGCACGCACGCACACTGGGCTGGTCCCCTCACCGGTTCTCGTTCTCCAGGCGGGCCAGGGTGTGCTGCAGCTGCTCCTTGTCCTGGGTCTCCAGGTGGGCCAGCAGCAGGTGCTGTCCACAGGGCGAGTCCTGCTCCGGAGCGGGGCTGGAGTGACGCAGGAGGTACTGTTCTTCATCCCTGAGTCCCCCACACAGGAGACAGCACACTGAGCCACCAGCACACAGCCACCAGCAAAGCACAGCGCAGCGCAGCAGGACGCACAGGTTCTCACCCAGCACGGCACGGCACAGCACAGCACAGGGCAATACATAGCACAGGGCAAATACACAGCATAGGGGAAACAGTCGGCCGGACGGTGTAGGACACCATAGAAAAACACAGGACAACACAGCACGGGACTACACTGGACAGTGAGCAGAGCAGAGAGCACAGGGACTGAGCAAACACAGCACAGCCCTTTGGGCTGATCCGGCAGAGAGCACAGCGCACAGAGCAGCTCCAAGCACAGCCAAAGCCATGCAGCGACGCTAGCACAGACAGACGACATGTAACAAGGAGACGGAGCGTTGGCCGGCACGGACACAGCTCAGACGCAGACTGTAACCAGAAAGACTGGCACACACACAGGCACACACACACACATACACCACACTCCTGCCAAAACGGACAAATCCAGGCACACAACAGCGGAAGGAAAGAAGGCAGGCTGGAGCAGAACAGGGATAAACTGCTCAAGGACTCCCAGGCAGGCAGCTCTGTCTCTGCAGACATGGTGCCACTAGCAGTACCCATCTAAAGTAAGTACACACACACACACACACACACACACACACACACACTGTGGAGTGTTGAAATGACCCTACTATCAAACACGTGCACCCAGCAACATGCATTCCACAAACACCCAGCTACATAGCAACTTCAGCCTTTGATCGAAGCCACTTGGCGTTTCCCTTTGATTGTAAAATCCTTATAAAGAAATTGTCTGTTTCAATGTATTCCAGAGATAGGCATAACAATATTGAATGGCCACACGCACTATTCAACTACACACGCAAACACACACACACACACACACACACACACACACACACATGGGAACACACACAAAAAGCCTGGACTTGTATAATTTAGTCCTCCAGCAACCCTCCAACCACACACACCCACCCACACACACACACACACACACACACACACACACACACACACACACACACACACACACACACAGTCAACCAATCTCTTTGATCAGTCCCACCCCCAAGCCCTTTCACAAATGGACTACCTTTTATAGCATTCCTTTGAGAGCTCAACTTAGGGACTACACCCTTGACGTCAGATCTTCTCTTTCTCCTCATCCTATCCCTAGCCCCCCCAGCACACAACACTCAAACACACACACACACACACACACACGTATGCACACCCACCCGCCTGTGTCTACTGGCCAGGTCTTTTCTATTTATTCCCACAGCCATGCCCTTTAATTACCGAGCCTTTTCTATGGAGAGGGGAGTGTGCGGCCACAGGCCCCTTTCATTACATGGCCGACTTCTTGATGCGCTTGCCTAGTCTTTCGCCAGGAGTCATTTCATAACACAAACACAAACACACACGCACGCACGAACACACACACACACACACACACACACACACACACACACACACACACACACACAATGTAAACAATATAGAGACACAACCAAAACGCACGTAAGCTTGCACATGCCAGCGCGGAAACACACACACACACACACACACACACACACACACACACACACACAAGGGGAAACACACAGGGTTCGCTGGCTATAATGAAAGCGTTGAGTGTGAGGGGGAGGCAGCATACTCACAGGCTTTCATCAGGCGACAGGCTATCCGTGAAGAAGGAACAATTTTGGTTCTCCATCTCCGCCAATCTGTAGAGACGTGCACGCACAGACAAACACACGCACACACACACACACACACACACACACACAGACACAGGCACACAGTCAGAGATGAGAGGCAGGTAGTGTCTGAGTTTCGGGGCAAGCATAGAGGATTGATGTTATCGAATGGGAGAGCTGCTCTTTCGACCAAGAGATGCGGTATCTGGCTAATAACATGGGCTAGCTCTCCGGCAGGGCTGGCTCTATCGCGTCACCAGCCCACGGCAGAAAGCAGCCTGGATTCAGCACCATAGACAGCTCCTCACAGCTTTGATGCCTTGATGTCCCTGCAGACGTCACGTTTCATCACCATCGGCAGCGGTCATGTGGGGAGCCATGTAGGGGGCTTGAGACGCTTCTGTCTGATCAAAGCTAGGGATGTAAAGACCTCATGGTAACGACATGCACACGGCTTGTCCCGAGTTTTCCCTGTTCTTCCTGACTGCCACTGTGATCAGCACCTTTTTTTATAAGCCTGGATTCGTTGAGTAGAGAGTCCCTCGCCTCGGTTCCAGCTTTCTACACGTTGGCTCGAAAGCCTGGGGAAGTTTGACAGTCAAAGACCATAGGAAGGAGGTGGAGACTAGCAACTTGTTACTATTCGAAAATAACCAATGAAGTATTGAAATGGGTGGGGCTTCAAAGACAGAGGTGTCTTACTGCTAAGGTGCTCTCCCGTATTGGAACTGAGTCCCACAAACCAGGAAGAGGGTGTGTCTTAAAATTGGGAGGGTTTTGCCAAAGAGTGAGTGATTTAGAAGAACACAGTCCCTAATGTGTGTCCCCCCCCCCCCCAACAAAAAAAAAGTAAAACAGATTTAGTTCCTCGCCTTATATCCTATTTACGTTGGCTAAACATTGAAATCAAAGTCTTGGAATATCAAGGTGCCTTGCTGCCTTAATACGATGACAAAGCCATTTACCTGGGGGAAAGACAGCAGGCCCAAATGGACCGCTGGGTAGCTGACATTTCTTTTTAATTTAGGAGCACAACATATTTTACACTCTGCTTCATGGTTCCAGAGCTTCTTGATCAAGTTGTGAAAGCTTAGTTAGTCTAAAATGTTCACATAAGGGCACACGTCACATCATTTCAGTTGATTCATATTCAAACCTCTGATTTAGGTTAAAAGCAAAACTGTAAGCTAGCTTTCTTTCTTTACAGTCCCGAGCTGAACGTCAGCCTTAGACCATTCAGAAAGCCGTTTTTTGCTTCAGCAGCCATATCAAGAACAACGAACAGAGTAACCATTTCTTGAACCAGTTGTTTATAGTGTGACGTCCCAGTAAGAAGCAGTACCGCTACTATTGGTTGCCGCGGCCTACATGTAAGTTCTCAGCACCATGGACTTGCTTTCCTGTCTGACTGACGTTTACCAAATAGTGGCTCCGATTTTTCGGAACCACGGAAAGCGTTCGAAGCCCATCCTATTACCACACAGGCGAATGGACTAACTTTGCTTTTAGCAACACTTAACTTATGTCCTCTCCCGCCGGGCAAATGGGCCTCAGAGGGAGCTAGCAGGAGCTGACTGACACACTGAGGAAAATGTGCTAAGTGCCTCCTGGAAACGTCAACCGCACACACACGCGCACGCACGCACGCACACACACACACATTGGAACATACACAGTAACACACACACACATAGGACAACACAGCCAAATAGAGGAAGGCACATATGCAGGGGCCGACATAGGCACAGACACACACCTATACACACACACACACACACACACACACACAAAACACACATGGGTAAAACACACCCACACACTGGCGCACGCACACAGCAATCCCCACCACCTCAATGTCATTTGCTGATGGATGTGTGGGTGGAGGAGAAAGGGATGTGGAGCTTTTCAGGGCATCCACATTACAAGCAGCACCAGTCCACAGGGGGGTTAGAACAGGCTTTCCCAAACAGAAAGAACTCACATCAATCAGCCAGTCAGTCAGTCAGTCAGTCAGTCAGTCTATTAGACCGTTAGTCAGTCAGCAGCCAGTCAGTCAGTCAGTAAGTCAGTCAGCCAGCCAGTCAGTTAGACCATTAGACCATTAGTCAGTCAATCAGTCAGCCAGCCAGACCATTAGACTGTTAGTCAGTCAGCCAGTCAGCCAGCCAGTCAGTTAGACCATTAGACCGTTAGTCAGTCAATCAGTCAACCAGTTAGACCATTAGACCGTTAGTCAGGCGGTTCTTTACTGTGGCCCCTATGACTTTCTAGTCCTGCTAAGGGGGCCGTGAGAAGGGCCCATGTATGTAACGGACAGGACCACCGTAGGACAGTGTGGCGTGTAAAGATTTTGTAGTGAGACTGTGCCGAGGACATCTCTGTGAGAGAGCCACCAAAGGCAGAGCGAGCAGAGGTGGCTTTCTCCAGGACAGCCCCGTTGGTGGATGGAGTTTGAAAGACCCGGCACGCTCTTTTGAGAATCCTTTGTAGATCACTGTTGGACCCTGCCCCTCTTCCCTTCTCCGTCTCCCTTAGATGTCAGTGGTGACTGTGTGTACTGACGATGAAAGGACTGCAGCCCTCTGTCACCTCCATGGTGTGTGTGTGTGTGTGTGTGTGTGTGTGTGTGTGTGTGTATGTGTGTGTGTGCGTGCGTAATGCCAGAAGATTAGGCCCATTAGAGTCAAACCTAAAAATCTAAAACTACTGTCTCCCCCTGCGGGGAATCCAATTATTACTCTGGATTAACATACACGTAACCTAATTTGGCAGTTCTAAAGTTACCACACACACACACACACACACACACACACACTAACATACACTCTAAACTGTATTATGTATATGTCATCTCTAGGGCAGTGTTTAAAGTAATGCCCTCCCAGTTATGACATCCAAGCTTCTGATGTCAATTACATTTTCCATTAGTGTTTCAAAGAGAAAAATGACAAAAACGTGAGGAGGCGCACAGTGATAGCACTCCTCACTTTATTCTGAAGAGTTTGATTTGTCATTAAGGGAGCAGTTGTAGTACTGACAGTTTCTGAAGAAAAAAATTTGAAAATTAAAAGAGGCTATGATGTAAAAAGGAGCGAGGAGCAGAGAAAATGACCAAAAGAGCAGAAAGACAGAGAGAGAGCATGCAGGAAACAGAGAGAGAGAGAGAGACAGAGAGAGAGAGAGAGAGAGAGAGAGAGAGAGAGAGAGAGAGAGAGAGAGCTGCAGGAAACAGAGTGTGTGAGGAAGTGAACGAGAGTGAGAGAAATACAAAGTAAGAGAGAGAGAGAGAGAGAGAGAGAGAGAGAGAGAGAGAGAGAGAGAGAGAAAGAGAGAGAGAGACAGAGAGAGAGACAGAGAGAGAATGAGGGGAACAGAGAGAGAGAGAAGCCGAGCAAGCAAGAGAGAGAGAAAGAAAGAAAGGAAGAAATCCTATTCTGCATGCGATTCAATAGTCATGCCAAAGTCCTGACTAGGCCTGTCTATTCATATTAAGCGAGGGCTTAGATCACCGTAAAATTAAACTGGAGTATGGAAAAATGGGATGGAATTCCTCTACAGCTAAGTGCAAGTTGTCGAGGAGACCATTAAAACAGACAAATGCAAATGAGCTTTCAGACAGATCAGACAGAAGCATGTCATGAAAGCACAACAAGGAGTCTGAAATATACATAGATTATATTCTGACACTTTTTTGGCAATTGTTTAGGACTATAAAACTAGATAAAATTAGTCTTGGTAGGAACTTCTACATTTTAGCAATCGGGTCATGTTGTGCCCATGTCTCTATTTGTGTTTTTCAATTTCATGTAGGTGACAACTGTTGGCAGACAAATCGTCTGTGTTGTGCCAGCCTGAAATTTCTGTGTCTCTGGCTTGAGCCGAGGAGGGGTGCCAAGTAAATCATTTAAATTTGCAGCCAATTAAAAAGGGGTGAGGAATTCATTACAGACTATTAATAATGCATGTGGTTACTGGTAAATAACTAACAACATTTGAAAGTTTCAAACGCTTAAGAACACCTAAGAAAACAGCACACAATGAAGAGAGAGACAGAGAGGGAGAGAGAGTGAACGAAAAGGTGAGGAGCGAGGTCAAATAAAAGGAGTAAGAGAGATGGAGGACAGGCCAGAGCAGAGGGGGGACAGCCATGCCTGTCACCCTGCTGTTGGAGTTGGCAGAGCGGAGAGGGATTTTATGCCAGCAATTGCATGCCAGGTAGAAGAGACACACTCCTACAAACACACAAACACATTGGTGGAAGGTGATCCATGCCCCCCCCCCCCCCCCCCCCCCTCTGCCATGGGGGTTGGACTCTGGAGCTGTGCCCTGTCTGAGCTCCAGTAATGCCCTGTCAAAGAGATGCTGATCTGGGCTGGCAGCTCCCAGGTGCCCAGTGGACCATCTGCATTGCCACACCACCTTCTGGGCATTCAGAGGCAGGTAAGCACGGTTGACCCCGCTCACACACACACAGGCAGACAAACCCCAAACGCTGCCAAGTGTGGGTGTGCGTTGTGAATAGGCTGGATGTGAGCGTGTGCGTGTGTGTGTGTGTGTGTGTGTGTGTGTGTGTGTGGGTGGGTGGGGGAGAGATAATCATAGAAACCCCGCTAGGCACCACAGACTCAACCCCAGCAGGAGCTGAGCCCAGATTGCGGCCAGATCAATAGTTCAATCAGGTTGTGTGTATGTGCTGGATGTGTGTGTGTGTGTGTGTGCGTGCGTGCGTGCGTGCACGCGCGTGCACGCGCGTGTGTGTGTGGGTGAATAGAACTGGGCTAAGCGGGGAAATGGATGGCCATGTATCTAATGAAGTTAGAAGAGGGGGGTGGCCTCGGCCCCGCCCTGGTCTGGTCTGCACTGCACGACGAAGGGGCCGAGGCAAAGGTGAACCTCCGGCCGGAGCAGAGGGAGGAGTGAGTCAGAGCGGTACCTGCTGGCGAAGTGCTCGATCCTGCTGTGTGTGTCGGCATGGGGCAGTTTGGGAGAGGAGCAGGGCCTGAGCGGAGAGGGAGGCACAGAGAGCAGCGGTCAACAGAGAGACAACCCCCAGACAATCTACAACCCACTCTTACCTCTAACAACGGGATGCACAACGCTCGCTGTATTGGAAAGTTAACACATTCAACAGTTTCCTATCTCGAGCCAGCTTAGGTGGGTTATTATTTATCATACCGTGTTATATTATTATAGGAATTGATTTTGTTCTGTTCAGAGTCCTTCCTATTCGATGTGATGCCGTGTGCAGAGCGAAACGCTGAGGAAAGCCTAGGGCTGAAACGCCTCCGTGCTTCTCGCTGCTGCCCGCGTAATGAAAGGGCTGTTCTACTTGTCTGTGGGTGCCGACTAGACTTTGTGGTTTGTTGTGTGTTCCAGCGGGACTCACGTTTCCGAGGCGTCGGCCTCCAGCACCGTCTGCACCGGCAGGTAGCCTCGCTGGGGGTGCTTGCTGAAGTACTGCTTCGACCGGAACTTGTTCTTCAGCGTCTTGGCAAAGTCCCGCATCTTCTCTCCCGAGGTGGTCTGAGAGCCGGGTGAGATTTAAGGAGGGAAAGGGGCTTTTGTTAAGAGCCAGAGACCCAGCGCCACTTTGGTTCCGCTGCTCTGGCTTCTGGCCCACTCGTTATCCAGACGGCAGGGCGCAAAACTCTCCTTCTCCGCCTGGGGCTAGAGTCCGTTCGTCGGGGCTCCTCCCCTCCGGCGCGGATCTGACCTCTCCGGGAAGGAGACTACCTCGCTCAATCTCTCCCCCGCCTGCCTCTCCTCTCTCCCTCTCCATTTTAACACCTTCCGCCATTTTTTTTCCTTCTTCATTTCCTATACCATCTCTCTTTGCTTACCTCTAGCCCTGCCGTGCAGCCCCCTGTCTCTCTCTTCCTTCCCTTCCCTTCCTCCCTCCATCCACTTACCCCACCTCCCTCCAACCAATCAACCCCGTTGAAAGCAATAGGATCCTGAGTTTCTGAATGGGAGCGGTGGGGAGAAAGCATCAAGTTGCACTTAAACCACAGCTCTGATATACCGAGCAGAGTCGGAGAAAATCAGTGTGCAGATGGCAGGCTGCCATATCTCACAGCTCTGCATTGATTGGGGCTGACAGCTGGCTTCCTGGTGCTCGCTCTCTCTCTCTTCACTCTCTCTATATCTCTCTCTCTTTTCTCTCTCTCTCTCACTCTTTTGTCTCTCTCTCTCTCTCTCTCTCTCTCTCTCTCTCTCTCTCTCTCTCTCTCTCTCTCTCTCTCTCTCTCTCTCTGTCTCTCTCTCTCTCTGTCTCTCTGTCTCTCTCTCTCTCTCTCTCTCTGTCTCTCTCTGTCTTTTTCTCTCTACATATAATAGGCTGTTGGGGTACTAGAGTACTACTCGGACCCGATTAGAGAGGGATTTGTTTGTGGCCGCCTGTGTGTGTACTCTGGACTTAAGTGCTCACTGTGTCTCTTAGATAGGACTGTATGCAGCGGCCTTGTGTGAGCCAAGCAGACACTTCCTAGCCTGGGGCAAAGTGTTCTGGAAGGGCTGGGAGCATTTCAACTGGATGTGCAGAAAACTAGCAGTTTGTCGTTCCGACAAAGTCTCTTCAACTCAGCTCGCCTCTCCTTGCAAACTTTTTACTTCCACTTGTTTTATCATAAAAGAGGTATGGCTAAAAGGCATTGTCTGCTTAAAATATACATATATAAAAAAAAACACAGCACCCAAAATTTGTTTTAAAGTTAGAGTAAAGACCCGTTTCGAAGCTTCCACTTGGAAACAGTTGACGGTAGCACCTTGAGGCTTTTAGTGGGTCAGAGGTGGGACAGTGGCGGCGCTGGTGTGAAATATGCATGCCGTGTTGGAGCGTCGGTCTGGATGCGGGAGCGGAGGGGCACTTACTGGGGTGTAGTACTCCATGATGGGGTAGTGCAGCTTCTTTCCCTTGGTGGTTCGGCCGGTGAGGAAACACGTCTGACAGATGTCCACGTTGAACTGTTTCAGACTGCGGTACCTGGGAGGTTCACAGCAGGGTTAGAGCCGATGTGAGATAATAGCCGTGTGTTTGTGTCTTAGAGAGTTTGTGTGTGTGTGTGTGTGTGTGTGTGTTATGGTATGTGGTTGTTGGTTCTCTTTGTGCTTTCTGATTGACTTTGTGTGCAAGGCAGCCAAACCGGTGTATTGTTTGTGTGTGTTTGTGTTCACCGGCCCGGCCCCACCTGAAGCCCTTGATGGGGCACTGTTTGCACACGTAGCACTTGGCCTGGTGCTTGGCAGACTCTGCGGCCGCCACGCGGTGCAGCACGGGCAGCCACACCATGGACTGAGGCTCCAGGCTGGTCCACTCCAGGAAGTGGGACACCTCGATGGCCGGCTTCCCCGGGGCCTGGGACCAAGGACGGGGTAAACAAACAATAAATAAACAAACAAACAAACAAACAAACAAGATGGATGTAAAGGACCGACTCGCGCTGGACGGGGAAAACTGGAACGGAAAGGCGCTCTCTCTTCAGGGCGATGGTGTGTAATTTGAGGTTCATGATCATTTTAAAGAAGCGGACAGGGTAGGGAGGTTAGGGGAGCGGAGAAAGGTTAGGAGCTACAAGATATCGGGTCAAACTAATTTGGAATATGTTTTGCATTGGCAAATTGCTTTGAGGTCGGGAAACCCTGGGCTAAAGCTTTTGAGAAGTAAAATGCTAGCAGACGAAGGGAAGAAGATCGAGGCAGAGCAAGTGTCCGAGTGTGTGTCTGTGTGTGACTCTGCTAGACTACTGTGGAGTGTTCCAGAAACAGGGATAAGAGCAAGTCAACCTAATAAACGGGAGACTTTCCAGGCTTAGAAAATCCGTGACGTGCTAAATTCTCATTAAGTGCACATCAGAGATGCATTAAAAGGTTGATTTCCCTGAGGCCTCCCCTGCTTAAGCAAAGGGGCATAATTAATATGTGTGCAGTAGGAGTGTGTGTGTGTGTGTGTGTGTGTGTGTGTGTGCGTGTGCGTGTGCGTGTGCGCGTGTGCGTGTGCGCGTGTGCGCGCGCGCGTGTTCCTTCAATGGCCTGGGATATAAGTGTGTCGTCCCTGGAGAGAAGGAGGCCGCTCTCTTTCCCGGCTGAGCAGCCCCTGCTAGATGGGCAAACGGCAACCCAAAGCTTTTGAACACCCCTTAAAACCCCGTCCCAACCCCTGCATCCAGCACCATAAACAAAAGGCTCCTTCCGAACGCAGCTAACGGCTAGCGGCTCTGTCTGAACGGAGGCGGGGTTTCCTCGTCTGAACCCACTCGCCAGCCCGTTCAGCGCAGCCCATGCTGCGATTGCTTCTTCCCCACAAAAAACTCTCTCAGCCGTTAAGACCCCCCTCCCCCGTCCTCTCTTTCAGAAGGGCTCTCCGTGCGGCGCTAATTCTCTCACCCAGGCACCGTCTCCAAACTCAGCCCTTTTTACCCACACTGAGCACCAACAAAGGACGCAGCTCTTGACAAACACGCAAGCTCCCAGCAGCTGCTGCCTGCCAGCTTTGGGGATCTGTCCAAACAGGAAGGGGGGGGGGGGGGGGGGGGGGGGCTCGCCGCACGCCGCTCGCTCCAGAAGGAAACCGTGCCCTCAATCTCCTGCCATCTCGGCGCGCAGGGCCGCCAAAGTGGACGGGCGCGTCGCCGCGCCAACATGTGCCGCGCCAGCCCTTTGACTCGGTTTATCACTGCCGCGAGTAATGAAACGGAAATCAGCCCCCTGATAGGCGCGACGCTGATATATCACCGGGTTTGACATGGAGCAAATGGGGAAGTGATTGGGTTTTAATCATCCGTGGCTGATATGGCAATCGTGACCCGGCATACAGTGGGATTTCATTAAGGAACTCGAACGGTTCGGAACGGGCCACAGTTCCAAAAACCTGTGGCCTGCCCACACTAAATATGCAAATCGGTTGGTTGGTTTTCAAAATGTATTCGAACCACCTGAGTCCACGTGGAACAAAAATAAATACGAGTAATAATTATAAAATAAAAGTAAATATGCCACAATAATAGATCAGCACTCATACATAATGAATCGAATACATTTCTATTTCTCATATTTCTTTCAGCAGTATTGGTACCCAGTATTGTATTCCTGCTGTAGTATAAGGGCATGGGTCCTGAAACATTGTATTCCAGCTGTAGTATAAGGGCATGTGTCCTGAAACATTGTATTCCTGCTGTAGTATAAGGGCATCCGTCCTGAAACATTGTATTCCAGCTGTAGTATAAGGGCATGTGTCCTGAAACATTGTATTCCAGCTGTAGTATAAGGGCATGGCACCATCTCTCCTATATCTCTCCTTCCTCAGCGTCCTAATGGGCTGCTGCTTTTACACTGCTGCCCCTGAGGGGCTGGATGAAGACACAAAGACCTTCTCAGCCGCACTCACATCCTGGGTGAGTGTTAGCACATGTGCACACGCACGTACCAACGTTGTTCGCTCATTCGCCGTTCCTGCCAAACCTGCCTGCTGGAGTACAGGGTTAGCTGTGTGTGCGGGTGTGTGTGAAGGTGTGTGTGTGTGTGTGTGTGTGTGTGTGTGTGCGCGCACGCGTCGCTCACCATGCGGAAGCAGCTGCGGACGCTGGGCTCCACGTTGCTCCCCCCAAAGGCGGCCACCTCGCCCAGCTGGCGGGGGATCTGGATGGCCTCGTGGAGCAGCAGGCTGAGGTGGCGCTGGTCCGTCAGACCGCCAGGCCCGGACACCTGACGGAACAGGTCTGCACGAGAACACACATGGCTAAGGTGAGCGTGTGTGTGTGTGTGTCATGGATAGTACTCCAAGATTACAAAGTAACGCAGTGTGTCCAACGCGTGCTGTGTACCTGTCGGAAAGTTCTCCACTACTGACTGCATGCTGTGTTGTGAGGAGGCTCCCAAGGTAAGATTTAAAGCACACATAGTTGGGGTCTCTGTGCGTTTCTATCCAGCGCGGTGGGGAGGGGTGGAGGTAGGGGAACGAGCGGGACAGCCGGATCAAAGTGCAGATTAAGAAGCAGCGGCGGGGAGTTTTGCAGGGCTTTGAACTGGGGGGAGCGTGTGAAGTCGTGACCGGGCGCGTCACCGGGGAGACGGAGGCTGACGGGCGTGCGGAGGTGTGCCACCACGCCAGTATAAATAGCTGCGTGGCCCACGCGCTCCCCCTGCAGCCGTCTGCCTCGGTGTCCTCGCGGCGGCCCGGAGGAGGGACGGGGCGTCGCCCTCACACGGCGTCTCATCTCCTCGATGCCTCTACCCTGCGCGCGGTTTTCGCCGCTTTCGTCTGAAGTGTGACTCGTCAGCGGTTTGGCTGAATTCCGGTCGGGACATTTCCGGGGTTGCGGGTGGGCAGCCCTGCTGGTTCAGTCCATACCCCCAAACCCCCCCCCCCCCCCCCGACTGTGGGATCAATCTCCGGGACACCATTGACAGTCCCTCTGCTCTGGTCCCTACGGAACGGGCAACTAACTTAATTGCCTTTCTGACCATAAAATGTCTGCTGCCGTAATATCTTTACAAGCCGGCGCTGACGGCGAGCCAAGGAAGGGGAGACCCTGGCTTTTGCCTTGGCTGTAGCGCCGTGTCAGGTCTGCCACCCCCCGCCATTTTGTGCCAACGCAAACTACAGACGCTGCTTATTCTTCTGGCTCGGATTCACAAGGCTGGCTCGTAAAAAGCTCTTACAAAGGCATCGTAAAATGGCCTCCTACCCTGGAGCTGGGCACTGGTGAAATATTAGCGCGTAATTGAAAATCGAAAACGGAAGCCAGAAGGTCCAGAGCGCCTTTGAGTAGATTACGGTGTGCGCGTTTGCGCCCGCGTTTGAGTGACTAAGAACGTGCGCGGGTGAACTGTTTCGCCAGGCAGACCACTTTAAAGCCCAAATTCACTTTAGAAAAACAAAGGGAGCGCCCTGCAATGGTTTCTCCGTGCTCTCGATGCAGAGTAATTTCCTCCATTAGCCTAAGTGGATGTCTTTATGTAAAGCTCGCAATCAGTCCCGTTCTGTTTCGGCTCTCTCATGTGCGCTCATGTGCGCATGGGGGGGGGGGGGGGGGTGTAAGAGAGAGAGAGAGAGAGAGTGAGCGGAGCAGGCGTGCTTTTACCACTCACATGTGTACTTCTCCTGGACATCCGAGTTGCACAAGCTCACCAGGCCCGTCTTGAAGGAGAGAACCCGCATCTTCCCATTTCGACCGCTAGGGATGAAAGAGGGGGGTGGGGGTTAGCTAGAGAGAGGCTAAAGGCTGCTGCGTTTCACTTATCCCTGTGTGAAAAGAACGGACTCTACGCAGGCCGGGTTGAATAGATACTTGCACCTAGGTGGCTGGAGTCGGGTCGGAAGGAACCATGGGAACAGGACTGAAGGGGGTCGACCCACGACCCTAATGGTTCTTAAGTAACAGCGTGGGAAGGAAAGCACACACACGCTAAAGTACACAAAGTCAATACAGGGAAAATGTTTTGTCCGTCGGTGATAGGCTTATGATACAGTACACACACACACACACACACACACACAGACTGACTTACGTAAGAAAAAGAAAAATCCATTCCAGTGAAAACAATGGGATCAGAGGCAGTGAAAAAAAAAAAGAAATCCCACAGATGACTGAACAATGCGATCACTAGCCAATAGCAAGGGCACTGAGTTGTGCTTAGGGAGCCCCCTGCCCCTGACCTAGATGTGTGGCATGCTGTGTGACAGAGAGGCTGAGGCACTGCTGTACCGGGGGGGCAGAGGGAATGGCACTGTTCTGGGACTGGGACTGACGGAAACAGAGCGGCCGACAGAGAAACTCTGGTCCGTCAGCGACGCCTGGAACGAATCCTGCAAGACCCTCGGAGTCGAGGAAGCCACATTTGCCCCGCTGCCGTCGGTCAGGGGGAGAGGACAGCGGGGGAGTCCGAAGAGCATTACAGAAGGACTCTGGAACTACTAGAACTTCTCTCGTGGGCTTTGTGTGAGGAGCTCTCGGCTCGAGCGGGAGCGTCGTGAAGTGATGAGTCACGAGAGGGCACCAGTGTACCCGGCCCCCAAGGCCCACACGGAGGTAGGGCGACGACAAGACAGCCCTCCGTGAAGAGAGAAATGTTTCCCCCCCACACATAAGGACAACACAGACGGGAGGAGGCCATTAGAGCCAGCCGGAGTTTCCAGAAGCCGGAGAGCCCGCCCGCCATTGGGCTGCTGTTCCAGCCGGTGCTGAAGTGGACCCAGGAGACCTCCGGGAGCCCCCCGGGGTCCCAGCGCGCTCCGTCAGCACCTCCACCTCTGCACTCCGCGCCGTACGTGTCGTCTTCTAAATGTTCCCCGGGGCCACACCCCACGGCCCACATGGTTCCCCCACACCCCCTAGGAGTGTGACACGACTCCCGGCGAGCTGAGAACACCCATGGGAACCAAATCATTGATTATTCATTTCTATGATTTATTTAGGGAAGGGTTCGACGGACTGAGACGTCATCCCTCTTGCAGCAGTGCCCTCTTAACAAGGCACGAAATTAAAAACAAAATAAGGAAAAGAAAGCATTTTAAATAAACAAATCGTATACGTGCGTCACGGGCCAATACACGGTTTACAGTCCGTCCCATTCAAAACCCAAAAGAGGGCCCTCCACAGAGAAGCTCAGCACCAGCACTGTGCATCATGTCTGTCAAGCCATGTTAGTGATGGAACAGTCCCCTTTGGCTTTTTGGGCTGCTCCGGAGCAGTGGCAGCAGGCAACGGCCAATCACACGCGGGAAAGCCAGCAATAGCACTGTCGGATATGCGCAGCGGCAAAAGATTACGCTGCACGGGAGAGGGGAAGAAAACCCATCCCGCAGAGCAGGAGACCCAGCGTTCAACTGTTTGCCGAGACAGCGAACCATTACTGCTATCGCACGCACACGCAGGAACAAAGGCAGTGCACAGACACCGCTATCGCGTGCGCACACACACACACACACACACACACACACACACACACACACACACACTCAAGCATTGACAAAGTGACAGACACACACTCTTAACTCATTGGCATTCAGAGCAAGCGTTTATTGGAAAACAAAAAAGCAATTACCAACATTTATATGGGGTAAAATCGCTGATTTCCCCTCATTAGCAGCAGGTAGTTAAAGAGACCCCAAACAAATTGATGGCGCTAACAGAGAGGAGAGAAAATCACTCCTCTCTGATTTCTTTTTTTTTTTTCTCGCAGGCGGGGGGAGTTGAGCACCACCCCCCCCCCCCCCCCCCCCCACCCCTCACTGTGGAAGGTTTGGCACAGAGAGGAATACCCAATCAGAATCCAACAACAGAGAGCCGCTTCTCAGGGCACCGCTGATTGGACTCCCGCCGGGCCCCCCATGACACGTCCCCCCTCACCGCTCTATGATCCTCTCACCAGCACGGCCCCCCGCCGCCCGCCCACTCAACCAATCAGAGGGCTACTTGATAAGGCAGACCGATGCCCTTGGACGGTGGGAGAAAAGGGTTTTACACTATTAAAGGAGGGGGGGGGGGGTCTAACGTCTGGGTTTGTCCACTCTAACATACAGTATGATGATCGCAACACTAACAGGCTACAAGAACGAATCTCCTGTAGTTCGAGGTGTATATTGATCACAACACTAACAGGCTACAGGAATGAATCCCGTGTAGTTTGAGCTGTATATTGATCCGATCTCTGGTGTTGTCTCAACGGGGTTTAAGGTCCGGAGGACGCAGAAAAACGTTCTCGTCCGCTAACCACTGCCGCACCGACAAACTCGACCATCTGTCCACCCAGACGAACCACAGTGACGGCCTGTAAACGGGACCATCGCCCCCCCCCCCTCCTGGATGCTCTGCTCCAAGCGGGGGGGGGGGGGGGGGCTGCGACTGCCAGTCTCCGCCCGCGCCCCGTGCCCACCTGTCGTAGACGTTGAGCAGCCAGTTGAGGCACATGTCGACACAGAGGGGGATGTTGACCAGCGAGGCCCTCTCCTCCTCCAGCCGCTCATAGAGGCCCGTCATGGCGTGGATGATCTCGGCCACGTCCATCACGTGCTCTCCCTGCTGGAGGTCGTGCTCGCGGAAAACCTCGGCCAGGCTGCCCAGCGTCAGCACGTCCACTGGAAAACGCACGCACGCAAACACACACACAAAAGCACACACACACACACACACACACGGGTACAAAAGCACAGGTGCAGGTAAACGGTTACACAGCTGAACACACAAGGGGAACGGCGCAAACTCGCGCACGCATAAGCAAACATGTTCTTAAACAAAAGATGCACACAAACGCTGAGGTAGCAAGCAAACACCTACGGTATGCAAATGCACACATGATCCAGTCCCTACCTCTTCACACGCCCACCAATCACTTAGACAGCCAATGCCACGCTCATCCCACCTCCTCTCCACTTAAGGATGGATGTCAGATGTGGCGGCAGCGTCAAGAGCAATTTGATTTGGCTTCTCTAAACTCATCTGAGGGCCTATCTCCATGGCCTGCGGATAAAGGGGGTGTCCTCTAACACCCGTCCTAATTGGACCGCTGGGTAGTGGAGGTGCGTGGGGGAGAGGAGAGAAGATGGCTGGACCGTTCGCCCAGACGACAGACAGGGACACTAAAAGGCCTTTTCGATGTGCTTTTACAGAGCCCTCCCCAGTCACAGCAGAACGACAGCGAGTGAGACAAAGAGAGAAGCTGAGGGAGAGAGAGGGAGAGGGGGATAGAGGGACAGACCTAGAGAGAGAGGGAGAGAGAGAGAGAGAGAGAGAGAGAGAGAGAGAGAGAGAGAGAGAGAGAGAGAGAGAGAGAGAGAATGAAAGAGAGAGAGAGGGGGACACCATCGTTACCATGGCAGCCTGGCAATTAAGTCCCCTAACGACGCTGACTGGCACCACGGAGGAAGAAGAAGAAGGAGAGAGAGATCACGAGAGCAAAAAAAGAAAGTGACAGAGCGAGCGAAAGAAGAGGTGAGCTTTGTCGGCGACGCATCCGTGCTGCGCGCTCGCAGGGTGTAACATGAGTCGACGGGCGGCCAGAACAGACAGAGAGGAGGGGCGGTCGGCGTGCGTGGGGGGGGGGGTTGAATGGAAAGAGCGTGAAAAGGGATGAGAGCAGACGCCTGCGGTGAGGCATGGCTGCGGGGTTGACTCAGGGTCAGCAGAAAGCTGAGCACAGCAGGGGGTGGGTGTGTGTGTGTGTGTGTGTGTGTGTGTGTGGGGGGGATAAAGGGAGCCAGATTCACAGCCTGGGAATAAAGACAATGATAAAGAGACACGCCACAGGGACGGAGGGAGAATGATGAGAGGGCGGCGACCATGGCGACGGGACGGCCGACTCCCAGCCAGCCTCCCTGAAGCACCTTGTTGGGGGGGGGGGGCATGGCTGCCAGGCAGGGGAAGGACCGTGGAGAGAATACAGAAAGGTAGGAGGGAGGAGGAGGGGGAGAGGAGAACCGCCTGCAGCGGGGAAGATACAGCTCCCAGCACCACCGCCAAGAGAGCGAGAGAGAGAGAGAGAGAGAGCGAGAGAGAGTGAGAGAGAGAGAGTGAGAGAGAGAGTGAGAGAGAGTGAGAGAGAGAGCGAGAGAGAGTGAGAGAGAGAGAGTGAGAGAGAGAGAGCGAGAGAATGAGAGAGAGAGAGCGAGAGAGAGAGAGAGAGAGAGAGTGAGAGAGTGAGAGAGAGAGAGCGAGAGAGAGTGAGAGAGCGAGAGAGAGTGAGAGAGAGTGAGAGAGCGAGAGAGAGAGAGAGAGAGAGAGAGAGAGAGAGAGAGAGAGAGAGAGAGAGAGGAAGGGAGGTGTTTAGGTCTCGCCCACGCAGCACGGACTAATTACCCCTCCCCCAACAATCTCAATTGGGCCAGTGAACGGCCTTAATTAGGCGGCGTGCGTACAGGAGAGTGGGGCTCCATTAGAGAGGAGAGGGGAGAGAGGGGGGGGGGGGGGGGGGGTCCCGGTGTTGCAGGCATGCCAGCCACTGGTGTGACGATCAATGGACTTCAATCCATTGACCCGGGATCACTTGAGCAGTGGTGGAGTTATGGAGTGCAGCAGGATGACGAGAGACAGGGGAGACCAGAGAAATACAGGGGGAAAGGGTTGGGGGGGGGGGGCACGAGCTGGGTAACGGTGAAAGCACACGCATACGTACATCTCAAGGCCTTCTGAACCCGCCTCAGCTTCATAGCCGTCCGGTACGCTGAGAACTTGATGTTGTTGAGGTCCGCTAATATAGAGACAAGGGGGGGCAAAGAAAGAGAAAACAAAAGTGAGAGAGGGAGAGGAGAGCAAATGAGAGCACCAGACCGAAAACAAACATGTCCCCCACCTCTGGCTCCCACAGTGGAGGAATCAGACCCCACCGCCCCCCTCCATCTACCCCTCCCCTACGTTTATCAGACCATCAGCAAGTCATTAGCAGGGACAAGTTCACAGTGGTGTGTTCATCACTGATCGCATCTGCGCGGGCGGGTGTGTGTGTGTGTGTGTGTGTGTGTGTGTGTGTTCGGTTTGATATGAGAGAAAATGTGCAGGTCTGTATCGAGATTGCTTGCGTGCACGCTTCTGTGTGTGCGTGTGTTTGTGTGTGTGTGTGCTTGTGTGTGAGTGCGCCCCCCAACCAATCAGATTAAACAAAAAACCCACACAATGTCACCTAATCGCGACTAATTGAAGGCAACACAAAAAGCAATCCCGACAGGTTAACGACGTCGGCTTCTTCGCCTGTGTGGTGTCAGACATAAGAGGCCCCGTAATGAGGTGCAGGGGGACTTGCGCCCCCCCCCCCCCCCCCCCCCCCCCCCCCCCCCCCCCCCCCCCCCCCCCCCCCCCCCCCCCCCCCCCCCACGGGGCCCACAATCAGACCCCACAGGAGCCAAGGACGTCTCCCTGGGGCAGCCTCATTGTCCCCTGACTTACCCAGCGCCTGGTAAAGCTCTGTCATCTTTGGATGGTCCCAGCAGGTGGTCTGGGCCTGGTGGCTGGGGGAGGGGAGGATTGAAGGAGGGGTAGAGTAGGAGGGAGGGGTGGTATTGATGAAGGGGATATAAACCATTGAGAGAACATTGTGTGGAAGAGAAACATTTGCCGGGCAGAAGATGAGGATGAAAGGGGAGACAAGAGGGTGACAGCAGAAAAGTGGGATTATAGGGATGCAGCATGTAGGGAAGGAACGATAAAGAAAAGAGAGAGAGGGTGAGAGAGGGAGAGGGAGGGAGAGATGGCAGACATTGTTTACAGTAGAGTCTGAGGAGCGGGGATTCAAACAGCGCTAGTACATCCTCTGTACCTCCCCCCGCACAGACACACACGCGCACGGGAGACAGACAAACAAACGAACACACACGTTCACCACGACGGTCGCTCGCTTACGCTGTTCTCTACCCCCCCCCCCCACACACACACCACACACACACACACACACCCCCGCCCCCCTGCCGTAGCTACGAGCGCAGCCAGCGCCGAGACGTTGTGCCATGAAGAAAAGATAAAAGCCAATGAATAAAAGACCAGGCCTGATAAATAAATGAGTGCAGCACCAGACTAGGAAGGTACCGGGGGGGCTTTTTTTTGGGGGGGGGGGGGGATTGCCCGTCATTACCTGTTTAAGAGGCTCCCATCGACCGCTGTCCGACTGAGTGTGCCATTCAGAAATTACCTTCACCCCCACCCCCAGCCTACCCCGAAACGGGCTCCTCAGTTACACAGTCCATAAAGATATCTCAGGCACACAGAAATCTGGGTTGGGTTTGGTGGGTGGGTGGTTGGGAGGGGGGGGGGGAGGGGGCTAAAGAAACTAGGCCCAGGGGATGCAAGCACTTAAGACAGATAACCAAAATAAATGCCATATTTTAGGCCTGAACCCGAACACCCCCACCCACAGCTGTAAGACAGACATGGCCGCCTGGGGATCGGGTATTGATGAGTTAAACAGCAGGCAGAGAGGGCTTTAGCTCAATAGCCCTCTCCTAGCTAGCTGATATAAATGTCCTCCTCCTGGCTAACTCAATTGAGGCGTCTTGAATGGAGTGAGGGCTCCTTTTTCAACCGCGACTCACGACTTCTCCGACGAAACGTCAACGCCCTCCAAACCTTCCGGCAAACACACCCACCCACCCACACACACACGCCAAAACACACTTACTTGATGTAGTAGGGCACTTTGTTTGGGGAAATGGCTCGCTCCCAGGGAATCTGCACTGAACCTGAGGAGAGAGGGCAAATGCATGGAAATGGAGCCGTGGAGCATGAAAAGCCATTTTGCACATCAACACTGACCGCGCTCCGTCCTGTCCAGACGCTCGCTGGCCTTTCAACACATCACGACTGTGACACCGAGGCCTATAATAGGTGCAGCAAAGCGCCCGAAATAGGACTCTTTTTGTGTACAGTTTGAGAGGGGATTAGGTTGTTTGCAGAGGACTAATAGAATATGGGGGTGGAGGAGCCGGGGAGTTTTTAATCTCCACTCCGGGGGGTTAGCTGAGGTCGGAACCGGGTAGGGGAGGATGCACACGCAGGAGTGAGCTATTGCACACACACTAAATTCACAGCCCCCCCCCCCCCCCTACCAATTCCTCAGCACAAAGGGAGCGCAAACACAATCCAACCGACCCAATGAGAATGACCAAAACGCACAACGTCGTAAACGTTGGTCTGATCCATCTATTATATACAGTACACACACTCTTACAAACGCACACACAAACACACACACACTGATTGATGGAGTAAGGGAGGATAGAAGAGATCCCTCTCCGCTTCTGCCTTCACACAGAGGCAGCGGAAGAGACCTAAACACACACACACACACACACACACACACACACACGCACACACACTACCATGCAGTATTTACATGCGGATCGACATTTTCTCAGACCCACAGCAACACATGCACGCTAGTATGGTAAACCGTTAACCACACAGGCTGACAACACCTACACACACACACACACACGTACAGACGTGTTGGTCGCACATGGGATCTCATCCTTTCATTTCCGCAACTTTTTGCTCTGCACGGAGGCCTGAGAACAAAGACATCTCAGCCCCCCAACCTCCAACCAGACACTGCCCCCCCCCCCCCCCCCCCCCCCCCCCATCACCCCCACGCACGCAAACAGCGCTCCCATGCCCGCACTCCCACAAATCTCCACACAGCCACCCACTCCCCACCCTGGCGCCACAGCGGACCCGGCGCCGGCAGGACGCAGCGTGCCATTGCCACTTCACAGAGCCCTTACTGGAGAGGAAGTGCTGTGATCCGGGGCCAAAGTCTCGGTGGGCGTCCTGCAGCTGCTTCAGGCGCTCCTCTATGGAAGCCTGCGAGGAGCACACACGCGCACACACACACACACACACACACACACACACACACACACACACACACACACACACACACACACACACACACACAGACACAGGCAAAAACATTATTAAATCAAAGACAAATATTCCACTCAGCTCCATACTCCGTCTCTCCGCGCAGGCACACACCCACCACCCGCACCATTAGTTAAGAGTACGCCGAAAGAAACAGGCCTCCTCTCTCCTCCCCTGCTACCGCGCCATGTGCCTTTGAAGAGCAGCACGTAGAGGGGGAGAGAGGGAAGGAGGACGCGGAATCGACAAATCTCTGGGACTCCGTTGAAACGAGGGCGATGAAGGGGGGTTGGAATTCGGAGGGAGGCGAGGAGGCAGGGTGGGGGGTGGGGGGGGGACGGGGGACGGGGCCGCGGCCCACGTGCCTGTCAATAGGCGCGGGGGGAGCTGACAAAGGGAAGTTTGCCATTGTCTTTGTGGCGGCGCGCCGCGTCAAGCCTGGCAGTCCCACAAGGGATTTGGGGCCCGCTAATCCTGGGTTTATTTACGAGGTATTGGCTTTGCCATGTAAATCGCTGTCAGGAGATGTCGAAATGCCCCCACAGACAATGAGAGGTAAATCCAGTCAAGCTGGAGGTGAAAGAGAGACGGGGATGAGGAGGCAGGGTTACGTGCTTTGATTTCTTCCTCCCGTCACCGCGGTTTTTCAAGGACAAGTGCCCTCGATGGCCGGTAATGGAAGTTAGTGTCATTGAGAGCAAAAGCATTGCAGCTTCTTTGCATGCACTCGCCCAAACAAATGTGGCGGTACGCGACGGAGCTCGACAGATCCGGTTAGACTCATTTGGAGCAATTTCCACGTGGCGCCGAGATGATGTCGTCGCCATCGAAGCAGGGTTGTACAATCTATTCCTGGGGGAGGCAGCTAGTCGGACTCCTAAAGGCAAAGGTTCGACCTCGCGGCGGTGAACGGCAACGCTATTGAAAGGACGCGGAAGCGCAGAGGGGAGCCAGAGTCACGAGGACTGGGACTGGATTCAAACCAGGAGGGTTACGCATTCATGCCATTATTTAGCCGAGAAAATATGGGGGGAAATTAGCGGAGAAAGATGTCGGCAGAGACAAAGATGGGTTCAGCGTGTCGGAGTGTTTTAGCTTTGACACCCCAAAAAAAAACTCAAATGTAATGACAGTAGAGCTGATTATATTGAATTACTGAATATAATTAAATTGAGTGGGAGAAACCAGCGTGTGCCCTAGAGAAATAGAATGAGAGGCAGAGGAGACTGATATAGGGAGACTGAAAGTGAGTGGATGAGAGAGAGAGAGAGAGAGAGAGAGAGAGAGAGAGAGAGAGAGAGAGAGAGAGAGAGAGAGATGGGGGGAGAGAGGGGGAGAGAGAGAGAGAGAGGGGGGGGGGGGGGGTGGAGATTAACTTTATCACAGGTCCTTCATTCTCGCTGACTCTGGCGGGCTCGACTGAGAACAATCCAATACGTTTCACTCCGGAGACGGAATCCATTGTTTGTTGCGGAGAGTGACTCAATATGATGCAATCACATGAGAGTCTAAAACAAAGCTCCTGTTTGGCACACGCACACACACGCACCCACAAAACCTTAGGTTTGGTGTCGCACAGCTCTCTATCTTCCCGTGAATAACTCAAGTCACCGATTTCTGTGCACTGACCACACGTGGGACACACTGAACGCACCGAACACACACGGGAGGCTATGGCTTATGGGAGGCGGGTTTGGATCAGAGCACGACATCGAAAATGGAGGGCAGACGGAGAGGGAGGGAGGGGGCTGGGGGTGGGGTGGGTGTGTACCTGCAGCAGCTTCCAGCGGCTGTTGAGGTGCTCCAGGGAGCGGGCGTTGTCCATGGACAGGTGGACGTCGGAGATGGCCAGCTCATGAGCCAGGTCATTGACGTGCTTCATGCCCTCTTTCACCTGTGTGAGCTCCTCCTTGAACAACTAGAGCAGAGGGAGAGAGAGAGAGAGAGATAAACAACATGAGAGACAAAGAGAGAGAGAGAGAGAGAGAGAGAGAGAGAGAGAGAGAGAGAGAGACACAACGAGAGAGAGAGAGAGAGAGAGAGAGAGAGAGAGAGAGAGAGAGAGACACACACAACGAGAGAGAGAGAGAGAGAGAGAGAGAGAGTGAGAAACAACGAGAGAGAGAGAGAGATAAACAACATGAGAATGAGAAAGAGAGAGTGTGAGACAAACAACCAGAGAGAGAGAAAGAGAGAGAGAGAAAGAGAGACAAACAGGGCGAACGAGAATTCAAAATGAAAAACAGTCGGCGCCATCAAAACTCCCACACGGTGCCTTTTGTCTCCACCGGCCAGCTTGCGGGCTCAGCTCCAAACTTAACCGGTTAACGCAGACCAATCGACGAGAGACACTGAATGTGTCATCCCGCCCTGACGGAGGATTGAAACCTAAACCTGGGCTGTCCCATTTTAACTGCGGCAGTGGGGAGATGAGGAGCGGGGGGGGTTACCAGAGGTGGTGAACTCAGCAGAGCACGCAGCGCGGCCCAGCCCGGGTCTGAGCACCGCCGCGCTCGTTTGTACGCAGCCACCACTGCTCCCTCCTCCGGAAGGATGGAAGACGGAAGAGAAGGAACGTGGTGCCGTGCGCGCGTGTGTCCGGTGTGTGGGTGGGCGATGGTTGTTTTATGCGTGGAGGTGGCCGACTGACAGGCCGGGCCCCCGGGGGCCCCCGTCTGAGCGTGTGTGCTCGGGGACAGCGGCCCTAACGGGGACGTGAACGTTGCGAGCGGCTCCTCCCCTGTAAATACACACAGCTGGTGAGACGGCGGCGGCGGTGATTAATGGCTTCACCAACGGCCGAGAGCCACTCCCCCCGGTGAAGATCGGCCGGAGGACTCAGAGCGCGCCGCAGTTGGCTGTGTTTTCCCCCGGGCCACGGCGAACACACTCCTGTTACGGCCCGACGGCGCGCAGCTATTCCCCGTGAACGAGCGGGCACGGAAAGGACCGAAGGCTCTCCGGTTGAAATACAAGACGGAGCTGGGGACCTGTCACATAAGTGGAACGCCTCCATACGGGCCGCGACTGGCCATAGGGGAGATCTTGGCATTGTAAGTGGATGAAACGCGCAATGGTGGCAGCAATGCTCTGGCTTTCCTGGAGCAGGACCCATTTGTTTTCGTTCAGACACAGCGTGCGCCTTTTGAGGAGCAGCCAAAAGCAATTATCTCAGAGGAGACAATTACGGCTTCGCATGGGAACACCCTCTTTAGAGCCCACCAATCTTCTCTGAGCCTACCAGGGTGTGTGTGTGTGTGTGTGTGTGGGAGAGTGTGTGTCTGAGGACCCCACTCTGTCACACGGGGGTGCGAGCGGAGCGGGGGAGGAGGCACCTTGGTGGCGTCGATGTGGTCCTGCAGGGAGTCGATGAAGAGGTCCCCCACGGGCTCCCAGGCGTCGCGGACCCCCTCGGCCTGCTCCAGGGCCAGGGCCAGCTCCTCCATGGCGGCCTGGGTCTGCAGCAGCCGCTCCAGGGTCCGCTCCATGTGCCTGGGGAGAGACACAAGCGCACGGTTTGAGAGCCTTGGAGCTGCCGGGTGGGGCCTGAGTCTCATTGCGATAAGCTCTCGGACTCGTCACCGGAGGAGGAGGGAGGACAAAAGGGGACGGAGAGAGTGAGACGTCAACAAATTTCATTCTAAAAGCAATAAGAGGAGCAGGGTATTTCGTTTTTTTTAAACGGCATAATATTCCCTAAAAAAGGCCGGCCGCCTGCTGCGGTCCGAGGGGCCAAAGCGAAAGCGCTGCGGCAAAAATGAGAAGCCCTCGACAGGTGAGAGAGGGCACGACCTGTCCGTCCCGCCCCCGTCACCCTGTTTGTCCTGACCTGTGGCGGTCGATGCAGCGGGCCGTCAGCTTCTCCCACAGGTCACTGGCCACGTTGGCCTGCTTCCACACCGAGCGGCTCACGTTGAGGATTCTCCTCCGCGGGGACGTCTCTGGAGACGGGGAGAGGGAGGGGGGGGGGGGGTGGAGTGGGCGAGGGAGGGGGGGGGGGGGGGCGCAGAGGAGGAGGGAGGACAAAAGGGGACGGAGAGAGTGAGACGCGGCTAACTGGAGAATATGGGCGGGGGAGGAATTAAAAAGTGGATGGGGGAGAATGGATCTGAAGGCGAGTGAAAGAGACGGAGGAAAAGAGGCGGCCGTGCAAAGAAGGGACACAATCCTGATAGCCACAAAAGGGTTTAGAGACGGGCTCAGACGGAGGCCGTCAAATTAGCGAGCACGGAAAATAGGCAGCCTACAGCCCGTCTTCAAGGCATCGATGTGTTCGGTAGAAGCACAAAGTTTGACCTGTAAGTGGGGACGCTGTTGCTTTGCGAAATTGCGGGGTTATTTTCCAAACAGCTGGGAGTCTTTGTATTGTAGCACGTCGGGCCTGAAATTATTTTTCAAAGAGCAGCGTGGTCTGATTTCTCCTGAAGGAACAGAACATCTGTTTGCCAACTGCGCCACGTCTGTCACACTAATCAGTGCTTTCTTGTCGCTACCCCATACCCCCCCCCCCCCCCACACACACACACACACACACACTCCGGGCGCCCAATTCCCCAAGCAACGCAGGGCACCCCACACTGGGACCCAAATGTACAGCGGGAGCACATAGACTCCTCTCCGTATGAAACGCCTCGGCTGCTGCCGAGCCTACAGTTTACAGCGGAGGAGTTGGGCTCGGCTAGTCACTGGCTGCTTCCTGTTGCGTGCTACCAGCGGTGTCCAGGCAAGGCGGCGGGGCGGGGGAGCGGGCCCAGAAAACAGCCTGGCTTGCTGTATTATTGATTGGAACAGATGGTGGTACGGAGTCGGTTGGACCGGGCTAATTGGTCCCGACCCAACCGCTCTCCCGAAACACGCCGGGACACGAGAGGACCCAGGACTTTGAGGACAACTAATGGGGCGAGCACCGGCCTGGACACGGCACCTGACGAAGTACCAGGAAAGAGCTGGCGTTTCGGGCATAGGCGCGGTTGAGTGTGTGTGTGTGTGTGTGTGTGTGTGTGTTTGCGTGTGTGTGTGGACTGTAACTGTCAAGGCAGTGGGCAGACCTTTGCCATCCGGCAGCGTCTCCTCGGGCTCCTGGAAGGGGTGCTGGGCCAGGAAGGCCTGAGCCGACTCCAGCACCGAGTAGATGAAGGGCCCCCGAGACTTCACATCCTCCATGAACGCCTGAGGAGAGACACAGAAAGCGAGAGAGAGAGAGAGAGAGAGAGAGAGAGAGAGAGAGAGAGAGAGAAAGAGAATGAATGATACATTCAGACCATACAAAATACTGCAATGCACACGCAGACAAACAGAAATGATACACACAACTACTTGTGATTACTCATTACCATATATAGGCTAGAGCCCTCATTAATCACACTGACACGGCTATGAATACACGCAAATGCACCCGCTCAGGTACACAAACACGCATGCACACACACACACACACACACACACACACACACACACACACACACACACACAGACAAAGTAAGACGCCAGTGGCCACATGGGAAAGTTGGCTGCTGGCGTCTTCCGTGGTGACAGCCAGTGGCAGCAGCATGGGAGAGCAGACCTCCTTGGAGCATTGGTCAGCTGGCTTGCTCACAAAGAACAGGCAATTAGCTGGAAAGCCCCGGTTTCACTGGCTTGAGATTCGCCAGCGTTCCCTATGCAAATGACTCGTCCTTGAGCACTAGGCACACACAGACACACAGTGACTAAACCGGGGGACCGCCGTTCAAATCCCACTAATCTCCATTCTCGGCTAAACATACAGTAGGTAGGAGACTACACTGGTGCCATATACTATGGAATTACCACCCAGGACGGCCCCCCTCTTGCTCCTTTAAAAGTAATTTATCTCAGAAACGCCAGTGTCTTCAATCCTCTTAAAGGCTGAAAAAGAAAGGATAATTGGAGTTGACAGTTTCCCCCATTCCAAACTGGAATTAGTGCTGTTGCTCAGCACAGCGTTGACGACATCCCAGTGCCTATTACACGGCAGGACCCCAGTCCGTTGGTACTGATAAGACCTCACCACGGCCCTCTGTGGCAATATTAAATAGTGAGCCTCACTGAACTGGCAAATACCAGCCAGCACAGAGCAAACAGGGAGAACTGAGGAATGTGGGGAGCTGCTGGCCAAGATAAGAATTCTGGGGGTTTTCATATGGACGGGATATTTTCTTTCTCCTCCCCTTTTTCTTGTTCTGTGACTCCCTCACTCTTTGTTTCTCACGCTTGCTCATTTGTGCTCTCTCTCTCTCTCTCTCTCTCTCTCTCTCTCTCTCTCTCTCTCTCTCTCTCTCTCTCTCTCTCTCTCTCTCTCTCTCTCTCTTTCATCGGCGTGTATTTCCTCACCGTGCGTTCACCCCTCTGTTCACTCGTTCCCTTCTTTCAAACCAATCTCTCTCCTACCCGGGAAGCCCAGCAGAGGCTGAGACGGAATGTTGTCCGACGACTATCATGATAAAACTTTAATCCCAGCTAAATTTCACACTAAGGCGCTTTGACTTTGCTTAAAGAAACATTAGGATTGAAGTCTTTAGATCAGATGAGGATGCATTATGCATAAGGAAGGAGGTAGGCAGAGTAAACGGCTTCATTGACCCTCTCCAAACTTGGGCTGGCCCCCATTAACTCCTCCCCGCTTCTTGAGGACTTTCTTAGAACATGGAGAACGCAGTCTCATTTTGCCTATGTTCTGTGGGCAATTTCTTGTGTACAGACAGACACACACACACACACACACACACACACACACACATATCGAGGGACACAAACCCACACTCACCAAAGAGAGCAGAATAAATCCACTTTAGATCAATAATTCATATTTCCTAAAACGTCGTAATTCTCTACAGAAAACCGGAATGCAATTTCCCTCTCTGCTTTGTTGGAAAAGTTTTAGAGTGACGCAGCGCTGGGGGAGCCAGAGCATCTAAGTTTCTAAAGAAATACTGCATTGAAAATGGGGACATTTGACGGAAAGGAAAGAAGATGTGAAAAGAGGGGGGAGAGAATATGAGAGAGGAAGGAGATGGGAGGAGGAAATTGAAGAGCGCTGTCAGGGTGGCGGAGGAGGGGGGGGAAGGGAGAAGGCAAGAAAGAAGGGTTTGACTGTGACCTGCAGAGACACTTCACGGTCTATTAGCAGTGGATTACGGCAGGTTTGCTCAGTAGTGGCATCAGAGTAGGGGGGAGGAAACGCAACTGTGGCAGTGCCTCCAGTGTCATCTGTGTGTGTGTGTGTGTGTGTGTGTGTGTGTGTGTGTGTGTGTGTGTGTGTGTGTGTGTGTGTGTGTGTGTGTGTGTGCGCGTGTGTGTGTGTGCGCGCGCGCGCGCGCTCGCACGACCGAATCTTCCCTTCAGAAGCTGTGTGAAGAAGGATGGAGGATGAAAAAAAATATAGCGTACCAGACTGCTTGTCCTGTTAATTGGGCTAAGGCTAATGTCACAGGATGCCAGTAGGGCTGTTTGGGGTTGAGGGGTTGGGTGAGGAGCGGGGAGCGAGGGTGGCTGCAGACCCCTCCCGCTGTCAATTCGACTCTCCATCTCAGGGACACCCCGGCACAAACTGCCAGCACAACAATTGGAATGAAGGTGGGAGAGTGCATTCTGCTGTGGTTACACAACCAATTACAGTTGTGTTTGTGCATCTGGTGGTTTGTGTGTATGAGCGTGTGGAAGGGCGCGTTTTGGTGAGCAATATCAGACAAAGAGAGGCATTTTGCCAAGAAATGGAAAAGGAGTCCAGCGGCCAGATTCTTAAAATTCTCTGTGTAGTGGAGAAAAGAAAGACAAAAGTGAAAGAATCTCTGGCTCGGAATATTACCATCTATCCTCACAAACACACACACACACACACACACACACACACACCCACGCACCCACACATGCACACACGCACACACACACGCACACGCAGGCTATTACTACTTGGCTACGCTCTGTACTCCATCTACACTGGCTTTATTTTACACTCCATCAACACAGAGTTAGCTGGGCTTTTTAACATGTCAATTATAACGATTTCCGTGGAAGCACTTCTTTTACTTAACAAGAACCCTGGGCTTTTTTATAGCTTCACCACTGAGTGGCTTTAATACACACAAAGGCCATTTTTCTCCTTTCGATCCGTCCCTCAGATAACAGCCAGAGTCTTAAACGGCTAAAATGAACTAATTATTTTGAGTGATGGCATAATTAAAGACTCTGAAATCAGATCCCTTGCTAATTGAATATAGGTAAATCCCACCTGGGTTGAGGCATGGGCCTCTCACCTTTTCCCTTCCTTAATGCTCCCAAAAATCAGACAGCAGTTGGTAGGTAAGGCTAAGACAAATGGTGCCCACACGGTACATTCAAAACAGGTAAGCGAGGTGTTTCATTGGCGAGACAAGTAAACACTCATCTGGGCAGTGATCAAACATGCACAATCATCTGATCAATACGACTCTACCCCCGGGTAGTAACTCAGACTCGGCCTGCAGCCGTCTTAAGCCAAGGGTCCATCGACGACACTAACATTATCTCTGCATGGTTATCGATCAGGCGCGCACACCAATTCAACCAACGTTATATTGCCGGAGCAACAATTTGGATCGAACGTGGCATTTTGGAAGGGTGGGAAACCAGTGGGACGGAGCAGAGGGGCCAAGCATAAAAAACACATTTAAATAAAACGACCACAAAACTGGATTTGTACAGAGAGAGAACAAAAACCAAGAATATGTCGTGTTGGTTGTGCAATGCTGTTGACCTCAGCCAAGGGACCGAGGACAGTACCTGGTTGAACTCCCTCTGGTGCTGGACCGCCCCCACGTCGCCCGCGATGGGCAGCTGCTCGGACAGCTCCTCGTCCTTGGCTGTCAGCCATTCTATGATCTCCTGCAGGGAGAGCTGCAACTTCCCGCTGCTGTCCGAGAAGGCCTCCAGTCGCACCCTGCCGACACACACACACACACACACACACACACACACACACACACAGCACACACACACACACACACACACACACACACACACACAGAGAGTTCAGCGCACTGCCCGTCACCATCCCTCAAATCGCCAGCCTTCACAACAAGACACGTGTCGACGACCAAAGCTATCAGGACAAGGCAGCAGGGTGTGCTGAACCCCCTCCGACGGAGAAGTGCATCAGGGCATGCAAATGCAATGTCAGAGCCGTAACGCGGGACAGATCGGGGCGAAAAGTACGGCTAACACTGGTATCTGTGGCAGTGAATCCGTAGGAACAGTAACAGTGCTGTATTTCAGCCCGCCTTCCTCTCCACACAGCGTACATCGACGCCTATATGGTTCGCCGCAATAAGGCCAGACCTGTTACGCGCCAGAGGAACACATTAGCCCACATGCAGAACAAGGTGAGGAATTGTGCGGGACCCAGCGGGAGGCTGCCGGTCAGGGGCGCCGGGCATAAACTGGGAATAAACAAGGCGGAGAATGTCTCTTTTTGCCACCTGCCAGCGTTGTGAGGGATTGTCTGAGGGAATCAGCGCACTTTCCATCAGCAACACAGCTGGGGGTGGCGAGGCCGAGTGTGAAAATGCCCTGGTGTTTCAATTACGCACTGCAGCCCAGCTTGCAGCCAGCACTCCGAAGATCATTCATTTTTTTTTGGTACCGAATGTCATCCCCCGCCAGAGTCAAAACGCAGGCGACGAGTGATAGCGAGGAGGACAGAAAGACGGAAAGAGGTAGAACGGGGAGAAAGCCAGGCGGAGGAAACGGCAACAGCCGCCCCCTGTGGCTGTGAAAGGCAGTTTAAGTTTAGCCGCGGTGACGTCAATTGAATTGCTGACGGCTAGCCAAATATAGACCAGGTTAATAGTGTCTCATAATTAAAAGAAACGCGGAGGCAGAGAGAAAACGAGGGAGGTGATGACACCCTCCATGCGTTGTGTTTTTGGATGTGTTGCGCTCTGTGGATAGCAGGGTGTAGCGTGGTCGCTGAGCCCCTGGTGCATTTCCCTTCGGCTCTGCCTGCTGTGCTAATTGAATCAGAGCGAGCCGACGCGGCGGTGTGGCCCACGCAGAACAAAAGACTCTGTGTCCAGCGGAGCGCCCGCGACCACGCGCACGCACGCACGCACCACACACACACACACACACACACACACACACACACATACACACACACACACACACACACACACATATACAAGCACGCTAACACAGTCTCACACACACACACACACACACACACATATACAAGCCCGCTAACAGTCTCACACACACACACACACACACACACACACACACACACTTTACACATACACTTCTCTTGTGTCTCCTGGGGAGATCCTGTCCTCTGTTAAAGATTAGCGACCCACATCCAGTGCAGGGCAGCACACACCTGAAACCAATCTCCAAAACCCCTGACCAGGAAGGCACTGAGACACACAGTCTCTCTTTATCTCGCTCTCTCCCTCTGTCTCTCCCACACACACACACACACAAGCATACACACACATACTCTTTCCAGTTGGAGGGAAGGAAGAGAGATATCTGATTGGACTGAGGGAGAGTGGGCCCTATAGTCTAATACCACTAAGTAAGGCCGTCCATCATAGGCTCAGTGCAGGCAGCTTTACTAGGTCCCTTCAAACCCCCACAAATCAGACCGCGCCTTCCACGCACACGAAACAAACACCTAAGGCAGCCATTGCTCCCTCCTCCTGCATTTCCCAGAAGAGGCGAGACAAACGGGACAGCGAGGTGCTGTAATGGAATAACAGCCATGCAGTGGGCACTGCCAACTACCACTCCTTCATGTGGCCAGCCAGACAGCCAGCCAGACAGCCAGCCAGACAGCCAGCCAGCCAGACAGACAGACAGACAGACAGACAGACAGACAGACAGACAGACAGACAGACAGACAGACAGACAGACAGACAGACAGAAAGCCAGGCAGACAGACAAACAGACAGATAGCCAGTGAGGCAGACAGACAGATAGCCAGACAGCCAGCCAGGCAGACAGACAGCTAGACAGCCAGGCAGACAGACAGACAGACAGACAGACAGACAGACAGACAGACAGACAGACAGACAGACAGACAGGCAGCCAGGCAGACAGACAGACAGACAGACAGACAGACAGACAGACAGACAGACAGACAGACAGACAGACAGACAGACAGACAGACAGACAGACAGACAGAGGGTTACCACAGCCAACCACCTTGAAATCCTTGAAAGTTTGTGAATTCGAGAGAAACAAATCAAGGCCTTGAAAGTTTGTGAAATCGAGAGAATAAAATCAAGGCCTTGAACATTTTTGTAATTAGACATTTAGACATGGGTCATTGAAAGTGTAGAAATTGAAATTCCTTTGATATTTTTTACTTCATGTTAATAAGTAGGCTACTTTCTTGTTTCACGTGCCACCTGAACAGAGAAAGTGTGATGGTTACGCGCGTGCATGAGTTATTGAAGTGGAATGATCTAGATTAACAGCTTAACCTGCATCATTCGACTTCAAACATTCATGCAGTTGGAAAAAGCATCAATCAAGCGAGAAAGCTAAGTGTTGTAACAGTAATTAACCTTGAGCCGTTTCCCAAACTATGCCATGTTGGCTTTTTTAATTTGAGGGAATTGGGCCTGGAACGTCCTTGAAAACTCCTTGAATTTGATTTGGGAACCCTGCAGACAGACAGTCAGCTAGACAGCCAGCCAGCCAGAAAGTCAGTCAGCCAGTCAGCTAGCCAGCCAGACAGCCAGACAGCGAGAAAGCCAGTCAGCTAGCCAGGCAGCCAGACAGACAGAAAGCCAGTCAGCCAGGCAGGCAGCCTGCCAGCCAGAAAGCCAGTCAGACAGACAGACAGACAGACAGACAGACAGACAGACAGACAGACAGACAGCTAGACAGCCATACAGCCAGATAGCCAGTCAGCCAGACAGCCAGCCAGCCAGCCAGCCAGCCAGAAAGTCAGTCAGCCAGTCAGCTAGCCAGCCAGTCAGCTAGCCAGCCAGACAGCGAGAAAGCCAGTCAGGTAGCCAGGCAGCCAGACAGACAGAAAGCCAGTCAGCCAGGCAGGCAGCCTGCCAGCCAGAAAGCCAGTCAGACAGACAGACAGACAGCTAGACAGACAGACAGCCAGATAGCCAGTCAGCCAGCCAGACAGACAGACAGCCAGACAGCGAGAAAGCCAGTCAGCTAGCCAGGCAGCCAGACAGACAGAAAGCAAGTCAGCCAGGCAGGCAGCCTGCCAGCCAGAAAGCCAGTCAGACAGACAGACAGACACAGCTAGACAGCCAGACAGCCAGATAGCCAGTCAGTCAGCCAGCCAGCCAGCCAGCCAGAAAGTCAGTCAGCTAGTCAGCTAGCCAGCCAGACAGCGAGAAAGCCAGGCAGCTAGCCAGGCAGCCAGACAGACAGAAAGCCAGTCAGCCAGGCAGGCAGCCTGCCAGCCAGAAAGCCAGTCAGACAGACAGACAGACAGACAGCTAGACAGCCAGACAGACAGATAGCCAGTCAGCCAGCCAGCCAGCCAGCCAGATAGGCAACAAGTAAGGCCGGCTTCCATGGAGACAGCTATATAGCTTCCAACCGGGCTGACTGGGCATATTTCCTCTAGGGGTGAACACATTGGGATTCATTACAGAGCTTTTTATGAGGCCATTTCTGCTGGTCTGTGTTGGGAGATGCCAGAGAGATAAAGACGGAGAATTGTGTGGAGAAAAAAAAATAGACGAGAACAGGGAGATGCAGGGGGGCGGAGAGAGAGAGAGAGAGAGAGAGAGAGAGAGAGAGAGAGAGAGAGAGAGAGAGAGAAAACAAAGGCAAAATCAGAAGAATGTAGTGAAGAGAGGCTTGTGAAATATTTTGGTGGGGGGGAATGCTGCACACTCACATCCCATTCACCCATGTTACCGTGGTGACAGCCTGTGGCCGACATCCTCTCACAGATAATGAGTAGGTACCTTCAGAACAGTCGCGTCAATGAGTGTCGGAGTGTTTGCGTCGCTCAATAGCAGCAATCTGGCTTCACGGCACAAAAAAAGGGTAATCAATAGGAACGGCTTGATGGGCTGTGCTGCTCCTTGACCAAAGGCCAGACAGACAGACAGAAAGAAATGCTCACTCCAGAGTTTGATTTCAATCGGAGTGCGGCCCTCCACACATAAACACACGCATTGTCACACACACACACACACACACACACACACACACACACACACACACACACACACACACACACACAATCCCTCTCTCTATCCCTCTCCTTCTTGGAGTTACTGAAGAGTCACCTCCAAGGTAAATAGGATGGGCAAATAAAATCTAAGTGTCTAATCAGGCCGTGGGATTACGGAGAGGCCGCTCCACGCTTCAGTGATTAATTCACGCATGGGAGAGAGAGAGAGAGACAGAGAGAGAGAGAGAGAGAGAGAGAGAGAGAGGGAGAGAGAGAGAGCGCGGGTGAGCGGCGCTGGTGTTTTGCTCTAGGTGGGGAGTTTGCTAGGCAGGCGCCTCGGGGCTTTCACTAACATTCTCTTTGAGGCCTTCGTCTCTTCTCTCCCTCGCTTTTTTTTTTAAGAAAAAAAACTCCTCCTCCCCTCCTTCATCTCCCCCGCAAACGTGGCGTACGGGCTGGCGAGGACCTTCGAGCTGGCCCACAGCAGTTACACATCGGCCTTTTCAACTGCAAGTTTTCCCAAAACGGGCACGCGGGCTTTCCAGGAGAGGAGACAAAACCCTGGCACGGCGCAGGGAGAAGAGGCCGTTTCTCTCTTACAGGGAGCCAGCTAGGCCACACATAGCGGAGGCTCGCTGTGCTGACCTCACCCACCCACAGATCCACCATCCACGGCCGCCCGCCTCTCGGCCTCCCTCGAGACCCACGGAGCAGAAGGACTGCTCAGCGCACGCACATATTTAGAACGCCGTACTGGGTGCCCAGGCGGGAGCACTCGGGGACATTCATGTGATTCAGGCTGAAATTGCATGGCATCACATGACTGTGAGGCGTACGTCGGAGACTCCAGCACCGGGCCAAAGTGTATGTGAAGACATCTTCAGACGCACGCACACGCGCACACACCCCACACATACACACACATGCAAATCACCCCCCCCACACACACACACACACACACACACACACACGCGCATGCGCACACACACACAAATACCCCCCCCCACACACACAGACACACATACGCAAATAACCCCCCCACACACAAACACTCGCACGCACAGATCTAAACTTCAGATGTCAAGGACCCACATCACCATGGAGATAGTCAACAAGGGAGGAGGTTGCAATCTCGCAGGAGAGAGAAACACTCACAGCCAGCCTCGGCTCATAGGCCGGTCCCTCTCATTTCACACCTGCGTGTTTCACAGCTTCCCGGCGTACGTGTGAACCTACGCGCCACTGTGTCCATCAGCCTGAGCTCCATGGAGATCCCAGGCAGGCAGCCTCTGGAACGAGAGCTTTCCATCCTCCAGCCACCCTCTCTTAGAATGTCCATCCAACACCACTCCGTTACCTTGACACCCCTTTCTATGATGTCTCACCCTACCCAACAGCCCGCCCGGCCAGCGGAGAACGTAAACAAACCCCCATCGTCTCCCCTGCGCTCATTCAAAGAGACACAGCGGCAGTCCAAAAAGCCGCCACACGCAGACCGCCACAGTGTCCCTGATCTCCCCACGACCGACCCTGATTTGTTCTGCACCAGATGACGGCTATACGCACAGTTCAGCGCTCCCGCCACACGGCCCACTCAAATCCCAGCCTCGCAGGCAGACGTGCGCGCCCACACACTGTTGTATTTGATCGAATAATTCATGGAGCTCTCATTCCCGACTGGTTAGTTCTGTCATTAGCGCGTCTGAAAGTGAGCATGTTTGAACCGCCCTAGAAAAGGCCAACCTTCGGTTTCGCTGTGGCGCCAAACATTGCGCCGGTCCCTGAAGTGTCGGCGGCGAGTCCCTTCAGTTATTAAATCTTTATCCCGCCCGCCTCACGCGGCGCAAACAGCGTGGTCTCCGGGGGGCCGAGGGTTTGATGTTCTGCATGTCGCTCGTCCTCATTTGAGTGGCGCGCGCCGGGAGAGAGAGGCCTGTCGGCTTACAAATGGAACGGCAGGGAAACACTGGCAGGTCAAACGGGAGGCTCTCGTTCCAAATGTGGGTTGACGTGGCGCTTTGTTTGAGGTACAGGCGCAATGCATCCATCAACATGCAGCTGGGGATGTTTTCGTAATCTGGTTGCACCATTTTTGTCTTCTCTTTTGGGTTTCTTTGTTGCGACATTGTGTATAGTTGTTTATTAGCATGGCCTATTTTATTCCCTTTTAGGTATGTTTGTCTTGAAATTGAAACATGAAAGCTGTAGGCTTTTTAACTTATGCCTTATCACTGAAAAAAACTGTTCCCATCTAAAACCTCTCTCGTACACTGTCCATAAAATCCAATCCTACAGTACGAGAAAATCAATGATTCATCGTTCAATGGCATTGAGATCCAAGTTTCTCTTGCAACCAATGGCCGAACTCCTTAATAATACGAGGGCCTGAATGCTTCAAGCCTGACCTTTGACCGTAGAAGAATCCTTAGCATGTATTGAATCTCAATGGGGGCTGTGGGGTGTTCTGCCAGCCTGGGGTGCTGCAGAGAAAGAGAGAGAGAGAGAGGGGGGGGGGGGGGGGGCTGTGGAGGGATAGAAGTGGGACGCTGCACTGCCCCAGGGTTCCCTGCACTCCACCAAGACAGACTTCGGGTATGCAGCAGGCGAAGGAACATGGAGGAAAGGACAGGACCGAGAGGAAAGAATAGACAGACAGACAGAGAGAGAGAGAGAGAGAGAGAGAGAGAGAGAGAGAGAGAGAGAGAGAGAGAGAGAGAGAGAGAGAGAGAGAGAGAGAGAGAGAGAGACAGAGAGAGAGAGAGAGAGAGAGAGAGAGAGAGCGCGAGTGAGAGAGAGAGAGAGAGAGAGAGAGAGAGAGAGAGAGAGAGAGAGAGAGAGCTGCAGGAAACAGAGAGTGTGTGAGGAAGTGAACGAGAGTGAGGGAAATACAAAGTAAGAGAGAGAGAGAGAGAGAGAGAGAGAGAGAGAGAGAGAGAGAGAGAGAGAGAGAGAGAGAGAGAGACAGAGACAGAGACAGAGACAGAGACAGAGACAGAGAGAGAGAGCCTCCCTCCCATTAGTCCCTGCACGGGCACACATAGTCCCCACATTCCACCGTGCCGCCCACGCCAGGCCCACGGGGCATTCTCTGCAGGGCACAGCAGTGGGCAGCGCACAGTGGCACGGCCAGGCACCCAACAATGTTCGGATCACATGGGCACCACAAAGACAAGCTGTGTGTACGAGCAAAAACAGCCTGGCAGGTTTATTCAGCTGCAGATGCAGTCGCAAACAACCCCGGGGTAAACACAATTTAAAAAGCTTTGTATGTATCGGCTGCCCCGTACTCTCCGCATGCCTCTTGTTCTTCCTGAGCACCCTCACGGCTTGGTAACGGAGAACGTATGTCCTGTCCTGTTTTGTCTCCAGAAACCCTGCTCTCCCTGTTACCTTAGCATCTCGCTTCGTAGACATCGAGCACTTAGCCCGACTCGAGCAGAACTTTTAATTGGGATAACAATGCCCGACCACATACAAGCAGTTGTCCGTGCGGCAATTATAATTTGATGTGTGACATGTTTTGTACCCCGTGCCTAAGAACCCAGCGCGTCTCACCATTTAGATTCATGGCCGTGCCAAGCTGATGATAACAGACACAAACAATCAGATGTTCTGGTCTCATTGATTTGGCTCATAATCGCTGAACTCCACGAGCCATCAATCAACGCCTCGATAAGCCCACCCACACAACACCATGGAAACAGTTGGATGCGCTCTACATGTTGACACAATCAATACAACAATTTTTACCATAAAAAATGACAGTTATTAGTAATGCATGATGACTATCTTTGAATGCACGGAAGCAACATAGATTGTTGTCACCATACAATGCATACATAACATTCATAAATAATAATTTAAGCAGTAATTGAGCTGCATGCACACATTTATTTTTTGTACTGCTTCTGGTATGAGAAAAAATATGACATACAGCATATAAATAATAATCATACATAAATACCACTAAATACCGTATTGACTGTTGGGATGTGGAATACTTGCATTCTACATGTTTAATGAATGTAGAGTTTACTGGAAGAAAAGAGAGCCAGCATCCAGTTAGTCAGACGGATGACAGCTGGCATTAGACTGTCATATCCTCCTCCTCCATTTCTCCTTCTAAAACATAGCAGCCTATGCCACCTGTCAATCAGCAGCCAAACAACCTTCCGCCTGTTCAACTGTGTGGCGCGTCGGCCCATCAAAAGAGTTCTCCAGAGGACCGGGAATACGCTCCCACTTAACCATTTATCTGGGAACTCTGTATCATTTTCCCTTCCCAATCCCTAGTTCTCTCTTTCAGTATCACCCGCCTGTCGTTGTCCCCCCCCACCCTCTCTCTCTCTCTCTCTCTCTCTCTCTCTCTCTCTCTCTCTCTCTCTCTCTCTCTCTCTCTCTCTCTCTCTCTCTCTCTCTCTCTCTCTCTCTCTCTCTCTCTCTCTCTCTCTCTCTCTCTCTCTCTCTCTCTCTCTCCCTCTCTCCCTCTCTCCCTCTCTCTCTGTTTCTCTCTTCCTCGGCCTGTTCCGTGCACGCCTTCCCGTCCTGAGGACACCAGTGTGTGGACCGGGTCTCTCTGCAGCCCACTGCGGGCCACTCGTATGTGATCTCATTACACGATGCTGCAGGGGAAGCTGTCGCAACCGATTCCTGCGCCACTCCCACTCTCGGGCCCGCCCCTTCCCCCCCCCGTGACGCATGGGGTCAAGTAAGCAATTAAAAGGGCAATTGAGTAAACAGGAGGCCGGCCGCCTTGAAGACGCGCACAAACGGCGGAGAAAGCCCGAGCGCCTTCCAATTAAGCACCGAGAGAAGGACAGCCAGCCCGCTAATTGTTTTGCAGATGCAAACCTCTCAAGTGTAGCTTCCCCGACTGCGGCATTAACCTGCATTATATCAATAACGACAACGGCCACGCTGGCAAAAACAGAAGAATGCATTATATTGTGACATCGCATTACCGAGACAACGCTTTTTAATTGCCTCGAGAAGCGGCGTGCAAATGGGACAACAACAAAATGGCTCTTTAGCAATAACAGGCATACTAAAGACGGCAAAGACAGACTCCGAGCATTAGCAGGCAACCGTTAAACGCCCTGCAGACACCCCTAGAGTCTCACTGGGATCAAACACAGCGGGCCCAGTCTCCAGACTCCTCGGACACAATGCCCCATTCAAACCCCGCTCAAGGGCTCCAGGGGGCCCATTCAAAGGCGACGTAGGATGGCGTCTCACCGGATATTGTGGGACTTGCGTTTGATCTCGCTCCAGCAGAGGTTCATGTCTCCGGCTGGGTGCTGGCCCCGCTCCTCTCCTCCTCCTCCTCCTCCTCCTCCTCCTCCTCTTAGCCTGCAGCACTCGGTGCCCTCTTCCTGCCCCTCAGGATCCACCATGGACTGGCAGGGCACACAATGGCATCCCGGCCACGAGGGCCGCCCCGCAGCTATAAGGACGGGCACATGCACACAGAGCCACACACACACACACACACACACACAAACACACACACGTACACGCAAAACACAAAGAAAAGAAGAGAAACACATGTTGTTGTTACCATAACAAAGTGTGCTTAACAGTTCAAAATGAAATATAGATCCTTTTTCACAACAAAATCCATTTGAAATTCATTGTATCATATGAAGCCAGTGATATCATCACTATGTCTATTTGCCCAAGGACACAAATAGACACACTATATAAAAATCAATAGCAAAACCAATTAAATAGGGATTTATTTTCTAACAACACAAAGGGGGACTTCAAATTTTAACAAATGATTGTACATTATTAAGACATACTATTTATCTGAAGTCCTTTGCTTTTAATCCGTTGTTAGAGTAATACTCTTCACATAATAATATCTGTAGAGAAATGTGTGCAGAAGAAGTGTAAAGCCAGGTAGGATACAAAACAGCCTTTATCGTATATTATCATTCCATTGCACTGAACCGTAGGAAACAGCACAGACAAGAAGGTTCAGCCTGTGTTTAAGAGTGCAGGGCATGTGAGGATACCCAAGGTGCATTATCCTGCTGCAGGCAGAAAGCATCTAGGACTCCTCGCAGACACAAACACACACGCACACACACACACACACACACACACACACACACACACGTAAAACTGTTGAACTCATAATGAGACGGTCCGAAACGTGGTCGAGCGCACCTACACACACAGGCTCCCACACACACACTCACGCACACGAACACACACACACACAGACAGACACACACACGCACACACACACGCAGCAATCAGTAGCACTTGGGCCGGTGGAGGTTCTCCCTGGGTCAGGGCCGCCAGCGTTTGGTCAGCAAGCTGTCACAGAACCCCCAGCCATGTCCTCCCTTCTCATCACGTCTCCCATCTCCAATCTAGTCTGAGCTCTCCTACCCTGCAGGAGGGCACGACCTCTAGCTCTACCGCGGCACTCAGCAGGCCTGTCTGCCCGCCAGGGGCTGAAAACACACACACACACAAACACACACACACATGTGAACACACAAGCACACACTCAGTAACCAAAACACTGTCCACTTGATAGCTGAGCCTAAATCTTTTTCTCACTCAGCTTTCTGGCAACGGGACTAAGTGTGTGGACACACACACACGCACGCATGCATGCACACGCGCACGCACGTACGCACGTACGCACGAACGCACGCAAGCACTCAGGAGACGGCCACAACCTGTACGGTTATCCAAAACAAATTGCAGTAGAAATGTGCTATAAAGGGAAAACTTTTGCTGCGGTGTCAACATTTGACTGAAAGGCTCCTCGGGAGGGGGGGGGGGGGGGGGGGGGGCATTCGCTCGGAACACGCTCATCCCTCCTCCTCAAACTTCCCTATCAGCATTCATCTTCCTCTACCTCTCCCTGTTCTGTCTCTCAAGTCCCTCCCTCCATTTTCTTCCCCTCACTCATTCTCTCAATGAGATAGCCCATTGTTTTGTCAGGTGTCATTTGTCCGGTCCCTCTGTGCATTTTAAATCTGTCTCTGTCAGTGCTGTACCCTCTATGACCGTCTCCCCCTCCTCCCCTCTCTCCCTTCCTCCTCCCCGCTCCCTCCCTCCCTCCCTCCTACTTTTAAAAAGTGTTGAGAAAGCACTGTCTTCAGTGGGGACATCTTTCTACACAGCATGGATAAACCTCCTGCCCACTTGCCTCCCTCCCTCCCTCTCTCTCCCCCCCCCCCCTCTCTCTCTCTCTCTCTCTCTCTCTCTCCTTCCCACCCTTACTGTGCAGGCCGCCTCTGTTTGTTCAGGTGTAATCTCTCCATCTGATGGGAATCAGCGGCGTTCCCGCCCGTGCTCCGTCTCTCCGTAATCCACTGTTGGTGATTAAGACCTCGGGGTTCACGCCTAATCAGACGTTGGGATGGAAGTTCAGATACTGTGAACACTGCCACCAAAGGCGGCACAGCGGCACCTCACGCACTTGAACCTTTAGCAGAACCCTGGGCCTGGAGTCTGCCATCCCCAGACAGAGACCATTTTCAATACAAACAACCTAACTGTGATACAGGTCACACAGGCACACGCAAACGCTCAAATACTCAGGCGTGCACACACACACACACACACACACACACACTCACGCACACCCACTCACTCACACACACACACACACACACACACACACACACACACACACACACACACACACACACACATCCCTCCCTCGAATCTTCTCTGTCTCCGAACACACACAACTACAAGGCGGACGCGCACACACACAGACAGCAATCCAGCGATGCTAGAGCACAGAGGGTCTCCGGTGGTGCCGAGTGTAGCAGGCGCTACTGTGGCAGCAGAGCCATGTTTGTTTACTTGAAGGGAAATCAAGCTGAATCCACATAATCCCAAACAGTAGCACCGTGAGTAGGCACCGTGACAACGGAAGGAGAAACGCCCCCGGGCCACAGGGCAGCATTCCAGGATGGAGAGGGAAGCCTTGCAGCACGCACACACACACACACACACACACACACACACACACACACACACACACACACACACACACACACACACACACACACACACACACACACACACACACACACACACACACATAGACACAGACACACCCCCAGACCTGCTAGAACTACCAGGTCTCCTATCACTACTTCACTCCCTCTCTCCCTCTCTTCGCTCCAGGTCCGACCGGAGACAGGCCCTGGCATGGTCACCAAGGACTGCGGAAGAGCCACACACACACGCACACACGCGCACACACACACACACAGACAGATACAAACACACAGTAACACAAAAACAAACGGGCCAAGCTGGTATTCCCCCGTACTGCATAAAGACACAAGGAAAACAGCAGACAATAAAAACCAAGCGTTGTAATATTGCGTGGTGCGCCTATTGGCATCGACCCATGTAACAGAACGTCGAGCTTGGATCGCTGGCGTTACCAGGGCTCCCAGCGACAGCCACGGAATGTTCACTGGAGCAACCTAACGCGTTGCCGAGAGACACCCGGCCGCCGCGCAGGGGTTTCAGCGTGACATGTCACAAAGTGACACCGACAGCCTCCGCCACTGCAGCGCCGGCTAGGGCACCCACAACTGGAGTCTGCCAAAGAACGCAACCGCGAACCGTCCTGACGCATACGACCCCCGCGCCACGGGATCCTAACCTCTGACCGCTCCTGTTTCCCGGTTTGGAGAGAGGACGGAACGTTTTCCCGGGGGCGCGCGGATTTCGGTTCGGTTGTTTTTCTTCTTTTTTTTTTCGCTCTCTCTCTGGCTCGTCAAAGATAATCACACACTGCTTTGCTGGAGAAGGCAGCGCCACTGTGCAGATAAACCACGGGGGGATCAAAGCGGCATGGTGTCTTACTGCCGGCTGCACGCGCACACCTTGATGAAAAATCTGTAGGCGGTATCTGTAGCACTCCGGCTCAGATCTGCTGAAGAAGCGCCGCGGTGACGGGTTTTATTGTCGTTATTAAGCCCCCCCCCCCACACACACACACACACACACACACACACACGTCTATTTGTGCGTATTGACAGGCTGCCGGCAGCGACCGCGGCTTACCTTGACGCGAGCTTCCTAATCGAGCTGACCGGTGGCGAGCCGATGGGGCCGCTGCATTGTCACGCCGCTGACCCTGTCACAGCCACGATCCCAGGATGAGACGGTCTACTCCCCGGCTGAGGATGGCGCGCACTGTCAGACACGGAGGAGGTGACGGAGAGGGAGGGTAGGAGAGGGAGGGTAGGAGAGGGAGGGTAGGAGAGGGAGGGTAGGAGAGGGAGGGTAGGAGAGGGAGGGTAGGAGAGGGAGGGTAGGAGAGGGAGGGTAGGAGAGGGGCTCGTCTCTGGGTCAAAGAGCTCTCTGTGCGCCACATTCCGGCTCACACCTACTGGGGCCCATCCCGCCCGCCGGCACGGGGCCGGAATGCCATCTGGCGTCCGCCCGCATGCCGTCTTCCCGCGCCCGACCTCCGCCTGACACCGCCATGACGTGCGACGGCCTCACACACTCACACCCCGGTCAGAGGCACTTTGAGAAGGACTCCGAAAGACATTGATTTACCACAGGGAACTGGAGCGGGTTCAAACAAAGCTTATGAGACACTGCGTGAAATACTCCCGTCACGCTATTCAGCGAAGCGCCGATGGACCGATTTCAACTAGCCTCCTGTCTGAACGAGCAAACATGTTCATGGAACCCCATCGCTCATTGGTATTGGGTGGGTTTAGCACTATAGCCGCACAGTTGAAATGCCAAGAGCAACACTGATACATACTGAATGAGTGGCCAGGGGGCTCCTCTAGTGTTTGTGAAACTGTGTGTGTGTGTGTGTGTGTGTGTGTGTGTGTGTGTGTGTGTGTGTGTGTGTGTGTGTGTGTGTGTGTGTGTGTGTGTGTGAGAGAACAGGGGGTTGTGCCCTCTCCTATCCCTCCACAGAGGGCTGTTGGGGCCACCTCCAGCTGCTGCAACGGTTGGCAGGGAGCCTGACGGTGGTTAGTGGAGACTCGGCCACGGCCTCTCCGCTCCGGCGTCCCACAGCCCCTCGATGGCCACCAGTTTGAGGCTGGCACGTCGCTGCCGCCAGGAAAAACACACACACACGCACGCACGCACGCACGCACGCACGCACGCACGCACGCACGCACGCACGCACGCACACACACACACACACACACACACACACACACACACACACACCAGTCTCTCTCACACACCCCGCTGGCAGCCAGCTTACGCTCCCTTGACCCGCTGCCTGCTACTGCTGCCACAGCTCATGCAGGAGAGTGAGCTGAGCCTCCCCCTCACAGCTGCTTTTGTCACACACTGCTAGAGAGACTGGAGGAGTCCCCTTGACAGAGCTATGGCACCTGGGTCCGTGGCGCTCACATACCAAACAAACACACTCTCTCACACACACACACACACACACACACACACACACACACACCACACCACACACTTCACCACACACATCAGTATGACCCACACACACACACACCATCCACCCCCACGGGCTACAGGCTGTCAAACTGAAGCTCTTCCCTGTGAAACAGTGTTGCAGCCTCCCAGGCCTGACTGCTTCTTGTCTCCAGACACACAGCACCGTGATTTGAGATCCCAGAAGAGCAGAGGGCGAGGGGGAAGAGAGAGAGAGAGAGAGCCCTTCGATTCCCTCTTCCCCCATCCCCTATACCGTCAACCCCCTAAGCAATCCCCCACCTCTCCTCCCTCTCATCTAGGCCTCCTCCACTAGACGCCAGCCAGCCAATTTGCCCCCTAACCATATATTATTGTCCCGTTGCGAATTATTATCCCTTCAATGACAAACATTCCTTTCTCCTTCTGCAAGCGTACCCTGCCCTTCCTTATTTATGTACTCCGTGCCCGCGTACCTGTCCTTGGAAAGGCGTCCTTTGAAAGGAGGCCCGGATTAATATTAACAGTCGCCAGACACACGTAGGACAGAACGGGAGGCTCTAGGAAGGCTTTGAACACTTTGCCAAGCGACCCATCAATAGGGTCAGATGACGAGCGGTGTTATATTTTATTCATGTCTTTGCTCGAGTGCCCTTAGGTGTGTGTGTGTGTGTATGTGCGTGTGCGTGTGTGTGTGCGTGTGTGTTTGCATACGTGCTTGTTTAGACCCTTCCTTCATGGGGCCACTTAGCAGGTGACATCGGGTGTCAGCGCTGGCTGGAGGGCCCTGGAGTTCCACGGAGCCCAACAAAGGAGTCCAAGCAGAAAAGTCTCTCCCGTAACGAGCTGGCCTGAGGCCCCCGGCTCCTTCTCTGCATACCGCCTGGCTAGAGATGAGTGCATACCCTCGCACGCTTCACCCCAGCCATGCAGCAGCCGTCACGGCTGTGCGGCCGATCCCTGTGGACTGACTGTAAGATTGCATTTGTGTTACACTCCAATGCTACGATATCATGCAGCTATCTGGGTCCCTCTGGTTGAAGTAACTCCCCTTTTCCGACGGTGCGGAGGCTGCAGTTAAGAGGGATGAGGGCGATCATCATAATAACTCTCGACACAACACTGGAATGACAGCCCCCATTTCAGTAGCAATGCGAACAGCAACTGCGTAATGCACTGACTAAGGGCTTGGCTATTGATTTAGAGTAGAGCGAGCACTCTAAGAGTATGTGAGTGTGAGTGGTCGTGTGTGTGTGTGTGTGTGTGTGTGTGTGTGTGTTTGCGGGCCAAAATGTGTGCTTGAGCATATTCATTTCACGAGAGACTTGGATTCACAGTGATGTCATACGTGCCTTGATGAGACAATGTGCATGGCTGTCAGCATCTCAGCCTTGAGTTTCAAGTAGTTTTGCTTATTTATATGATCGACTGACAAACACTGATGCAAGTGTCCTAACTATCATTCATGGCAATTTACCTACAGAAGTCTGAGAATTGACTGTCTCTTCTTATTTCACAAATCACAGCTAAACAAGTTTAACTTCTGTCAAAAAGGGAGTATTTTCTCTACTTTGAAGTGAAAGCAAAGTAATCTACCGTGCTTTCAAAAGCTGCCGTGGTGAAAACAAATTATGTTTGTTCGTTTTAGAATAGAAAAGCCAATTACTCAAGTTCAAGTAGAATGGTAATTAACTGTGCGAATTAAACAGCCTTTTTTTAATTAAAAATCCTATTGGCTCCTAAACGACTGAGTTACAGCATACCTTGCACCCACTTAAAGGAGAAAGGTGAAAATGAAGGAGGAATTACGTGGTGGAACAGAGTTATGGGAGAGAGCAGCCAGATGCAAAACGCTGTCCAATTCCTCCAGGGGTCTAAAGTGTGACGGTAATATCCAATCTGCCGTCATTAGGAATGATGTGCCCTGACAAAATCCTTTCCAAAGTGAAATCCCTGACAAAAGGGGGGGGGGGGGGGGCTGATTTGCCTATCAAAGGCCTATTAGGATGCATGGGATGGTCTGAGCCTGTCGAGGTGACAGCCCTGCTGATATGTACACTACACACCACGGGGCTACGCAGTGGAGTGGAGGGCCACTGAAAAGGCTTTCAAAACATCTCAATCGATCTCTGCAGCGGGTTTCTGTGAGACGCCGTCTTTGCTTCTAATTTAACAGGAGAGCTTTTAGAGGATTAGCTCTGAGCTCTGCTTGGAATGATATAATTATGGACGCCGGCCCCATTGTTGAAGTGTTCATATTCCACTACGCTACAAATGTCAAAATCCACCGCACGAACGGCCGCTTTGAAGTGCACACCAAGGCTTCTCTTCAAAAAGTTACCCTCGAACTGAATGCACTCTCTGGGTTGAGAATTTTCCCCAGCAAGTGTTCTCCGCTGTGTTAATGAAACATGGCTTAGTGAAACGTAATGAGCAAGGGAATCCCTGCACCTAGTCGCCCAGACCGCTGTGCATGCAACCTTGATTAACAGCCGACACTCTGCATCCACTTTCTAACACGCAGCGTTGGGAGGAGGAAACGGAACAGGTGATACAGAAAGAAAAGAGCGTCTTTGCCAAATCCCAATTAGGATCCTTGCTAACTAAGATGAAATTCCTTCCCTGGCCAATGTCCACGATTTCATGGGAAATAGTCTGCATGGAGAGTGAAAGGACTACATGTAACCAGACAAACTTTATACACAGCATATCTAATTCCATCTCTACGCACCGCTCTGACCTAAAAGAAGCCCACTAGGTTGGTACAGCACTTTGGTCAAAGTGAGCTGTTTCGAAATGTGCATTACAAATACATTTTACATGACCACGATATTTCGGATTGGAGCTTTTTGAGAGGAGCTTAGGCATCTTTGTGGCAAGGTTTGGTCTGCGGCAGAACCCCTAATTACGGGCACCTTTCCCTGGCACATGCATGTAGTGCACATGACATGACGGACGGCCACCGGAGTCAACGGCAAGGCTGTGGGAAAGCGCTCATCAGCGCGGGCAGAGCCCCAGTGGCTCGTGGCCCGCCGAGCCCACCGACCGGCTCGATGCTGGGAATCTCATTAGAGAGGAGAGAGAAAAGACTTTTGACAGGGCCTGGTGTGACATTTGGCTCCCCACTCCGCCGTCCACACTGGCACGGCTGTCAACCTTGTCACTTCCCATTTGCTGCAGGAGCCACGGAGTTCTGGAGAGACGGGTCTCCGGGTGACAGCTTGTTGTTCAATAAAGAGCCGGCCATGAATTATAAAATCTGATGCCATATCTGGCACTGCAGAGTGGGGGGGTCCCCGTGGGGGGGGGGGGGGGGGGGGGGGGTCGTGGAGGATAAGTACAGTTGAGCCAGATGAAGAGAAAGGCAGCATTTTACCAAAAGGTCTCCAGATTATTGTGTTCCTGAGAAAGATAAAAGAGCGGCAGGAACTGCAGAGGAGAGAGACGCGAGCAGCACACACAAGAGAAATCTAAAGCTAGCAGCCATTTCAAAACAGATGTAGAGCCTCTTGCTGCGTTGGTTTGCCAGACAGGGACGCACGCGTAGCATAGCAGTGGGTGTCTTAACTAATCCCAATCTAATTGGGACAGGAGGTAATCTGATGTGCGAGCAGCTGTCTGTGTAAACAGGGACACATCTGATTTCCACTCATTATACCAGAAAATGAGTTCAGATGCAAGAAATAAGAATGATTCCGTCATTAGCATAAGTCGAGGCGGAACAACCAGACAAAATACAGGGAAGACACAGACTTGGAAGCAAGTGGAAACCAACTAGAGACTTTGCGACTCTGGGGGGGGGGGGGGGGGGGTTGTTACAGTAAGAAGCACCAATCAGCCCGGGTCATGGATAACCCAAATAGCCAACCAGACGTGCACAAATCGATGGCTGGTGTCTGCATGGGGCTTGATGAATGGTTCTTACAGGGGGAGAAAAGGCAAGGAAAGGGAGGGGCGTTGAGTCATTTGTTCACATTACGTAAGTCTGGCCCGAGATTTCAAAGCACTAATGATGCGCTAATGATGGAAGTGGGCTTAAAATATTCAGGTACCACTCATCCTCTGTTGGCCCCTGATTCTCTTATTAACACGCGCTCCCTGCTAGGTGGCCGTGTTGTTAGCCTCACTTCAAGCCCTGCTCGGTCGAACACTTCATCGATTATTTTGCTAATTTTTTCCCGGAAAAGAGGGTGGAAACCGTGAGCTTCCCAGGTGCCTCCCTGGCATCCAGATAGTTTGGGACGCTGGAACATGAATTCCTTTGACTGCCCTCTGGATCTAAGGGAGAGGACGGTGAAAAAGGACAGACATGGCCTTTAAGAGGGGCTTTTCCAACGGGCCATCTAAAGTGAGGTCGGGGAAATGCCATTCTTCTCCCCCTCGGAAACCTTTCAAGACAATATTCTCAGTGTTTGCCACACAGAGATCTCTATTCAGGCCAGCCTCTGGTAAAGAGGTCAAGGCGAGGCGCTACACACTGTTCAATTTGTGATGAGAAACCATAAAAAAAACACAGGCAACTTCAGCGCTAGCCTAGTTCTTAACTACAGGAAGGAAAACAACAGTCAAAAAAAGCTGTTTCCCCTGGATCTGAAATATTAGCACATAGCAGGCATTTACTGCGTCTGAATAATGCTTACACAGATGTATCCACCCCAGGAGAGTTCAGAAGGAATAGCTCTCATAGCGTATGCTACAGGTACGCAATTATACTAAAGAAGATAGCAATTCTTTAGTACCAAAAAGCCCCTGCTGTCTGCCCCTTCCATCCCAATGGGATCTAAGATTTAAATGAACCAGAAATAAAGTTGTAAAGGAGAACAAAATGCTCTACTTGTGACTGCTTTGGGTTCAACTCCTAATTGAGAACCGTTTTGAGCCGTCCGACTGCCGCCACTTGACAGCACGGCCACTTTAAAATTCACACCGTTTATCTGCACCATTTGATCAAATACAGCAACGAGGCACAAACCCGTTCAGTCATAACTAATAATAATTGTATGACTTTTACCCCCACACACACACACACACACACCCATTGTGTTCTGAGTGGGAGCTGTTTGATCTGCCATCGTGCAATGGAGATCTAGTGGCCTGTCATCACGTCTGTTTGCATTTGCCGCTCCAGCTTGACTAGCCTACTTTGCCCTCTTCATGCCAACTCCAGGGGAAGACCGGAACACACACAAAGCCTGCGCAGGAAAGCACAGAGCATGGAATAACGATGGCTTGCTTCGCCCCGAAACTAGGAAGAAATCCCCGGACGTGCTATTGAACCATACTACTTTCATAATCATGCATGGAAGACAATTACGCAACACCAGAGGACAGTGAGCTCCCGTTCAAAAAAGTTAGTTGAGCGCTTCATTTGTTCTAAAGGCTGTCCCTGGGAGCCGGGGCAGTGAAGAGAGGCTTCAGTGTATGGAATCAAAGCCTCAGAAGTAAAAGCTAAGTTAAGCTGTCAGTGCTGCTGCTGCTCTGGCTAAAGGAAAGCGTGGCATTCCAGAGACACGGCTGTGAGGTCTCTGATTAATGGGTCTTTGGGTGTTGGGGTGCCACAGGCCCTGCCCTCCTGTGAAGATCTTTCATGGCTCAACTAGGCTGCTGCCAGCGAGATCTGTGCTTTGTTGCCAGTTTCCCGCCATTGTCCAGCACCTGAGGGAGACAGTCAGAGAGCAGCCAGAGACAAACAGTTCCGTTTGATTGGGCTATTCCATCAGCACTGTCCAACTTTTTCCCACCTCTGAGAATCTGCATGCAAGAAAACCGCTAATGCAGCTAAGGCATTCTCACCAAACCAGCCCACTCCCCAGTCCCCAATTGCTATCCAACAATGATTGAGGGGAAAGCTGGAGCTCAGCGTGCCTTTCTCCAGTGAGCAGGGGCCCCCCAGAGAACAGGCCTTTAATCACGTCTCTAAGCAGACTCATAAAGCATGATGGGAATCCTCCCCAGGGTGCACTGCTGGGTAAACAATACCAGCTCTCTGTCATGGTGTCAGATTGAGATATCGCTACACGCATGCAATTAACATTTGTATTTGGGCAGGGGACGATAATTCATCTTGATTAAATGGAAATGGAACAACCCCTGCTGAGAAGTGCCAACTCATTGTCCCCCAAAAGCGAGGCTGGGTTAAACTGGAGAATAGGCAGAACAAGGCGGGTGGGGGGGGGGGTGGGGGGGTGGGGGGGGGGGGTGAAAGCAGCCCCGGGAAACAGGAAGCGGTGGCCTGGCCCCGCTCACGCACAGTGTGACGGCGTCGCCCAGGGTGTGCTGCACCTTGATGGGACGAGGGACAAGGAGCCAGGGGGGGGGGGGGGGGAGGCACAGAGACAATGAGAACGAGAGAGAGCGACAGAGAAAGAGAGAGATGCAGAAAGAGAGAGAGAGAGAGAGAAAGAGATCAGACTTTCCGTTCTTTGCCGGGCGAGCCTGCGGGAAACAGCAGAGAGAGAGAGAGAGAGAGAGAGACCCTGAAAAAGTGACACGCTGATGTATTGTGACTGCTGCGGTGGAAATTTTAATTATCTGTGCTAACCTTTTCTAGAGGTGTCAAAGCCGAGCATATCTTCCGGCCTGGAACAAAAGCCACGTTTTGCCTGAGAATTCAATTGGTAAACCAAATACGCAAGACAAAGTCGTTACAAAGGGGGAAAGGGGTTGCAGAGGAGAGAGGGGTAGGGAGACAGAGATGGGGAACACGCGCGAGCATTAAAAAAAAGGGGATAGGATAAAAAACGTTGAAGCAGAAACACCTTCCTGCCTGAAGGCAGCAGATGCGCTCCCTCTCCTCCTGAAGGAGGGACTGAGCATCGAGCGAGAGCGCGTCTCTTTGTGAGCGCGTGCAAGCGTGTGTAAGAGAGAGAGAGGGGGGGGGGGGGGGGGAGGAGGGGGGGAGTAAGAGTGGCTTTGAAGATCACAGCTTCAGCCAGCTCAGTCTTCATTCGGTGCCCCATCAGCGGACCCGAACAAGACACAATCTCTGGCTGGCTGGCTGGCTGGCTGGCTGGCGCTTTCTCTCCCCTCCCTCCAGCTCCCTTGTTCTCACCGGTCTTCAACCCTGGGCAGACTTGGGTTTAGTCGGAGGGGCTGGGGAGGGAGGCCCAGGGTTGGTTAATTTCTCCTCCATCATCTCCCTACCTCCAGACCATGCTGTCGGCAGGCCTGCCCATCACCAACATCCGTGCACGCTCCCAATGCAGACGGAGAGAAAATAGCTTGACGAGTGAGAGAGTGAGTGAGTGAGTGAGTGAGTGAGTGAGTGAGTAAGTGAGTGAGTGAGTGAACAAGCTAAAGTTTCAAAAAAATAAATAAAGCATAGTTAGTGTGACTGAGTGAATAATAGAAAAAGCGAGGCAGAGAGAGAGAGAGAGAGAGAGAGAGAGAGAGAGGGAGGGAGGGAGAAAGCGCTAAATGAGTTCAGCTGTAATCAATGGGGGCAAGCCCCACAGGAGGGTGCACAACAAGGGTACGGTGAATACACTAATCACAAGTTCCTGGAAGCATCTATCCTTTTGCAGAGCGGTTAGGGCTGGAAGACGCTAAACGGAGCACGGGGGAATGAGCGGAATTAAAGGGGAAGGTGTAAAGGGGTGGTTCGACGCGCTGCCAGCCTGCCAGCGCGGAGCTCCCCTTTTCCCCCAGGCTTCATCCCAGTCCCCATTAGCACTTGGGCGCCTGCGCCATATCTTCAGGAAGCAAATTGCTCAAATCGACTCGGAGAGCTTCGTCTCGCGAAGGTCGCAAGGTGGTTGATTTAAGCTTTAAAAAAGACGCGGTTATTCACCGGACGCTGGAGTGACGTGGCCCTCCGTCCCCTCAGAAAAGTGTTTCGCCGCAATCTCGCGTGGGCTCTGGAGCGGCCACGGGGCCACACCTCAAAGGGCCGGCACGGGGCCACATCTCAAAGGGCTGGCACGGGGCCTGCAGGGCCCGGCTGAACCTCTGGCCGTCACGAGGGCCGCGAGTCACGCCGCGCTGCCTGCCGCCATTACGCAGGCCATCACTCAGGCCCACAGAGGGCATTATTCATGCGCCCCGAGGAGTTTGTCAAGAGGGGCCGCTACGCAGGTGCTGTGACAGCGCTCTCCATCACCGGCTCGGCGCGCTGTCCGCCCGGGCGACCCCGGCGACACGTGGGGCCCACGCAGCACCGCTCCGCCCGGGCGGGGAGCTGAGACCACCGGAGCCAGGCCCGGGCCTGCCCAGCCACATGTGACTCGGAGTTACCTCGAGCCTATAAGCCGGGGAGCGCCTTCATTTGGATGCTGTGTGTTTCCTGATGAGAGCCTGCAGGGCTATCGGGCGTCCGCCACACAAATAACGGCCAGGGTAACACACTTCAGCACGGGCCTGTCAACGTCAGCACTCTCCTGGGGAAAAGATTGCCAGGGGATTGTATTAACTTGTTTGTTCAATTTCAGAGAGCAAAATAACTCCTGCTGCCATCGCGTGCACTCTTGCATGCACACACACACACATATGCTTGGCTATACACATCTCACGAACAGCATTACAGTTATGTACAGATATGCACACAAGTACACACACACACACAAACACACACTCAAACACATTTGCAGACGCTGAGCTAAGCACACACACGAACACACACACACACACACACACACACACACACACACACACACACACACACACACACACACACACACACACCACATCTCCCCTGCCCGAGCCATTACTTATCCCACACAGCCTAGCCTAGTATGGACCAGGTGAGCCAGGGATGTAATTTATACCCAGCCATTTGGGTGTGTTGCCCCATCACTCACGGCAGACAGTAAATTCCGCCGCCACCTCTATCTGCTGACAAAGTGTGGAGGGATACGGGGTTGGGGGAGGGGGGGGGGGGGGGGGGGGGGGTGAGGGCGGAGGGCTAATTGCCTAATATAACTACACTTGATACATTTACATCGGATCTTTCACGTGGCTGTCCCGAGGCACAGCCTTTCTGCTCGGTCCGCAGGCATTAGGGGAGTCAAGGTGAGCTGTCCGGCTTGGCATTGTGGCAGGGTTATTTATGACTCGCTCCCTCTGATCATGTGCAGCGGGTTCGTCACACTGCAGCAACATCTCCAGGCTAAGCTACCATTACATTCCCCTGAAAAATGGTGGATTTATGAGGGCAGCCAGTATTGTGAGGCAGAGTTATATAGTACTCTAATTATCTTTAGGTCTATCTAGTGAACAAAAAGTATATTTTGAAGTCATTCAAAAGACACACAAAGACTTCTTTTGGGCCACCAATCAAAAACAAGATTGAGTGAGACTTGTCCTGTCCATTCAAAAGCATTTTTTAAAGCATCGCTGGGTCCTTCAAATATTGAACTGAACAGTATTTTATTTGTATCCAAAAATGAACAGATTCCTTTGAGTAGGTGATTGCATAATGAATTCCCAGGCAAAGCTGGCAGGATTGCAACCAACGAAATTGAAACAGGAATATATTCTTAACAATTTTGACATAATGTGAAAAACGCCTGCAAATGATTCGTCAAAACATGGCGCAACCTTCCATGCAAGGTCTACACAAATTGCAAACCGAAATGTGCCAAGGATTTCCAGTTCACGGTGTGCTCAAACACAGAAAATAATGAGATCTACCATTCAACGATAGCGTAACTTCACAAATGAGACAGGGTCGTGGCTCAGTCAGCCCTACTGCTGGCAGAACGGTCAAACGAAATAGATCCCCCAGCAGCGTCCACCAGAGGCGTGCGCGGTAGTGACTGCGGGCACTTCTCCAGTGCAGTCTTAGTGTCTGCCTCTGCCACCATAAGCAGGGATTAACTTCTCCCTAATGAAGGGCAATTTGGTGGTGGTCTTAGGGTGCAGCGGACGCCAATGGAAAGACCCTGTTTCCAAGCCTTACAATTACCCTGCTCCAGGATTAAAGCACAAGGTGCTGAGCCTGGGGAAAACGGAGGGGGGATGCTAAGTGACGGGTGGAAGACAGGCAAAGAACGGACGCAGCCCCCTCGCACAAGCGGCTTGAACACGCGCCCCCCGGGAAGAAGGCGAACAAGCACACACTGGCACCCACGGCCTCACATAAGCAAAGCAACGCACACCGACACACTGATCAATAACATTCAATTCCCCCTTGCTCTACCTTGCACAGATTGGCATTGACAAATGGAAACGGCAGAGTGCAACAACACAAACGCGCTCGCCCTCCCCCTATGCACGACTCCACCCGACTGCAATGATAATGGGCCTGCATGAGTCGCACACTAAAGTCTCTCCCAGGAGAAGGTGCTGAGAAAGCGTCCTCCATGGCTGTCAGCCACATACAACGGCGGTTATTTCAACGGCAGCCCACATTATCCTGTGCTATACCACGCTCACACACACACACACACACACACACACACACACACACACACACACACACACACACACACACACACACACACACACACACACAAACGCACAATACACAGATGCGGTTGTCTGATCCGAACCCATTCCAGACTCATTGGCTAGCTGAGACACAAATAGCCGATTTGGTTGATATGATAATTGCCTTGCGAGTTCTGGACGCCACACTCAGCAGTCCTTATACATAAATGATCATCACTTTCCTCTCTATGCTAGGCAGGGGCATGGCTCGAGCCAATCCATTGTACCTATGCATAAATAATATTCTCATTTATTTAAGTGTTTTTCACCGGCGTTAGGGCTTACTACAGCCACATAAATGTCCTTATCTAATGCATTAATAATTATAATCACAGTTCTCGTCAATGCCGTAATGGAACAACACGTAAAATGTCGCCTTTGAATAAATAATAGCAAGAGCAGTAAAAGAGTTCTTACCTACATGGCATATGCTTAGATGACCCGACCTCCAAAACTATTAGAAGAGTGGCTCAAACTAATCCGCTGTCGTTATTGAATTCTGCCTATTCACTGAAACACCACGCAACACCTCTAGTCATCAGCGTCACATAAACGGTGGGAAGGTTTTATTGGCCGGAATGATCACAACAAACAGACAGTTAAGGGAGCGCTTTCCCGTGCCACAGACGTTTCCCTGGCTGTCATCAAAGTAAATGAGCTCTCATCTCCCCAGGGCCACAGAAGGAAATGGACCCCACCAACCGTTCTACATCAAGCACCAGGGATGTCCGTCAAGCGATGCGAGGGGACGAATTTAATCAACTCCAGGTATGGTACAAAACAAACCTTTCCTATAACACTCTGTCCATCTGCTAATCGCACCAGCCGCCCAGTAATGACATTTTGACTGCTTTGTGTGATGGCAACGGGAACAGGTCCGATCGGGGTCGGCTGAAAACGTGGGAAGAAATCCTGAGAGTCAAATGAAATGTAATTTGGAGGGAGCGCTGGGGAGAGGGGGAATGTTCTGAGGGAATTGGAGCAAGCATCTGTCTCCAACCTAGAAAATGTCATGTCTTGTTAATCTTATTTGAATGCCTGCCTGCTGACGTGGATTTAATTTCACACAAGTGTACACCGGGCAGACCTGGAACGATGCACACACAGACACACACACACACACACACACACACACACGGTCAAACGAAGACACATATACAAACCCTTCTTACCCTTCCTTCCCCAAAAATGTGTTAACATGTTTTAGAGCACCTACCACACATGTTACCATATGCTAAAAGCTATTGCCAACAACCCCCTGAAAACAAACCCATGAAAGCACTGACACGTACACACTCCCACAAAGAAACACAATGTTCACAGCAGAGTAACACATAGCCAGGTTGACTCCACGGAGAAGCAACATGCCAACTCTGCTCACCGCCATTCCTCTCCCCCAGAATTAGCCAAGCGAAAGGAGGAGAGAGAAACGAGTGCGAGAGAAGGAGAGAGACAGGATCAAGAGAAGGGGGGAAAAGGAAGGAGGGGAGGGGATGCCACATTAGCTCATCCTCAGGCCTCCTCCTCTCCTTCCCTCTGCTCCGCTCTCCTTTCATTTCCTTTCCTCCTCTCGCTGGACTCCAGAGGATGACGCCAGTACGGGGAGGGAGCCCCCCCCCCCCCCCACCCCCCCCCCCCCCACCCCCCCCCCCCACCCCACCCCACCCCCCCCCCCACCCCCCCCCCCACCCCACAGCTCCTGGTCTGCACGCCTCGCTGAGAACACAAGGAAAACCAGCGCAGACGGAGGGGAGGGGGGGAGGGGGAAGCGAGGAACCGAGGGGGGGAGGGCAATCACAGAAAAAGGGGCAGGCCCATAAGACAGAGAAGAGGCAGAGGAGGACAAGATAGGAAGGAAAGAGAGGGAGGGGTGAGGAGGGTGATGTATGGAGTACGAGAGCCCTGGGCGACATTGCAGAGGGCGTTTGACCTTGAGGCCCAGGGACGTTGGCGTGGGGGCCACGGGGCCTTGAGCGTGGGGGAACGGCGAGCACTCAATGATCCAGGGCCCTGCTGCACTACACAAGGTTCAAGCACGGAGCAGCCTGTTTCCCTCCTCTTGGGAAAACGAGAAAGCAATGGAAAGGACCATGTAGTGGTTATCTTTAGAAGCCTCCCTTGGCGTAAAATGTGGGCTTTATGGACCATTTGACGCGGCATCCACATATATGGACTTTTGATGCGATACGTAATGCGGCACAATGCCATCGGATATTATGTGGCTGAAAGAAAACATGGCAGCCGCGCGTCGTGTAGAAATGCCTTGGGATGGGCAAACCTTACATTAAAGTGACATGCTCATACAGTAGAGAGGGGTAGAGCCAAGTGCAGGATTAGTACAGGAATCCATGTAGGAGCACTGCCAAGTCAGATCAATCCATAGCAACCAGTTGGCCCTCCATATCCAGAGGCAAATTAGTATAAGGACATCAACAGAACCTAATTTCAGCTTTTGGGCATGTAAACGTATTAAGAAATAGGCTTATGGTACACCGGAGAATAGTGGCTGTCACAGCAATTTGTATCCAGAAGACAGGAGCATGGACTCAGGTTCCAGCCGGCGTACCCCAGTGTCAATCATCCGGCTGTAAAATGGGGCGGCAGCGACGCAACCTCGCTTGCCTGGCACAGTAGAGCAGGGCTCCCCATGACGTGGCATGGCCAAAATCAGATCTGAAGACGCTCCAGGACAGCTGAGCTGCTGCGGCAGTAGGGGTCGAGGCAGCCGGGCCAGTTGGACCCCGTGTCACGGGGGGATCTGTGTGAGGCGCTGGCTACTGACGCCAAGAGCCAGTTGGAGGTGCCAACCCTTGGCTCGGGGCACGGAGCCTCCGAGCCCAACTACGCAGTGACAATAACCCCCACCACCACCACCCTCTGCTTCCTCGTTCCACAGGGGTTCTTCTTTCACACCCCTTCCCAAGACAGAGCCCCCGCCCCCGCCCCCTCCCCCTCCCCCGCCCCCTCCCCCCAGGCTCCCTTGTCTCTCCACTGCAGCGGGGGCAGCTGAGGCTCTCTCTAATTGGGAGGCAGAGATAAGGCCAGGCCGAGGATATTACCTGTGGGTAGGCGCTGATTGAATTGGCTCCGGCAGGTCAAACACACCTCAATGACAGCTCGCACGCAACCCAGGAAGCATTTATCAAGCTGGGAGAAGCCTTGTCTGAGGAGCCCGTAAAGACTGCTCAGTGTGGGTGGATGAAACGCTCAAACGTAGCTGGGGGGTGGGGGGGTGGGGGATGGAGAAGGAGGAATGCAACGCGGGCTTGCTTCACCGTGCGATCCAGTGCGCTTATACTTTTGTTGGAAGGAGAGCAAACAAACCAACGGGGATGTCACCCTCTCATTTAAAGTGGCCCGCTGAGAGGGGTAGGGAGGAAGGAGGAAGGAGGAGGCGGACATGAAAACAGTGTGAGGGAGAGAGGGAGAGAGAGAGAGAGAGAGAGAGAGAGAGAGAGAGAGAGAGAGAGAGAGAGAGCGTCAGAGTGCGTCGAGAAGATAAAAATCACGAGTGAGCGAGTGAGAAACAGAGAGCGAGAGTGTGAGCCTTCGCAAAGGAGAGAAGGAATGAGCACTGGTATAAAAATTGCAGGGAGAAAAGGAGTGTCGCAAAGAGACAGCACAACAAGTGGGGAAAGAGAGAGAGAGGAGTACATGTAATGTTCAAACAGCATCTATTTGAGAACGCACGGGTCCTTATCCTGGCATACAGACCAACAACTACAGGCTCACCCCGGCCCATAGATCAAAGCCAACCTGAAAGCAACATCTACCAATACCTTGCATAAGCCTAGTAGTTAGCTTTGACGATGCTTTATCGGTGACTGTTGGGTGCTCCATAGAAAGAGGTGGTATTTCAACAGCTCACAGCCTACCCCAAGACAACCTCTATAAATATCTAGCACAAGCCCAGTAGTTAACCGGCAAAGTCTGACCCGCACTTTATCAGTGCCTGGTGGGTGCTCGGTGGAGGTGATATTTCAAAGAGAACCCGAGCTGAGACTCGAGCTTCCTCAAATCTCACAGGGCATCTGTTTGAAATGCAGTTGCTGAGTCTGACACACTGCCACAGATGACACCTGAGGGCTGAATGCAATTGTTCCTAGTCTAAAGAGACAACAAACAAACTTTGATCGTGCCAGAAAAGGATTTCTCTTAAGTCCTGTGCGGGGGCTGGTTTGGGTATGTTTGAGTGTGTGCCTGTGTGTGTGTGTGTGTGTGTGTGTGTGTGTGTGTGTGTGTGTATCACACGTCTATCCTCACAGTACAGTTCCATTATCAACAATAAGCACGCGCACACACGCACGTGCGTGCACACACACACACACACACACACACACACACACACACACCTGCACACATTAAATAAACACAAAGCACACGTGACACCACTTTCCACAGAGAAAGGACCAGGTCCAGCCCACATTGTTGACCCCATACAGTAGCAGTAGGGTGTGAGAGCGCCATTTACCCAGCGGCGAAGACGTGACGGACGTGGCTGCGGGACAGGCGCCTCCGTGGAATCGAGTCGAGCCTTCGGGCGCTGCTGTGTGGCTGCCCAAGAAGGGGGCCAAGCAGTGCTAACAGCAGCCGTAACCCTCTCTCCTGACCGGGGGGAACCTACAACAAAGAGCACAGGGTTTTAGAGAGCCCCTCCCCGCTAGACTGGAGGAGATCCGATAAGAGGCTGCAGCAGACACACCATTAAAACAAGCTGTATTTTGGAGTTCAATCCCTTATTGGAGCTGGGGTGCCAGCCAAGGCAAACGGACCTCGCCAGCCCCCGCTCCCCTCCCAGACCCCGAGTGGCCGCCGTAACATCACCAGGCAGTTGTGGAGGTGCTGACAGGCAGCGGTCGGGGTTCTGCACTGTGCGTCCCGGCCCCGGAGACGGCTGCCCAGCCCAGCCGTGCCACCGCGGTCCAGTTGGTGTCTTATCAGCAGACAGCATGCCCCGACCTCAAACGACGGGCTGCTGGGATACCGAGCGTTGGCCGCTGGGAGAACGCAGGGAGACGAAAGGCGTCAGGGGAGGAATGCCAATGAGCACGGGGCTCTGCACCCCCCCACCCCCCCCCCACCCCTCTCCTCCCTTGCCTGGAGGCGCTCCACAGCGAGCCGGAAATTGAATTAAGCCTCCCCCAGACGCTGGGGCCGGCAGCAAAGCTCTGGCCTGAACCCAGGTCTAGTGGGCATGTTAACATGCAACAGTGTCCGGGGCCCGACACCACGCCCAGCCCCGCGGCCTGACCTTTCCAGACCTCCATAACCACACTAATCCCATTTGATAAGACCCAACAGGACACTGGAGCGGTGCTCCTTGGGAACAGGGGCTAGCAGGAGTTAAGAGGCCGACATCTGGGAGGGTTTGTCAGCTAATAGGTCGGTCCAAACGCGTGTCAATTCTCTAATAAATTAGGAGGATGAAGTGCAGAGGTTAGGAGAAAAAGCCGGGTGCACGCCGCGAGAGTTCAAAACAGAGCTATAAAACTTTAATGCACAGCTGGCAGCTAGCAGCCGGCAGAAAGGGAATGAGCCGTGCTATTTTCAGACTGCATTGAGGTAACTGGCATTCATAATTCACATTGTAGTTTTAGCTCAGGAAATTGGAGCTTCTTTCATACTTATTGTCTTCCTCTTCCAACCCCAACGTCTATTATTTGCCATCATGATGCCACTATGGTGCTCGGTGTATAAATCTTTTATTCCTTTTTAACGGATTCAACTTGTTAAAAGGCGGAACTGCCTGCCTCAAGAGGTGTAAGAACAAATGACTTGCAAGACATATGATTTTCTGTAACTCTGACTGATAGGCAGCAATAGAATATTTATCCACCAGAACGTCTATTCCAGTCACTCAATCTTGGCAAATTAGATCTGCTTTTGAAACAGCACTGTACATTTTCAATAATGAAAAACAAGAAGACAAATTAACATTCACACACACACACACACACACACACACACACACACACACACACACAGAAAGTGATTGAGTGTGTGTCAGATAGAGAGGTGAAACCCCAGCTGTGTCCTCTCCACTCCTAACACAGTCACAGAAGTTGTCCGTAGCTCCTTCCCGGCCGCCCCTTCTCACCCTGAGATTAAGCGTTTGGCTGGTCCCAAACAAGAGGGCTTTAAAATAGGATCCCATCCGTGAAGCCTTTTAAGGGAGGAGGCCTTGATAAAGCCAGGATGTCAACACATCTGTCTCCTGGCACACACAAGGGAAAAAACGGGGACCGAAGCGTCGCCGCAGCAACAGAACATGAAGGCAGATCGTCAGCTGCCTGCACCGCGTTGGGTCCTCAGGGTTGAGTCACCAAGCGGAGGAGACAGAGAGTACTTGTCACTTTAACTAGGACAGCATCGAGGAGGTTGCTTTAACCAGACAACAGAGTTCCTCATCCACAGTGCCTCACTCCCCTCCACCCCCCTGTCACTTCCTCTCTGTCCGGATAATGAAGCATTTTGTCATCGGAAATTGGTGTGCACTCATTCTGATAAGCGTCGGCCACGTTTCGGAGGCATGAAAGATGTTCTGACGCTTGGAGGTGACGTGAGGGATGGATTGGGTTGGAATCAGTCTTGGCTGCGGCTGGCAATTATTGGCCCGTTTACACCGGAGGGGCAGAGCCATAGCACGGACCACTGGGATGCAGGGCCACTCGCTGGGAAGGGGGGGTTCACGCGCACCCAAATAATATTACCTCTCCACGCCCAAGCTCTCTCTGTAACACCCACGCTGGCCCCACGGTGACGGGGCACTGCTCTTGACAGCCCAAAAGGCGCTGTTCCCTGATCAGACAGCAGTATTTAGGCGGGCGGCTGGGAGTGCAGTCGAGGTAGCTCAGTTAAGAGCGCGGGGGGGGAGGCGGCAGTGGAGTGGGAGGAGAGCGAATCAGAGGCGGAGAAGCGGAGGGATTCGGCGCACGGCAACAGATGGGGAGAGAAAAGGCGGCGAGGAAAACGAGTGAGACAGACAGTGAGCGCCCGGGAAGAGGCTGAGGAGGCACAGAGGGGCTGAGGGAAGTAAAGGAGAGAGGAGGCGGAATGGAGAGACAGGAGCGAGGCGGTGCCTATAGATTTAGTCAGACCGAGGTGCCGGAGCAGCCGCCTCGGACCAACTCCTCTGATCAAGCCAGGGAGTGCAGCATGAGAAGCCTAGTCGCCGTGAGAGCCTGCTGTCACTCTCAGTTACCCGCACCCACGTTGTTGGTCCCAAGGCAGGCCCCAGCCTCCATGCTGTCCACCAACAGAACAGCACATACCTTGACTGCCACAGCCAGGCAGCAGGCTGCAGCCTCAGGGTACACCCAAACTAGGGGGACGTTTCTCACCGGGCTTAACCATGCGGAGCCTCTACCGAAACTAACGCTTTGGCTCGCAGCAGCCTTACTAAAGCTGTGGTGACCTGTGGCTTATCCTGCTGGAATAAAGAGGGTTTTGGAAGACAGCGAAGTTCCCTTGAAGATTAGTTCAGTTCAGTTCAGTTTAGTAGGGTTCAATGGTGTGGCAGAACTCCAGACATGTACCAAGTAACAAGATGGCATCTATTGTAATCTGAGTCATAAAGACCCTTCCAAACCACCCACACACACTCTCAGATTTAACATAAACTGAGAGAGTTAAATGCACAAACCAACGCACATATAACTTTGACACGTCATTTGAAATTTCGAATTATCATGGCTGACTGGCTTATTTCCTTTCTCTTTCGTCAAACCAGTTTGGTATTGCAAGTGCCCTGGCACCACGGGAACATAACGCATTCAGAGAGGCTAGCCTCCGCCTGGTTATCAGTGGGACAGAGATTGAGGTCGGCGTGGAATAAATTGCCGCCTGTCTGAGCGTGGCGGCGTGCCGGCCACCCTGCAGAGGTGGCCCGACACGTCGAGCTCGGCCCCGGAGCGTGTCCTCTCCATTACTGTGTCCTTGGTGCCACACTCCTCCACCGTTGCCACGGCTACATTATTCATGCCCACACATGGCCAGGGCCCTTTTCTAAGGAAGTTAACCAAGAGGCCCTGAGCTTCCCAGCCTGTGTGACTGTGGTTTGGGTGTCTGTTTGGGAGGAGAACAGTCTTTGAGCGAACGTGTGTGTGAGTGCGTGTGTGTGTGAGAGAGAGAGAGAGAGAGAGAGAGAGAGAGAGAGAGAGAGAGAGAGAGAGAGAGAGAGAGAGAGAGAGAGAGAGAGAAAGAAAGAGAGAACGAGCGAGTATGCTAGCGTGTGCACGTATACGCGTGTTTGCTTGCGCACGCTCCTGCTTATGCAACGCCCACGCAGCCCTCTGGGGGAACGGTGACTGAGCACGGTGGCGTCATGGTCTGCTGAAAAGACAGGAGGCCCCCGCATGAACTTTGAATATCTCAGCCTCCGAACGGGAGGAGATTTCCCAGCGCTGAACATGCAGCCAGTCAGACGCAACGTCTCGGGAGCTGGGCTCCTCGGGGAGCTGAGGGCTCTGGTTGGGTGTAGGCCATCTTGCCTGGTAATGAGGCGAGGCAGCGCTCCCCAATGAGGCCCAGAGATAGCGTGTCGTTTCAGAAGTCCCTCTGCTCCCAAGATGCCATCGAGAAGGTCTTTGTCCCCACCTAGAAAGTTCCGCCACCAAACTTGGTTCCTCATGAATATTTGCGATGGCATCCTGTGTTATTGCACCTTGAGACGTTCCATCTTTGATTCCCGAGCACAAGAAGACGACTGTTACCGGTACTGCTTCCAGCTGCATGCAAAGTTCCGACTGACGTAGAACATGAGACATGAGATTGAACATCGTTTTAATTGAGTCACAATAACTTGCACTGCGATTGAGTCACCCCCTCTTGCTTCCATTATTCTTCTTGTTTTCTGATATTGACTGTAAAAGAGATTCAGGGGATAAATGAGTTTAATTCTTGTAATTATGTTCTTTAATTTATGTTTTAATCGAAGAAAAAAATGTATTCGCTAATCTTTCCATGCCGACGTGTGCATCCTTGAGCGGTGTAGGTAGATTTTGCCCTCAGGGTTAATTTTAATATAGTCATTTTATAACAAAAGCCTGATACTGACCCTGGGTAAACCAGAGAGTTCCTTTAAGCGCAACCTCATCATAACTCAATGTCATGCATCCCCACACTTCCTTAGGCATGCAAGCATCACACACAGAATAAAGTGTTGCAGCAGGCTCGAGAGTGAAACAACGGCAACACTTGTGTTCAGCTCATCGGAAAATATCTAACCTGCACAAAAAAAATGTTTCCTGTCGTTTACTGGCACCTCAACGTCAAGAATATTTATACGTATACTATAAAGCCATGAGGGGGAATTGCATTTTTTATGATGCGCTTCTCTGAGAAGCAGTTGCATGGCACCAAGCAGACAAGCTCTCTCTATCATGAATGTTCAGTGTGTGTGCAGTGGGTTCAGGACCCCCTTCTCAAAGGGCATCGGAACTTTCTTATCATCTTAACAGTTGACTTGGTGTGCCCTCCCTAACGGCCCGTTGTCGATTTTTCTCGATTTAAGGTCGATAATGTCTGTTTTGGCCTTGTTGCATAACAACCTATCTGGTGAAGCTGGAGTCGGCAGCGCGTGGGACGTTCAGACAATAATACCAGGAAGTTAACCAGCCATCAATAATGCCTGCTGGGATCTCTCGATCCAGACGTGATGATTGGATAATGGGATTGGTACACAATTGCATGGGTGCAGAGCTCAGTTCATTCAGTGGGACCCGTGTGGAGACTCTATTAGCGAGCTGAAAAAAAGACACAACAGTCAATGTCAGAGTGAAATATATGACGGAGCTGTGTAGAAAATATCCAGAATCAATGTTATGGTCTACTTTATTGATATTACTGTTATCGTTATTCCTCTGAGGGCTGTACGATCGCTGGCAGGGTTTATTTAAAACTACACAGTATTCATTTAGGAAAGATTCTCCTGTGAGGCCACAATTTTATTTGTATTTTTGGTCAATAGATTCTCCTCTGACATGGTCAATATAGTTCAATGTTATCAACGCATTCTATTAATGCTAGACTTTTATAAATCACCGTTGTCATGGATGCCGTGGGTAGCATTTCTCATCCTCGGTCCGCGAGCAAACATGGTGAAAAATGAAATGCCAAGCCCACATCTGTCAGACACAATAGTGTCCCATCAAAGGAGCGCCGCGGCTCTCTGAGAGACTTCATCTTAATATACGCGCTACACAAACACAAATACACACACCACAGTGCGACAGGCGCGAACCCAGACACCTTACACACAGCAGTTTATTAATCTGTCACATTTGAAGTCCCTTTCTTCTGTTTCTTTTCCGGACTCTTCGCTTCCATCACGGCTGCCGCCTTGGATTTGAACAGAGCCGCTCCTTATCAGCGCAATGGCCCACTGTCAGGGACCGGAGGCTGGATGAGGATAAGAGGACGCTGGCTGACCTTGTCCTTGCAGTCAGCTATATAGTATTGTGCTGGCTGCCACTAAAGCCCTGATGTTGAGCGATTTCATGGGCGCTCTTCTTCCCACAAATCACCCGGTTATCCTACGTTCCCACAGTCTCTGTCTCTACGTTCAGTTCGTTGAAACGCTGCTGTTCAACGCTGTAGCGCAGCACAAAGTCTGTGTCTGAGTTCCGTGACAGAAAACAATCTCCCCATCCCAAGAACACAACACTGCCTGCCTGAGAAGCAGTGGGCACAGCTCGAACGGAGTGACCAAAATACACCGTTTTACTCTTTCTCACTAAAGGGACGAAATAAAGAAAGCACAGCACTCTTCAACGATCAGCGTATAGAAGCACAAGTCAGCATCTGCAGCTACCTGAAACTATCTCTGTCCCTAACTACACTAATGGTTTTCAGACCGCTGAGGATCAAAGTTAATGCAACTGTGCTCTAATTAGATCTCTTTGCTGTCATGCTAGGGAAACTTGACAATTAAGTTAGACACCGCAACGTAAAAATCCATTTTTAGATGGCCTGCGATATCTAATGTGGATTAATTGAAGTACAAACATGTAACTACACTATCGGGAGTGCAGTTGGTATAGATCGAGTGCAGATTATGTTTAACATAGCTGTTTGCCATTGAACGCACACGGATAATGTCTTTGGAAGTATTTGATTGCATGTGGGAAAATTCTCCAATACAAATCCCTCAAATATTAACAAATGCAAGTCAAATGTTTGCACTACACATAGAATAGGTAGCTACTGCTTGCCTGTATTACAGCATTTTGAAACATTACTAGTCGTACCTCAAAGTCCTTCTAGGTCGAGGGCCACAGAAGATCAACATCAATAACCTAATTTCATTTAAATAAGAAATACATTGGAAGCAAAGTCAAAATGGAGGAGATTCCACGCCCCTGAGCCAGACATCTTGAGAAGAATAGGTTTCCTCTGCCTCCAATTCCATAAAGCCCGCACAGCAAATTTCACACATCCATTTTGCGCTCTGCTGATAAAACACTTTGAAAGCCCAATGACACAGACAACGCGTGGAAACAGGGAGAGCGACGTTCCTTTTCTCCCCATTCCTTTTCATCAATGTCCAAAATACTACCAAGCTGAACAGAGCGTGGGACTAGAAAGAGGCAACAGAAAGTGACTCTTGCATCGCACTCGCACACTTTCCCAACCAACGGGACAAATCACTCGGCCGGCCGGCGATGACATCGTCACACCGAAATGTGTTCATTAGCGGGAAAGCTCAGCAGCTGATGGCTCTCCGTTCAAATTAATAGGATCGCCCGAGCAACTGCGTTTGGAGTGCTTCGCGCCGCGAGGTCTAATAGGCCTGGCAAGAGCCTTTGCTGCAATGGCACTAGAACCTAGCACCCGAGCGCCACTCGTTGACTCGCCCTCGCTCTTCAACGCTGGCGTTCTCCGCTCCCATTGTTTACATGTCACACTCAAGCTCTTTATTGACAGATAAAAGAACACAGCGGGGCAGGTGGCGGCTTGCTTTTAAAGCGTAACGTGGGAGAAAATTAGACGGATAATGGAGTCACATCCCTGTAAATCATGTCCCACCTCCGCCTCATTGCTTTTAACTCGTCTCCGGAGGCCGAGCCTTGCCCTTAATGAAGACTTCACATCTGGAGGCGTCTTTGGAGGCCCCATATTTCAACCGACGTCATCACGCGAGCCAATGGAGCGGGCCGCCAACTCGCCGGCTCAGGGTGGTAAACCTTCTCCCGCAGCGCTCCGTCTGGGGAGCCATAGGAGAGGACGTTCAATTAAAGGGCGCTTAAAGAAGTCATCCCTCTCGGTGCTGTCTGCTCCTCTCGGCGGGCACCGCGGCGCTCCATCTTGCTATCCTCTGGCTCATTACCACCGGGATGTGGGAGCGATAGCGAGAGAAACTGAATTCCCTGAGACCAGCTCCCTCCTTCGACCTCCCGCCGTTACCTGTTCTCCCTGTTGTCCCTTTGGGCATGCTTTATGCAGTCTTGGCGGATGACGTCATGTGCTGTTAGCTTACTGCTCAGTGAAGAGAAGGGAGGTTGAGTCGAGGCGTGCGGAGATAAAAGCAGAGTCCGGCTCGGACACACACCCCCGGTTTTGTCTCTAGGTTCCCAGCCACAACAATAGGCCTAAGAGGGAGTGGGACTTTAAATGGCTAAAGCGGCTCACTTGAAATTCCATCCGCCCTCCCACTTTCTCTGACTTTTGGAGGGATTTGGTTCGGGAGCCTCCTCTAGGGAGGTGAGGGAATGCGATGCAGTACCTCCCAAGGAGAAGGAGAACAGTGGCCGGCCACATCCCTGCTCCACACAGCAGTCAGCTCAATCCCTCTTGATACATGTGACGACAGAGCTCCCCTCTGCCCTGTCCCCTTTTCACGATAGCAGAGCGTTGGTATAGCCATCACCCTGGGGCGGGCGCTGCCCTTCTCTAGACCATGCTAACATTCAGGCGCTATTTAGAGCCATTGGGCCAACAAGGTCAGCACTTAACTTACATTTTTCACAGCTTCAGGCTGCTCGGTTTTCTCCTGCTTTTTTTGGTCTTGTTTTTCTTTTTCTTTTACTTTTTTTTTTTTTGCGGCAGACTGCACACAGAGAATTCAATTGCTAATTAGCCGGGGCTTCTGGTGCTATAATTTGTGCAACAAGAAAAAGATAAAAAAAACAAAAAACATTAGAGAGCCCAAGGCTGTGTTTTTAGAAGGTAAAGGCACTTAGAAAATGCTTCCTTTATTTGTAAAGTGTCTTTGGGTACTTGAAAGGTGCTCTTAAATTAAAGTTATTATTATTATTATGAATTAGATGACAACATGGTATGCTAGAACATATTTTTTTGCACTGGAAAAAGGAAGCTTGGACAGGATTTTTTGTATTGGCGTAGCATACAACAAATGACAGGGGTTCATGATTTTCTAATGAAACAGTCAAGGGTCAGTACAATATTGTGTTGATGGAGTTGGGGGTGTGAACAGTTAAGGCAAAAGTGTTCTGAAGAGGGCAACGTCACTGCCGAAAGAGGAAAAATAACCAGAGCTATTGTAAACTAGCTATCGAAATAAAATAGGATAGCTCGTCTTCAACCGCAGACCAATTTGTGACCCTCATAGATACATCTATTGGTAGAAAGATCTAATAAACTGGAGATAAGAAGAAAAAACCTGAGGCAGGGTGAGGTTAAAGAGACACAATAATAGCTTAAAGCTGTTACGAATTTAAAAATCTAACTTGACTTGGAGAAGTGTCTTCTCAAATGGGATCACAGGAAGGGGTCAAGTGATTCACCACTCACAGTCAACAACTCAATACCACTCTGTTGGGCTGCAGCCGTACTACTTTGATGGCTCTTGGGGACATTTTACATGGACATGCATTTTTGTAAAAACCATAAGGCTAATCCGTCTTTTGAACGCCTTTTGAATACATTTTCATCCAGTTATCATTCTCTTGAAAATCCAAAGGTTGGTTGATAACATGTTCATCGCTGACAATAGTCACATAAAAACAATAAAGCCCTGCTACAATTAGATAAACCACACAAGGATTTTGCGTTGTGTGGCATTGAACGTGTCTGCCATGTGAAAGCTTCAATTTCATTTCAGCATTCAAAGCAGACAGTGCATTCCAAAGGCTTCATCGTGACATTTTAGTGTGTACAATAAAATGAGACGGAATGGAGCGCTGAATTGAAATAGCTGGCAGGCTGAAGTGATTGTGACTGAAGAGAGCTCGGGAGTAGCACACTCGGACGAGTAATTACAAATGGATAACGTGGGTAAGTCTCCAGCGCGCCACTGTTTAATGTCTGCCGCCCCACCCTGTCCAGATCTTCCTTTCACTTTCCCATAAGATCCCTGTGGCTCGATCAATACTCCAGGAGGCTAAGTTCTCGTGTCACTTCCCGGCCAAGTATACGAGAGGGCTATACATTAACTTCATTTTTCCAATCACAAATCCAATTCTACTGCAGGGGGGAAAGACAGCTTTCATATTTGATGAGCAGCTATAGCTCAAATCAAAGGACCCAATAAAGCTGGCTAGCCAGCTTTTATATATCACTGCAAGCAGACAGCGATAGTCACTCGCAGTCTCTAAACTCCCTAGTCTCATAGCCTTCGTTCACATCTCTAGGCATTGTCAGAGATCCAAACTAATCTTGACCCTGGGCAAATGAATGAAAAAAAAAGAGCAAACTAAGCTGCAAAGTGAGGCATCACATCAGGCTTTAAGGGAAAAGGTGTGTGCTTGAAGCAGGGGTTGAGAAAAAAGAGAGATACAGAAAGAGAGAGATGAAACAGAGACAGAGAACACAAGAGAGGGATAGGCGGTTGAGAGACGGGCCCGTGAGAGCCAAAGAGAAATAGAGATGCAGAGGGGAGACATTAGGGACAAAAGGCAGTCCGTATTAAATTCCACTGACATTTCCCGTCACCGACATCGTCAGTCTCATGGCATTCCTCACAATGGTTTTAAGGGTGAGCATAAAAAAAAACTGCTTCCGTGCCACAGATCAGGACGCTGCTAATGAACCCCACCACTCCCCATCTCCCGGTGTATTTAAAACCCAAACATGTCGTTAAAACACAGAGTTCCATATAAAACCCTTCCTCTACAAATTCCATTTTTCTTCTCCCACAGTGCCAAAACTTAAGTGTGGTTAGCAGTAGTAGCAGAAGAGGGGGAGTGCTATAAAGTGAACAAGAGCTTCACACACACACAAATAGAAGAAGGGAAAAGAACAGGCACACAGACACACACCGTGCTAGGTATCCGTCTTTAAAGCTCCCCCACTTGTCAGTGGCTGCCGTCATCATGGGCCAGACCAACAAAAAAAGAAGGAAACGAAACAAATAGAATCTCTCCATCATTACTAAAGTTATGTCTCTTTTCTCCTATGTTTTTCCACTACTACAACAGCAGAGCTATACACTTCAAGTGAATACTTGTGATTTATTTGGACATGTTTCTTTCTTTTATCGGAATATAGTATTCCAACTACAAGGGTATTGTAAACTGAATAGCAATTAAAAGTTACCAAAATTAGATGCTAGTTATCAAAATGCTACGACAAGTCGTGAAGATCATAACAAGATGATCGGATGGCGAAGCAGATTTGCTATTTCATGAGGTGGGGCTAGCCTCACGCCTGCACAGAAACAACAGACTGCTGGTAGAAATACAACCCAAACATGCCTTCGCGCTTATGCTTTACTGTCTTTTGATGAGAACTGGTGGGGCACATCAGACTTGGCCCCATCAGGCTTGGCCCCTTGCTTTACTGCACATGACTTGTCACTTGCTCGTCACTGCCTGCTACTGTGCTGCTATGGGTAAAAATAACATAGTTGAGCACTTGCTAAAAAAATCATTTCAACGAAAACTGGAATTAAAATGACTAGGCATCAACCCATCGATCTCTTTATATAACCCAAAACCAAAAAAATAAACTAGTATTTAACACTGCATGGTTCACACCAAAAAAGTCGGCTATCAGTAAGTGATGTATAATTTACCCAGAGTTGTTTGTTTTTTTGTGCCCCACTGGTAAATAAATCCATCCGAACGCCACTGCTCTCTGTATCTCTCTCTAAGTAGATATACTGGGTCTATACGTATACACTGAGCTCAATCTGGCCTTACTAACCTATCCTTTTACACAGGCTTACATTTACTTTAACTATTTGCTTCTACCACACTCTCGCCTGCACCCAAACCACCGCCAAAATGGCACCTATCCCTAAACACCCCCACACCCACAGCACACACACCCAATAGAATAGAGGCACCCAAAGTGGCAGATCACAGGCACCTGCCTTTACATGAGGATATGAGGGAGAATAAAACATCCTTCTCCTCTCCCTCTCCCTCTCCCTTGTATGGTCTGAATGTATCATTCATTCTCTCTCTCTCTCTCTTTCTCTCTCTCTCTTAAAAGTCCCAAAGTGCTACCCCAACCCACCGTCAATTGTATGACCTCAACCAGAAATCCACCGAATAACACCTGAGGTTTTGAAACAGTCATGGTTCCCATGTCATCCTGGACTAACAGCCCTAAAGCGTGGTAAAACACATAGTGAAAGCTCCTTGTGTCGTAGAATAAGGCTGTACTTGCTTCACATGTACTTGGCTTATAACGAGTTCTGTCTGTTTGTGGAGCATTCAGTCGTCTGGAAACACTAGCTCTAAACAGCCAGCAAACCTTATCAAAATTCACAGCATGAGCTTTGCAAAATAAAACCCATGACCATTAAAGACTCCCCCATTACAGTAACCACTGCGCCTTTCAAAATGACTTGTTTGCTCATCAATAAAAGCCGAGAAGTCAAATGTTTACACTGGCGCAACGCACCAGTATTTGCGGTGATCTGTGATTTATAAATCCAATACTTTTTTTGTGTGTGGGGGGGGGGGGGCAAGGTGGTTTGGAAGAACGACGTGTTTGTGTGCGCGAGAGCATGCTGCAAGTCAGATTGATGCAAATAATATCAGCATATAGAAATGTGTAAAAACAGGTTTGTAGTCAGTTAGACTGTTGACACTGTAAGAGGCTATGGCTGGCTCAACTCTGTTAGAGTGCACCGGTGTGTTGATGAGGAACACACCTTCTAAGTGGGTGCGTGAGCTTTATGAGCCGTGCAGCCAAAGCCCTTGTGGCTCAGCCCTTGGCGGGATGGGAAGGGTAACAGCTTTAAAGCTATTCTCACCCGTGGCGTGAAGAAGTAAGGCCTTAGTGAAGGAGATACACAACTTGATATGTGTAGATGTGCGGGTTGAGGAATTGTTATACATTGACAAAAATAAAGAAGCACGGCATTAGTGCTGGTAAAGATCGGAGTCCTTGAATGCACTTTTAGTTCTTTCTTTATCCGGCCACAGGCAATGACAGCCAAACTGTCTTGTTTGACAGGAAAACTCTATTTGGACCCCCAGGAAACCTTTCTACGGCCACCGGCACCCCCACCCACCCTTAGCTATTTCCTCACCCTGTGTGATACTGAGCTTGAAAAGTGAGAAGGGCAGTGAAAAGATCACGCACGCAGGAAAGAAAACTTTTCTTCTTCTCAAATAGAGTCCACACACTGTGATCAGCCCCAATCTTCTTCGCACATGCCACGCTAGATCCAGTCTCAAACCCTGCCTCTCTTATCCCCTGGATCTATTCTAACTGCAGCTCTGACTGGAGGAAGGGCACCAAAACACATCTCCCACTGTTGCGACATGCGCTGTAAGCGTGCGGGCCAAAGCAGCACGCCGTGTGAACAGAAAGCAGCAAAGCCACACCGTGGAGAACAGGTCCCAGGGAACCGTGCTCCGAAGACGCCGCTGTTCCTCTGAAACCCTGGCGCCGTGTCTCGTCTCAGGGCCACGGCAGATGAAGGGGGATAACAACAAGACAGGCACGGCTCACTTACAAAGCCCGCTCAGATGGATGAGCAGACTTCTGTACAGTATCGGGTCAGGACACAGAGGACGTGTGCGTGTGTGTGCGTGTGTGTGCGTTTGTCTACATGTGCATACAGCCTGCACGCAAACACAGTCTCCGTCAGTGTGCTGGAGTATCTGGTGCTAACACGTAAGCACATGCATGGCCTGGGCTTTGCGGCCTCTGTCACCGTGTGCTTGGTGGCCAGGAGCGCCGTGTGGTGCAGGTTATGGTGTGATGTCAACTTGAATCAGCCAGTCATGCCGGAGGCTCATTACTCACAGACCCCTTGGAAGAAGGGAGGAGGACGAGAAGGAAGAGGGCTCCACAGGGAGGCTCTCTCAGTGGAGAGGTGACAAGACTTTGATAAGGGCACCCACACCCGGATCTCGACATCTGATTACCCCCCCTCAAGCCTTCATCTTCCTTTCGACCAGCCACTCGAAAGCTCCTTTAAGTCCACTTCAAAATGCAATACGTAAGGAACAAACAAGATGTGCCCAATCAAAACCTTGTTGTTGTGTAGTGACCGCAGGAGAGAGAAGATTGAAATTCAAGAGGCCAGGGTTCAAGGTCAACACCGAGTCACTTCGAACTTCCACCCTGACTGGGGCGAACGTTTCCACAACTAAAGAAAGAAACGACAACGCAAAAAAAGATAACCGCTTAGCTTTCCCCCTCAAAGCAAATATTTGTTGGCTACAGAACGTGTTTTGGTACCTTACGGCCAATTAGCAGCCGCTTTAATCTAGAGGCTGTTTTTTTTTGCTGTGCTCTGTGCTAACAATAGCGAGTCCCCTGCCGGAAAGATGTTTCCATAGTCCTGGTCTAGAGGGAGGAGGACGGAACATAATCTTCCCCCATGGCTTCATGACAATACGTCTCTAACTATGTAACTCATTAGTAAATGGACAGTGTGACAGTGTGAGTGTGTGACAACTGACAAGGAGTATATTTTTCAAAAGGCATGCCCGTCATTGATAGAACAGGAACACCGGGATATTACAATAAGAATATAAGTATGTTCTTTCCACCACGCACTCCTAACAAAAGGCTGGCAAACAATTGGGTTGTATAATCCTATGTGACGCCCTGAAAGACATCTAGAGAAAGTGAAGAGATACTTATGTTCGCCTTGGACATCCTCTGCTCGACGAATCCAAGACGGAGTGGAGCGCTGACCTCTCCATCTGCTGAGTTCAGAGAGGTCTAAAGAGGAAGGGTGCGTGTGTGTGTGTGTGTGTGTGCGTGTGTGTGTGTGTGTGTGTGTGTGTGTGGCTGTTGCAAGTTTCTGTGTGCCACTGCCCGCAGCACTCTGTCAGCAGTATTTCTTACTTCAACTGCTTAGTGTGAGCTCCTTGGTCCTCCGGGCTCCACACCCAGACACCAGCTACTCCAGCGTGTCTCTGCCCGGACCACTTCTGCCCGGGGGCCAGCGAAGCCCCCAAGTGCCGTGCCATTCCATGTGCTACGGCAGAAAGTAAAGCACCACAACATCATCCAGACATGATAGTCATCCACACTCACCGACTCTCATACTCATTCAAATGATATTTACAAACCTTACGAGTCCCATTGCGTAAATATATGGCTGGCCACTTACAATTTCAAATCCCAAGTAGTTTGTTTCCTTTCCCATGACCACAAGCAACCCACACACACATGTGCCGTCGAACCGACGGATGTTCTGCATACAAACAGGAAGGGCTACGGGGATAAGCGCTGCGAGTCTAAATTGAAAAGTTTCGACATCGGCCCACGTCCACGGCAGACGTAATCAGGGTGCGGGGGACAGCGCGAAAACAAGGCTGGCATTCGGATAAAAGCTTCTACGACAGCTATGGGATAAACAGTCCGATGCTATTGAGGTCACCGCTTCCCCGCCATACCTGGCTCGCTCTCTCTAGCTGCCATCTATCTACCACGGCCAGGGCAACCATGTGGCGCTCCGCTGATTAAACCGCAGCGATTGAACAATGCGCCGGTCCAAAGTTTGCGTCTGTGGACGGGGACGAGAGGTTGTTCGCCTCCAGATCTAAGGTTGTGGCGTACGTTTGATGCACTCCACGGGCCTGTACTGTTTCATAGAACATCGGAGGGACACTGCCAAACGAGGGATGGTATTCTCATCAAGTGCTGTGGTCTATCCGGCTGAAACAAGTACCATGTGCATTTCTCCACTAAGCAACGGTTTTTATATTGTTTTGTAATTAATTCTTGTGCTAGTCACAGGAGAAAAAAAAAACATCCTGTCTGTGTTGCTGGGAGACAATTCCTGGCTCTGGGGGTGACATACAATTCCCAAAGTATAAGCTTTCACTTAGTATTTCCCCCCAACTGCATGTAATTCCAATTAGTAATGATAAGCTGTTGTTAACTGGACCAAATTTATAAATGAAACACCACCATATGATTGAGCGCAGTCCCTATGGATATTGAGCAAAGAGAGATAGCGTGACCATTTAAAAAATGACTACGGTACTTATGAAAAGCCTTTCCTTCTTTGTTATTATCTCACTAAAATAGTAGTTCCATGTGTGTGACTAAGAAACCCTATCCTGTTTAAATACAGTTTAAGGTGCACATTTCTGTTTGATTGTGTGTGCTGGAATGTAATACAGCCTTCCCAAACAATACACTAACACCATTGGGCCCCTACTGCCTACACGCTGTGGAATTATAAACAGCTAAAATCATCTCTCTGGGGTAAAAAAAAAAATGGATGCTTCTTCTTGATGACTGTGTGGGTGTGTGAAGTGGTCAACATACTTATCCTTTGCTTGATATCCTTCTCCCGCCCTCACGCTTCATTACTGCCAAAAGGAAGGCTGTGTTACGGCCAAGGATTAAACCAAGCAAGTCACATACTGTAAATTACAGCAACATGCAATCCATCATTGCAATTCACATTTGTGCCTTCAACAAAGTTAAGGTCCAGAGACAATGTTTGTCTCTGAACACAAAGTATGTGCTAGAAGGATGTGAGCTTCCTGTAGCACTGTGGGCTTTGCCAAGTTCATATTCATAGGTTTTAACGTGATTCACTGCCTCCTCACAGAGACAGAGCACTCGGAGGAGATGGGCTCTAAAAATAAAGACCAGGCATGATTAGCATTTCCTCACGCGCTGCACATAACGGCCCTGCTACTAACGCAGCCCAGCACACATAAAACTGGGCAGATTATTCTAAATTCCTAAGTACACGGTAGGTAAAACTGCATAGCAAGCACTAAGCGCTTTGACTTTTTTTTTTTGGTCGCATCGGATATATTGTCATTTCATGAGTGTGATGCTTCCGACATATGAAAGATTTCCTGGAGGACCCTTGTTTTTGTGTGCAGTTTATCAGGGTGGGTTTTGTTAGGGAGTCGATGCCCTGCATGCGCTCACAATCCAAAAGGTTAAAATGATTGGGCGGATCTGAAAGGTCAAGCCATTGCCGTAATCGCCCAGCTAAATCATTGGGACGAGGTCCAGGGCTCAGTTCTCGCCCCCCTGCGATCGAAGGCCCAAACTCAAACGGCTGGCACGGGCTCAGAGAAGGTCAGTGTCCCATTGGCCTGTAACTGAAACTAGGGTCTAACACAGGGGCAACACGCGCCGCCAAAGCAACGTGTTGCGCAACACTATCGGCTCGGCTTGAATAACGCTAAGTTTGAACTGAAACTTCACAGTTACCATAGGAACTAACCAGGCAGCTAGCTGTCAGCTCTCTCAAGGCAGGTTGATAAAGAACTGGCTGCTACGATAAACACATCTCAGCCGGCCCACACCACCATTACAAAAACACATATTATCCTCTTTGTTTATTAATAGACACCAGGCCTTTGACCTTGCTTTTCTAAACAGGTTATAACATTTTTGTGAGATAGTCATTTCTTAAGACATTCATGTACTTAAACAGACAACGCTAAAAATAGATGTCCTCAGGGCCTTGAGACATGTCTGAGATGGAAGCCATTGAGCTCCTCTTTTTCCTAATAGAGGTTATAGAAAGAGAAGACTTGGTGGAACATTAGACTTTTAGACTTGGCTGGCATGAAAACCAATTGATATTATTGCTTGGCCTTAATGCATTTAAATTTTCTCATTTTCAATCCTTTCTCTCACCAAACCTAAAAGCACTTTAATAAGCATACATGTAAGTTGTTGACCGTAAAACGAAGACGTTCCAGGCTTACTACTGGGGCATGCCCTTACTGGCCTCCCATCCTGAGATCCCTGACCACAGGTAGACTATTACACAGACCTTGTCTCTCCTACCCATGTGGACAGGCAGCCTCATCTCCCCCTCCCCTCGGCCCATGATAAGGGAGCATCATGACTGGAATGAATGCTGTCTCTTCCTCTGCGGCTGTCCTGGAGACAAACCGTGTAACGACATATGCCACTAATGGAACAAGCGCTCCCATGCAGCACCAAATAAAAGCAGACAGAATTAATTACAGCCCGCCAGAGTGACCTTTTCCGTTTGATAAATCATAAAGCCGAGGAGAATGCCATTAGGCCTGTGGATGTGGATGGCCCGGCTTTGAAAAACGATCTCGTCCTAGAATCTGGAGCTGTATCGACCCGGTTGGTGTGCATACACACACACACACACACACACATACACACACACACACACACACACACACACACAATGAGGGGAACGCACAGCAACATAAACAAAACAAGATTCTGCGTTTTGGAATGCTCCCATCCTGAAGTTTGGAACTTTTTTTTTTTTTTTTTTTTTAAGGGAGATCAAATCTATCATTCATTGTTCCCAGGGTACTTAATTAGGCGGTGTCTCCCATCTGGGGAGTATCTACTATCACAGGAATAGTGCCACAATGTAATCATGAGAGACTTTTAGGGGGATCCACTTCTCATAAGCTCTCTAGCAGGGCATCAAAGCAAAAACTTTTGAACATTTCATCTTCAAGAGAAACAAGTTCTTTCATTCTGACTTCTTCATCCTTACCCTTTGAATGTAGGAGATCAATTAGAAGGCTATCCTATGGAAAAGAAAAAAAAACTAGAGACTTGTTTTGGCTGTCATGCAAATCAGACACACTCAGCCCACAGCTCACTTCCACAAACAACAGTGCAGGTCCTGAAATCCAATTTCCATACAAAATCCAAGCATCCACAGAAAAGAACACGACTGTGAGAAGTGAAGTCAAAGGTTCTTTCCATTACGAGATCCTATCACATCTAAACATTGTACACCTTTAAATTCCAATGAGTGATGGAACACTAAACAGGTCTGTTTTATGTCACAAAACAATAGACTTACGCACAAATCTCACAAAACCAAGCTCCGCCAGCAAATCGATTCCGACCGCATCTTTCTCCGCTGAGGAAAAACCGAGGCACACACACGTCCTATAAGTATTTCACTCATAAATGGACTTACTCAGATGACTGATGAGTTCATCACCTTATATATGGAAAAGGACGTATTTTTCAAATCGCCTTAAACACTCAATCATGTATTTAAAATGAAATAAGACCAGAATATTCAAAGCAATTATACCAATACAAGCCATTCCCATCTCCATGACAAAAAAAATATCCAAACACTTACTAGATGTGGGCTGATGCCTATTTCCCCAATGAAAACACATCACGCAACAAAATTGCCCCCACATGTGAAGACAATGCATATTCAGTTGTTCACACAGCTCTTCCAGTCAGTGCACACCCTTTGCATATTGCCAACAGAATGCTGCATGAATAATAAGAGGGAACGGGAAAAGGCTTCTACGCAGAAGCCCAAGACAGAGAGTCAAGCAACGACAAAGAAAGGAAGGCCAGCCTAGCTCCAGGTCACCCTGCCAGCCGGCCAGCCGTCAGACCAGCCATTTTGGGAAGGCATATTACGCTGCGGTGCCTTTCATTAGAGCATATTAGCACAGTAGGACGAGATGAAAAGTGACCAACTCTATACTGAGACTAGGGTCAAAACAGCACTTCTTACAAACAACAGAATACAAGTTCCGATAGGACAGTTTGAAGGGAAACGAATAAGGTTTCCATATGAATTAATCTGAACATAGAAGATGTCCTGGTAAATAAAAAAACATAGCAGCAGGGGCCATTATAGGTTTTCTGAATGCAAGCCATTCAGAGCCAAGCCATTTAGTTAAATTAGAGTGGATCTACTGTAGTGCTGTTGTAATGCTGGGGCTGCATCTTGAATACAAGTGGACAGCATTTGGACAGAGTCCATTTGTACTGAGTGCCATTACTCATCGCCTTTCATTTGATAAATTATTGTCAGCCTGAGGCTAAACAATGTAGCATTACATTAGCTAAAGCATTACAGCCTATGATGATTAAGGAGTAATTATCCAGCATTGTGTATGTGGAAAACTGAGAGCCACCTTGGAAAATAATGGATAAAAAAAGATGAAAAAAAAAAGAATGGGATGGATAATAAAAGCCTACAGTTCCACTTTATTTTCACATTAGCTCTGTGCATGTTTAGCCAGTGTTTTGGGGGGGATTTAAGGGGAACAGGGAAAAGAAGAAAGGCAGAGATCCAAGGAAGGAGCATCAATAGTCCTGGGGATGACAGGATTAGGAAATATAGCATCAGCCTTCCGTCTGAAGCGAACCTCCACACAGGAGCCTGACAGACAAGACGGAATGTCGGAGCTCTTTAGGAGATTAGTGTTCCTCAAAAACAAGGAAGACAACAATGAGACACCTATAAGCATCACCCCTCTCTCCATCAGAAGCTGTTCCCTAGCACACAGACACCCAATGCACAAGGTAAGGAAAGAAATACACTAATATACACATAACCTTTCGTTTCATTAGTCAGTCAGAGCAGCCCTCCATCCCCCATCACCACTCCATTTATTCCTCACTCTCTATTCCTTTGGACAAATTAGAAATAAACCAACTGTTAGGAAGGCCTCTCCTGCTCCGGTCCGTCCAGATTAAGGAGAGATGGTCTGCCCGCTGAGCCACCCAGGGGTCTGGCTCTCCGACCGGCACTGGGAGCAAGCCCCGCAGTGCAAGGCAGTAAATAACTCGCATAAACGTGCCACAGGAGACAACCCGCAGATGCACACCCATTCAACAGTAATAGTAGAGCATTGGTTACCAGATTCTAAATAATAGCTCCCAGTCACCATGGACAGGGTTGGAGACCCCAAGGTGGAAGGATTTATGGAGTTAGCAAATTGCTTTTTTAAGCCTATTCTTTTCCCCTCCATCCCTTACGCACCTATTCTCATCCAGGGCAAGGATGATGTAGCTCTTGGAGGAGGTGATGGCACTGTTGCCTACTAGTTGACAGGGCACACCTGTCCTCTGGCCAAACAGCAAGGCCCGGCTGCTACGACTCCGAGGCACAGTCACCCGGACACCCGGGTCCCGGGTCACCCGGACACCCGGAAACAAGGCCAGTGCCAGTAACCCCCCCGGGCATAGTCAAAACAGCACCGCCGTAGGCCCAGGGCGGCCGGAGACCGTCACGTGAGCGAAATCCTGACAAACCCCAAGGGGGGCAAGACAACATCAATAAGGTCAAAGGCGGAGTCGACTGTAATTCAATTACTGTGACATCTTGACCCTGCAAATCCATGAGGCACCTAGTTCTCATGAATACATTACAGCATATACATTCTATATAGGAGAAAACTGCCATTATAGGCTTGGGATATGTATTCCCTGAATATACAGGTACACTGTACGCACTCAAGGTGGAAGAAAAAACATCAAGCTAGAAAATGTAATGTCAGAGTGTCACTATGTTGGCTTATTCTGAACATCTCACTAGTTCCTAAAAAACCCAGTGAGATTATAATAGAAACTGACATTTTCAGATCACACCTGAATTTGACAGGTAAAACGGAAAAACTGCCTCAGACAATCTTCGGCACAGTCTGCCTTCTAAGCCACCATATTAATAATGCAGTCCGATATTACATGTCTGGGGGAAGAGGAAAGAGAGATGTAATAAGAAAACAGTCACCCTCTCCGGAGCACAGAGTTCATCTAGGATTAACATTTCACATACTCTTAACGCCTTTCAAGTACTACCGCAATCTACACATGATTTTCAATTGTCTGTAGGCCTGACCGCTTGTGTCCTTTATGAAAACAAATATATGCCAATAGGAATGAGGCTTGGACATGTTTAAGTATTTTACATGGGTATTTGTACATGATAATATGTCCTATTAGATTACATCCACAGTAAAACAGGAAGGTAGACTGTGGCAAATAAACATGTCTCTTACCCGGTTGCCTCTGAAGATGTTTCACATTAACTGGGAGTCACATACCTTTCGAATTGGATGTCACAGGATTATTCCGGCTTCAAGCATAATTCATCACGCACAAATATGTATCCTGCTGGCTACTTTAGTTCATCAATCACTGAAGTGACCGTGTGCTCTAAACTAAGATCAAGCCATAAAATAGTAGGACTTCGGATTGTTTTTTATGACAGGCAAATATCTGGAGATACGCGCTGAATTTGCCTTGGACAGAACAAATAAGTAAAATGCGCACGTAAGGTAATATAAAGTCATCCACATATTCCAAAACAATATACTGAATAAGCACACCGTAGCCCCATAATAGCAAGTGCAGAGGTATTTCAATGTTATCCATGTCCCTTCTTTGCGAGAAGTAGCGTGTCCATGAATCAAGTTGCCTAAATCTCGACTGCGCTAAAAAAAAAAAAAAATAAACATTTGCTACAGCTGAAAGAGACATCAACCCACATTTGTTTTATTTTAATCAAACATTATGGAAGTAATTCACCATAAAGCTCCAATGAAACTGATACGACGCGCAACGGCATAATGGTTGACTGCAAATTAACATATTGATTCGGTACTTATCAAACTGAAGAAAGAACGATTGTCAGAAAAAATAACATAATTTTGATTTGTTTTCTGGAAGCCTATACAGTCCCGTTCACACGTTTACATCGTTTGATCTTACCTCGTTCTTGCAGGCAAGGTTTTGGCACAGGTAGCTTACAATCTCAGTGACAGCGAATAGACTGTCTTGGCAAAAGGAAATAGCTTATTCACGGAGGTAACCTTCATAAAACCCATATATAGAAAGAATATGCGAGACAGGCTCATCAACGAACATTTGAAACGGTTGAACTACACTCAAGTCAAAGCAACGCTGGACGCGGCAGTCTCTCATTGACGCTGACATCAGAACTGATTAAAGCAATAGACCACTAGTATTACATTTTTCTATTAAATATTTCTTAGGTATGCTTGATCCACACGATCCATTAGAAAGGAAAGCGTAATTGAAAAAGGAGCTATTGCATTGTAGCATTACTTTTAAAATCAGTCTACACAGGTCCGTTTTTGTCAATGGGTAATAATAGAAGCAAAATACGTTTATATCACCTGATATATTTAAACCACCTCATATGTTTCAAGTTTTTCTCACTAAATCCAACTAAATGTTTGATTGGGGAAAATCGTTCAGGACATCATTAAAGACGTTAACCGTTTTGTTAAAGAGCAGAATTAGGAGAAATCCAGTGAGGGCTTGTCTTCCAAAATTGCATGTGGTGTGCCCCTCCATCCAGTTGAGGTGAGGGTAAAGTGCATTGGCGTATGAACTATATATTTACATTAACAAATATATTTGCACATTCTGAGAGAAATTAAAAAGCCATCCAACTAATGCTTCGAAGAGAAAACATGAAGAAAAGGCTCCACTTCTAGATATATTTGACTGGCATCCCACCTAATTTCCCTGCACCCAGCATGTTCCAAGGTAGCTAGGGAGCCAAGGACCTATTAGGTATCCAGATGGATCCTTCAATTATGGGAAATGTTGTTTTCCGGATGGTTGAACCACTGGCTGCAAGATACTGATGATTTCCCCTGTAATGAATTCCCAAACAACTGATGGTGTTAAAAATAGAAAATAAATTCACTATGCCTTTTGTAAACAAGCACCTCGAGAGTATGCATTTGCAATTGTTCCGCCAGGGAGAAATTTCATAATTTTGTCATGTAAACAGAGTGGAATGAGGTTTCATATTGAAAACATCATATTGTCATATTTATTCGTATGAATATGCAAAGGAAGCACAGAGGGGATAGAGGTTAATCTATTCAGTGGACAACTATATATTTATAGCTATAGCAACATGAGATGAAAATAGATAGGATTAAGTAAAAAAAAAATACACCAGGAATAAAAAAAGTGTTATATTTACAGAGCTAGAGAGAGAAAACATCACATGGGGAATAAAATATGTACAAGTCCTTAACAACATCCAAGCGTTTGTGTTTTGTCCTCTTCATTTAGTTCATGGTCTAACTCTGAGCTGTACGCTAGCTGTCTCCCTGGCCAATGCCGGTAGTAGGGCGCCGGTTGATGTTGCTCTGGATAAACAGTTTGAGGCCGTCCAAGCCCTGGGAGAAGAGATACTCCAGGTACCAGTCCCACTTCTTCCCAGCCTGAACACAGCACAACGCACATACATACGCACCAGCCATTACGGAATGATCCAAACACAACAATGGTCGCATGCCTCAATGATCACAAGTTTGCATATTTTAGTTTTAACTGAAGACTCTGAATGTCACACTCCAAACACATGCCATAGTTACTGAATAGTGCATTAAAAGGGCAGAGTGATAAGGCCCTTAGTTCATACCTTTATGGACTTGAGGTCCATGTTCTTCCTTTCTGGCCAACACTGATAGAGAGAGAACATAAACTTCATTAGCCCCCATAAAGAGAAGCTCACTGGTACAGGCTGGATGTTACAGGTGGCAGGAGCAGCAAAAAAAAATCCTTTTATTGGTATTAAACATGATGAAAGCCCCATACAGCTCCCATCAATGATAAAATATGATTCTATATTAATGGACCTTCTTTGAAAGATACATAAATATGACATTTGTCTACTCATCCAGTGTAGTAGTTTATTACCCAGCTCTGGTAAAAAATTAAGAGACCACTGCAAAATTCCAGTTTCTTGTCTTGTCTCATGTCTTCAGCATTTTTGTATTTGTTTTAAATTACTGACAACATTTCTCCAAGTAAAACTACTGTCAATTAGAGCATTTTTTGCTGAAAATAACTGGTCCCCCCACCCCCCAAAAAAAGTTTTGTTTTCAAACCTCAAATAATGCAGAAATGAAAGCCAGCACATTTTCCTTTTTAAACAACACAATACTAATGTTTTAACTTAGGAAGAGTTCAGAAATCAAAATGTGGTGGAATAACCCTGATTTTAAATCACAGTTTTTATGTGTTTTGGCATGCTCTCCACCAGCCTTTCACATTGCTGTTGGGTGACTTTATGCCACTCCTGTAAGCAAATATCCAAGCAGCTCAGCTTTATTTGATGGCTTGTGGCCATCCAACTTCCTCTAGATCAAATTCCAGCGGTTCCAGGTCTGGAGATTGGGCTGGCCATGACAGGGTCTGGATCTGGTGGTCCTTCATCCACACTGTGATTGACCTGGCTTTGTGGCATGAGGCATTGTCCTGCTGGATAACCCAATCCTCATAGTTGGGGAACATTGTCAGAGCAGAAGGAAGCTAGACACTTTGACTTGAAGGCCTTTCCAGGTCTCCATCTAACCATTAGACAGCCGGGTGTCGGGCAAAGCTGAAAACAGGACTCATCAGAGAAGATGACCGTACTCCAGTCCTCTACGATCCAACACTTATGGTCTTTTGGAAAGCTCAGCCTGTCATATCTTTGCTTCTCATTGATGAGAGGCTTTTTTTTCTAGCTTTACACGACTTCAGCCCTGCCCCTAGCAGCCTGTTTCAAACTGTGCTCGCTGCGCACTACCCCAGCTGCTGTTTTCTGTTCTTTTTGTAGGTCACTTGATGTCATCCTACTGTTGTTGAGTGACATTACAATGGGGTGGCGGTCACCTCGGTCAGTGGAGAGTCGTTTTAGCCCTGTGCCGGTCTGTAGCTTTTTTGTGCCCAATGTTTGCTGCTTGACCTTGTTCTATGCACCGCCGTGTTTGAGAATTTAAAGATAGGCAACCTGACGCTCACTGTATCCCTCTGCCAGTAAAGCCAGAATGGAACCCTTCTTTTCCTCACTCAAATTTCTTTTTGGCTTGGTGAATAATAATTTTTTGATTCTAATTACTTTTGAGGTACAACTAGCATCATCCAGCTGGTACTATTGCATGTAAACTTTTGACAACCACGTTAGTGGTTTTTATACTTTTTTAGGTTCATAGTAGAATGAGGTGTCCCTGTGTTGTAATTGAAATGGCTGCCATGCATGTAGAGATGCTGATTTAAGAACATTTTGTAGTGGTCTCCACATTTTTTCAGAGCTCTATGTTGGCATAGCCCGCCCTTAAAGTTTGGAAACCAGGCCTCGGGTTTGTGGAAATCAAATAATAACGCAAAAATATATTGCTTAGGTACTGCTTAGTTTTGTCATTTGCACTTGATGGGACTAGCCTCACTTTGAATTGTGTCTCAAAAGAGGTTTATAAGGCCATTGTACTGACCTGCCGGTGGAAGTCAATGGCGTAGTAGAGGAAGGCGGGGTGGTGGATGAAGTCGAAGCTGCTCCAGTAATTGGGCACTCTGCTCTGAACCAGCAGCTCCTTGTCCAGCTCTAGGGCCATGGCGGGCTGGAACATCTTGGAGTTCCACAGACAGCTGACCATGAAGAGCAGGTACTGGTTGAACTCGCGGTACGTCTGACGGCTGATGTGAAAGGCCTGCTGCAGAGCACAGGGGGAGAAGGGGGGAGATAAGCGGTCGAAAATTCAACATTCAGGAAGCTGAGCGTCTTGAGAAAAACATTGAGGTTAAATATTCTGGGAGATCTCTTTGCCCGTTATCGGAAATGTTCACCAATTTGCATTTCATTAGCCAGACTCATTTGTTTTTTCATAAAAACATGCTGACATTTTAAGGTAAGCCCAGTGGGCACCTGGGATTTTCAATCCATCAATTTAGTGCACTTGATTAAAGGGAATGTTTTCATTGTTTGCATTCTTTAACCCACAAGAAAGCCAGAAAAAACAGCAGATTACTTAATTTTATTCAAATCCACTTATAGTAAACATATCGTGGTTCAATTGAAAGGCTGGAAGATTGACTGGAGGAAATGTATTGCATAAAATGCAAAATTACCTTCGTTTGTTGTTCTTGACATTTTGCCGAGGTCAGGTTTTTCTTGTACCTGCAGAATAAAAGAGGCCGTGTTGACGTTTAAACATCGTTTAAAATCGTTGCCAACCCCTGAACACAGAACAGTCATCAAAAGAGGGAATTCCTCCTGCTGTCATCAAATATGCATCACAAATGGCACACTACTGTTTCCACTGGGACATGATGTCGGTGTGTTTGGTGCGGAAAGTGATATGGCCCCTGGAGGGTGGAGGGTCCTCACCTGTACATGATGTAGCCCAGCCTGTCCACGCTGACGGGGTCAATGGCCAAGAGGGCAGGGTAGAACACTCCCGCAGGGGGCATCACCACCAGGGGGAGCCCATATTTCAGGAACATGTCGCACACCTGCAGCCCAGAGGGACGCAGACATCCACAAAAAAGCGACACACAATGTAAAACTCCCGTTGTGGATTTGCAAACAAGAGCCAGTTTCTCAAAGCCAGGTGTAGTCTCCATTGAATTACTATCTAAACCTGGTCTGAGGAACCGACCAGAATGTTGTGTGCGTGCGCGCGCGCGTGTGCATGTGTGTATACCGTCTCATAGAAATCCAGGACAAAGTTGAGGAGCAGGGTGTGGCACCCTTCCAGCTGCAGAGCCACTGTGGCGAGGTGGCCCACAAACTTCACCAGCTCCATCACGGAGTCCTTGAAGCCGGACAGCGTCATGTTCCTGGAGGGAAAGAGGCACAGACCGCCATCAGCACTCACCCGACCACACACGGGCCCCCTGCCTGGGGAGGAAGCCATGCAGGCACACTGCTGATACGCTCACACGGCGGCTTGGCCCTCGGATCATAATCCTTCAGCGGCGAACGTCGAAATTGCCATGCCCGAGACATAACCCAATAAGCAGAGGACGTGTGGGGCCGTTCATTAGGAGGCACTCCAGAGGACAGGTAGAGTAGGAGCAAAGTTAAAAGGGGCGTCAGAGCAAAACCATTGATTTCCACAGTGCAGCGCTCAGCTTGCCCTGCCGCTGGCACCCAGATTAGAGGTTGGATACAAGGAGAGCGCTAAAAGAATAAAAATGGATTGGACATCTTGTTAACTCGATGCATTGCTGGGGATACTTGCCTTTTGTTGAGACAGAATACTGAGCAGAAGTAGAAGGGGGGGAGTGGATTGTGTTTTTGAAAAAGAAGGGGGCACAAGAGGGGATGTGACCTTTTGCAAAAAATATAATATATTTGGCCGTCATAGTAGCCTACATGTATCGCAGTGCATATACGGTTATAACAAGCAGTGGTGCATTCCCTCTGATAGGTGCCACACGAGAGAAGGTTATAAAACATGGCACCGGCATTAAAAGCGTTATCATTTTCGTCTGAGTGTCTGGAGCTAGGTGTTGTTTGGTGGACGCTCTCGAAGGGAAGGTCTGGGACTCACAGGGGCGTGTGACTGTTGAGGCTGATGTCCAGGCTTTCCTCCAGGGCATACACAGAGTGCCAGGTCAGCCACCTCCCCAGCATGGTGTTCAGACACTCCAGCACACTGCACTGTGGAGAGGCATGCAGCAGAACGTGAAGTGGGGAAGGAACAGACAGTGAGCGAGCGGGGGGAAACCCAACAGGAATAAAACCGTTTCAAAAGTCAATTGTCCCTTAGATATGACTCGTTTGTGCCACTGAGAGACGTGCGCTCGCCAAAAGACAAGCTCATAGACCTCCCACTCCAGCACAAGGGTTGGAACTTTCTCCTGACATGTCTTGGGGTGGACTATTCCCCACATCTGTCTATCTGTTTAATCAAGGATTCACTGAGGAAGTGAGGACCATGACAGAAGAAAGCAAACAGCTTATTCATCCAGTTGGCGCTTGTAAAGAAGGCTAGTCAGCATGTCCCTGGGTGCTTACCTTAAAAAAGAGCGTGGACGTGAAGAACAGCTGCATGACGGGCTCGAACAGGAGCCGCCCGATGCCTGGGGAGAGAAGGACCACATTTGCACCAGATTGGCATGTAACTCGGGGAGACGGGCCCTCTCCCCCTGTACACGGTGGTCTAAGACCGAGCCAGGCGGGGAGAAGAGACACGTGACTTGTCTGTTCTGTTGCTGGGCTTTAATTAGGAGACGGGGCAAAGAGAGTGACAGCGAGTGAAGAGGGTTGGGACAGAGAGAGGCGGTGCTTACAGGAGCTGGGGACCACGGGGATGTAGCTCAGCAAGCTCAGGATCTGTGGGCGGAGGAGCGAGCCGTCCCAAGCGTTCAGGAACTTGTATAGGAAGGCCTCGGTGCTGGAGAAGCCCTCCTGGGTGGGGACAGGCGTGGGGCGAGAGACAGAAAACATATGCATCTCAAATGAGAACGTTTGACTGTGGCATCATTTATTAAGGACCGGCGGGCATTGGCTGAGCCTAACAGCCTCTGACAAATGCACACAATGGTGGCGAGGGGAGAAATGGGCGAATGACAGATTGGGGGGGGGGGGGGGGGGGGGGGGGGGGGCAAAGCTCACCTGAAGAAAGTGCTGCGTGGAGAGCAACGTGCAGAGGAACTCCAGGGTCTCTTCCGAATCCTGGGAGGCCCCTCCGTCACTGCAGAACAAGAACTCTGAAAACAACAAAGAGGTTGTTTTTGTTGCTGTTTCTATGAATCTCAAGGAAAAGAAAGCCGGACATAATTTCTTTGTTTACGTTATTTAAATTCACCCGTTCCTTAGTTTAGCCCAACAGAGGAGCTAGGTGGACGCTGGGGTGTGGGTTTACCTTCGTGGAAGGCGTGGCCTAGCCAGAAGTTGAGCCGGAGGAAGGCAGAGTCGTCCTGGACACAGTCTAAATAGTGCAGAGCCAGGCTGGAGCCCAGGAGAGAGCCCATCTGAGAGGGGAGCTGGGGCCACCAAGAACAGAGCACAACGTGACAAACAGAACACAAAAGGCCCACATGCCGTGGCCAACCAGACAAACCGCGAGCACACGCGTTCACTTTCACGACACTCGCACCGCAATCTTTACATCTAAACCTTTGAGAGTGTGGGCACGCACGCACGCACACACACACACACAGCTCAGCTTAAGCCCAACATTGAGCCGTATGCTAAATCGTCTTAAATCAGGAGATTAACATCACCACAGAAGACTAAAGATTCCCTCGTGCTTATGTCCTTGTTTTCATTGAGTGGGCCATCGATCTGTTGCTGTACTAATTCTGTCACATCCAGTAATCCTCACAGTGTAGGCGTGGGGACGTCTCGCCCATCACTCCGGCATTTTTCCCCTCAGTCTATAGTACGAGCGCAGCAGCTGCCATGCAATATGGGAACTGGAGTATAATAAATAAATACGAGCCGGGGAGACAAGCTGTCAGCGGACATGGCCGAGGCTTTGTGTAATTAGGGGGCAAATGCATCAGTTGACTGACACAGCTTGTTCGAATGACGAGGTTGCGGGAAGACGTTCGAGACCAAATCAATGATCCCTCATCGCTCCCTGGGCTGAGCCGATCTCATTGGGTGATTGACTTGACTAGCTAATCTGCCCGTGGTGATAGGGCAACAGGCCCTGTGGCCCTTGACCAAACTGCTAGTGCCGTCAGAACGCCTTGTTGCCCATGTGGCTCTGTGAGCCGTGAGAATTTATGTAGCACGAAGCGTGAATGTCTTTTTTTCTTATAAAAATGCTTACTTGAGTTAATCCGGTCAATGCATATGCATTGCAAATACTGTCTGGAGTATGGCCATTTTATGATTGAACCAACTTTTTCAAAGCATCTCCATGCTTCATCTCGGTGCGCTTGTTAACTAATAAATCTGTGTACAAACAACTCGGATCAAATCTCTAAACAGAGCAATGACAACTCTGGGAAACAAACGACATGAAGAGAGCTCATGAATGCTTCTGAAGCTAATAAGCAAATGACAGTATGAGGCCGACTCATCACATCGCCTCTGAAGGACATGGCTGCCATTGCTGATGAACCTGGTAAGGAAGAAAACAACGCTGGTGGCACAGCTCCATCAGGTGGTAAGGAACGAACACTGCAGGATAAGTGGGCACGGATCGTGCCTTTTTATGGTCTGGAAAACAACAATTGTGCGTGGGTCGGTGGGTGGGTGTATGCACTATGGATTGTCTGTGTTGTGACTGTGCACGTCTCTCTCTGCAAACACATGCACCATCTGTCTCAGTTGTCCTGAGGCTGAATAACTAATCAGCCAAATGGGAAACCTAGAAAAACGTTTACGTGACACAAAGAGAAATTGTAGGACGAGGGAGACATCACAAAAGAGCAGAGAGGGGGGGTTTACCTCTATGCGGTGCAGGTTCTCGAGCAGCTGGGAAAAGGAGTGGAGCTGGATCAGTGGCAGCCCCTTTTTACTGGAAGTGCTGCCCTGCGTCTGAACTGCCGAGCTCATGGCTGGCAGCTCTACGTGGTGGTGTTTCTGCTCGGAGAGAGCCCGGCAGGGCGGTCAGTACATTAGAGGCTGACCTTTCTACGGTCGGCTTGGAAAATGACTAACCACTGACAAGGTAACAGGTACAGCCTGAACTACTAGTTAGGTCCTTAATCTTTATGACAAACTTGAAGTGAACGGGAAGAGAATAAGCATAGCCCTGTTACCCTTTTCCTGGATTTGGTCTGGCCTTGGACCGCGAGTATCAGGTTGAACTCAGAGGTCAGCTTGACGGCGTTCCTCTTCTGGACCGCACTCAGCGCCGCCTTCCACGGATTGTTGTGGTTTCTAAAACTCATCTAAAAAAATAAAAAAAAAATAAAAAAATGGAAAATGCATGTTACTAGCGTACTGCACTGGTGACCTATACTATATGTGCATTGGTTTCCTGTAATCAATTATTTATGTGCAGCACAGAGCACCAAGTAGACAAACCTTCATTCGTGTAGACAGGGACAGTGTTACCAATTCTGGGCAGAAGACTTTGTAGAGGGACAATAAATGGGACAAGAACGGCTGCCTGCCCTGGGGGATGAGTGGCGGAGAGAATGTGAATGGACTCACTATCGGCCCCAGTGTGATTGATGTCAGCAATCATGCACGACATTACTCGAGATGATGGCACGGTAGATAGACCAAGTAAGGGAAATATGTAACACATGCAGTAAACAATGTGACACAAAATGTATCACTTCAATTTAGCACTGCACACATTTACATAGTGAAAAAATTAAAAGATTGTAGGTGAGAGAAAGCTGCATTCACATGACTAGGTACATCAACAATTATATCTAAGAATTGATCATATTTAAAATATTGAATTTATTATTATTACAGAAAATAGAAGGTTTCAACAAATGCCATATGGTTGACACTTTTAGCGTCTTACCATCTTGGACTGAAGATCCAGTAACTTCCTGACTCGGAACACACGCACTACGTATAATGACAACAAAGAACCAGGTTAGATAATGAGATTAGACAGCAGCCCAGTAGACCAGCAGTAGATACTATTAGACTACTCGACAAATAGCTGTATGTAGTAGTGTATACTAAAACTTCTCTTACCACTTTCCTTTCGGGTCAAAAGGTAAAGCAAATGGCAGACATAAGGAGCCTGAAAAACATACAACACACAGTGGAAAACATATATCAACACTTTGACAGAGAAAGAGAATACGCTGATAATGGTATTCAGGTAGATCTAACGTATATAACATTTAGACTGTGTGTAATGTGTATGCATATATGCCCAGATGTAATGTAATATATACTGTATATTACATTTGGAATATGTATCAACCAGGATTGTCAAAACTGCTGAATGAACTAACCAGATTCTCCTCTGTCACAAAGTTGAAGATAAAGCCATAGATAGATCGGAGGTGGTCCTTGGAGTCGATCATGTCAAAAATTGTCAACACCCATTTTAAGAAAAGAACCTGGAACCACAACCTTGGGTGAATACGTTATTACAGTTTATATACATTGCACTGAGTTTCACAGAATGGAGTGCAGACCTCCTCACCTGTATAGTAATGGGTATTTTGCCAACACAAAGCCATGCCACTGCCCGCACTACAGCCTCTTGCGGCACCACACTGGCAGGGAGCAGACACCTGAGCACCCGAGCACAAACACCACTTCCTATTCCAGGGCAGGAGAAAGACCGGGCAGAGAAGTAACATGAAGGACAGGTTATATGACTTCCAAAGATCTGCTGCAAATATAATAGAGAATATAGACTTCCAGGGCAAATATACATTTTCCTTTGGTGGATCATAAAATACCACTTACCCATTCGAAGGCTCATCGCGAACTCAAGCATGACAGAGATGGCCTTAGGCGGCAGTCCTTGACTGAGCCCAAAGTTCTCCACCACCACCAAGTTCTTCTCCACCACATCATTTCCTAACATTGGGCTACCAGCCTCAACTAAAAAAGAACAGAAAATAGATGCCCATCAAGTAAGTAGCTAGATTGTGAAATTGAACTAGGTTGTTGGATCAATTTCAAAGCTATCCATTACACAAAGTAGCTGAATACATTACCAAATTGTCACATTACATTACCAAAGATTAATATGCATTTTCAAAGGGAAGTTAGTGAATGTATTATTATTATGTATCGTAAGGTCGTAATTCAGCTCAAATAGCTTTCACAACACCTATCGTTGACAAGCTAACTTAGCTACGTTACTTATAGTAACGCTAGCTTAAGTTACTAACTTCACTGTCCCGGCTAACGTTACTACACTGACGTAAACAGGTACATTCAATTTACCATTGGCTAACGTCATATGGATTTTTAAAAGAAGCGTTGCAGACAGTCTAAGGTAGGTGCTTGATATGCTAACGTTAGTTAAGACTCTTAATAAGAGCTCACATTTTAACTTTAGCTCAATTAGGTTTAACTAACGATAGATTACATGTTAATTGTTAATACAAAACTAAACGTAAAGCAAAATATTAAAACAATCCAGTCTAGTAATAGTCTTGTTGATCGTTACATTTATAAGAAGGGAAGGCAATAATAGTCTATATGATGTTGCAACGTCACAAGCTAGACACATTGGCATGTCCTACCCTGTGAGAAGTATTTGAGCGCAAGCGAAAATGGATCCTCCGCGTCCTTCTTTCTTCTTTCTTTCTCGGCTACTCGCGTACTCTGATTATAACTGCGACTGGAAACAGATACGTCGCTTTCAGACGATGAGCCCAAATCTAGCCTCGACAAAATTGCGGCATTTGCCATTGTTAGCTACATAGCTGGCTAAATTACTAGCTGACGTTAAGTTTATGTTTTACACTCAGTTTTCAGTTATTCAAACAAACTCAAATCTTCCGCGCAACCGTTTGCTCTGCGCTTGCGCAGTTCAATCCACTCGAGAGCTTGTAGGAGTTTGCTGGTCATTGTAGTTCTGAAGTTATTTACCACGTTTTTTACGGGTTACTTGATTTATTTTTCTTTGTAGAACGACGTGTTATGATAGAGATTTAGAGTAAAAGCATAGCCTTTTAAAGTTTTGCTAAGGGCTTACATTTTAATCTCAAGTAAAAAAAAAGATATATTGCACTGCTTCGGCCCATTCATAAAATGTAAGGAGCTTCACTTATCCTAGTTTATGCATTGGTGTGTTCAGCTTTGTCTAGCATGTGCTTGTTTTGCTTTAAAAAAAAATGCAATGCTTCCACTTATTCATATTCTAGCATTAATTAATAGGCTACCACACATCTGAACAGCACACAATTTCTACTGTTGTTTAATTAAGGATCTTCCTATAAAATAGGCCTGCACAGGAGACAGCTAAACCTAGTGTTGCAAATAGCTATCATTGGAAGGTAGTACAAATTCCACAACAAAATAACATTTATATTGAAACAGAGTAACATAACATTTTATTGACATGTAGTATCAGTTTACAAAGTCTGAGGCCTTGAAATTGTGTAGACTTACACAGCAGTTGCTGTCTTGGTCTTCTTGTGATACAGTGCTGGGGTAGAGCTACTGCATACCATATGAAATGAGCAGAAGATATTAAATTAGCAATGTATTTGAGCAAACAGGATAGTATTTCATGCTTAGGACGGAGTAGTTACCAGATAATCTGATCAGAGAACGTTAACAGACCTAGAATCATGAAAATAAATCTAATATTTCCACAATACTACACTAAAAAAGAGTTGATATAGATTGCGAAGAATTCGATTGGAGTCTATGCTGAACTAGCCCTAAATATCTGGTGCAGTGATTTCTTTTATTTACGCGAAAGGAAACATGCAGACAGTAAAACCAGACAGATAAATATTGTCTGAATCATTTCTTGACACTCACAACATAAAAAAAAGAGTTCCAATCATTAAAAAAACCTAAATATCAGCATTCTTAACACTAGTGTAAAAAACATGGCTATTTAACAACTATACATTAAATAAATACTATATACTTAAAATAAAAAAGGGATGAATAAGGGATTTACTGTTGCAACAATAAGAACTCATCAGATTTATCACAGAGATGATTGTCCATTGTTATGGGGAAGATAGAAAGGAATGATTTCCTATTCTAGGATTGGACTGTAGAGAGCATGTGAGAACAGTAACCAGCCAAATGTGTGGAGGGGCGTAATGGTGTGTATGTGGGTAGCTAACACTCCTGGTGGTGGGTATTTATCTTCAGAATCAAAAGTGCTATGATCCAACGAAACAGATATGGTTGCATTTGGATTTAACCTGTCAAATCTGAAGTTTAGGATTAAGACTGCTTGATCTTGTTCTTTTCTTGGGCGTTGATGTGTTGCTCCTCCCTGCTCTCTTCCCTCTCAGGCCGGTCCTCGCTTTGGCGGGCGATAAGAAGCCGGCAGGTGAGTAAAATACCAAAGACCAGAGCATGAGCATATCGTTTCAAGGGGTCTCCTACTAGCTGGTGGAAAAAGAGGACAGCTAGCATGACTAGTAAAAGCAAGAAGTTAGCCACGTCCTTGGGCCTGCCCGGTACTAGGGTCAAGACCACCCCACATCCCACTTCTAGTGAACCAATGATCTTGCGAAGCAGCACAGAGGTGATACCTATCTTCTTTAAGCCTGGCAACGCCTTGGCATAGCTTTTGTATGCCCTTTTCTGAAAGGTAGAGAAGAGATTATTTTAGTGTCAGATAATTGATTTGGATGCCCAAACACCCCTAGTCAAATATTCTTGACTGTGACATAAAGTTTAAGTTCAAATAATGACATAAACGTATTATTCTTCCCTTATGAATTAATTCCAAACTTGCTCCAAAAGATAGGCTTAAACCACGTGCTTTTGCTGTAAGCCCAGGTCTTGCACGATATGCCACTATCCTTATTCTACAAAATGTATGTTAATGATTGATTATAAACACAGTATATAATGATTATAAAAGGATACATTGACATGACCGTGCATTTAAGGCAAAAAAAAAAGCACAGAGCTTTGCAATGGAGCGACTCAACATCAGCACCGGCAGGTGTATCACAGAATTTGCTAGAATGCGCCACCATTTTTTATGTTTAAGAGGCTATTGATTTTTTAAAATCAACTCAGCAAAGTATACCAACCCATACCCATTTACCCATTTGTAAAATATGAACTTGTGAGATCCAAAACTACGGCACAGCTCACAATATAAGCCTAACATAAACGCATAGGCCTATTTATTCGACTGGAACAACCGATTTAACAACGGTTATTCTATTTTTGTTTCTGTCATCATAAGTTCGAATACCAATCTTAATGTTTCCTTTCATCTCCAATTTTTATAATTTCTGTAATAAGCTTTTGTGATTCAAGAACTGGCATAAAGCAAATTCTTTAAAAAGCTATCTAATCAGAAATGGTTGGTTGTTGTCGCCGGCGCTGTGCTATCAGGCAAACATGTTTTAGCATTTTTTTTAAAGAATTTACTCAACCATTTAAAGAAATTAGAAAAGCAAATACGTGAGATTGATGATATTTCAAATTTTTTTTTTTACGATAGCATAACATTGTACATTTTATTTGAGCATGAGAGCGTTGGCGCGTCCTGTCCCGAACAAAGGCCTTTCCCTGTCAAGTTAGATGCTGTGAGCCACTTTACTTACCATTTCACTGTATGCATCTTTGCTTAATCTTGGAGTGAGCTTAATAGTACCCATAAATACGAAAAACAAGCCCAGAGCAAATGAGAGGGCCACAATGGTTATTGTCCTTGGTGAAGCCATAGCGTCAGTGTGCCTGTCCACAGCGCTGCCGCCAAGCTGCGCTCAGAATGTAGGCCAGATTCAATGAAATCCTGTCTCTGCTATGCTTGTAAAGATGCTTAAGGGGGATGGGCTTTTGGATGAGCAATAAAAATGGCGTTGTATGAACATGGTCCCTGTGCCCCAAAGTGCTATCATGGATTGGATTCAATAAGCAGTTTGTGCCATGTAGGAATAATGAAAACGTTTACAATAATTGTAATTTCATCAAAATATATAATGAAGATAATAGTTAGTCATATGGAAAGTGCCACAATATATCTAGGGAGTGGGGACAGTGTTACATTTAGTGTATATTATCGTGATGCACAATGATGTGATGAGTAATATTTAAAACAAATAAAGAGCCATGGTGAATAGTGGGAGCAAAATGTATTGCTGAGTTCATCTACAGATGTTGCTGTAATGTCCATACACTCTTATCCACATTCACTGTTGAAAGTAAAAAAATGTACACTCTTCTTTTTTTTCTTATAAAAAGTAAAATACAAAACATAAAACATTTAACGTTTCAATGCATATATAAACAAACTCGTTGACAAAAATCAATACATTTGGCGAATTACATTAACATTAACAATGGGGATTTTAGAATGTATTATGAAATTACTTTACAAATACGGTATAATGACACAAATAAATCAATTTCTTGCCAAATTGGCCTCTACAACCCAAAGACAAAAGAATGCACAAAACAAAAAGACAAAAAAACAAAAAAATTTAAACATCCGTTGTAAGTTCCAGAAGTGGTCAAGGGGTCACAGGCAGGGCAGGCCTCCCTCTCTTCCTTATAAAATGGATGACAAAGGGGGAATCTCCTCATTGTCCCAGTGTGATCATAAGCAATTAGAATGCTGCCCTCTAGAGCATACCAAGTCCTCACACACTGGACCCAGATCACCCTCACTCAAGTTTCTCATTTACCCTGATCCTGGCGTTCCTTCAGAGCCAGAATCGCTTTCCGATAAAGATCTATTAGGAGACAGGGGCATCTTTTAAAAGAGGGAATTTGTCCAAAGAGTCTGATTTGCTATTGCATTTCAGTGGAGGTGTAATGAAGGGGCACAGGCTCACCAAAGGTAGCAGAGAGGTCCACCGGCTGGGAGTAGCCTGCAGTCACTTCCTCTGTGTTGATCTTGTTTTTCTTCTTTACTTTCACAACTTTTTTCTTCTTTTTCTTCTCCCCTTTATCTGCATATCAAACAATTTATATGGAAAATGCATATTTCAAACAATCAGCCATTTATTATGGACAAATTACTTATAATTCAAGTCTTATAAACTCTACACCAATATCTACCTTTCGTGGTTTTCTCTTCATTTTCATGCGGCTCATGCACGTCGACGGTCTCCTCTTTTACATTGGTTTTGCGTTTCAGTTTTCCTCTTTTTGGAGTTATCAGGGCCCTGTTTGCCTTCTCTCTCTGCCCAGGGTGCTCTTGGTCCCCCTCATTTGTTTCAGCTTCCTCCCCCTCTTCATTCTCTTCTTCTTTCTCTAATTTTGTTTCCTTAATCTTGACCTGTTTTGTTTTTTTCTTGAACTTCTTTTTCAGTGTATTCTCCTGCAAAACAAAATGCGTTGTCAATCCGTTTTTTAGGCTACCAGCATTTATTTCAATATTTTAATTTAGGTGATCTTCATTTACCTTCTTCAAAATATTTTGTATGGGTTTTAATGAGTTCCCTGTCTTTCTTTCCTTTCCTTTCTTTCCTTCTCTTGAGGTTGGTGACCCCCTATGTAGTCTTTGTAAAGAGAAATCCAGTCACATTAGTTCATTTACTAGCAAAACCACCCAGGGTGAATATTCTTCTTTTCTCTTATTAGAGCATTTCTGGATCCAGCCATTTCTCACCTTTCCTCCTTAGGCTTGCTTCGGCCTTTTTCAACTTTCCCTCGCTTGCTGTTCACCTCTTGTGCCAAAGGTCTTCTGCTATCATTAGACACACGTGCACAGAGCTCTGGGTAATCCAGGTACACTGCACGCAGTAGCCAACGCAGACCTCGCAGAGTCTTCTTGTCGGTCCAACGCCGCAGGTCCATCAAGGCTGAGCATGGCTCCTGAAAAGGATGACAATATCATCCAGTCTAATCCGCATCTCTTGATTGAAGTTCAAGTCCATAAATCTGTTTAAACACTGTGTGTGCATGCGTGCGTGCGTGCGTGCGTGCGTGCGCAACTGTCCCTGTGTAGGGTCATAGTTTCTGACAAACTCACAATGTGACACAGCGAGCGGCTCTGGTTGACCAGCTTTTCCAAGGATAGGATTTCAATGAGCTCACTTCCCAGCAGGGCATTCATTTTGTCCTGCTTGTTGGCCAACCTGTAAAATAAACACGTATAATACAGTATAATACAAAATTATATTTTTTACAATTATTCATGTTAGAAACACGGTTTGGCCTTACACTAATAATGGTTTTCCCGCCACTCTGGGTTGCCTCAGCAGGTCTGCCAGAAGCTCCTTGACCTCCTTGATTCTCTGCCTGTCACTGGAGTCCACCACAAAGATGACCCCATGGACCTCTCCGTAGTGGTCCTTCCAGGCCCCCCGGGACTCCAGGGCCCCGCCCACATCCAAGAGGTTGACCAGGAAGTTATCGATTCTCATCTCTGTTCGTACACAGCCGACCGTGGGACCCACCTCACCAGAGGGAACTGAAAAACAGAAAAACAAGGTGATAGATGAACTCTCATGCATTCTAGGTGCTTGAAGACAATAACACGTCTCACGTAACACTCAACCTGTTCAATCCCTCATCTGATATTCTGTTTTTTGTCTGTTAGCTGTTTACGTGTTATTGTCTGTTGCCATGTTTGACCATCTGAAGAAGTGTAATTGGGTTGTGAAAAAGTGTGATATAAATAAAATGTATTATTGAATGGTATTATTATTGTTGTTTTTGCTGTGAACTAATGTTGTTACCTTTCAACATTCCCCTAACAGAGGAGGTTTTTCCTGCTTTGTCAAGACCAACCACAAGAACCGAGACCTTCCTGTTATAAAATACAAGATTCTACATTATAAATTCAATTTGAAGACTCATAATATTACAACATGTATTAGTTTCAGCCAGTAATTTTCACCTGACTGGTTGCTGGATCTTGGAGACCCAGCTGCAGCAGTTGCTCATCAGGTTGAACATGATTGGTCGAGGTGAGCACAGTGGCCACCATTTTTTCTGGAGCTCGTACCTGCAAACAGAAGGCAGGCTTATTTAGGAAAAACAGATATGAACAACATTTATACACAAACACACACACACACAATCACAGATCAATCTGCCAAGACACCTGGGTTCAGAGCCAGGTCCAACCCACAGGGACTGTCTTTCTCCCATAAGCATTAGAGACGATCACAGATGGTCACATTACTCATAGGCATCGGCATCAAAGCTTTACTAGGAAAACATGGCCTTCTAGCTTGTTGGAATCTATAATTGGCCAACAAATGTATTAATGGAGATTCAGCTATTGGATAATTAAATGTTACCCAGCTTGCACCACCAATTAGCAATTGCCACAACTTCAGAACTGAGCGTTCTTGGCTCACATATTGTACAGGTGTTTGTATGTGTCTGAGGTCTTAGGAAAAGCCAGGTGCTGGATAAAACAGGTCTCAGCCCTATGCCCACTACATCTGTTCAGGCTCCATAAGCTGCTAAAGCCTAGACTAGCCCCTTTAAAACTGTTGTGAACACCCTAATCTCTTTAATGGTTGTAAGTCTGGAGGAAACAGTAAATGTGCTTTTTGATCAAAACATAACATTTTCTAATCTGAAATATTTAGGATGAATTGCAGAAAAAAAACGAATTTTTCCGAAAATGTATTCACCCATTCGTGAAATAACATTTGAATCAATTATGTCGCAATAATAAGCTAAAACATAATCCTATAACAATAAAAAAATAGGTTGTAATACAACAGCAAAAATTCAGCAAATAAAACTGGCTTCCCATTTGCAATGAGCTGTTGATGTAAACATTGCGCAGAAGACTAATTTCAATCCAAATAGATTTCAAATAAATGCTACTAACATAAGTCTGCCAAACCATATTTCAACTCAAATGTTTAGTTACAAGAGAGTTGTTCTTGAATTGATCAATTCAAATTCAGCAGCCTATTTTCTGGTGGGATTGTCTAATCCCTTACCGGACTGGGTTTCCAACACGTCATCCAAACCATCTTTTTACAAAACAAGGCAGATAGAACACAACAGTTCAACAACGTAAAGCAAAAAGTACATATCAGACATTGTGGCCTTACTTACAGTAAGATGTCTACGTCCATGCGTTTGTTGTATGTGTGTTTCTCTCTATGGACATCTTGCACCGGCCAGCTAAAACACTTACAGGCTCAATTAGGACACTAATCCATTAGTCACCTCATGTGGAAGGTCCCTCCCAGGGAGGGCTGTTTTGATCATTTAACCAATGAGATGGATCCCCAGCAGATATGCAACTTAAACAGGGCCAGAGATCACAGCTGGCGATGGGACCTAAAATTGTCTCATGGTGTGATTTGTGAAAGCTTGTACCATGCCTTCTCACATCTTCGAGGTGAATCTACCCTGATGTCAGAGGAACAGGTGTTCAGCTGTATGGTTCTTCGTGGGTGTTGAGCATAACAATGTCACAACCTCTCATGGTTTGTTCACATGGCTGGGGTGAGGTGATGTCATGCCTCTGACAACACTCCAACACAAGGCTAAATTGGAGATCTGCAACCACCTAACGCCTGATTTAGTTTAATCTGACATTTGTTCTCACCTGACATGCACATTGCATATCCTACATAATTGATTCTGTAAAACAATTTGGAAAACCAGCACCTTAGTATATGGAATCAATCGATAAGCAAAGTATAAAATAAAACAGATTTTAGTTTAATAGTTACATGTATTGAATATGTATGGGATACGGATGAGTAACCATAGCTTAACTAATACAAGAATCAAATTTGTTAAACATTTTCATTGTGACGCTGTTCCATGTAGTAACCAGAGACTGTCACTAGATGGCATCATATTCAGAGAACCTCTTTCCAGCCAATGAACTATGATGTCCAACACAGACTGTGGTGTAAGACTGTCAGAATGAGATTGCGTCAAACTATCAGTACGTGCCTGAGGTTGTCTCTATTGTAGACACGATGACATAAACAGGAAATAATTTCCCCTTGCAGCCAAATCTAGGCCACAAAATTCCAAACAAGACAACACTCTAGATCTAAGGCAAATAAGGATAAGTACAGCCTGACATGAACATATACTCTGTTTAGAGGAACAACAACCCCCCTTGGTTTGTTTTCACTGAATTAAAAGAATTTGAATACCGGAAACAACATCCTGGAGCCCTGGAACTAGCGTGTATTTAGGCTTCATCCTATTAAGTCATTATCCTAACATCCAATCAGGACTGCCCTGATCTGCTGACTAAACTCGTCCGAGGCCTCTGACCACATCCCTGCGTCAGCTGGCAGTGACTCGGACATAGACACAGACACACACACACACACACACACACACACACACACACACACCACACTGGTTGCAGCTGTTGCAACAGCTAAAGATAGTATAGCTAACAACATGCCATTTACTTACGGCCTACGCACAATAGAATGTTTTTTAGGAGTGTTTTTTATTGTGTCCTTCCTTTTTAAACCTCTCCTTTTAAATGGTGTCTGCTTGTAAACTGTAGGATTTATTGTTTCAGGTTGGTTAAATGAGTGCCACTCCAGGCCAAAGCAGTGCATTGTTTAAGGATGGAACAGAGAACCATCTGTACAATCTCAAAGAGTTCTGTGAGGTCAACTTAATTGTGTGATAACAAGACATCAATCACTGACCCACATCCCAGGCCTGCTACACACATGCATTATTTAGGACAACTTGTGTATACCCTATTCACAACACAAAGTCACAAGTCAAAATCTGATACTTTGGATAAGATATAAGTGGGACTAAGCTGCCGTTGCGGTGGAAACTACATGAATGTTTGATAAAGGTCAGGAGGTAATCCACCTCGCAAGCAGAAAATTACAGATGAGAAATCACATGGTATTAATATTTAGGTTCTGTGTGAAATGAAGCAGGTGGTGTCTTCGGCTTGAAAAAGTCAGACTGGAGTTGCAGCATATCTTATGGCATTTAGTCATTGAATAGTGAATGACTAATAGGCAGAAGCAAGGGGAGCAGATGGCACTTGTCGCAAGGGCTGTGATAATCCTTGTTTGCATACCAGTTAAGCAAAGAGAAAACAGGTTGTATTGAAACAAACAAAAAGTGTGGTCCTGCTGTCTGTAGGGCTAATGAACAGATATGAGCATGTCAAAAATACAGCACATAGTGATACTTGTACAAGTAGTCTGTAACAAGTTACAGCTTGCCCTGTTTGTCGACTGCAAATGTTCATATAACTCTAGGCTGCCTGACCATGTCTGCAGGGCCAACTCTGCAGGGTGGTAGAGCCAAAAAGGGAAACTGAGGATAGCAGATCCCCCTGTACTTGCTCCCTACAACCAACTGTCACTGTAGAACAACTGTGCCTTAGAGCACATGTAGGGGTTTTAAACTATTCATTGTGGCTGACTCAGAGACACCTGTATACATGATACACCACAGTTGACTATTAATCTGATTCAAACCTGTGCACATGTACTATTGGAAATAAGGCTTTTTGCATTCAACTGTTCGTTGTTGTAAATCTGGTTCCATTGTACCAGCAAACTTAAAAGATCTGCGGACCTCTTTAAAATGTATTTTCAGTGATGTCAGTCCCACAAGCAGTATGGTCTGCAATCTCACCTGGCCAGCCTATCTGGACGCTTTAGATTGGCTTTAGGACTGTTCCAAGTTATTTACCATCTACGCCTATAAATCAGACGGCCTGAAACACAACCAATGACTGACACAAACATTTGAGCAGGAATTGGCCGGACAAACTATTAACCAATCAATGGCAGGGTTATAACCAATACATTTTGACCAATGGATAAGCGATTAAGTTCGCAAAAAAATAAGCACTGTTTGGCTACTTTGCTGAATACCTTCCAGACAATGTTGGAATCAAGACTGTTCTCTTAGGACCATAGGCTCATAACGTTAACATAGACGAAGCATAACCATGTTTTCTATGTTCCTGTATTATCGAATATATTTTCTGTAACCGCATGTGTTTCGTAATCATTTTAAACGGATTCCAGTGAAATAAAGGGTTTAATTGTCAGCTGAAATACTATACCATCTAGCTAAATAGTAAATAGCTTAGCTGCTAACAGCTGTCATGGCCATACTGGTGTGGTAGCTGGTAATCTAATGTTATTGGATTCAAAACAAATGTAGGCTTAATAATTCATTTCTTCATGCAAACCAGTCTAATTTTCCATCAGTAACTGGACAGACTATAATAATATAGCCCTCAGAATGAATAAGCATGAGTATTGCATTCTATTCCAAGGCTTGATGATTAAGATCTTTTATTAATTCTTTGATTTACAAGTTTGAGTCAAATGTGCAACTGCATAAAACTTGAATGCTCTTGAAGCGTGTTAAATAAATGCATACAAAATTAAAGGTTGTGTTCGGGAATCGCCTACTATGCACCCTGAACATAATAAACATGACACAAAATGTCTGTGCACATTTTGTGCCAACGGTAGTACTCAGCTGAGCTGAGTATACAAACAATTTAAGCAAATATTTGCAAAAAAGTAGTGAACTAGATTTTGGTTTCAGTATTTAGTATACTGTGTGTATACTTTATTTATTGAATACGGAAACCGAAATCTAGTTCTAGACTACCTTTTTACAAAGATCTGCCTACTCAGCTCAGCTGGAACCACGGTGTTTTTATGCAGGCCTAATCATTGATTGTAGATGGTATTTGATTATGTAGTTTCGAACATAGCCAGAGTCACTGATTTGAGTACCACATATTTAGGACCCAGAGGCAACCTACAGGGAACAGCTATGCAGGCAAAACAAGGTAAAACCAGAGATAGTCTAAACAGAGACTAGTCATTTTACATACCATAACAGTCTTCTCGCTTTTCTAAGGCGTTATATTTTGCACATGCGCTTTTAAGCCTGAGGGTGTGGTGGACAGACGATAGGGGAAACGGAGACAGTGTTTGTCAACAAAGTTCCTTTAGACATTTCCCGAACTTTACCGAACTGTTCTCTAGATAGCACAAATACTTTATAAAATAAATTATATCACTTCTTAAAATTGCATGTGTCTTTATCATATGCTGCTCTGCTATTTTTGCGCTCTAAGTTGCATGGCCACGCCCAAGACCGGAAAATACCCTCAGTGACATCTTGCTTTAAACCCTCTTGGAAAAAGCACGATGACACTTTCCCAGTAGTGACTTCACTTCAGTGAGACAAGTAAAACCATGCTTGCAAATGTGAATTTGCCGATGTTTAATTAGTATGCCTTTATTATAGTATACATTTTAAATTGCAATATCTCCAACTGTCGGGATGAATCATGACTAGCAACGAACTTTGTGTTTGACACTTTTATACTCGGATGTATGGTTAAAACTTGTGTGGAACTTACAATGTAGATGTGAAGCACTGTCGTGGGACAAATGTTTACGCCGTGTTTTCAGTTATTTGTCACGACCACACGGAGTGATGGTGCCACGTAACATCAACTAATCCAGACCTTGAGATGTTTCATGGACACCAGAGGAAAATATGCGCACATCCCTTGAAATATCAAAAGATCATGGCAATCAGCAACGATCGACCGGGAGGAAAGTGGAGGAAAGCCGATCTACCCCGACGAAAGCGTACACTGGATAGAAAACATTGAAACTGTTTCAATTCGAAACACATTTGAAAGACTAACAGTATCGTTGAATTTATGTTATAATGTTTGACGGGTAACTGTAACGTTAGGCGACTACACCTAAAAGGTCTTGGTTCCCCATTGCATTAAACTGCATTAACGTTACTTGTTTGCACCTTGTGTCGCTGGATATACGCAGACATGGAGGACGGCGAATCAGTTGCAGAAAGGGACATGTCTGACATAGTGGAATTAGACCATGACTCGTCTAAAACTGAAAACGGTATCATGTTAGTTGTAAATCATAGTAACATTCAGCCTCCGTTCAGCGTTGTTCTTGCCACTTTGTTATACTGTGCAGAATTCGGCGTGGCTGCGTATATGTGCAGCATGTATCACAAGAGCGGTGACACCTTCTGGATGAGTCTGACCATCACCTTCATGCTGGTGCCTGCAGTGTTGACTCAGTTGGCGCTGACTTTTATTCACAGAGACTTGGGGAGAGATCGTCCTATGGTCCTTTTTTTGCATCTGCTACTCATGGGTCCTATCATTCGGTATGTATGGGTGACACCATTGTAAACAGTGTTCTGTGGAAATACTACCACCTCTGACAGAGAAGGTTTTCACCCAGGCACCTTTTATCTGGGATTTTGACCTATGTTGTCAGAAATTGCTTTCCAATTCGTCCTTGTTACTGTTAAAACAATTTGTCTGACAGGAATGGTCCCTGCCAGACTACATTGTTGAGCCTACTGAGGTCATGTAATTCTGATAATTTGTGCAAATAATAATTTGCCCCAAATAATTTGTCTGCTTTAAAGGTTTAAAGTAGGTTATTATAGCATTTTGGGCAGGTAATGAGGGCCCTCTCCTTACTCCAAGCCAAATGAGGATATTCAAAGAGCCTGCACGAGAAAGACCGGTTTTGGGTATTGGTTCTTTATCTGATAGATCTTCAAAGGTTGGTTTACGATATTAGTGATTGGAAATCATTTTTGATCATATGCATACATGGATGGCTAAAATAAGAGAGACCCGTTTTGCCTATTTAAAATGCCTTAATATAAGTTGCTGTCAGCCATGCTGTAGATGCAGCCTGGGTTCAAAGGTCTAGAATGCAACTTGTATGTACCTATACCCCTGGAGGGCAGTTTGTGATCGGAGTACAGTATCTACGCTTTTCAAGACCTGTTTGTTCAACAATGACTCATTAGGTCCTGCTCAAGGTGGGGGATGTTAATTGAGGTCGGAGTTTAGCCTGTTGCAAACACTGAACTTAGGTTTTATTTGTAACAAAGAGCCCTTAGTAGTTTAGAGTTATTTGATCCAGTTGCCATGACAGTTTTATGGGTTGTGGCTCTGTTGCATGTTAACCGTATGGATGAATTCCTTTAACAGAAATGTACTGCTCTGAAATATTCTGTCTTGTTGGACTCTGAATGTTATGCGAAGAGCTGCTGTGTTTTATCTTTTACAAGTGGAGCATGACAATCTGCTGTGTGCTAACCACTGTTTCAGATATCTTAATGTCTGTGGGCAGAGAATCCTCATTGTTATGAGGAATCAGAAAGAAAGCATGTCAGTAGCTACCTTTTGGCTGTATGCTCTTGAAAACTTAAAACCATTTACATGTCTGTTATAGGAAGTAGAGCCCGACCCATACTGGATTTTTTGGGGCCGATACCGATATTGGGGAGTAAAAATCGTCTATAACGATTCCTTATACATATATGTGAAAAATGTGTGTTTATGTATTTATTCAGTGTTTGTTTGTATATCAGGGCGCCAGACAAACATTTTACACTGATGGCAGCAGTGCTGCCACTAAGTTTTTCTGTCAGTGGCAGTAGCACTAAAACTAGTGGTGGGGCACATTTCTTGAATGTTTCCTTGAAAAAAGTGTTGAAACGCTTCATTATTCTTAATGTTTTGAGACCTGCAATGATGACCTACATCCTGTACGCTCTAGGTTGCTATGTTGTGCGGGAGAAGGCCTTCATAGTATACTGTGCGAGAGACAGAGAAAGAAATGCCACCAATGGGTAGTTCAAAGGGGAAGAAATAATCAAGGAAAATCAGCCAACTGTTTTATCAAAATATGACTTTAGGATTTGAATATAAATAATAATAAATACAATTTAAAAATTGAAATTGAAATATCAGCGATTGAAAAAGAGAAATAAAGGAAAGAAAAAAATCTCCATCACACCTTTCTCTTCTGGGTGCTGATGTATAACACATTGTTTCCTCTTAAAAAGGCATCCCCATATAAAATTATAATACAGGTACTGGCCGTAGATAAAGAGAAACAACAGACACTCAATATCTTTGTATGCAACACCATCACAGGAAGAGTCTTGGTTTTAAATTTTCAATCTCTGGGGAAAAAAAACAAGGACCAAGACCAAGGGGCAGACCAAGGACCAGGTGGAGGGATTATATCTCCATGCTGGTCGGGGAGCGCCTTGGAATCCCCCAGTCAGAGCTGGCGGATGTGGCCCGGGAAAGGGAAGGATGGGGCTCTCTGCTGGAACTACTACTTCCGCGACCCGATCGGATAAGCGGACAAAGATGATGATGATGACAATTTAAAAAAACACTCACGGAAGTCAAGTGGCTGAAGGGCCAACAATAATGATTATTATTATAATTTTTTTTTTTTTTGTAGTGTTACTGGACAGATTTATGGTGGCAGTCTGGAACCCCACACAGAATAAACATAAACACAATTTTTTTTGCAATGTGGTTATCAAACACTTTTGACAAAGATATGCAATCGCATATCATTTTAATGTCAATGTTGCTTGCTTACTGTTCTTCATCTTTTCTAGTATTATGCAGGTGTTTTCCTCTGGACCAGCACTTCCTTGTAAACTCGCCTGGTAACAAAACATATGTTTGTTTGTTTTTTCGCCAATATTGATATACTGTGATAGGCCCATACTGGCCAATAAAATAGTCTGACCGTTAAATCGGTCTGGCTCAAATAGGAAGGCGTGGACTGAACAGCTGGGGCATGTGAGAATAGGGTGTTGTTTTCTTCTTCCATTGAAACAAGACAATTGCAGGCCTGTAGGCATTTGATGTGCCAGATCTAACACAGGCGCAGTGTTTACAGCTCTGGAAACCTGCAAACTCACACAGTGCTCTGAAGCCAAGTCCAAATGACTATGTCAAGGTCAGGGTTGGGTGTACCTGCTGTTCTATTATTGTACATGGGAGAGGTTGAACGCTTAGGGTGGTCATTCTAAGGAAAGGAAGCAGCACAAACTACGCTACAACCTTCCCTTGGCTGCCTGTTGAGGCTTTGTGCAGTATTTCACATTTTCACAGTGTCGAAAAGATGTAAACAAGTGTGACCATGCTCTGAAAGGGTATAAATAGATTCCCTCTCAGTACTTCAATACTCATTGTGTTGGTACTGTCAGTGTGTTTGTGTTAAAGCCTAAGGAAATAGCAGAACAGCTTAGTAAATCCCCCTCGCCTTTTTTGAGTGGACGAGTGGTTCCTACATGGCTGTTTGGATGGTTTCATTGCATATAAGCAGCAGTGGCTTGTGCAATTTACTATTGCATCTACCTATGCAACTCTTTCTAAAGATTCAAATGTTGCCCTTCAGTTTGTAATGTATCAAGACAAAAGAATGTGCTGTGTAACGATGTGCATCATACTTTCAAGCAAGTAGAATGGAGTAGGCTGCAAATTGAGATTTTTGTTCAATTTGTATTTGTAGCTTGTTAGTTTCCCCCTTTCATTTCAGACTCTTTTTTTCACAAAGAAGTCATTCTTAAACTGTGAAAAAACTGATTTTAATTCTTAAAGTGTGATAACCCAGCAATAGCTGCTGTTTTTGACGTCATGCCTTTAAAGTCTGTGTAAGATAAATATATCGACTCCATCAGCTAATGTGCTCTTCTCTGAGTGAAATTCAGGCTGCGCTAACTGAATTTTAAGTGCATGTTTGCTCTGAGAGTGCACTACCTTCCTGTCTGCATTTAAAGTGCATTGTGCTGTCAAGTTTCATTGCCTGTCCAGTAAATCAGGTCTTCTGCCTTCTCCTTACGGAACAGTTCTGTAAACCTTGCACTGTAATAAAAAAATGGACGACGTGATCTTAAGGTGAAATGCACATGAAAAAACATCTTTGGTTTTATAAACTCAAGCAATTCTCATAGGCAGACTGACGCATATTAAATGTTTTTATCAAGACATAATTTGATTAGTACAAATTAAATGAAGTGAAACTTAAAATGTTCCATTGTGAACTAGTAACTAAATAAAAAGCCTTAAGCATTGAAGATTGTATTATCTAAAGCTGCTTCTCTAAAGAAAATAGAATGTAATTGGAGGTCTAATTTACTCAATTATCTATATTCTATAAATCACTTATGTCCTCAATAGTTTGACATATAAAGGTATGTGTTGGGCTGCTTACAAGGTTATTATTTATATAAATGAGGTGGATTTTGGTTAATGGTTATCCCTTATCTGCGTTTAGTCTGAAATTGAATCGTATTATGTCAATAGTATGCCCTACCCCACCCTTCTCTTCCTTTTAGGTCAGTGAAAGAAATGAAGGTTTGTTGTAAGGCTGTGGATCACCACTGTGGTTAGCACTACAGTCTATCTGATTCATCCACACACAACAGCTGAAACAACTCTTGTTGAAAATGGCTAACAGCTGTTTTTTTTATCCAGTAGCACACAGCCAGAAGGAAGTTAAAGTTGTGTGTTGGATCCCCTATGAACTTGAGTTGTGTCCAAAGTGGGAGACATTGGCATTTTTGAGGGAAAGATAACATTCCAGCTCTCTGTTGTGAGATTTACTGAACCGTGAAACGGAGAATCCTCTGAAAGCTGTTTTGTGTGTTTATCACAGATGTTCAAAGCATCCTTTTTTCATATTACTCAATGTATTCAGGATGGTAAAGTAATATTTGACATGAAAGTACGCTCTCAATTATATGTATGGTTGTATTATCATTTATAGAAGCAAAGCAAAGAACATTGTACATGGGGTGTCAGCTATTGGCAAAAGTTCTTTCAATTCTATTCTTTCAATATGCTGTTTACGTATTATTTCTGTCAGTGAATGGTGAAAGCATACCTTACAAATGGAAAGAGACCCACCACACCCTGCAAAGGTTTAGTGTTTTGCATTCAGGAGGCGGTTGGGGTTGGTGATGGCCTTAGACTGCCCTCTGTTGGAGCCTTTTGAGCAGACCTTTTGCATTTATGCCTTTAGAAACGGATTCTGCCAGTCTCTGTTTTCTTTTCCATCTCATATTGCTAAGATGAACAGTTTTTACATATACTTATATGACAATAAAACACTCAAAATTCACGTTTGTATCCAATTCCAACCATGTTGTGCCTTTTGCTGGTTTAAAGTCATTTAACCACCCTTCTTGCTGAAACGCACGTCTTTTCCGCAGGTGTATCGAGGCTCTGGTGATCTATTTCCGGGCAGGTAAGAAAGAGGAACCCTATGTTACCATCTCAAGAAAGCGCAGTCTGAAGAAAGGCCAGGACAGGCCCATGGAGTGGGAGATTGGCCATTCTGAACGCAAGCTGGCTGAGCACCGGAATGCCTTCAAACGCACTGCCATCATTCAGGCCTTCCTGGGCTCCACCCCCCAGCTCACTTTGCAGTTGTACGCCACCATCCAGGAGAAATACACCCTCTATGCCAGACGTAAGTGAACCTGCAGACTTTTGACCCACACAGCATTGTTCAGGTGATGCACGGTGATCTAACATGGTTTTTTTTCTCTGCCAGTGGCTCTGATGATCATAGCCCTCATCTCCATCGTCTATGGGGCACTGGTGTGCAGTGTGTTAGCCATCCAGATCCGCTACGATGACTACAAAGTGCGACTGCGCCCGGTAGCCTACCTCTGCATGATTGTGTGGCGAAGCCTGGAGATTGCCACGCGCGTCACCTCCCTGGTGCTCTTTAGCACTGCGCTAACCTACTGGGTGATCCTTGTAGGCCTAGGAAACCTGCTCCTATTTTTCTTCCTCCCCTGGATTGAGTTCTGGGCCAGCGGGGCCTCGCTGCCGGAAAACGTCGAGAAGAACTTCTCCAAGCTGGGCACCACGGTGGTGCTGTGTCTGGTCACTTTCCTCTATGCCTGCATTAACATCTTCTGCTGGTCAGCCGTGCAGCTGGACCTGGCCCACCGCGAGCTCATCGAGAAGAGACAGCGCTGGGGTCGCCTGGCTGCCTACTACTGCGGCCGATTTGCGGAGAACGTCCTCCTCATCGTGCTGTGGTACTTCTACAAGTCGGACTTCTATGAGTACGTGTGTGCTCCCTTGCTGGGCGCCCAGCTGCTGATCTGCTACAGCCTGTCCGTGCTCTTCATGCTGCTGTTCTACCAGTTCTGCCACCCGTGCAGGCGCCTCTTCAAGTACAACGTCCACGACTGCCTGCATTGTGTCTGCTGCCGAAGGCACGGCCGGGGGGGCAGCAGGTGTCGAGAGTGTCCCCCCCAGTCCTACTCGACCACCGCCACCATGCTGCTGGGGTCAGATCAACCGCCGGAGCCACAGAACTCCCAGAATCCTGAGGTTAACATCCAAATGGTGGCGCAGGACAGACATTGTTGATGACATCCTTCATTGAGCATGAGAAAAGCCTGAATGACTTATCTAATAACGGCCTAATGCAACCAGGAGTGCTACTGGGAAAATGGGTTATGAAGAATGCTGCTGATTTGCATCATCAGACAACTTGTGGCTTCTCAAACGGGCCGCTTACATTATATTTTTAATTTTGTGTGGCTATAGAAAAAAATAAGACCTGCATGCAGAGCTGTTTGTTTACCCCATAAAAAAGGATTGTTAATTCTCTCACATAAGGTTTTTGTGATTCCTGATACATGAGTATAGTATATGTTCTTCCAGTAAAGGCTAGGGTCACCATAAGACCAACAAAAGACCAAAGAATGTTGAGATATGCGGTGATGCACAAAGGCAGCCTTCAGAGACAAGCATTTGGTCAAAAACTGTTTGCCAGGTGTGTGGGAAGGGTGCCAAGTGTCTTCAACCCGTCTGACTAGATGGGACCTCCCCCTCCAATTTACTTATCCTCCAGGTTTCCACTATTAGCCCCATCATTGTTTGCAATGTGTGCCTTTGAGCTGTGTCTTGGAAACCCATGTGAAACACTGACGTCAGCAAAGGTTCAGTAAAAGTTATTTTACTCCATGCATACCCAACCGCTCACACTACATGTGATGAATGATTTGTGTACACAATATGGATTTGCTTTGAATTGTCATGTTTTTCTTGAACCTGTAGTGGTCGAAACTAAAACAACATTCGACAGAAAGCTTTAGAAACTTTGTCTTTAAATGTGCTTTTGACAGAGGTGTGATATTCTGAACAAGTGATTTTTTTATACTTATGATGCTTTATTGAGATTGCTAAATTGATGTTGCCTTACTTCAAGAAATAGAAGTTGTTTACGGTCTTAATTATTTTTGTCCCATATGTGTTCAGTGCCTTACCTATTGTATTGTAACTTGAAGTTGTGAATAAAATGAAATGCTGTAATTCTTTAATGGCAGTTATATTAAGTTTAATTCTAATATGACCTACCGTTTTTTACACACATCAAGTTTAAATCCACAAGTAGGATGGTAGCACGTCAGAAGCAAGGGGGTGTCGGTCACATCTAATCAGTTAAAATTGAGTAGACAAAGAGACTTCCTCATTATTGACCTGCAAGCCAGGCCACAGGTGAGCTACGAGTTTGCTGACATTTTTGCTTGTTTCGCGTCGAGAGTAGAAATTATAATAGCTGCATGTTTCCTTAGCCTCATGGGCGGAGACTGAAAAGGTGACTATAAAAACTGCCTGGTTAAATCAAGATGACAATTCTGGGGGCCGCTGCTGTACAGCGCACTAAGTTTCCACATGGCCAATTGGATAATCAATCATGGATTTACATATTTTATACTGGTAAGTTATTGTTATTTTGTAAGGAATGTGTTCAGTTCTATTCTACGAATTATGCTAGTGGCATTATTAGCATTATAAAATAAAAGCCGTTATAAAATGATTGTAGGTCATTGCATTATTTGTGCGTAATAACGCGCAATACAGCCAATGTCTGCAAACTACAAGTAATATGCATTGGCTTCAATAAACGCCCCTTTAACAAATCACATTATCGAATACCCAGGCTTTACTGAAGTTTTTCTGTTTTAATGTCGTTTTACTTTTTGGACTTGCAGGTGGTCTGGATGTCCATCAATATATTCCTCTTCACCTGGTTCTATTTCATCTACGATTTAGGCGATCAGTTTTTCTACACACGTTACATTTTAGGGGTCAGTGATTAATTCCATTTGGCAGTGAGAGATAATATAAAGTTTTACATCATGGTTCATGATAGAATACCCTAAGAGTTGCTTGATATATGTACTAGACATTTAGTTATTACATGTCTGAAATCTACATTGTGACCATTGATGACGATTTGTGTTATGCTAGATACACTACAGGTTGACATGTATTTCCTCTGTCCACCAGCATGCTTTGGCTTGGGCAAGAGCCCCTGCTGCAGTCCTAAACTTCAATTGTATGCTGATCCTGTTACCTGTGTGCAGGAATCTGCTCTCCCTCCTCCGTGGCTCCTTTAAAGTAAGATGCTGCGGGAGCAATATTTATTAATAAGCAGGCTTTAATCAATTTCAATGTAGCAGTTCATTAACCTACACTTGTTTCAGTGTTGTGGACGAACGATGAGGAAACAGCTTGACAAAAATATCAGCTTCCACAAGCTTGTGGCCTACATGATTGCACTGATGACAGGTAGGCTCCACTGGTTTCCTAGATTTGTTTCTTGAAGCTTAATTCCCTTCTTTGTCATGTATTGTGTAGTTACTGGCATCTAAATATAGTAAACTACATTAAATGAACCATATCCGTGTACAAAACTATGTAAGCCATTAACTGAGCTTTATTTAGAATCGCTCACACAAAGAAGCTATTGACTCAGTAGCCAGGAAATTGGGAAGGTACGGGAAAAACCTGACCTATAAGATAAAAAATGAGTAACAAAAAACCCCATCTCTTCTTGATACAGATCTATTTCTTTGTGTAACTGGTGCTTCAAGGTGTACAAAAATTGTGTTATGCAACAATGATATGTGTACATAGCCCCATTGTTACACAAAGACAGACATTTCAACACTTCCGCTTACATTCATATGAGTAAAGTTGTCACAAAGAAATGACAATGCTTTGCTCTACAAACATAAAAAAAAATGCTATATTATTCTCAAAGGAATTTAGAAGTTGAATGATTGTGTTTATAAACTATTTGTACGCTGATTCAAACTTGTTATGTCTCTTCTTCAACACTCATGGGGTAGCTGTTCATGTCATTGCCCATTTGTTGAATGCGGAGTGGTACAACAACAGCCGACGAGGGGATTATGATGACCTCAGCACCGCACTGTCCAAGCTAGAGGACACAGACAGCAGCACCTACCTGAACCCTATCCGCTCTATCTTGACTGTAAGTAATTGCGTAGATTTTGGGTGCAAATTTCGTGCATGATATTTGCGCTCATGTGACTGTGACATGTGACTGCGTTCTGGATGTATGGGGGTTGTAGCCAGCACAACACACCCCAACCTACCTGGTGTTCACCACCATAGCCGGAATAACAGGGGTTATCATCACCGTGGCCCTCATCCTCATGATAACTTCCTCCATGGAGGTCATCCGACGCAGCTACTTTGAGGTCTTCTGGTACGCACACCACCTCTTCATCGTGTTCTTCATTGGCCTGGTCTTCCATGGCGCTGGGTAAGGCTTAAAAAGTCCCGGCTCACATTCATAGCAAGCACATACTGTACGATTCAAGGCTCATTGTGATTTCAATAATTATGTGAGGTCTGTCCTTTGAGCATCACTGTCCTTTCTCTAGACGTATTGTTCGTAGTCAACAGACCACAGACCCACCACACAATGTCACTCTCTGTCAAGATGAGTTTGACGAATGGGGTATCGAGCCGGAATGTCCCATTCCTCAGTTTGCGGGGGGGTTCCCACAGGTAATTGTTGCCACACTATACTATGCTAACATGTGGTAATAATACATTTTACAAGTATTGTAAAAGTCAAAGTACATTTTTCCTCCTCACATAGACGTGGCAGTGGGTGATAGGTCCCATTATCATCTACTTGTGTGAGCGCCTGCTGCGTTTCATCCGCTACATGCAGCATGTCAAATACAGAAAGGTACATAGTTGGCACTACTGGAATGTCTGAAGCCCTAACAGTTGATATGCATTTACCTTATCAGCATTTTTTTTCTTCACCTCTTGCGTTTTCTCACTCCTACCAAACACATACACCCTCAATTTTCTCCCGTCCCTCCTTTCATTTAACTGGCCGTTTCTCTTCTCTTCTCTCACCCCCTCTTCCCCTCTCCTTGTCCCCCTTAGATTGTGATTAGGCCAGCCAAAGTGATTGAGCTGCAGCTTGTAAAGAATGGCTTTAAGATGGATGTGGGTCAGTATATCTTCCTCAACTGCCCTGCCATCTCGCCATTGGAGTGGCACCCCTTCACCATGACCTCTGCACCAGAGGAGGACTTCTTCAGCGTTCACATCCGCTCTGTGGGGGACTGGACACAGAAACTACTCAAAATAGTGGAGCAGCTGCCCGAAGGCGCTCAGGGACCAAAGTGAGTCGCCCTCTCCACTTCTTATAACATTCGGGTTCCCACCCTATAGAAGCCTGTAGTGCATTGCTTAATGAATCAAAGTGACGATGCCAGTAACCCAATTTTTGTGGTTTAAAGCATGCCTCCTCCTGCCGTATTCTCTCTCATCTTCTACCGCTTATCCTGTTTTACAGGGTCGCGGGGGGGCTGGAGCCTATCCCAGCCAACACAGGGCGTAAGGCAGGGTACACCCTGGACAGGACGCCAGTCTATCACAGTCTATCCTGCCGTATTATAACATCATTTTACACCCTTTTCCTAGAATGGGTGTCGACGGTCCATTTGGCACGGCCAGTGAGGATGTATTTGACTATGAGGTCAGCATGCTTGTCGGTGCCGGCATTGGAGTCACCCCCTTTGCCTCTATCCTCAAGTCCATTTGGTACAAATTCAAAGACTCCAACCCAAATTTGCGCACTAGAAAGGTGATTCAACATTTTGGCCATCAGTCAACATCATACAATAGTAGGCTTTGTCACTAAAACCTGTCTAGCCCGTTTAGGTAGAAAGCAAAAAAATAGAATCAAATGATAGCGTGTTGCCGCTATGTGATCAAATACCTTACACCACTAGGAGCAGAGCGTCATATGTCCCAAGTACTAAGTCATGTTTTCTGTCTGTTCTGGTGCAGATTTACTTCTATTGGCTCTGCAGGGAGACACATGCCTTCGAGTGGTTTGCTGATCTCCTTCAGGTGCTTGAGAGAGAGATGGAGGAAAGAGGCATGAGGGACTTCCTTACTTACAAGCTCTATCTCACTGGTTGGGATCAAAGCCACGTATGTAAACCCTGTATTGAGGAACATCTTGTATCTCAGACATAGATTAGCTAAAGCCGCTCTTCGAATAAGTTTTGTCATAACCCACAGGCAGCCCATGTAATGGTACATTTTGATAAGGACACAGATGTAATCACTGGTTTAAAGCAGAAAACACAGTATGGAAGGCCCAACTGGGATAAAGAATTTGAAGAAGTCCGCAAAGAAAACCCCACGTATGAATATCCATATTTTTTAAACAGCATATAATGAGTATTACAATGTAGCAGGACTGGTTTAATAGTTTGACTTTCTTGTCCATATGTACAGGTCGGTGGTGGGAACATTCTTGTGTGGCCCTGCTGCCTTAGCCTCTGTTTTGGAAAAGAAGTGTGTAAAATATTCTGATGTCGATCCAAGGAAGACTAAATTCTATTTCAACAAAGAAAATTTCTGAGGAACGGCAAATGGAATGTTGAGCACTCCCTTAAAACTCAAAGGACGACCTAATTCTTTTCTTTCCCAACAAGTGTATATTATACTATGTACTAACACACCTGGCTGACACACCTTGCTGTTTAATCTCCAGCTGATGGTTGCATCAGTGACTCTAAATGGGTACACGCAAGCCCTTGAGTACCTGTGGAATTCTATCGGTTCTATAAGGTTCGAATTGAGGGGAGTCTGGGGGTATCCGAGACCCCTCAGGAGAGATAAGGGATCGCTCATAAGAGCATAAAAAAAGCCTTGGGAGGTCTTATTGCTTGTACCATCGATGTTTTATGCTAAATATAATTTCAAGGAAAAATAAATGCGCTTTAGGAGAAATTCATTTTGTCCATGTTGGAACATGTCTTCTCCCCAACTACGATAATTGGTTAGGCTATTCATTCATTCAGCCCTTTTCACATATTTCCAATACTTATGATAAATGAAATAAATGTATAACTGCAAAACATGTTAGGGCAACATAAAAACAGAATTCATATAGCTCCTGCCCATACAATATTTCCAACACAGTATTTTGTCTCTGTAACCTTTACCAGTACATGTGCTGAAATTGATAAGGACTTTTTTTCTCGAATGCTTTTTGTTATATTGCACTTTTCATTTCATCTTTTACAAATATTCTATATAATAAAGTACAATAAGAGCAAATGCTGATGAAGATGAATACAACTGTGTGAAAAGCATTTAACTGCCTCGGTGATAACGTGAAGTTAATTGATGAAGGTGACAAGGTGGTTCAGTTTTTTTGTTAGAATTAGCCCCACGACACAGAATGTACCGGCTGCTAGGACCTCCCTTAACTGCGAAGTCAATTCGGACCCTGGCCTCAAATAAATATCAAACGTTATGTCGCAAAGAAGCACAAAGGCTCAGCAGAGCCTTGCATCCATGCAAGGAGAGTCCAAGCTGCGTCACTCAGGGAGGGCCTGTTTTTTTTCCACATTGATGGCAGATCGTGTGGAAGATGGGAGTTTTTATCAAGATGCACATTTTATTTCTATAATTGTGTTCGTGCATGGTTATAAGAAACAAGGCTAACTAAAAGTGCAAGTATCAAAATGTATATTCAGTAGCCATGTATGAAACTATGGTGTAGGTGTGGTCATAGTTAAAAAATGATGCATTTGTCACAGCATGATCAACATTTTCAAATCTTGCTGCTGAATATGATACAAGTCCATGGTGTGCATACTGAAAATGTATCTGAATTGAAGCCAAATGATTGATAATTGAAGAGGCTCATATTTGTTACATCGTAAAAATCACAATTCCATTATCCTGTAAATAACCTACTGTAAATAAAAACCAAGCACAAATTCATCTCTCTCTTTTATTATTTAATAGACAATCAAATAGAGGAAAACAGTGTACAATGCCACGAGACAAAAAAAAAATCAAGATGTGTGGCTTTTAAAAACGATATGAAGCCCTAAAGACATGTCAGCAATGGTTTTCCAAGGTAAACCCATTCACAAAGGATTCACTTACAGCATTCTATCCAGAAGCACAATCTTAAACCTTCCATATAAAAAAAAAACAGACCATATAATACAAAATAATCTACAAAAATGTCCCAAACTAAGATGAAAGAAGATGTCTTTGGGCCAGTCCAAAATGATGATGGCACACAGGACAGAAGAGACTCCATAACAAGGTCTATAAAAACAAGTGTGTGCATCAGAATTCCATCTCCATTGTGTTCACATCAATTGCAGGTGTCCACACAAGCATCAATCAATCATCTGTAGACAAGCATCAGAGAAATGGGAGACAACTCACTCGTACAATACTTGACTCTCCAAGTTTGTGAGGTCTTCAAGGTGCCCCTGCCGTTTTCTGGATCTGCTCTTTGAGGATGAGGATGCTCTGCCTCTGCTCTGGAGGTAGCATGGCTATCTGTTCTGGGGTCAGCTGCAGCACTTGCATGATGAGGGCGGCCTGGATAAAGAAGAATTTATACACATTTTCAAATAAAAAATCCTCCCTCTGTAGAACCAAAATGAAATAATGATTTGAACAAAAAAGATCAATGTAGTGAGCACCTAGTCTAAGGCTTATGGCTAAGTTTCCCTGGACAGCAGACACTAATCTTTCAAATCGCCTGGACTTTGAGTATCTGAACAGGTAGTGTTGAAAGAATCATATATTTCCATATTATGATTTGCATAATTCATGTTTGTTGATTGCCATATCAGTTACTACAGTGATGTAATCATATTTATACATGGTCTAGGAATACTGGTACCACCGTCTGATCAGTTGATAAGGGTTCAAACTGTGACTGTTTCACTCAATTCTGTTATCACCTGCTTATACTAAGCCAGGATTGTGTTGCTGTTGCCACGGTACAAGTATTTCTGTGCAGACTCTGGTGCGGGGCTCTCCACCGAGGTAGTGAACCACTATCATTGGGTAGTGTTCTTCAAAGGAGGCCCATTGACAAACGAGTCATATTTCCTTTGTCCATGAATGTGTTGATGATGATATAACTCTGAATAAATTCTTGCAACCTGATGTTACATACTAAAATCACCTGAAGACTGTTTTCTTCCACAGTAGTGCAACGTGAGTCATTACGACACCCTCCTTACCTTCTCGTGGTCCTGTGATGTAACCTGGGACTGCCCTGGGCTGAAACCTCCACCCGACTGAGGAACACCCTGGAAAAATAAAACGCACGACATGTGGGTTTTCTCATTGAGACACGCGAGACATAAAGCCATCTGACGGGGCCACGGTGTGCTGTCCTTACCGGTCTAGCCGACGGAGGGGCACTGGATCCCATTGAGTGTGGGACTGGGCCCGGTATTCCTCCTGCCATGGGAACCCTCTGGCCAGCCACTGGCCCACGAGTATCTACTGCTCTTGGGTCACGACCTTTACAGGACAGTCATGAGTAAAAGAAATATTCAGTCCTCAACGCTCAACCTGTTTTACCCCAGTGTGTCTGACATAAAACAGACCCCTCCATAATAAAGAAAAAACAAAAACATTCCAAACCAACGAAAAAAACGTTGTGAAAAAGTGTAAAGTGTAAATATTGTTGCATTGACCCAACAATAGTGCATTTACCTCTGGTCTCCATAGGGGGTCCTCGCGGCTCCATCATGGGCGGTCCTCTGGGATCTGCCATCATATTCCTGGGTTCACCCATGGGGGGTGCGGCCATCATGTTGCGAGTATCGGCCATGGGGGGGCCCGCCATCATGTTCCTAGAATCGACCATGGGGGGCCCTGCCATCATGTTTCTGGAGTCCGCCATCGGGGGCCCTCTCATGTCCAGTGGAGGGCCTCTCATGTCTGGAGGCGGAGCGTTGCCCATCTGACCCATGTGCATGGGTGGGCCCTGGTGGGGCGGAGGGGCCCCAATGAAGCCCCGACTAGGTGCAGACAAACACAAGAACATCAACTGTTTGAGGTGCTTTTCACACTTTTAATACGGGAACCAGTTTCTTAGCATTTCATAAGCAGGTCTATACCGACCACGTGCCCCACTTGAGAGATAAACCATGCCTAGATATATTTTTTTATCCCTACAGTATCCTATGAAAATAATAAGCAAGACACTTATTACAATTGTAGCTTTGTTTGCGTTCTTGCTTAAACCTTCAGGCAATACCACAGACTGATTGCGCAACAATGTCAAGCATGTTGACATTTCAATCTGCTTTGTGCAAATATGAATCATGAATGTGTGTATGCTCTGACTGAGGCTGCAGTTAAGAACACATGGGGAACAGAAGTGACAGGCTTAAGCTCAACTGCACACTGTGATGAATCATAGTGAGGTGTGGCTCTTACCTGGGCTCCACCACATCTCCAGTGACTGACTGCAGGGTCCCTCCCCGCGGGTCGTTGGGGCCGTCGCCCAGCAAGCCCCTAGGGGGGATTCCACCTGGCCCTGCAGGGACAAAGAGCACACAGTCAACCGCGGCCAGCTAGCGACGGCAAGGCGCAGGGGTCGTCACTAGCCATCTGGTCTGACAGGGAACAACATTGGGACAATCTCAGGTTCTGAGAAACAGGGTGTTCTCAAACGTACTTGCCAGTACCTAACGACCAAGACGCAGTGCCAAGGCTTAGCACCAAAACACACATACATATACACATATACACGCACACAAAGGGAGATATCAAGGAAAGAGAACACACCGCAGACATTTACAGAAATCAATCTACAGAAAGTTTGCCTACTTGTGTCTTCTGGTAATGCAATGAGAACACGAGAAGCATGCAAGACATGAGAAAACAAACACTGTAGTAGTATGCAATGGTAAGCTAGCTAAAGTAACATCTACTTCACCAAATAAGAATGACGTGCCAACTTCCAGACTATATGTCCTTAATGGTTTTCACTCTGACAGTCCAAAAAGTGGGATAGACCAACAAACACCTTATACTGTGAGGAAAGGGATACTTGGACAAAATTGTATTCATCCCTTGTGTAATGCTTAACCAAAATATCTTATGTGGGGTTGCATAGTAGGCCTACGCCCAACAATGACAAGACAGGTGTAAATAACAGAAAGATATTTTCTTTCCAGACTTCTGCGATTATCTAAGTAAAAAATCTTGATTAAAAAAACCCCGGATTAAATCAGATGGCAGGACTTTCCAGCAGGAAGTGTCGGAGTTCCTCAATTTAGAGTAATGATGTGCATTTCCTTGCAAACACTAATGGTTGACATGCACCATAGCCAACTAAAACAAGTGCTAGGTTGAGTCTTGGATAGTTCAGTCAGTCAGTGACCAGTGTCCTGGACAGAAGTGGGCTGTAGGGGGCCATGGATGGGAGGACTGGTCTATGGGTGTTTGGTTGATACCTTGAGGCCGCTCGATAGCAGCCTGACCAGACGATCCTGTGGGAGAGAGCTGAAGGTTTCCTGAGCCAGCATTAAGTGAAGAAAAGGAAAGACAGAACTGAGAGCAAAGCAAAAAAAAAAAAAACATACAAAAAAAAAAATAACAGGGGCACACCAAAGCATGTCACCGACACAGAACAGGAGGGGGTTAACACTAGCTCACGTAGGCCCACAGCATTCATGTCCCACACCTACCCAGAAATCCTGGCTGGCAGACGGTGAGTGGTTGAGCTTAGCAGCAAGTCAAGTGTGTTTGTGTTCAAACTTGTGGTGGGCCACACATTAAAGATGTGTCTATTCAGCCTACATGTTTAAAATGAGTGAACGCTCTGCTCCATGAGAAAATACATCACCCAAAGTGTAAAACAGAGCTATGGGCAGTAGTATAAACTTTGACACAGTAGTATATCAAAGACACTGATGGTTGTGAGAAGGCAACATGGCAATAATTTAACAGGATTGCGGCGCAATAAATGAGTATTGTATTAAGAATGGAACATTAATGGTCTCCCAAGAATAAGACTACCAGATAGATCAGGAGCAACTACTTTCTTGTAGCGATCCATTCTGGCTAGCACACAAGAGTCCTTGACATGACGCAGACTATGAATAGAGGGCTTGTATTGCAAAGTTGACCTAAATCAATGGAATTTGAAAGTGGTTGTTGGTCAGACAAATCAACGATACTAATTCCAAACATGTTACATTTCTCCCTCAACTTAGTTTCTGACTCAAATATCTGAAAGTCTGCTACTACATATTAGCCAATACTGCCACCTAGTGAAAAGTTGACTTTTGTTTGAATGGGGGAAAAAGCAAGAGACACCTGCCGCAAGCATGAAACTCTTAACTATAAACTTAACAATACAACACAAAGATACAAGAGGTGCAGATAATGCTTCCTTCCTACCTCAGTTTTTCTAGGACACCAACATTGTACAAAAGGTTGCAGTTATCAGCTGGTGAATGCACATACCACCACTGTTTTGATTGTCAACAGCTGGGCTGTTGACTAATACCGTCACAGCTAGCATCATTGGAGATGGGATATAGCAGGTTACTGTATCCCCTTATCAAATGAGAATTTGACCTTCTAGAAGCAGTAGTCCACCTGTGCTAAAGGGTGCAACGATGAAGAAAGCACTGATGCGCCTTTATCTGTGTGTGTGTGTGTGTGTGTGTGTGTGTGTGTGTGCATGTCTGATACAGCGAGTGGGTGCTTGCTGACGATTACCTGGAGGGCCAACGGGTCCCTGTCCTTGCATTGGCACTGGCACTCCACTCATAGGAGGAGGTTGCTGCATCATCTGCGCTGCCCCGTTCACATGCATTCCAGGCTAAAAAAAAAAACCAACAATACAAAGAAACATACGTGCATTGATTAAGACAACGCAGTGAGGCAATGCTAGCCAAATAAAAGCTTATATTGATTAAAAACAAAAGAAGAAGAAGGCACTTGGACCTACCATGGGCTGTGGCTGAGAGACTGGGGCTGGAAGAGGATTGGTTGCTGGGCCTGGTAAGCCCTGCTCTCTGGGGATTAGGGTCTGCACCGGGGTCTGGCGGTGGAGCATTTTCTATAGAGAGGAACGTAGAAACACATAAGCAGCACAACATAACAGTCTGTTGGCATAAGACTGACAATTATTAAAACGCAAAGATCTTGTGAAATAACCCCTTCTGACAGTTGGCCCAGTTGGCCCAATTAAGACAACAGAAGGTTACGTTTGACCCTCGTAGCCTTGTTCCCCGATCCAAAAGACCCAGCTTCTTTAAATGTAGTGCAACCCTTGGGCCTAATACAAAGCTTTCCCATTCTATGTTAGAATGATGAACCAGTCTCACCAGAGCAATCTCTGGGTCAACAATCCTCATGACCACTTGAGCCTGCAGAAGGGCATAAGCCAGCTGGGGGTTTTGAAGCAGCATGTTCCTTGCCTCCTGGGGACTATTTTGCACACACAGCTGAAAGAAGACAAATATTGTAACCACTGCATCCAAGTTCCTTTCTATTTGTGTTTTGTCATTAAACTTGATTATAGATTATTTTAGAATATGCATATTTTATTACATTAAAACAATAATTTACAATCAGATTTTAACAAATACAGAGAGTTAAGAGTGAACAGATTTAATTGATGGTCGAAAAGAAGGAGGAAAAAAAGGGTACAGAAAGAGGACTAACACACCTTCATCTGTTTCATGAGTTCAAACATCTGTTCTGGTGGCAGACTAGCCACAGCTCTGCTGATTGACTCAGGGGCCTCATCTGGCTGGACATTGTCACCAAACGGAGACTCAATGATAGGGGCTCCTGTTCCCAGACCTGGAAATATACATATTGCAGAACAGTGTTACAACATTAACAGCTATTTCTTATGGTACAGGAATGTACCGGAACGGAGACAGTCAGACACGTACTCTTGAGCTCTTCCTTATTCTTTTCACTGGCTGCATTGTCGACACGCAGAGCTCTGCCACTGAACTCTCGGCCATTTAGATTTCTCATGGCACTGAGCGCTGTCTCCTGGTCTTGGTATTCACAGAAGCCATATCCCTTTGGCTTACCGGTCTCTCTATCATAAACCAACCTGAAACAAAGTGTGCACACAAAATAAGAACATAACTATATAGACACTCAGGCTATTGGACACCACACTTTTGCGGGATCTGAACTTACCGAAAACTGACAACTAGCCCAACTTCAGAAAAAATGTCTTTCAACTGCTCCTCGGTAGCTTCATATGGAATGTTCCCCACTAGAACAGTAACAACTCGTGTTAACAGGTAGTAGAAAAAAACGAATGGGAAAATAGCTATATATTCCAGAGGTTAGCAAGGTTAACGTTAGTTTGAGGGTAACTAGTTAATTTATGTGACTAAGATTAAAAACCATAATACTGATAAGGTTAGCAACGCTGCATCGGTGACATGGTGCTTGTTAACGTAGGTTAGCTAATGCTTGTTAGCTAATGTATTCGCGACAACTTGAACATCGGGTTAAGGTTTTTAGCCAGGGCCTAGAAAGTTTTCAAAAAGCATATGGTAGTTGATTAGATAAAGGTAGTTAGTTTGGCTAAACCTACCAAATACCGAGCGCAATGAACGGTCCACCGCTGGATCTCTGCCCACGGCGGCAACCACTGCTGCTGCAAGATTCGCCATTTTGGGGATTGATAATAAAGTAACACACGGAAACTTGTATTGAACAATATCCGCTGTCTCCTCGGCTCCGTTGGACCACAACTGAAACATTAAACCATGTTCACCAGACCTTTAAATCCATCCTTTTTGTTGGGTCAGGGGGTATATGTAATGTGACAATTTATTTCATCATCCATTGTAATATATGAAATAATATCACTGCTGAGGATCGTGGAGGCATGCTAAAATATTTCTCTCTAGTCTAAAAAATCGAACAAAAACGAATTGGTTGTGATGGCTGTAGGCCGACCTATGCTTCCATCACAGTTGATTATATAGGCCTACGATTCATGACCAGAAAAAAACGTATTTTTAGGTATTTCCACTCTTGCGATATGATTTTTCGATAAAAAAAAAGTTGTAATACCAAAAGCTGGATTTGAAGATATAAATATAGGTAGGCCTATGCTTATAGGCCTACTTGGACTTCCAATAAGATGCACTATAGCATACTGATTATAAAGAGTTATTGAATATCCAGTCATTGATATTTAAATTAATATTTTACTATCAGAGTTAAGTGTTAGAATTAGAGAAGGTTTTCTTTTATTTTTTCTCTTTGTTTGTTATAGCTATGACCTTTGATTTCGGGGCACACATTATCGTTATGTGCCATGGTTCAAATAAGCACATTGTTATAATATAGGTAGCCTACTGTCAATGATTGTTACACAATAGTGGACTATCTCTTAAAGGGATAGTTCAACTTTTGGGCAAATAATATAGGCTACCCCTGGTCAGACGAGATAATCAATATCCAAGTTGCGTTTGTGCGTCCAATAATTAAGTATTTAGGTAAATATTGTTAGTATATGTAGCCTAGCAACAATGATTTTAAGTGTAAGTTGCTAGCACTAGCTAGCTTGGCTCTGTCAAAAGCAATGAAATACGCCAAAACAGCGTTCATTTCGTTGACGAATCATTTTGGTAAAAAAAATAATAATACTGACGAATGACGAAAATGAGACGATTACTAAATCAAAACGAATTCATGATGACAAAAACTACGACAAAATCTGTTGAAACTTTCGTCAACTAATAAAAACGAGACAAATATGTTCTATTTTTTACCTTATACAGGGAGGCTAATTGAGACTAAGGTCTCATTTTCATTGGTGCCCTGGTTACAAGGCATAATCACCGACATATTTATTAACGTGATAATATATTTTGTATGTATCTCTCTCATCTTCTACCGCTTATCCTGTTTTACAGGGTCGCGGGGGGGCTGGAGCCTATCCCAGCCAACACAGGGCGTAAGGCAGGGTACACCCTGGACAGGACGCCAGTCTATCTTATTTTTTTTATTTTTTTTAATTTTGTATGTATCCTAAACCAAAATGTATAATCATCATACCTCAATACAATGCATAGCCTACATTCAGGTGATAATGTTATGGCAACATTATTTAAATAATCTACTATATTGAGTAAATAGTAGATACTATAATACAGGGGTGTCAAACTCAAATACCCAGTGGGCCAAAATGTAAAACCTGAACAAAGTCGCGGGCCAACATTGAACAAATTAACCTTTTAATATGGACCCAAAAAAGTTTTGCTTTAACATTGAATATAGAACAAGCATCGCTTATTACCATACAATATATAATTTAATAGTGGAGACATGCAAAATCGAATTTCAAATGAAAAAACACATCAATGGCATTCATTTATGAAATTAAAAGTAGTAATTTGGTATTGTCTCGCGGGCCAAATATAATTACCTCGCGGGCCAAATTTGGCCCGCGGGCCAGAGTTTGACACCTATGCTATAATAGATCGTCTTAAAGTAGACGATTCTGAACACAGCCAGGTCTGACCCCGGGCTGCAAGATTTAGTCAGATTTGAAGCCAAAATGCTGCCTCTCATGGTAACAACGTGAACTGTGGGTTCCGGATGTCATTTTCTCCATTGACAGCCGCTAAAATACACAACTTTTAAAATCTTTGATCTGTTAAATTGAGCATGACTTATCGGGCATGAAATTAATAAAAAATTAAGTGATTTAGCCTCAAATGTGTTTCATTTTGTATATATGCTACAAACATAATAAAAAGCTATTCCTTATTTTGGGCTATTATTGAGGTTGTGCTCAGAGCGTCAAAGTCAAGCGAGAAAGCAATAGGGCAGCTGGGAAAATGTGTTTATTATTGCAATGTTTATTTTAAGCCGTGATAGCTTCTTGAAGTTCAATTGACTACAGTCTATAGACTTTACCTACGTGGTCGCAAGCATGAGCATCTCATGTAGACGTGTCATCTAATTTGCATAACTGGTTCCGGAGGTTGTCACTATTCCACGAAGTCTGAGAAAGCCATTTGTGGCTTCAGCAGCTTTTCCTTGAATTTGTGCGGCTTCCGGCTTTCAGTTCTTAATAGTTTGATGGTCTGACCACATATCTGTTCACTTTTGAAGGAGTCATGTTAGCCTGTACCATAGGCAAATATAGTAATTGCGCTACATTTACCTACCTACTTACCTAAATAACTCATTATACAAACATAACTTTGATATCAATCACCTCATCTGACTATGGGTAAATTGGAACATATCTTTCCCTTTAATTCATTGGCCCATAGCTACAATTTGCTAGACAGTAAATGCCGAACTTTGACTCTGAAACATCTCATAGGATTGGCAGATTTACAAATTGACTTAAGCGGACAACGTGCGCAGATGGGCATGCACATAGGCCTCTGCAGGTTCTCAAGTCAGTGCGTGTATACTGCGTGGCCATTTAAAAATGTATTTTGCTGCGTATTTCACCCCAAAACATAGTGATTGGTTGCCAAAGATATAGCCTTGATTGCGCATCATAAGGATATTTTTGGTGTTGAATTTAAAAAGGTAAAAACAATGAGTCACCACTGAGTTGTCTGAATTATTATTTCTCGGACGTGACATTGAAACCGGCCCTTGATAATTCGAAAACTGGACTTCTGTCAATCATTGTCACACAGCGAGATGGCACATCATTCTAAAAACATGGGAACATCTCTGTTAACCGATCACCTTCAAACTTACCCCAGAGTTCAGTCAGAGACAATAGATTGAGACCGTGATCGTGCCTATGGACTGTTCGCCATGTGGAGCTGCTTCAATGTGTTCATAATTTTTTGTTCTATACACTTAGGATACTGGGACAAAAACCGAAGGTCAATTTACCTCATTTGTCAGTAGTAGCACCAGGCCGGTAGTTTCCTGACAAGTGATATGTGTGCGGATTCTGTGATGTTATGTTAACCTAAACTTGGAAAACTTGCATATGTTTGCACTAAGTTCATTAACTTAGTGGGAAGAATTTCTCAAAAGGACCACACAAAGGATCATAGGTAGGCCAGAGCTGCAATCTCTTTTTTAGGTCAACTTTAGAAGCAGCAGACGTGTTCCTGATTCATTGCCTTATGTGAGACACCTCGTGGAATAAGTATTATTGGATGGCTTTGGGGGCAATATAAACGTTAGATAATGTAAAGCGAAATGAAGCATGCACATATGGCATGTGACAGTGATACATAATGTGCACGATCTATAATGTTTGTTATATGGAACTATGGTTAGGTCAGGTAGGCTAATCCATTGTTTGAAAGCCACCTAGCATAGAAGAATGAATAGGGGGGGAAAACAAGTGGTTCCACTGGGGCTCGAACCCAGGACCTTCTGCGTGTAAAGCAGACGTGATAACCACTACACTATGGAACCACATTGACGCAATATGGATCCATTAGAGTATTTTGTGACCGACATAACGTAGTCACTATTTCACGGTGGAAATTCAGTATTTAACCTGAAACGTGTTGTTGACAACAATTCTTACAATTAGGAAAGATGGAAGGTTAGCTAACTACTCGTGATGAGGTAGCATTCAGCATAAGGTGGCATACGATTTCTATCAGCTGTCGAACTCCTTTATCGTCCAGTCTACATTATGCCTTGTATACGGTCATTATTGGTGGCAGCGGATATGTTAGCTAGCGTCCTTGCTAATGAGTTTTATCAGTGGCTAAGCTGGCTTGTGGAATCTATTTATGATATGACACCAACTTGTCCATTATCTGACTGTGTGAGAAAAGTATAGAGTTCACGGGTTGTAACCAACGTATACACCGCTATGACCACACATCCCACCGATACTCGGGATTTGCCTCCTACTACATCCTGAAACTTGGAAACAGTGAAACGTGCACGGAAACAATGTTAGGTCAAAAGAAGATAAGATGACAAAGGCTACTGCATTTAGCGTATTTAGTTGTGTGTTAGACTTACACATAGACTAGGCACATAGCCTACGGTTTTCTAGGCAGTGACAAGGAATGTAAGAGTGACAAAATATTGTGGACAACAACAAGTTGTGAGTGACACCTTTATTTATTATTGTAGGTTACTGAAAAGTGGCATTTCTGTTATCCTATTGATAACCCCAACGATATCTTTGCAGCAAAGACTGCTCAACCAAAATACATTCTTAACCTGCATGTTGGCCTAGTGTGCTAATGGATATTGAGACTGTGTATTTAGTCTGGTCCACCTCAAGGAAGCGAATTTGTTAATCAAGTGTCAATGATATGATTGAAGTAAAGGGATCCATTGAATCTGCAACATTTCGGTTTCTAGAAATCGATCAGATATAATCTGTGTTTTAGCACATATATCCTCTTTATAGGCCTATATGTAATTTTTGTTAGTATGCCAAAATGCATCAAATACAGAGCTGTTGAATTGGTCAGAGACTGTATGTTTTGCCTGCATTTTAGCTTTATGGTTGTCTTGCCAAACAAATAACCATCAATACATTAAAACTTTGTTTGACACTTTGTATATATTCTGTGTTTATTCCGTGTGCAGTAGGCTACAATATAGGCTATGCAGTATCACTATCTGAGAAGGGGGGTGCATTTTAAGTACACGATAAAATAGTCCATAAAAAAAGCAGTTAAGCAACCCTAACTGGGTTCTGTGTATAATAGGTTGAGCTTTTTCGGAGATGTTAAAACATGCATCATATTTGCCAATCTTACATCAACAGACAGGTTATTCCAAAGTGTAGATCGAGGCACCAATTGCAAAAGCTTAGTAAGCTATAGCTTTCAAATTTGTCCTACATCATTCAGTAAAACCATAAAACATTTACCATTATAGCAATAGGCCTACTTAAATCCATTTGACATAAGCTGGGGCTAAACTATTTCAAAGTTTAAAATTAACCGAACATAATAGTCAACTGTAAATTCTATGAGGGGCTGGTATTATATAATGGGGTAATGTATTTACTGGTTTATCTGGGGGAAATAATAAATAATGGCACTATGAAGCAAATACTGGTGAGTAGCTACCTTTGATGTGAACTTCAGGAATGGGTATGCATGTTCTACTTCTTTCTACTTTCATCCATTTTCACTGTAGAATTCATTATATTTAATCATTTCTGGATCTGCAGTTTTGGTGGACACCTATTTTCAGGCCCAGGCAATGCTTCTACATGGCACACTGTGCAATCCAAGCGGGCAGAGACTTCCATTTTGAACAGGAGCACACCAACATGTGAGCAGCTTTAACCTGTCTGAGGAATAAATGAATGCTGATAGTTTTGAGGAAAACTGAATTTCATAATAAATAACAAGGATTATCATCTTAAAACATTCTATAGAAGCTTCTGCATGAAAATACCACATAACTGTCAATAGCATAATGGTGTAAGTGTAAGTATAAAGTGAAAATACCCCAATAGTCTGCGAGAGTGGGGCGAAAGATGACCCACATATTGATAACATGGTTTTGACACTAAGCAACGCAACTGTGAGCACAAAAAGCACTTCAGAAACCATTGCAATCATAGGTAAACATCAACAGATCTGCCCTTGTGGCTGGGAAAAGGTAACAACTGTAAGGGGCCTGAAAATACACCAAAGTAAGAAAGGGTGGAAAAGTAGGAGTGTCACATTGACCTGTACTTTTTCCTTGTCATATATGACTATGGAAATGAGAGATATGGTCTATTGGACAAACGTAAAAAAAAAAAACACATGGATCCAAAAGAATCAAGGGGGCCACAAGAGATCGACAAGCTGATAAAAGAAATAAGGCTGTGGAAAAACGTGTCTAAAACACAAAAAGTAGGCATTAGGGACTTGCAGGACAGTTTCAAGAATAAGCTGTCAACATTGAGGAGAACTGAGAACCTATGATGAAACCGCAAAGAAGAAAGAACAAGCAAGGAATCAAATTGACAAAGACCCCTTCAAGTTAATGAAATCCTTGTTCAACAAAGCAAAGAATGGAACGCTTAAAGCAACCAAACAGGAACTGGAGAACCACCTAAAGGAAACTCCCACAGATGAGAAAAGGCACAAGCCATTCACATTCCACCAATTGAGGAACCGTCGAAAATGCAGTTAGGTGTGCAAGAGCAGCATCAGCACTAGGACCTCACAGATTGTATAAAAATGCACCTGATGTTTTACGTTGCCTTTGGAAACTACAGAAGCTAGTGTGAGAAAAACAAATTATTCCCAGATCATGACGTCAAGCCAGTGGAGCTCTTATTCCAAAGAGAAAGATTCTAGTGACATTAGCGAGTTCATAAAGCGAGTGCTTAATGTTGAGGGGGAAATAATTTTTAGCATAGTAGCAAAGAGAACTGACCAAATACCTAACAAAAAATTGTGAATAGATACCCCAGTACAGAGAGCAAGCGGCAAATCTGCAGGCTTTTTTGGGAGTCTGGAGCACACTATCATGATTTGGCACCAAATTTAATTCGTGCAATTGGAGAAAAAAGTCCTTTAGGTCATATTTCTGGATCTGGCTGTGGACCGCATTTAAGTTCTTTAAGGTACCAAATGTAATGATAAACCTGGTTGAGGTATACTTTCAGGACATTCAATTGTGTTTTAATACATATCAGTTTACCGCAGACAGTCTGGCCGCTGGCATCATGGCCAGATGCACAATCTCACCTTTGGCATTTACTATGGCCATGGAAGTGATAATCCGAGCATCCAAGTGGGTTGTTGGCAGGCAAACATTAAGGTTAGGGTTACGCCTGAAGTCCTCAAATTTGAGCTTATATGGACCATATGACAATATTGACAAAAACTGCTCCATGTGCTATGAGACAAAGTAAACTTAATGATACGATTAAATAAGCTAGAATGAAAATAAAACCAAGCAAATCCAGAAGCATATCAGTTGTCAAGGGAAAATTGTGCAACAAACATTCTTCATAGATGAAAATCCAATTCCTAGCGTGATCAAAAGGCCTGTTAAGAGTCTCGGTAAATGGCATAATGCTACCCTTAAGCAGGTTGAGGCATTATGGATAGAATTGAACAAAGGCGTAGAAGTCAGGGCTGCCAGGAAAGCTAAATCTCTGGTGCCTACAGTTTGGACTTCTACCCCGGCTCATGTGGCCATTGACATTATATATAAACCACTAAAGTCAAAAAGCTAGCAAGAAGAATGAGCTTTTAAGCTAAAAAATGGTTAAGGGTGCCACAATGTCTTAATAGGTTGGCTCTCTATGGGAAAGGTGCTCTGGAACTGCCGCTTACCTGGCTTACAGAGGGATTTAATTGCACTTTAAATTTAAATTTAAATTTTGATTTAAATCCCGAGATAGCTGTAAGAAAATCAGTACACACAATAGCAAGACGACGGAAATGGAATCCAATAGATGCAGTTCTGCAGGCAAAAGCATCCCTTAAACATACAGAAATAGTAGGACAAGTACAATATGGATGAGGAGAATTTGGACTTAACACAAGTTTAACTGAGATGGTCGAAATCAATTCATTCAATGCAAATAATGATAGATCAGATAAGTAAGCAGGAGGAAGCATTAAGGAGAGTCAAAACTGTCTCACAAGCCATGCAAGTGCGATGGATACTTTTGGAAAGTGTAGAGCAGAGAGAATTGACCTGAAAGTACTTGTGGGGAATGGAATCAACAAGAATTTGCTTTATTGCTTGGGCAACCTACGATGTACTGCCAACCTACAAATCTGAGGCAGTGGAAGGTGAGGTTCCAATATTCCCCCTCTGTGGGGGGACAGCTAATCTCACACATAACATCATGTCTAGGTGCAAGATTAGCCTTACTCAAGGAAGATATACCTGGTGCCACAATCAGGTGATAAATTGCTTGATGGCAGCAATAGAGCATAGGCGCCAGCGGTCAATTGTTAATGCCCTGGCCATTGGAGCAGAGGGCGACACGGACCACATAAGCTTTGTCATGGAGGGGGTTTAGGGAAGGAAGACATGTAGGCCAACACAAAGCTCAGGCCAGCTAAGGTCAAGCTTGTGATTGGAAAATGCTATCAGATATCGGCCAACAATTTCCAGTCCCATCAGAGACTGCAACAACCAACTAGAGACAAGACTTATTACTCTGGTCCACACCGCAAACCCTGTACTTTGTACAGCTAACAGTCCCATGGGAAGAAGCGATAGACGAGGCATACAAAAGAAAGAAACTCCGCTATAGCAAGCTAGCAGCTGAGGCAGAAGTGAGGCTGGAGAGCAACGGTATGTGCTGTGGAAGTTGGATGCCATGGACTTGTGGCAATTTCAACAACCAAACTACTTGAGGAAATAGGGATCTGAGGTAAAGAAGTGCGCCAGACCATAAAAGCTGCATCAGATATAGCAGAATGAATTAGCCAGTGGCTGTTGTTAAAGATGAAGGATCCAATATGGGCGGCAAAGTAAATATCATGTCGAAAAAACGAAAAAAGAAAGAATCTCAGAAAAGAAAAAGGTTTGGCAATCATCTAGCAGATATACTCGTCTATGCAGATATACTCCTCATCCACTCTCTTTTACTCATATTTAAAGTGATAGTTCAACATTTTGGGAAATAAGATATCCCCCAACTTACCCCTAGTCAGACGAGATGATTGACATGAATTTTATGTTTGTGCATCCATCATTTCGTTAGTTAGGTTTTAGGCTGAATGTAGTCTATCCATGACCGTAAGCTAGTGGTAACTGCATGAGTATGACTCCATGAGACAAAAGCGAAAAATACACTCCAAAGCTTTTTTGGCTTATTTTTGCATGTTTTTACAGCCAACGAAGCTGGACCTCACAGTAGGCTACAACCAACTTGAACTCCATCCTGACAGCCGATACATCACCACATTCACCACTCATCTTGGGTTGAGATGATACAAGCACTTGAATTTTGGCATATCATCCGCCACTGAAGTCTTCCAGAATGCCATGTCATGATATCACAATCTACGGCGTCTCACAGAAGGCACATGATGACGCTCTAAGAGCCGTGTTCAAGATTTAAAGGAAAGTGGCCTGACACTCAACCGCAACAACTGTTCAACAAGCAACGTCTAGAATTCTTCGGTTTTATCTTCTCTGCTGACAGAATTTCAGCAGACTGCAAAAAAGTATCAGCCATCCACGAATCCAGTCACCCAAAAGACCGAGGAGAAGTCAGAAGTCTTCTTGGCATGGCCAACTACTGCTCCAGATTCCTCAGGGACTTCTCAAACATCACAGTGCCACTCTGAGAGCTGACAAAGAAAGGACCTCCTTGACAGTGGGTCCACCAACAAGCAATAGCACTTCCGATGCTCAAAGACAGTCTGACAAGTGACACTACCATATCGTACTTCGATCTGAAGAAAGAGACTGAACTCCTCGGTGACGGAAGTCCGGTAGGCTTGGGTGCTATTCTCTGTCCAAAGGAGAGGGGAGAGAAACGCATTGGAGCATATACCTGCCGCACACTCAGCAATGTGGAGAAGAGGTACTCACAAACAGAACCTGAAGCCCTAGCCATCGTTTGGAGCTGCAAGCATTTCCATTTGTATCTCTATGGGCATGCGTTCACCATGGTAACTGACCACAAGCCGCTGGAGCTGATATGGAACAACCTAAGGTCAAAGCCACCTGCTTGCATCGAGCAATGGGAACTCAGACTTCAGCCATACAACTTCAGAGTTGAATACAGGAAAGGAGCTGACAATTCAGCTGACTACATGTCCAGACACCTCATTCCAGCACAGACATCAGAGAGCACAAGAACGTCCAAGGTTTTAGAAGACTACGTCAACTTTGTAGCACTACAAGCAACGCCAAAAGCGATGACACTGCAAGGGATAAAACCAAAGACATTAAAAGACACCATCCTGCAGCAGGTCTGTGCGCACATCGAGAATAACACATAGCGCTTCATCACAGACAGTATGCCAGTTGCCGCCGCACTGAAGCAATACCAACTCATCAGTGGTGAACTCACAGTGTCCACATGCGATGACCTCATACTTAGAGGCACCAGGGTTGTCATTCCCACAATTCAACAGCAGAGAGTGTTGCAGCTTGCCCATGAAAGCCATCAGGGTATTGCCAAGACCAAAGCCCTACTCAGAAAAAAGGTATGGTTCCCCAACATAGACCAGCAGACTGAAGCTCTCATTAAGACTTGTGCTGTATGTCAGGCTAACACTCCAGTCACTCAGATGGACCACTCAAGATGTCGGACCTACCAGAAGCACCATGGCACACTGTTAGTGCAGACTTTTATGACCCACTCCCATCTAGAGAATATCTGCTAGTCATTGTCGATGAGTGCACTTGGTACCCAGCTGTTTAGGTCACCCATATACATACCAATCATGGATACAGTCTTCTCTATATTTGGAATCCCACAGACTGTGAAGACAGACAATGGACCCCCATTCAATAGCAAACCGTTATCCCAGTTCGCCAACTACTTAGGATTTAGACACAGGAAGACAACGTATCCATGGCCGCAAGCGAATGCCACAGCAGAGAGATTCTTGCGCACCCTCGGGAAAGCCTTTCGAGTCGCATAGATGCATGGGATGCCATGGAAACAACAGCTGAACATATTCTTTCGTGAGTACAGATCCACACCTCACAGCACCACGTTTACATCACCTGCCGAGCTGATCTTTCAACGAAAGATGAACAGTTCATTCTTCAAGAAGATTGTCTAAAACTTTCAGATTCTCCAGTGGACGTGGATTTGGGTGACAGCAATGAGGCAATCCCGGCTACACCTCCGTCGAGGTATCATGCCAGAGCAAAACAGACAACCACCTATGTACCTGCGTGACTAGGACTGAATAGCACAAGCGCAGATTAACAAAGTTAATAGAATGTTCAAGGTTAGGTTTGGACTTACTGTTGAAAAAACAGGTCAATATTTTCTGTCTAACTACACGTTCTCTGGGAATGTATGTTTTATTATCAAAATGTTAAACCTGCAAGACAGAGGTCAACTCTTAACATAGCCTACATACAGTCAGGTTTAGTTTGAGTAGTTGTGTAATTGTTAAATACGTAACCATGAAAAGGGAGTGGTGTAATGTATAAGGGTACAGCATAGTAGTGACAGCAACTGTATGTAGTCATCGATCATGCGCCACCTAGTCGACCGTATAAATAACGTGCAATTACCATGAAAGTCAGTCAGTATTGTAACATCCAGCAGCAAGCAGTAAACTGTGAACTCTCCAAGTCGGTTGTCTTTGTTTTATATCCCTCAGGCTGAACGCAGAGAATATTACACTGTGGTTCTGTGTCGCTATACAATAGGTCCCACGCTCTCTCTGTTTCAATATCAACAACGTCTTGCTTTTAGATTTTTATTTCGACCAGTGCGAAATACAGCGGATACAACAGCGAAGCTCTGAAGTTTTTATAACGTGTATTTTGTCACTTTTGTCTGACGACGTGTGTTGCCGGTTACCACTAGCTTACAGCCATGGGGCTGGGGTATATTTAGCCTACAGCCTATCTAATATTCAATATTCGGCTTACAATCATAAATTGTATTTGAATCATCTCGTCCGACTAGGGGTAAGTTGGTGAATATCTTATTTCCCACAATGTTACCCCTTTAAGTAACCAGTGATACAATAGTTATTGTTGGTGCTATTTAGTATATTTTGTCTGTTAGCATTAATTGATGACTTCTTGATCACTCAATTGAAAAAAAAAGTAATTGCGGCAAAAATCCTCTCAGCACGTTGTCGTCGTTCGTATATAATTTATATAAAGTGTAAACAATGTAGGACCTAAAACTGAACCTTGTGGCACACCATCCTCTATTGTTACAACCTTCGATTTCAAACCCATAGCATCTACGCACTGTGTTCTTTCAGAGAGGTAGTCTTCAAACAGTTAAAAGCTGCATCATCGAATCCCAAAGCTAATCTATCCAGAAGTAATTTGTGATTAACGGTATCAACAGCCTTGGACAAATCAATAAACATACAGTTGCAATAAAAATGATTCAACCCCCATTGCAAATTACGTTTATTAGCTAAAGTTACACTTTCAGCTTTTTGCTAAAACATTTACATATGTATTTTCAATTTAGAATTTACGTAGATCAACACAACTAATATAACAAGTGGTCTCTCCAAATTCAACACAAAATGCCACTTTTAATGACTACTGCAGTCTAAGAATTATTCAACCCCTTCATGATAAGCGTCTTCAGTACTTAGTGAGCACCCTTTTGCTGTTATGACCTACTGCAAACGTGATGCATAGCCAGACACCAGCTTCTGACAGCGTTCAATTGTAAATATTTAACAAAATTATATATTACATTTTTGTCTTAAATCTACTTTTTAAACTTAAATATTTAACAATAATTATAAATGTAGTTTATATCTTCGATAATTAGTTATTCCGCTAATATATCTAATTTGCAAGGGGGGTTGGACAATTTTGATTGCAACTGTTACTGCACAATGTTTCTTATAATCAAGAGTAGTAACTCGTTTACTACATGAGTGGCTGCTGTAAAAGTACTATGACCAGCTCTGAACCCAGATTGAAAAATACTTTAAATGTTATTCATGGACAAGAAAGCTGTTCATTTCCAAGATATTCTAACATATTTGATAGACATGGGAGTTTGGAGATGGGTCTACAATTATTTAAGTCACTTGCATCCCCCCCTTTATGCAAAGGAGGAACCAGAGTGGATTTCCATATTTTAGGGAGAAAAACAGAAGAAAGTGTTAAATAAAAAATATGTGTCAGGGGCTCGGCTATGGAGGGGGCAGAAAGCTTTAGCAGATATGGGTCTAATTGATCTGCTCCCATGGACCTTCTCATACACTTGGAGTTGCATAATGCATGTAGAACGTCCAAGCAATCAAATTGTCTAAATGAGAGGTAAACATTATTTCCATCTGAATTACATGTTGATTGATGTCTCTTTTCCTACACTAGTGTCAACGCCATCTCCCAATGCCATTTGTGCCCTAACATTTTGTCTTGCATTCTTAAAAAGAATAGAGCCTGACCATCAGAAAATGATGGTTAAAAACTTCACAAATCTCTTTTTTATCTGTAACGTTTAATGTGCAGTAAAGTAAGACTGATATAGTATAAGATGCCATTTTATTTTTTATTTGATTTTGCCTTTAGAATGATAAATACTTAAATAAACAAAGCAAAACATTTTATTTTATACTTGGACCAAGCAAACATCATTAACCCTATAAGGATCACTCTGTCGACAAAGGATGGCTGAAATGTACGGAGATTGCAACCTGTGCAATCAAATATCACAGATCGTTATTTGTATTGAATTTTAAATGTGGTATAAACAGTCCATCATCATAATAACCACTTCATATTCATGTATATAGTAGTTGACCCAATTGATTTGTAAATATTTTTTAAAGATGTGTGGGAATCATGGATCAAGACGCTGTGGGGGCTCTTTCATATTACCTATTTATATGGCCCAGAATGTTGGCCTACGCCCCTGCTTGAAACTAGAGATATTTAGTCACAACCTGTTTGTATTCACCTGTAGGTCTTTATCAGGCACTAGGACCCAGGGTGCGCGATTTTTCATCTCCAGCTGCTGCGGTCTGAAAACTGGCAATGAGGGAAGATCGCGAAGACAAGTCAGAATTTCATACTGTATTATTTCTTCTTCAAACCTATATCTCTTACCCTTCACGGAAGTAATCACATCGCAAACATTAGCATGTCGCACTATGTAAAGCTGTATTTGATGGCTTTGCAACTAGGCAGTTTGGAGCCAAGGTAAGGCGGTGCAATTCCATGCGATTACTAATAACAAAGGCGTTACTGGAGAGCTGGGGCATTAAAATGGGCATTGCACAACGCCATAGAGAGCAAGTTAACTCTTCTAAACTTTGTTTCTCGTGTTTTCTATTTTTCATGATTTCATTATATGATCTACAGTAGGTCGGCTGAGTTCTAAGTTACGGAGTAGTGAAACACATGGCATTTAATCGAACAAACTTGTCACGTTTTTTTAGACAACATTCTGTCCCTTGACATTATGACTAACACGATATTTAACATAATCACTCATATTTTCATGAATTGGCCAGCATTTCTTGTTTTATGATGCATGTGTAAAACAAGATTTTCTTTACCTTTAATCTTCCAAATAACAGCATCACTTTAATATTGTTTGTCTTATTTTATCATTTTGAGCGGTATGGTCGTCAGTTCACTGGCCAGATTCATTTGTTTTATTTATTTCTACAACTTGATAATATGTCAATATTAAATAGAAGTCATAGAGAAAAGCTACACCTTAACACAGGCCCCCGAACTATATACGTATACAGAAGCTTGGCATATAGGCGTGTAAGCATCCAATATGTTATTGGTTGTGTCTATGACAATTTGTGTAATTTAACGACTTCTATAAGCTGGTAGTCATTGACCAAAAGTCGTTGATAATTGGTGAACCCTCGAGCAGCCGGTCACTACCGGGATAGCTCTGTTCCTGTTGTTGAGGTCTCCGGATAAACCCCAGCGTAGACACAATGCTATGTGGTCAACTGGCGACTTACTGTCTTGCTGAAAGACAGCAAGACTGAAAACCCATTTTGTTTTTCCTATGTTTTCATCTGTGGCCATCTGTCAATGATTTAGCAATCCGTCCTTACACAGCATTCGCTGCCATTACCGACCGAATGGTAAAGGACAAATTACAGCTCTCAGACACCGATTCACTCACCGATAACGGCAGCGAAATAGTTTAACGTACTCCGCTCTCGTCGGATGGGGTGGATGGCTCGTTGCGCTGCAACCGCCCGGGCTTCTGTAATAAATAGGTCAACACAATAAACAAAGTATACTTTATTGAGGCTACACAACAATACAAGGTTTGACTTAAAATTATCTGTGTGGCTTGACATTCTCTCTTCACTCAATCTATCGCACACGCGGCTCTGTAGATGGGCCTAGAAATATTGTTTGTGATTCGAATAGGACATGCGGCCTAATTATAGCAGAGGCAACCTGCGTTGGAGACGGTTTGTTTCCCGAAAAATATGATACGGCTATCATTCAGAGGGTTAGGTTTAGCAAGCATATTCCAAAATCACCTTTGTTGAATCCATTTTTTGTAAATGGATTTTTCTTTTTACAAATAATAATTTGACCTTGCAAAACGTTTCTCAATTCCTTGCATATAAACCAGCACAATGCACATTACTGTAACTTGGACTCCACAACAAAGCAACAGAAGTGGTCAATATTCAATATGGTTCCATTCTATTTCTTCATTATAATGTATGTAGAGTATTTGTTAAACCCAAAAGAGTAACTTTGCCTAATTATAGTTTTGTCTTGCATTATGATGCTTAATGCGGTTGGTTGGTTGCTTATAAGCTATATGGAGTTGCATATTTATATTTATCCTTATTGAGGACATACTTCAATGAAATTGAATCTAGGGATGTGCCATTATAGCCATCTCAGATCAGAAAAAAACAATTTTGTTTGTGAAACAAATACCTTTCATAGGGTTATGGATCACAGCCCATGAAGGCCCACAGCTACAGGTTATTCAGGACATGGTGAAGAAGAGTGTAGGTTTTGTTCGGACAGGTGTGAGAGGGAAAGTAAAGAGTCCGATGAACATTCATAAATTGTATAGGCTCTATGTATTGCCACGCAGGCCTACTTAAAAACAGTATATTGGGAACTGTTGATATTCACATTGGTAGGCTGAATAAAGGCCATCCTAAACAAAGAAAGGGTTGTATGTAGCCTACCTTGGGAACATGTCAATATTTAGACCACTATATAGACTTAATCAACTGTGACATTAGACTATTGATTCATAGGGACATAACATGCAACATGTAAAATGTACGTGATTATGCATGGGCCATGGGTGTGAAATGCTGGAGTGAGACAGTTTTTCTGATAAAGGATTTCTGACAGCTGCTAGATATACATCATTTTGGACGCTAACTATTCCGGTAATTTGAATCTGGTGCATCTACAAAGTCGTATTGGAGGATAAGCAACACACTGTACCTAGTAGCCTAATGTCTAGGCCTATTCCTGTTAATTGATTTTAAAGAACCAATGACTCTTGTCTTTAACACAATTTTTGTCCAGTTAACTTTGTTGCTGCTAATTGTATCATGTGGCTAATAGTATTTTCTAATGTTCTAAATATTCAAATCAAACTGCATGTCCTATGGTAGAAACGACAGATATCACTTTGCCACTTCGATAAACAATTTTCAGTCCAGCGCACCGTTACTCTTTCTTTGGTTGCGATCCCTCTTTCCCCTTGAGTGACTGGAGTTGCGCTTTGCATGCTGGTACCTGCAGTTCTCATAGCCTTCCACCTCAGAGTTGGGGTATCCTAGCCATGGATGGCAAAACACTACATATCCCATGCCAGCTATCCACCCTCTGCCCCTCTCTCCCACCAGACTAGAGGCTTGAGATACGGTACACGGACTGTCTTGACGAAACCCCCTGGACTTTCAGAACCAAAAACCGTCGAGATTAGTGAACAGCAACGGACAGGAGACGGAAGACAGGATATTTTCCTGAGTCGTGAGGTATGTGGTTTATATACGCTACTCCTTGGACGGACGGTTCGTAACTGTAAGTGTCATTTGACAGCGTTATCTTGCTTGCTAATTACGTTTCGAATTATTCAGTATTGGGGAAGATAATTTGTTTTGGTATGGCTCATTCATTTCTTTCAACATTGGTTCTGTAAGGGCCGGTTGCTTACCGGACAGTGCATTTAATGCTGGTTTGCAAGGAATATTAGGCTGCCTAAACATAAACCCTTGATGCAGACCACACTGCTTTCACGAGTCGAGACTTTGCTGCGCAGGGATCTGACAAAAAATTAGTGGTATTTTGGAATTAGTTATATATCGTTACCCCCTCCGTGTAGTGGCGCATGATCCGCATAGTTCAGTTTTAGCCATGGATAGTTGTCCTGTACTTTTTATCTGAACATCTTTAGCCCATATGTCCAATATAGTATGCAACATTTTTTAACTCGTTCAATGAAAAAGATTATTTGCGGGCCATGGCACGTCACAGTACCTCGTGGTTTTTATGGATTGATTAAAATGTATTATAATTGGAGTTTGTATTGTTTGTTCATTGGTGTTTGACTATCGATTGATGTTGATCATGCAAATGGCGAAGACGTGACGGACAGTTCTATTTTGCAATGTGCTGGTTGGCATAAGTTAGAATCAACGTTATAGGTTACGCAATGATATCTTGCAACATTGTTATATATTCTATTGTTCTCTTACAATCCATTCTGGGGTTGTTTGATCAGATATTCTTTCAATAGACCGATCACCTGAGAGGCAATTGTCATCGTTTCCAATTATGGTGCCAGCTCGCCATCTCCCGCGAGCGAACGAGCGAGCGAGAGACCGACCTACCGGGGAGCTCTCCAGAGTTTGATAATAGTGAAGAATTGGAGAATTTCTTAAATATAATTGACAACGTCTTATATTGTCCCCTTCTGTAATTTATTGAATACAGAGATGTGACTCTGATATGCGACATTGATATGCGTCTCTATCTGCCCGTAGGTCCTAGTCTCCGTAGGCAATTGGCCGGGCTCAAGTAAGCTACAGTCTGAGAAAGAGACTATTTAAAAACATAACGCTATGGGTAGCCTAGGTCATGCTGGACTTTGCTTTGGACGGCTTGCTGTTGACTACATCATGCGTTGACTTTTCAGTATTTGTCTATTGACCTCCCAGAATAAATCGTGGCATTGAATCTATCGAGTGTCTCCAACGGAGAAGTCAGCGTACCTGCAGCACAAAGACACGCTGGCTGTAAGCAACATGATGTTATACAGTAATGAATGCAGACCCTCCTTCAGCAATTTATAGCTGTTACGCTATAGGCTATTCAGACACCTGGCAGATTCCAGCGGAGACCGTGTTCTAGAGATGCCAGTTACACTCGGTTACACGAGGCATTGGCGATAGGCTATTTTAGGTAACTTAAACGCTGATCAGACTGTTGTCTGCATTTTCTCTAGCAATTATTGTGCTACTGTCTTTTATCTGGCTATAAAGTCATATCTTCCATATTTTCTTCACATGCGAAATTGGGGTTAGGCATCAGCATCCTATTCATTGTTTCTGTTTAATGTTTGGCTTGTTTATTTTCAGATGGTATCAATTGAATTGTTAGGATACTGTTCAAATCAATGTTGTTTCACATCACTCATTGTTTTGCCTCGGTTAAGAGAGGTAGTCTTTATTTCCATTTTCTTAATTTTAAGGTCCCTGTAGTTTTCAAGGCAGACACGTGTGGAATCCTTTTAGATATGCAATTCCTGGCATGCCTAACTCACCAATAGCTTAATAATATAGATCACTCACTTTGGACATCTGGAAGAATCAATTCCATAGCCTAATTAGATAATGCTGTTATTCCACTACTGAGTAATATAGTCTAAATCATGAATCTCCTTCTCTTTGTGGGTAGAAATCCAAACCTTTTGAGGGCAGAAGTAAAAAATTAGCTTAGTTTATTTTCAAATTGTGTGGAGGAGGTAATCAGAAAGCATTAACACTTTCAGTAGTAGTAGTCCCTACAATGTTTGGCCCCCATATGGACTGGCACATGCTGTGACTCTTTAAGCATCACTTAGGCCTATCATTTGTAGGCCTTTCCGTAAACTGTAAATAATGTGTGAAAGAGATCACTCAAGGCAATTGAAGTTAGGCTACCTCACCATTATCTATAACCTTAAGCGAGAATAAATCAATTTATTACATGGGTTTAGTAATTTTGCAGAGTCAACTAACTTATTGCACCAAAGTTTTGAATTAGATTAAAGCCAGAAATGAAATAATTTGTTATTTGAATGTTGAGGTATTTTACAGTGCTTCCCTTATCATCTGCCTGTTATGAGGAAATTACGAAATCCCTTATCGAGGCGCTCTTGCTTACAAGGAACTTCCAAATATCTTTTACTGTTCAATCTCAATTTATAGCAAGACCTAGTAAAAAGGAGACTAGACAAGTAAACTGTTACAGATACTATCACATAATAGGGGATACATTATTCTAACATTTTGTTCTATCTTCAACAGCTCAATATTTTATTTTGCGGACAACCCCCATTTGATAATATCAAAGACCCTGCCACTTGAGGGATGTTGTGCTAAGATAAGCATATGCAGGTAATTGTGTTTTTTCCACTTTCTTTTTAACAGTGCAAATTGTAATTTGATCCAATCATCCCTTATGGCCCTTTCCTAATCTTTAGGTGGATCCTACTCCAATGAATGGGGATGAAAGCACGGTGAGCAGAGAGATCAGTGCTCTAAATAAGGCGTCTGCTAGGATGGTGGGTAACCCCCCTCAGACGCTGCACCCTGAACTCAGAGATGTACCCCTTACTCAGCAAAATAATAAAAACAACACGGTAACAGACTGTAAAACAGGTAACCTGTGTTTGGACCCCAGCGGAATCAACCGTAGCCTTGAGACTCCCCCCTCTCAACAGCCTAACAATGCCCCTATGTCCGACCCTCCTCTCGGTAACTCTGACAAGAGAGCAGATAAAAGGCCAGAGGTCTCCAAACTCCAGCCCGATGGAGACGCAGACCTCCCCACACACCAACGGGCGAGTGGTGCAAAGGTGAGCCACGAAGACCCAGTAAGCCCAAGTGACAGCAATGTGACGCCCAAAAAGAAACCTAACACACAAACCCAGTCGGTGATAAATCTTCCTGCTGGGTTTCAGTGTTCAACCCTATTTAAACCAGGCCAGCCTGTTGCCTTCCTTCCAGCCACCAACTTTTCATCAATTAGCAAAATTACTCTTCCACCAGCACTGGGTCAGATAGCGGCACTTAGAGAGGCCACCGCCAGCCAGTTTCAGAAAGATACTCAACCCCAAGCTTCTGGAGGTGGAGGGACCCCACTGCTGAGGACCTATCCCTATCACTTTTCTGTGGGTCGAACTTTAGCTCCAGAGAAAAAAGCTGCCACTTCATCAGCAAAACCGAAATGTAATTCTACAGCTAGTAATAAGAGCTCCAACGCTATAGGGGAGCATAAATCCAACATCGCCTCTGTGACGGCCTTACCCACTATTAAGCTCCCAATACAGCACCCAGCATTAGGGTTGGCACCCCCGACCCGCTTCACGCTGTCCCCTACCGCTGCCATCTGCTGTGGCCCCGCGCTGACCAACAGCACCACTCAGAGTATGCTGCTGAAACATGTGGAGAAAGGCTCCACTCAACGCGGCGTAGACAAGGCCTCCGTAGCCCGTCTAAAACCCAAGCTGTCGTCCGATACAGACGACCATGCTGGCCCCTGCCCGAGTGAAGCTAGAGATGTGCCTCTTGACCTGTCTGCTAAGTCAAAACGACAAAAATGTGCTAAAGAACCCACTGCAGCTGCTTCGGCGTTTGCCGCCGCCGATATTCACCGCAGTGAATTAAGCCTGAGGGATACCATCATCTCAAGATCTCAAAACACTACGTCAAACTCTGCTGCTGCTATCTTACCCAACACCCATAGAAATGGAGTGCATCAAAAGCAATTGAACAGACCTCTTAATCACCAGGTCTTGGAACCCAAGTCATCCTGGGTCAAAGGTACCTCACAAGACTCTATTAATAACCTCCCAGGAACCTATGTAGGAGTGGCTAGCCCTATACTAGCTTCCACCCTACGCAGCAAAGATGGTAAAGGCACCTTTGCAGATGAATATCAGAATTTTGCTAAACAGGAATTGATATCCATAATTGACCAGGGGGAACCAGCGGCCTCAAGAGGAAATAAACCATCGTATATGAATAAAGGCAATCAGCATGTTCATGGTGTAAACCACGCTACCAGCACCAGCCCAGCCGTGACACAGAGTTGTCCATCTAAAGGGGGCCTAAGCACAGCCCTGCCTGGATCTACTAATGCACACTCACACCAGAAGTCAGGAACTGGCAAAGCAGCCATGCCGCACTCTACGACCGTCATTAAGCCATTGTGGCAACAAGCAGCTCTTCTGCCTCACCAAGGCGCTTCTGTTCAGAGAAAGGTCTTACAAGGGACCCTTAAGGCCAATGGGACCACAGGTTCAGAAGCTGCTAAATGTAAGACTGTGCATAATATCCCGTCCAAAACAGAATCTGACAAGTGGGGCAAAATAAAGCCCCCCCTATCCAATCTTGAGTCTATTGTGAAGCAGAAAGCGCTTGAAACCACCATTCTGACTGGTGAGGTGAGAGGTCAGCCTATACCTGTGGGGCCCTCAGGACAACCTGCTGGTGTGAGTCTAGTGACTGGCAACCAGAACACTCAGTCTCAGCAGACTCCTTCATTTGCATTTCCATCTGTCACATCTGGCCGTAATAAAGATGGGCAATTAAGTCTGCCGTTTCAAGCGGATTCTACAAAAACGCTAAACAAACTTAAAAAAGTAAATCTCACTAAGGTTAGAGAAGGTAATACAGACATGTATGTTGGCCAAGGAATCAAAGCAAGTCATGTTTCCACACTAAATGTTCCTAAGACTCATGTCTTTGGAAACATTGGTTCCACTAACGGAAGTAGGATGGAGAGTAAATTGGCCCAGGAGTTGGAGGGGGCAGTGCGAAAGGAGAGTGGTTTGTTAGACAGTTCTTCTCCACAAGCAAAACTGGAGGGGATTGCTTTGTCTGATCTCACTGGTAAATGTGCAAGTGTGACTGAGGTGCAAAAGAAAGCCGAAGGAACCAAAGAGGGGTCACCCACCAAAGAAAAAAGGACCACAAGCAAACAGAAGAAACCCAGTTTAAAAAGGCCACCTAAGGACAAGTCGGCTCTGGGTCCATCAAAGGATGCAGGGTCTACAAAGAAAAAGATAGACAAGGAGAGCGCTCTATCCAAGCAAGTGCCACGTCCCAAAAAGGTATGTTGTGAGTCTGCGGAAGTAACAATGTAAACATTACAGAAACGACTGTGCTGATATTGCTAACGGTATTTATTGTACTTAACGTATCTATATCAGGCAAGCAATTTTCAAGAGAGCAATCAGTTAAATGCCAGAGTCTTGTTGTTCTACACCATGCTCTTTATCCCCATCAAAGCTTTTGATAAATAGCATGAATGACCCATTTAGTGTACTCACCCGCCCCCCTGTGTGTTTTAAAAGAAGAAACAATGTGCTCCGATGCTGGAGCCCATTTTGCTGGTGGACAAACCATCTCCACAAAGCAAAGAGGAGACTCAAAAAAACAAAAGCCGTTCCAAGAAACCAGGGCGGTCACCTCTCAACAAATCTGGTAAGTCTTCGTTATCTATAAAAGATTGGTCTTTTCTCATATATTTAGGATGTTTATTGCTTTATTGGTATAAAGCTGTGAGGAGATGAACAGGAAATTGCGAGGAAAAGGGAAGAGCATAAGTCCAGATTTGACCCCACCCAGTCTTTAGGCTGGTCAGAACTGCATCCCCTTACACGCCAAAAGACACCATTGTGACAGCATGTTGCAAAGGGTACACTTTACGTGCAACTCCCAAAAGGTGTCACTATACACTCAACGCCGGTTATGAGACAATCTGTATTGGATGGTTGATGAGTACACATCACACTCCTCTCTAAAGAATGCTAATGTATTTTTATGTAACCCCTCCAACTATACTGAACGGAAATTTCAAAGAGGCATCTTTGAACTTTCAATATCATGCAACATTAAAAATGCAGCCTTTAAAATTCAGCATCCAGCGTTATTTCTAGAATTTATGCCGAGCTTGATGTTTTAATGTTCTAGGTACATTCCCCCTAATTTTCCTGAGTGGTAGCATATCATTTAAAAACGCAGAAAATTACAGTCATTCTGACTTTCTAACAATTCTGAAGTCGTCAACATGTTAATTCTGCTGTGTGGGGAAATATGTTGTTGGTTCAGTTCCAGATAGTGGGAATAGTCTCCAGAGTCCAGAGACCCCTTTGTTATTCAGCAGCCCTGGGAAACCTGTCCAGGACCCTGACAACAACGCCAGTCCCAGCCCTAGGCCGAAGAGGGTCCGACGACGAGTTGACGACGGTCTGTTAGACCACTGGGGGTTCTCAGCCATCTCTCCTCAACCGCTTCCCCCTCCGCTCTCGCCGCCCGCTCAGCCAGCTCGACGACCCCGAGGCAGGCCCCGCACCAACCCCCGACCTGAGCAGCCTGACCAGGCCAAGGCAAAGCTCTCTCCTGCCCCAGTTGGAGACCCCCCCACGCGCAAGAAACGGAGACGATGCCGCAACAGGAAGTACCAGAACGGGGAATACATCACAGAGAAAGACAAGGTGGAGGATGGGGAGGGGGAAGAGAGAGCGGACAACATCAGGCAGGGAGGTCGAGCTGCAACAGGTACTGGTGCCCACGAAGAATGCGATTCGTTTACGGTTCCCTCATTACAGTTGGCTAATAACTGTTTGTATTTGTATTGGCTTTAGTCATTTATATAATGGATTCTGAATACAGCTATTAACAGCCACATCATTAATGGCCCCTAAACAATATTACTTAAATTGTTTAGCTTTAATATTCTTTCATTTGGTATTGGTTTTAGCTTTTCATTTTATATTGTCTTTGTCCCTATTCTGTTGTCTGTACCCTTGTTTGTCTGTAAGCATGTTTTAGGTTAATTTTAGGGAAAACTCTTGATTGCACACTTTTCCATCTATTTGAAACCAGAACATGTTGACATAACATTCAGTGCTGCTCATGCGACCTCTAAAGCCCCTTAACTGTGTCTCTGTAGACTCGAAGATTGGCTTGTACCCACGCCTCAGTGCCACCCTGACCTGCCATGACCCCAGCACAGACCCCAGCTCCAGAAGGTCCTCGTCTACCCGCACGGGGTCCGCACGTCAAATGGAGAGTGAGGCCTACCAAGGGCTCCCTGACAAGCCTTCAGGAAAAAGAAAGTTTAAATGCAAGCATTTGGGGGATTCAGAGGAACAAAAGGTAAGATGACCCGCCACGACAGCTAAATGAGTGTTAAGGTGTGTAGCCATCATTAAGGTTTCTTATTACAAAGGCAATGGTAATCGTTGTGAAATAACTTCTTCATTTAAAATCATTAAAGAATAGCCAGGAGTTTGTTTCAGTTCAGGTATACACCCCACTGGGGGTGAATTGCAATAGGAACAGATTAGCTTGTAGTGTCCTCTTGTGGTTCAATAAATGAATGCCACTTTATGTTAACTGGTTGTTAACAGCAGTGTTTGCCCAATGTAGAAAACGGACCCACATTTTTTATTAATGACAATCATCTTTCACTTAACTTGCCAAATGTATTTTACAGCCCAAGACCAAGAGTGGCAGCTTAGGCAAGCGGTCTGCCTCATTTGCTGTAGAGGATGACAGCCCAAGTGCAAAGAAGGCAGCCAGCCTCCTGGTTCATCTAAAGGGCTCACAATCTCCACCGTCCAATAAGAAAATCTTGCCAGGAAAGGGAGGGGCATCAGAGTCTCCGCCCAGCAGGCCGGTCCCTCCAGAGGTCCGCCGGCTGATTGTTAACAAGAATGCTGGGGAGACCCTTCTACAGCGAGCCGCACGACTGGGTTACCAGGTACCAGAAATAACCAATCACCTTCATTCATACACATTTTTTTTTTCTTTTTGTTCAAATCGTTAAAACCTGAACACTTCCTTCATGTGTTGATTGTTTATGCTTGCCGATGACCTTCTCACGCAGGAAGTGGTTCTGTATTGTCTGGAGAAGGACATACGGGAGGTGAATCGTCGCGACAACGCCGGCTACACTGCCCTCCATGAGGCGTGTTCTCGAGGCTGCACTCAGATAGTTCAGGTGCTGCTGAAGCATGGGGCTGACGTCAACTGTAGCGCACAGGACGGGACAAGGTAGGGTGTGATGGGAGGGTCTACACATTAGGATACCTAGTCATACTTGAGACAGTACAAGTCCCAAAAAAATTCTCCGAAGTTTTCTTACATTTTTTTTATTCTAAGTTGCTATAAATTGTGTGGTGTGTCCTGTATTTCTTATGGGAAATATTAAAGAAAGACAATTTCAATTAACAAACGAGAGAATGTACGTTGTCGTATGCTGCTCCCCAGGCCCATCCACGATGCCGTAGCCAGTGACAACCTGGCCGTGGTGTGGATGCTGCTGAACCACGGGGCAGACCCCACTCTGGCCACCTACTCTGGACACACGCCTGTCAAACTGGCCCAGAGCCAGAGCATGAAGACCTTTTTCAAAGGTAGCCTGTCTTGTTAGCCTGTTGGCTATTTCCCCAGACTATTTAACACAAATAACACAGGGTCATTCAATGTCCATGCTGAAATATATTGAAAACAGGAAACTCGTCCTAATACTGGCATGCCTGGCAATTCCCATGTATTTTGTTCTGTCGTTGTTAAAGAGTATTTCACAGACCTGGAAGGACGTAGTGAAGAGGATCCCACCCTACCCTGGGATTTCTTCAGCAGCTCTGTGTTTGGTACGAATTGTGTCAACATTGCACAGTGCACACTGCACAGGTTTAGCCTGTACAAGTCGCTTTACTTGAAATAACAGATTCTCCGCTAGAGGGCGCCTAAACCCTCTGCTAAAATGGGTTTTACAGTTGGTCCATAGACAAAGCAAGTTTCTCAACTCCTGTGTTTACGCAAGCAAATGGCTCGTTACAGAAACAGACCAGGAGCCATGCTGGGACTACCTACTCTCTACGCAGCAACCGCAGGAGGAGGAGGAGGACGAGGAGGACGAGGAGGAGGACGAGGACGAGGACGAGAGAGACTCAGAAAGAGACAGCTTCCTGTTTGAGTTCTCATCTGAACCCCTCCTACCCTGCTACCACATTCAGATCTCAATAACCCAGGGGTGAGTTAGTAAACCTGCATTGAAACTGTTTGAAATTGAAAAGTGTAACTGAAGCAGTGCTAAAGCTGGCAAAAGTAATTTAGAGAGAGAGGTAGAGAGAGAGGTAGAGAGAGAGGTAGAGAGAGAGGTAGAGAGAGAGGTAGAGAGAGAGGTAGAGAGAGAGGTAGAGAGAGAGGTAGAGAGAGAGGTAGAGAGAGAGAGAGAGAGAGAGAGAGAGAGAGAGAGAGAGAGAGAGAGAGTCTCTCAAAAAGTTGTTTTCCATCGGCTTATCTGTAAGTAACTTTATGATCTTTGAACAGCTCCTGCAACTGGTTCCTGCTGACGGACGTCCTCAAGCGGCTTAAGTTGACCGCTAGGACCTTCCAGGGACGCTACCCCCACCTGGAGGTGGTGAGCCTGGCCCAGGCCGAGCTGCGGAAACAGGTGTCGGTCAGCCAGGTGAGTTCTGCCCAGCTGCACAAGAACAAGGAGTCTGACAAAGAGGAGGACGAGGAGGAGGAGGAGGAGGTGCAGAAAGAGGGGCCCGTGGAGCTGGTGCGCTGCGTACCCGAGCTCCAGAGACTACTTGGGTCCTCCATTCACATTCTACAGGACAACGAGGAAGAAGAGGGAGAGCAGACGAACAAATCCAAGCCCCGCTGTCGGTAGCCCCCCCCCCCCCCCCCCCCCCCCTGCTATTCCCCACCTCAGCCCTGCCCACGTTCAAACTGCTGTCCCTCCTGGTATTGCGTGTTTCTCCTTTTTCTTCCTCCCTGTGATCACTAGACGAGACTAAATTATCTGAAGAGGTTTCACCGTCCTTTGTGGTCAGGGTTGTGGACGTGTGCACCGTGAGTAAACCACGGTACTGGAAGGAACAGTCCCTTCAAACTATGGCCTCTGAGTAGTGGTTCAGGGGTCACTAACATCAGCTCAAGGACTGACACAAATTGATGGTGCTGGAAAGCAGCTTTCAGGTTCTAATCAAAGGTATATTTCAGTACCTGTTCTCTGTTCTGAAATAACTAACTATTCTTTTTTATAATTAAGAAATGTGTACATGCTAGTGTATATGTATATCTTGCCATCAGGGTGAACATGTTTGGTTGTACTGTTTTCTTATGGCCAAGGATGAACTATGTTTTGGACTTTGCTTAGTTTGCCTGTTCCTGGGGGAAAGTGTATTCTTCTTGGAGAGGGAGAACCCAAGGCTTTTTATCTTGGTGAACTCTAGCGTTCAGCTAAGAGGTTTATGGCCAGCCTGTGTTGGCTGAGAGACCGCTTGCCCAGATGGTTCCTCTGTTGAGCAGGGAGACCCTCAGAGCCACAGAGATGAGACTATGGCACATATTCTCTAAAACACACACACACACACACTCACCAGCCCAACAGCCTGACTTCATTTCGTCCCCTCCACCATGGATGTTCAGATGCTAATGACCCACCAAGTAGCTAAAGATTATGTATGTTCCGTTTTGTTTCATTTTGTCCCTGCCACCACGCTCCTTTGGTGGAAGCTCTTGACCTCCCTAGGTCCAACACTCGGATCATTGAACCATTTTGATTTGTTTTGAGACTTGAGTTCTGTTTACAGATTGGAGCAGATTCCACAGTGTTTCTCCACTCATCATGCTCCTCCTGAAATGAACTGGCAGGATCCATACCATGATTCACCTTCCGTTAGTTACACAGACAGTTATCACCACTCTGGAGTGCTCTTGTGTTAGCTTTGTACTCTTCATTTTGTTTGAAAAAGATTTAGTGGAGGGCTAGATACACTTTGCCCGCTCTCCGTCCTTGTGGTATTACAGATCCTATTGTGCTTTGTGGCACACATTTTATTTACACTGTTTGTTGTGTGTGCTTAATTTAATAGTCATTAATATATTTGACCTCTTGTGTATTTGAAAAACTATTGATACGTCTTGCTTTGCTGATTGGTGCTTCATTGTGAAATGTGATTTTGAGGGTCCTTTTATTCTGAGATTTTTCATTGCAGACAGTATTTTAATAAGCAAAAGTACAGTTTTATTGTACTGGTGCTAAGCAAAATTTTGTGTTGACAATCAATGACATTTTTGTTTAATGTTACAACCCAACAAAGGCTATTTAAGATGAAGACACAGAAATGCTAAGAAACTATAGTTTTGTTAAAGAAAATTGAATACAGCAAGACTTGAAGAGCGTAATGAACTGCTTTTGTGAGGGCTGTTTAAAAAGAGAATAACATTTTATTTGATTCTTTTTTAAGAAATCAACCAGAATAAAGCATGATTGTGAATAATCGTTTTTTGACTTTTTCATTAGAATGGTAATGCCATTGTGTCCTTACCATCAATCAATAAAATAACTAAAATTACCTTATCTTAAGCCCAGTGCAATAAGACTTTTATCAAAATGTCCACAAGAGGGACTCTAAGTACCTTCAATAAAGGTTAGTCATCCCAATCAACAGGCATAGAATCTACAATGAAAGGGAGGTCTTCCGGTCGGTAACCAAGGCAGCAGCATGAATAGATCATTGGTAACATGGTAACTTGCTAGTGTAAGTGCTAGAAGCTGTGTATAAGCTAGATGCATGCATCATTACTTTAATTTTCTTGCCTAATCATTGATTTCTCTCAGAGCAATGCTGTAACCAGTCTGAACCTAACAGACTTGGATATTCTGGAAAGATCATCCAGCAGATGGCATCATGTTAATGGGAAATATTTGTACATGTTTGTTATACAGAGGCTAATACACTTAATATAATCTAAAAAAAAGTTAGCCATTGTCTGCAGCATTCTTAACTTTATTACCAGGGACAGGATAATGAAAAAAAAAACATTTAAGCTTCTTTCAGATTCTTTTGAAACCTAGTGGTTTCAATATCCTATTACAATTATGAGATACAGCTCAGAGCACATGCTTTTTGAGGAAAGCAACACAATAGTTCTTTTGACAGGTTTCTGAAAAAGAAAACATTTCTAAAGATTACTTTCAAGTTTGCAAATATTTGCCTGAGATGGGCTGCTTAGTTTTTACATTATATTAGGCCTACATGTTCAACAATTATCGGGAAGCGCGTGCAACATTTTCTATCAGAACTGCATTCAAAATGTCCATCGTCACAGATATAATGCCAGGCTGTAACATGACATACAATGCATACCATGGAGAGCCCCTTAGCTGGGCCCCATGTTACTGATGCCCTGAACAGGGTAGACTAGACTACGCAGTTCTTGTGAGGTTACTCGAGTTCAGACTTGAGCTGGTTACACAGCAGCCTAGCACATGGTGCGCTAACAAAAGTAAGACATCTTTCTACAACTCAGCCACTGCAAGTTTATGTTTCTGCTACAGTCTTAGAACTGAAGCTACTCATATGAATTGAGGATTTCTTGTTTATTCTAGCTATTTACGAGGCCATACACACTTTTAAGATGAACTTTTTAATAATTGTAAATTGCAAAGTCACCACAATGACAGTAAATTATGTATGTTTTAAAGGCTCAACCAGAGCTAGCAAGCTTGACTGTTGGTTCCATAAATCAAGCTTCATGACATCATTCCTGGGATTCAGCGCTCAAAAAACGCCCCTCTACCGAGCCCCTGGGATTCTGCACCTCTCACTGGCTTTCTATTCTGAGGCAAGTCATTCTTATTGGTTTAGAACTGGGCCAAGCCCCTGCCAGACCTACTGACTGACAGACATGGGGGGGACAGAATTAGAAGGGTTTTCTATAAGGTTCTCTATTGTATTCTTCATGTGGGCCCTGAAAGAACAACGACAATACGTAGCTTTGGTACAGCTATCAATGTGTTAGGTCTAGGAATGGACAGTGTGTCAGGCATTAGCCGTTTCCACAGAGAACTATTGATGTTAGTGTTTTCCCTTTTTAACACAAAACACTACAGCTAGTTCTCAGCACTATCAACATCTTCATTTGTTGTGTCAGCATTTCTTATACATGTTAAGCTTTCACTGCATTCATTAAACAAGTTCAGTTATACAAAACACAACTCAGTTCAGAGTCAGACCATGCAAAACAGACTTTAATCGTTCAATTCAAGTCTTTAAACTAATTTTGTGAACCGACTGGTCCATGTCCACAGAGCTCACTGTTGTTTTCTGAGGAGCCACCCTTGAGTATGGTTATGTAATAGTCTCAATTGAACTCCCAGAAAGAGGACGTCCGGTTCGATTGTCTTGATTCTGCAGTTCAGCCTAGACACTTAATTTTCACGTTGAAAACAGCTCACCATACAACTCTATTTAATGTCGACCGGAATTTTAAGCATACCAAAGCAGACACTTCTACACTGAATTGTTGTCCTTGCTTTTCAGACATTGTCACTGTTTTACTATGCAGATGAATTAACACTAACTTTCAGCCCATGAGAAAAATGTTATAGGAGAATTAACATTCTGGGGATTTATTACAATGCCATTTCATCTGTCTTTACAATTGTTACCCTTCTTTAAAAAAAATAATTTACAGAAAAGACTTCCGCAATGTGGTTTAAGTTAATATTACACTACGCATTTGAAAAAGTAAGAGACCGCACCGTAAATCATTATATGATGTCTGATCTCCAGCTATCTTTGTCATATAACAGGCCTATGTATGGGTGATATATTTTAAGCTCCTTAGTTCTTAAATTACAATTTATTAGCAAAGTAAGCAGAGTAAAATATCTATATTAGGCAATCTCAATCTGAATGCCCATTGGCCTCCTTGGCTGCATGTGTGATTTTTAAGATTACGGCTTAAAATCATATGTGGTTCTTGCTAAGTTGTAAATTCAAGTTGGTAAATAAAGATTATTAGATAATCACAATTTACTGTTATTTTGGTAATACACTATGACCACACTGTTCAGCCACAACGTAAAAACCACTGACAGGTGAAGTGAATTACATTGATCATCTTGTTACAATGCCACCTGTGGGATATATTAGGCAGCAAGTGAACAGTTAGTTCTTGAAGTTGATGTATTGGAAGGAGGAAAAATTGGCAAGCGCAAGGACTTTGACAAGGGCCAAATTATGATGGCTAGACGACTGGGTCAGAGCATCTCCAAAACAGCAGGTCTTGTGGGTGCTCCCGGTATAGCACCTTCCAAAAGGAAGGACAACCGGTGAACCGGCGTGAATACTATGCAGAACAATTCAATTCTGTTTGGTAAATGTAAGGTTACTTGTATATAATTAGGTTATAACAAATTATTTTATCTATGACCATGTCACTGAATAGACATGATTTAAAGGGACAAAAATGCCTGTGGTTCAAATAGAGCCTGCAATAAAAGTAGAAATGGAAATGCATTGACATTTGTGTTCAAATGTGTGCACCTATAATGGAGATTTTATACTTTATTTATAACGTTTATAATCATACAAAATGGAGGCAATCTCACTTTGAACAACAATCCACATAAAGCTCTATCTACATGTTCTGTTACAGTATCGTCCTGCCTGTTGTATGCAAATGTACAAAGTTGTCGTCAGGATTGCTCAGAGTCAAATGTGGGTGAACAATGAATCTCCTATTGACCTATACGTCTTACATTGAGATATTGTGTGCAGTAGGCTGAGCAGTGCTGAGAGGGTCGTCCGCTCGGGGAGAGAGTCTGTGTCAGGCTGTAAGCAGCTCCAGTCAGTCTCCCCGCCCACTAATCTCTTACATAACCGCCAACATTCCCCTCCCTATATGTTCTGCAAAGAGCAGGCATACAGGGCACATCTGCTTAGACTGTGACAACGGGGGCCAAGCCGCTCTGGGGGCTTGCTAACAAGGGACACAGGTGGTTTTTGTTTGATCTAATTTTATCCACTAGCTACACTGACTGGTCAAAACAGAGAGAAGAGCTGAGGGTGGTTTTTTTTTTATTGGACTTTCTTCCAATAGCAGGAAAATCTCATGGATTGTGCATGATTAAGATAATTTATGTAATGTACTCCCAGCATGACAATTGACACATACAGTTATAACAGGATTGGCAAGTAGGAAAAGGGCTTGGCAAAGTTCTACCCAGCCCATATCAGAGCCAGCGGGAGGAGGTTCTCTGGCTAAGCATCTGCCCAATTGGGGAACACAGTGTTCCCAACTTTGCAACAGAGGCTGCCAAAACCTTTCTTGATCTGCTGATTTGCACTTTTACTGATAAAGAATAAGGCAAAATGTGATTGATAGAAAATATGAACACATGAAATGGAAGAAAATGGAAGAATACAAAATATCAGTTTATAACTAGAAGGGAATGGACAACGTGAAAACAGTGAAACAATACAACTGACATGGCTACATCTTCCTGCGTCCTTGCTCATCTTCTGCTGTTTACGCGAGGGTGTGGAATGCTGGTAATGACTTGAAAGAGCATTCTTTTCCAAATAATGTTGGCAGTACAAGACGTGGTTCTGAGGGGCCAAACTATCAGCCATGGCTATGAGCGTCAAACACTATACTTTAACCAGCTGTTTTACATACTGACGTTGCCTTGGAACAAAAAATAAATCATGCAGTAAGGATACAATATATTACAAAGAAACAATAAAATGCTTCCAGTTATAAACAAAATAGGAATTTTGTTATGCATCTGATAAATTTCAAATCTTCAAACGATCCAATCCTATACCTGCCCATTTCTTTTGTTTGATTCACAGTTTGATAACTGTTCATTATGTGAACGTGTTATTAAGTAAACATGCTAAAAACAATAGATATTAATGTTTTCTTTTGGAGCAGCAGTTGGCCAAGCTTAGGGCTAACAATGGGAAACTTTGGATTGGTTGCTATGACCAAACACATTTGCTTTTGCAACTCTTTAAAGTACCTTGATATGGAATTAAATCTATATCAAACTTAAGTTGTTATCCAAGTAAATTAGCCCATCCAGGTTTTTGCTTCATAAAGATCATTATCTTTTCCCTGCAGACATGTCTATCACTGGTGTCGTGACTAGGTCCATGCCAGCTTTGCAACAGACATTGAGCAACCCCTCATCAGTCAGTGCCAGCAGGGCAAAGCAGGCATATCTAATGCAGCTGCCTGAGATAACAGGCACAGCCAATGTCTGCCAAGTCTCCTCTGAGTGATCATGCAGTTTCAGAGTGACCCACAGCGTGGGCTAAAGTTTCACCAATCACAGCCGTTGAAACTTTCAGCGTGGCCCGTCTCGTGTGCCATGCTCTGTGTCCTCTTGCTCTCACCCAACCCTAACACCAGTGCACATGGGGTTAGTGAAATGTCTGTCTGCTATAAAAGCATGGGCTTGGCTGATGATCAAAATCCATCTGTTATACTGGTTCTATTTCCAAAGTCAGATTCCATAGACAGACATGCCTGAGCAGTGTGCATTGGCAGACACATTACTGGTTCATTATACTTTTATCAGATTGGCTGACAGTATTAAAGTGAATTACCTATACACAACACTGGGGCATTATCTTAAAGGTTTCAAACGTGACTGAAGACTTTAGCAAACACAAAGTATCAGACAGACCTATAACCAAAGACTTTTGGGGAGCAGCCTGCCTGAAGGGGCTCTTGTGTTGTGCTGACTATTGTATACACTTAGTAAGTGTATTGTAAGTGTAAGTGTATTGGATAGTTTTAGATCATACAAATAAACAATAAGCTATTTGAAGAAGATTGCAATTAGATTCCTATCGATTGTCTAGGATTTACATGGATTTATACTGACCTCATATAGGCTACTATATATTGGAGAATGATATTTATCTGTTCACTGAAAGGTAGAAATAAACAAGTTAGACGTTTTATAATAACAAAAAAAAACAATACCTGTATTAATGAAAACAAACTATTGGTACTAATTCCAAAATGTGCAAGGTAATTCATTTCAAATTCAACACTGGTGATTAGACAATTATAGTTTTTCCTAGACCTGTTTAGGGGCACTGACAGTGAAAGGAAACATTTAATCAATTAAAGATCCAGCAATCACATTATCTGGTTTTCTGTATTAGGTTGCGAAAAATTCGACCAATAGATTTAGTCGAAAGTTGCCTTGTGAGCCAAGTGTAGCTTATATATAGACAAATAGTTCACCTGCTTCTCCCCCAAAGTGTATTCTATCACTGCAACATTTAGCGGAAATGAGTAAAAATGCGTTTCCAATTCACATCGACTGCTTGACCAGCTGCGTGTTGATTGACCCATTTCACTCGAGTGGACGAAGAGGGTGACTAATTTTGCTGCAACCATTTTGATCTACATTTATTTAATAGTTCATTATGGTGTTTAGGGAGCAGACAAGGAACACTTTCTTGCAACCAGCTAATACGATTCTGAACACTTTCTATCAGTTTCCAAGTCCAAACACGTACAAACTAAGACAAGCTGGTTAGAGAGTTCGTTTCTCCTTTGTTTCGGTTTTCAAACCCCACCCATGTACCGCTGCCTTCCACCAGACTGCACTCTCTCTCCGTCGAGGGAGGGAGAGAGGTTAAGCCTTTTCTCCTTATTGGCTACTGTTGGTAGAGCTGTTGCTAAGGGGAGGGGTTAAAACAGTTTTGCTAAACCTCTTTATACCATTGATAAAAACTCAAGGATGGAAGACCAAAGCTGCCAAAATTAAAATAAATACATAAATGACTCAGATAAATAAAATGCCAAGGATTGTATTTTCTTTATATTAATTCCCCTATTTACTTTACACATTCCTTCTGACGTTTCCTGTTACCATCTTGAGAATAACATTATGTAATAAAAGGTTAAATGCATCGTTCTGAAACCTAGCCCATTAAAAAAAAAAAAAAGTATTAATGCTAAAAAGGGCCCATCTTAATAGGTAGCTCAGTTGCATGAAAACCGTAGGTTAGAGCCTGAAGTTAATACCAACCATGGGTTCAAATCATAATGAAGTTGCTGGTATTACATTTCATGGCTTACATAATAAGTCCTCATGTTTGAACATGTCAGTGCGGTCACCTCACATTGCAGTGTGACATTCCAAACACTAACTATACTATTATCCCCTTAATGTGAAAAATAACATTAATTGAAATGAAAGATAGTTTAAAATTATTTTATTCATCATTTGCACAGTACTGCACATCTGGTCAATACAAAAACTTTTAAATATCCAAGGACAAACAAACACGTGGATTTACACCTTGATTACCATTTGAGACCAGACAACATGGAGTAGAGGCCATTGACAAGGCTTCATTCGAGTTGTTTAATTCCTCTGCAGAGAACCACCCACGAACGCTTTACATTAAGAACCAGCTTGATTAAATCTACTCTGAGGTACCTATTCTTTGCAACTAGAAAGCCACAGGATTAATATGAAACCTTGTCCTTAAAAATAATCACGAAATGTCTAAGTTGAAATAAAAGACTACAAAAAGGTCCGACCACAAGTCATCCTTTAACAATAAGCCTCAAGTACTATAAACTCAAGTACATGGCCAAAATTGTGTCAATATAGCAAATAAGGAACAGACAATGAATCATCTTTCCCCAATTCACAGTCCTGACATGTTTGGAACACATACAGGTGTCAAATTGGCCTGTGATTAGTGGAACTATGAGAAGGAGTGGGGGTAGTCATGGAGTGCCACTATAATAAGGCCTAGCAGTCAATTTCTCTAGTCAGTTCTCTGCCCATTACAAATCTTTAAGCGTGGCCTCCCCATTGGCCACATACCATAATTGTAAAATAAACCGGTTCCAATTTTGTAACAGGATGAGACTATCTCATAAAGTTGCCACCGCCAATTTCCCTCTTGTAGCGATTTGTGAGGTGGTCTGCTTGCATTGTGAGTTTAGATAATACTCCAAACAGTCCCCTGAGGTGGTAGTGAAACTGATCCTCCAGGTCTGAGCATTCATCAGGGAGTCCCCCGGTCACTGGCTGCTGCTCCTCCTGCTTGACAGCCATTTCTAGGAAGCTGGCCCCACCACTCATCTCCCTCTTCAACAGTCCCCACTCCATGTCATTTTTTATTGACTTGAGGAGAAGATAGTGTTCATACATGTCCCTCTGCTTGTTTGGGTAGGGCAGCTCGTTGTTGTTAGTCTCAACTACTGTGGTCTGGCTAGCTAGCTGTTCTTCCAGTGGCACATCCCGCAAGAGGCTAGGCACCATGATAGTTTCATCCATGTTGTTGGCTGCTGCAATGAAGCGGTTCATTACATTGATAAGAGAGTGCTTGTTGCTGGTGGTGTCGTTGCTTATCTGCATCATTTTGATGGCTTTGATGTGTTTGATTATTGTAGAAGACAGGTGGAGCAAGGCCGAGTTGTTAGGCGTTGAATGATTCAATTAACTGCAATGAAAAAAAGACAAATTATAGCAAGCCTCAGCCATACCATAAACAAAACGTCTGTCGGAAAATGTAGGCCTACGAGCAAAAGGCTCACAAAACCAAATTTTTTAGGTAGGCTAATTGTGCACAAAGTGGGCAGTACACCGGCTAAAATACAATCTACCAATGTTCAGTTTGTCGTTGAAACCCTAGGCCTACCCAGTTTATTACGGGTATAAATAAATTCGCCAAAGCAGTTTGCAAAGACCCAATTGGTCCATACGTATCTAAAATCTTTGCCATAGCCTTTCATGCTATTGCATCCATGATTTTACCATTATATTTTGCAGTAAATGTGTGTTGCATAGTCTTAGCGTGATAAAAGAAAGCCAAAAGCTACTAACCTGAATCAAGCGGCAACCTGAGCAGATGCTTTACTTGTATTGCATCGATGAAATCCAATTTGGAATATGCCCAGATTTTGTACTCCACCCGTCTGGAAGAAAAATTTGGATCCCCTCAACTTTGCGTTGGCAGAGTGGGGCTTTTATAGTAGCCACGCCGGTATAAAAAAAATCATAGCCGTCTTCCCACTAGGATGATAGGTGTTGTCAGTGAATGACACGCCAATAAGCCAATGAAAGGCCTGGACTTTTGAGGGCTTGGGTACTATATCACCACTGCCATTTGTTCAGTTACGCCTCCTTAACAAGTTCTCTATCAACTGACATGAACCATAGACTGATGATATGAACATTATTGGCAAAAAAGGTTTCCCGTAAATGTGGGATATGTCTAAAACATGTTGGCCTACTTATTATCTAGCAGCCCTATACTTCAACATACCTTCAAAATCTCCATATATTTGCGGGATATCTGGATAAGATCAGTGTTGTGAAAAGGGAATCATAGCGAGCTATACGAGGTCACAATTTCCCATTTGGTTCTGTACACAAGTGTCATAGGAACATTGTGAGTCAGAAGGTTCACAGTCTATAAGGATCTACAGCCTACACAGATGCAGGTTCTTCCAACGGAAAATGTATTACCCCTACGTTTTAATATCACCAGGGACGAAAAATTCAATAGCATAAAGAGAGTAAAGTATAGTTTTAATAATATTTTTAAGCACTGAAAACACGGTCTGTTGGTAAACATAGTACTGCCACTGGGAACTGATTTCGTCAAATTTTGAATACAACACTGCCACCTGGAGCTCAATTAATTCAGCAGATATATGATAGAGTAATACTAGGCATATATCTCGCTCAAATATTATTTGTAAGGGCATTTTATCGTCTTGCATTCAGACGAAATACTTGTAATTATTCATTTCAGCCATATCAAATACATTAGGGGGAAGAATATTTTGGCAGAAATCATATACACCGGGTGGCAAAACTGAAATAGGATTTGGCTGAGTAAATCAAATCCCTCTCGGCGGTATTGGTATTGGGGGGCGTAAAAGCTTTTCACGTAGGCAAATGGTCCCAGCAGTCCGGATTATTTCAGTTTCATACCAATTCTTCACACAGCCTATCGGCCAGTTAACCCATAAACCACTGTAGCCTTGAGCTTCCATTTTAAATCAATTTCAGCCATTATGACTATCTCAAAGATATGATCAAACTGCACTCGGATTATCAAATCGACCAATTTTGGTAGCAGGTTATGTCTGCGGAACGTTTCAATTGGTTTGTCGTTAACATATGTATGCATATATACTATATGTATATGTAAAATAGCCTATATGATATGCATGCAGCCTGGTCCCATGTGAAAACACGCAGCAAAATGAAGTCAATATCTTTATTTTTTAATTATTTTAAATGCAGTTTCCACAATAACCAACATCATATAACACTGACAATTATATAAAAAAAAGAAATGTGATTACGTGAAAATAGGCTTATGAGCAATTGATAACATACTTTGTCTTACGACAAACATGAGTAGCAATATGTTCACAATCTTAAAACACCTGGGCACAATACATCTTCAGATTCTTTCAAAGTTCCTTCCTAAGTCTGTCTTTTGTTCCCTTCCGAGTTGTTGCTGTTTGCAGAAGTCCGGTTACCAGGATGATAAAATCATACATGTACGATTTGAAATATACGACTTGATGAGTACATCAAATATCGTACGTTGATTGATGTTGATGCAACTGAACACAATGATACATCAATGTGTCCAGAGAAACATAACTGACACAAACAAAAATATTTTTCAACTATTGTGTTCCCTTTGAGCAAATTAGCATTTTGGGCTGCTTGCAAATGACCTAAAAATAGAAGCACAATGACAGTCAGATTGGTTGCAAATTATGACACGTTTGAAAGTAAAAGCAATACAAATTTTGGTGAGAGATAAAAAACATATTGAAATATGTGGCACCTAATCTCTACACAGATCAGTCCTTTGTAATACCTGTGTAGGAGCACCGCTAGACCATCTCATACTGGTTGTTGGTTATGTATCGGGACAAGCAGCAAGCCAGGAATATTCCAATGAGCTATCAAAAACAAGCATTACCTCATCAAGCGCTTGCATGACACAACTGATTTCATTGGTAAATACATTCTGTATAATGTATAAATTGTGTAGAGTAATGTCTCATCATAACAAAACAGTGCCTAATGCCTAACAGTACCTGAAAGAATGCTATTCCGAAAGATATTCCTGCAATGATTCCAAGATTGGATTCCATTACAGTGGTCACCAATGCAACGCAGCCCTATCGATGATATACATAAAGATTAAAAAATAAAGACAAACTCCTGCCTGGGAAGTCAACATGAAATAACAGTTATTTCCATTCAATTGAATATTTCAATATCAAAACCAAGTGGATACTTGAACACTATAAAAGACACTGCTTCATGTTACACACAAATGTCTCTCCAATGATTTTATTATGTATACAGGGTTGACTGACTGAGACAAAGTCTCTTTTGCAGCAGTGCTTTTTAGAAGGCAGGTAATTCAAAATAATTAGGCCCTTAAGGGTTCATAGTCATGCTAAATTTCTTTTAGCTACCAAATTAGCTCCAACTCCTTATTAATATGGGCATTCCTCTTACCGTTGGGAACATCTCAGTCTTAGCTTTGTCCATATCTTTGCGCGTCTCCACTGTGCAGCCAGTGTGCTCTTTGCAACAGCTAACAGGGATACCATTTTCTTTGAAGTAGTCGGTCTTATTCCAGTCACTGTACTCATCTATCCCACAGCAATGCAACTGAAGACACAAATACAGACAGACAAAAATCAACAACAGTCTTTACAAACAAAAAAAAGGGTCAGCATTTCCAAAGGAGAAGACCAATTATGTAAAAAAGTAATAAATCAACAGATTGTGTGAACAGAAAGGGGCCGTTCGGATATTATGACATGGTGAATGTGCTGACTACTCAACTGCAACAGTGCCTCAGTCTCAAATAAGGTATTTGAATAACCAACATGCCAACATGTTGATAATAACCCTCATCCAGCATTTAATGTATGGAAGTTAATGTTCAACAGCATTAAATCTTTTGTTTTTGGAGGATTGACAAGCCTAATGTAAGAATCATCAGGAAAAAATGAATATAAGGGAAATAGAAATTAGGTGATTATGTTACCATTTTGGAACATCTATACAGCAAAACAGGACCCAAGAAAATCAAACCTTAAGGCCCTCCATTTTGGAACTGAGCTGAGCTTTCCTACTCAAGACAGAACCGGATAGAACCCATACACCTTATGTCATGTGCCATGCCAATGACTTGACTATTGATATTGTATAGAGGCTAAAGTAGATATTTGAAAGAGCTACTTACAGTCCTCTGGATAGCGTCAACAGCGGCGCTCCTGGTGTCCGTGTTATTGTAGTCGTTCACGGCACTCTTATAGGCATCCCTCAACACAGTCTTTATCTGGAACACAAATATGATGAGATCAATAAACCCCTTTCCATTGCTTCACCATTAATGTGGCATTTGGTGTGAGGTTCTCACCTCGTGTCTGAAGAGGAAGCCAGAGATCCCAGCCACGAACTCAGCAAGGAACACCACAACCAGGAACATTGCATACTGGGAAAGGAAGAACAAAGATCAATTCTGAATTCTAGACTCCATTGGCATCTATGAATATGGTGGGACATTAACAAAAGTAGAGAATAAGGTGAAGACAAACTTCACTTCATTGCGCTGACCAGTTTGAGCATCCACGGGCTTCCACGGCATGTAGCAAAGCAGCCAAACAGTCCGAAAATAACAATGGTCGCTCCAGTCCCAATAAGGACATATGGTGCATTGGTGCTCATATTAGAGGCCAGGGAGAAATAGGCTTCCAGGCTCACCTTGCCCCATACTCCAACAGCTAAAAGGATTACTCCTGTGAACTAGAAAAGAACAGGAAAAGTTAGCTCCCATTGCAGTTTAAGACACTTTTTTCTGGTAAAGGCAGGTTGCAAGCCTCAAACTCAACCCTCATAATACACACCTGGTGAACGTGCAGTTCTGACATGCATGCTCAATGATAAAGCTCACAGCTCGAAGAGTAGACTAAACCAGATGTCCACAAGGGACATTCCCAAGGTATTGACAGACAGGCGGATTTCAATAACCTCCAGGACAGCTTTTAGCTTCTGGTTTCACATAAGCTCAACGCTCATTATTCCACATCGATGGAGCCATCAACACATTCAAACAAGATTAAATGTTTCCCTATCTAAAAAGCGATAAATTGCCAGATAAAAGGGTGTATCTGAACTTTGAACTACAGGTTGTCTGACACTGGCTATAGGGCAAATTTTAAGTGTCTAAGTGTTTACATCTTGGTGGTCTGTAATTTGTCACATAAATAGCCTATATTTTTTCCATTATTTTCTTAAAATAAAAAATAGATACATTTTGTTTTAAGAGTAGAAATAGCAGAAAACTACTTGCCAGCTTAATCATGTAGAAATAAACAAGCACAAGCAGAACTGCTATGCAAACGGCAACAACGAACACCAAGACCAGACACACGGTTGCCAATCCTGGCTACAGATGGAAACTTGGGAACGATTTACCCAAGGATTGCGAGAACGTAAATGTATAGCCTATATTGCGTATAGCAAGCGTCAATCTACAAATTAATTTGTAAAAAAAAAGTAATAAAAAAAATTATCATAATGAAAAAAACATAAATATTAAAAGAAAACGTCTTGTTGGCTGAACGATGTTGTTCGGCTATTCCCCAGAATTACTTCCCCTTACGTTTATACCGTAATTCTATCATTTTAACTAGCTAGGTTAATGTTATGATGATAGCCCATTCCTTTGTGAAGTGACATGTTGGCATTCACCGCTAGCTAACTTAGCCCCATTGTTATCAAAGCATAGCATGCAACTTACCCAAAATATGAGACTGTAAGAAATAAGAAAAGTTTTGAGACATGTAATCACTGGCTTCGTCTGAAGCCGTCTGGACGGCGGGGCCATTTTTCAATTAGTTGAGAAATTAGTAGTTGATAGAGGAAAACTTCTCTGAATTTCTCATCTGCTGAAAGAAAAAAAAAAGTAGACTTCGGGACAACAATTCCCAGCCAAAGGGAAGTGTCGTCATTTCTCAAATTCACTTTCCATTTTAAGAGGAAAAAAGTTGGGAATAGGTTCATGAGCATCGGAGAAATGACGTCTCTGTTCTTAAAATTAGGTGGCTAGACTGTGTATATATTTTATAATTGATGCTTAATTGTTTATTTTTTTGTTTGGGACATTTAACCAGATGTTTCTGATATGATGTCAGAGGGAAATCTGCTTTATTTCTCGGTAATATCTATTTCAGTAGGCCTATCACATATTACAATCAATAGAGCTTTATGTTGGAAGCCTACTGGTTTTGTGAAACGATTTCAATTAGTTGAATGATGTCGCTGTAGATTTATTGTATTAAATCAATTTGGATTTCCAGTAACAGTGCCACCAAGTGGTAATGTTAAGAGAAGGGACTTCTTCAATTGCAAAGACGACTTGAGGGCAGAGAGACCGTTGTTCAGAATTCAAGCATTTCAACATTTAGTTGAGTCCTATACGTTTCCTAGCTTTTATTTTCTAGATACCTTGCGTTTTTTTCTTCTGCAGGCTTCAATTTTCTTCAAGTTTTTTTAGTAGAATTCGTGGTAGGTCAAAAAGTGAAGTCATGTCACGTTATCATGTCATTTTGTTATTTCTTTCGTATCTAACGGAGGATTTTCTAGCACTAAACAGTGAAGGTAAGACTACTACATGACACAGTTGCTCTGAATTGACACACAGTGCAGTTCTAAAGCTGATTATTTGACCTACTATTCTGCCGTATAAAAATGATAGGTCTACTCTATTATTGTGTAATTTGTATACTAATGTTTTGCTAAAACAAGTATTACTGTTTGCTTTTTCCCCCACTAGCATTACCATTTCTATAGCCAATGATTCAGTAGTAGTTGCAGTAGGGAAATGGCAACATTACAAAAGTAATGACTACTATTAAATACAGATGTGATGGATTTTTTCAGGAGATTCAAGGAATACAAAGGGGGCTACTCATCTTTGACCTTAATGCGTGGCCTTAAGAGAAGGCTGCTAAAACTGTCTTGTTTTTTTCTGTTTTAAATGTTTATAAATAGCTCAAGTATATTGATAATCGTATACTAAGAACTTGTTTTGTCTTTGACAAAAGCTACTACAGGCAAATTAATGCTACCACAGTTGCGCCGATGTGTCTTTATTGAAGTGTCTTTGATGTTCACTTTGGCCCTCCAGATCTGTGTCATTACCGTTCCAAGAGGATTACAGACTAATTAATACCTGTGGCAATGGACCAGCGGAAGTCCCTCAATTGACCCTCCCGAAGACGAATTACTTAACATCCACCCAAACACATACTTGCATCCTGGTGTGGCAGAAAACAGGCCATAAGATCCTTTAATGTTCGTAATTCTAGCTGAGAAAAAAACGTCAGTTTTATAAAATTGTTATAACATTATAAAATTGAATGAATGACTGGCTTGTTTGGTATCAGCAGTGGAGCAATGAACGATTCTTCCTTCAAACTGGATGTTTTCCCAGCAGTGATTGTTCCATGCCTTTTTGGAACATTAGGTTCAAACCGATACAAACATATTCAAGTTATACAGTGCATTTGAATGTTTGGAACTATTTGGAATACTGAATTTTCTACTTTCCTAGCTCTATATAAATCTTATGTTGGAGTATTTGTTAAAAGCAGAAATGTAGGTAATAGCACTGCAAAATTCCACTCCAATGACAAGAAATGCCTCTCAATTCTGAGGTACTAAGATACGGGTCCAAGTCACAAAGAGCTGGAAAGTTTCGAATTTGGCACTCGTCTCATAACATAGTGTCATGTTCGTAAAGTAATGTGTAGACAAGAATAACCACTGTGAGGAAAGAATGATTGCTGTGAAAACCCACTACACCGTATGGAAAGTGGTTGGCCTTGTTTCAGGTTAAAGCCAGAGTGATGAGTAGGCAAAAAATAATTATGATTGATGTAATTTGTCTAGAAGTTAGCTACGGATTAGATTTAGATCTAAAACCCAAGGGGGGAGCTGATTTGCTGGTTGTAAATCCAGGTGTTTGAATGAAACAAAGTAGTTAACCCGGTATGAAAAAAAAAATTACTGGAAAAACTCTTTGCCAATAACTTGGTCTCTAGCCTACAGTATGTCAAGTTTTAACTTTCAGACTCATACTGTATCAAAATGTTGGCTAATAAGGATTACATGAAACTGTTTTTAGTTTTTTTGTATATTTTATGAGTTGACTGAGAATGTCTAATTATTGTTATACCTTTACTATTTTCAGACTCAGGATCTGCACTACTTGTCAACTATATTGAGGTGGAGCCGGAGGAAGATTACACCCCTAGACTGGACTACAATAGTAAGAGGCTGATCAATCCCTTGACAAAGAAATAGTTGTAATTTACAGTTTAATGAGTGGCTTCAGCTTTGACCCTGCTTTCTGCTTAAATACATAATTATGGCACACTCTGCACTGTGGAAATTCTTGTTGCATTTTCCTGTTCAGATCCCCAGTGGTGTCATTATCTGAGCCTGGCCAATGGAGAGGTAACCTGCTTCTCTCCTCGTGGTAGAAACTACCGCAGCACCCTGGGCACCCGCTGCCAGATGACCTGCGATCGCGGCTACAGGCTGCTGGGCAAGACCTCCCTACAGTGCATGCCTAACCGACGCTGGTCTGGGACCGCTTACTGTCGCCGTGCGTAGAGGAAAAAATGTGCACAAATTCTCATGCGCATTTGAAGAGTCATATATTTTAGTTAATGTGGCGCATTACGAATGTTTCTACAGAGATCCGGTGCCACGTGCTGCCCCTGATCTTTCAAGGCACGTACAGCTGCACCCGTGGCTTTGTGGTAGACTCCAGGTGTGATTATTCCTGTTACCATGGCTATCAGATCGAGGGGGGAAACAGCCGTATCTGTCTGGATGGAGGGTCTTGGAGCGGAACAGAGCCCACTTGTGCAGGTAGGCCCACATCAAGTTCTTCTGATGTCACATTGAATGGGTCCATCTGTTTTGTAGTTGTGAGCTATTAAAAGTCCCTGCCATCAGTGCATGTCTGATGCATCCAACATAACAAGAACAAAATTTGCCAGTAACTAGTGCTGCTTCTTTCAGCTGTTTCTATAAGCCAGCTATGGGATTTGTCACCTCCCTACACACAGAAAAAATATTCTCCACTTGAACTCAGCATTCCCCATTTTGCTTTTCTCTGCATGCGTCTCTTTAGCTTACATTTAAGACCATTGGGGACCATCCAAAACTAACAAAGGACATGACCAAAATAACCTTTTTTTCCATTTTGTAATCACTGCTTGTCCGAATACACTCTACTATAAATTGATGTTGATTCAGATCACGATCCTCCAAAGATCAAGTGCCCTCTGTCCAGACTCAAGGTTGCAGAGCCTGGGAAACTAACAGCCAGGGTATCCTGGGACCCTCCTGTTGCCACAGATACCGCAGATAAATCACCTGAGTATGCCGCTTTTTTTCTCTTTCCTCTTTTTGTTTCACCTTTTTGTTTCACGTGGTTCACCTGGTCTCCATCTTTTCTCTCTACAGTGTGATACTGGTAGGCCAAGGGCCAAACACTACCTTTAATGAGGGGATAAACATTGTCCGTTACAAAGTGTATGATCAAGCCAAGAACAGGGGGACCTGCAAGTTTATTGTGCGTGTTGAGGGTAAGGCACGTTGATTAGTGTCATCTATCCAATATGTGGTGTATGTTTGTTTTATTCTAGAAATATCTTCTTTTTTTTTCTCACGAACAAGACATCAAACAGCCTTCCATCTAAAAAAATTGGACCACTCTTAAAATAGGTACTCTCCCTCTTTTCCGCCCTCCCCAGTAAAGAGGTGTCCAGCTCTCCAGACCTCCCTGCATGGCTCTCTCACCTGCTCTTCTGATGGCAATAACTACGGGGCAGAATGCAAGTACCACTGTGACGGGGGATACGAGAGGAGGGGGTCTGCCCACCGAGTGTGCCAGCTCAACGGCAGCTGGTCTGACGACCCTGCCGAGTGTGTGGGTCAGTATCTGAAACGCATCACTACAACTATTGGGGGCCTTTTCAGTAAACGTTGCACCTTGCATTATCTAATAGAATAGAACACATTCTCATACTCATACAATCATTTAGTGATCATAGGAACTGCCCTCAACTCAGTGCAACATCTGTTTTTTTGTCTTTCTGCATGCAGCCATGTTGTTTAAAACAGATGTGAAGACATCCTCTGCTCTCTTAGACCAGTTCTATGAGAAAAGGAGGTTATTGATTGTCTCCACGCCATCTTTGGAGGATTCAGACTACAAGTTTCAGAACCTAATGATACAGGTAAGGACACCTTTGCTTTGTAACGTTGTTTCCTTCTTTGAAACGTGCAGTCGAGAGCCACAGTGCCGGTGTTGTCATTGTGTGCATGTACCTCGTAGAAATCAGCCTGTGGCCTGGACCTGCGACAAGTGACTGTGATTGAGCTCATAGGCTCACCCTCTGGAGAACGGGGCCTCATCAGTGGCAAGCAGCTGGACGGAGAGGTCATTGAGGGTCTGAGGTAAGATGCCTTTGACATTCCTTGCATTTGCCACATAAAAAAAACCAATATCATCCAAATTGTCTTGGAACACGCATGCTCTGTTGTGGGGTTAGGCGAGCCCTGCGGATATCCAAAAGCTACTTCAACATGGTGCTCCTAGATGAGCACGGTTCCGACCGAGAGCGGTTCATCACCACGGTCACCTCTGACGAGCTGTTTTCCTATATCGACGACTACGTGTTGAACGAAGAAGAGCGAGACAGACTGGAACTGCACAGAGACGTCTGTGGCTGATATGATAGACAGCCTCTACTGGTGACATGGGGAAAGTACTGCAGATCCTGGTACAAGTATCTATTCGCCTTCTCTGAAGATTGTACTGGTAGTCAGAAACTAAACATACTGTAGTTTCTATGGATTCAATATGCACATTTCACAGAGAAAAACAAGCACGGATGATTACTGATTTACTCCTTTCATATGTTTATTAGGTTAATAAAATATTTGGACTCAAGAGAACAAACATCAACATATGAGTTTTAAAGTTTATAAATAAATAAGAATTAAAATATATTCGACTACTGGTATTAAATCTATGCATATAAAAATAGGTTCTACTAAAAAGCTTAGCATCCAACTAACATGGACTGAACAAGATTAAAAGTGTTTAATGCAACAGACAAGAGATTGAAAAACACCAGCAATTCCCTTAAAAACCAGTTTATATTGAATGGCTAACTAATGCAAGAACTGACGGGAAACCTGTAATGATAATCCTTTTGGTAAGTGCTGTTTTTGATACCCATCTCCACCCCTTCTCTTATGGCACTACTAAAAGCTTAGCCGGTTGCACCAAGTTTCGACTCGGTGTACCGTTGGTCATTGTCCTCACTTGCTGGTGTTTTTGCCCATGGAGGAACGCAGAGGAAGAGTGCCCTCTGCCCAGGAATCGGGGTACTGCATCATCTTCTGCCACAGACTGACCTCCTCTCCAACAGAGTCCATCTCAATTTCCTCCTTTCCTACTTTCAAGGTGCCTGAAACAACAAAGATCAAAGTCAGGCTAGTGGTCAGGTTAACTAGTTATATTGATTATAATTTTTCTGAAAAGACAATACTCCAACATAATTGATCTTGAGTTCCAACAATCCTTTGAGTAGCTCAGCCAAGTTACTCACCTGTGCCAATGCTTAGCCGAACGCCTCCCAGGAAGTCATTGGAGGACATGGCCTCCCTGTCCCACACGGTTAGCTCCAGACACATGTCCCTAAGCTGGTCTGGGTTCAGCTTTTCGTAGACAAACGTGTGGTCATAGTGGGGGTTCAGTGTCTTTTTCATCACCGGGGTCTTCCTCTTTGTTGACTTGGCCTTGGATGGCAACAGATATCTGACATATGGCACAACGAACCACAGTAAGACGGGGTTTGTTTTGGAAAGATATAAAAACAAACCTAAGAACATTCTGCTTTTCGACAAATAGTGAGACAAGTGAGCTAAAGTCTACTAGGGAGAAATTAAAGTGAAGGCGCCCCCCCCCCCCCCCCAAAAAAAACAACGGACTTTCCCGTCACCAACCCTTTCACAAAGGAATCTGATGTGCCCCCTGCTTTCATTGCAGACAGGCTCTTGGCCTCTTTGATCCAGACGTGCAACTCTCCTCCTTCCTCGTTCTTTGCCTTCTTGCCTAAGGTGAAATGGAGAGGTCAGATAAAAAGGGAAGTGCAACAAAAAGATGGTAGATGGTTGATGTGACATCAGTCCTACTCTTCTTGTTCTTGTCGGTGGGGGGGTTTGTGGCTGTCACATACTTCAGGGAGACCACCAGATCCCCTTTATACTGAGAAAAGGCAGAGGCCTGCGCAGGAGACGATGACTGTGGAGAGAGCAAAGCCCTGGTATTACATTCTATAGAACTATAATCATATAAAAAAAAAAAACATTCCCTCAAAATATGTTTACTCCGGAGTTATTACTCGGTGACATACTTTTCCCATGAGCGGCAGCCTCTCCTCCAGGGTAGAGTCGAGGTCCCTGCAGTCCAAGGAAACCTCCACCTCTCCCAGGAAGGCGTTGCGGCTAAGCCGGCCGTGGTGCCACACAGAGATCAGCAGGGAGCGTGTCTGCAGCTCCGACCGACTGATGACGTACTAAAAGATGTTTCGAAAGTTACGTTCAGAGGTGGAACTCCTAGACACTCAAAGAAAGCACAGAAAAAGTGATTCCTAATAGATGTGTAAAAAAAAACATGCCATCATCTCCCATCAAATCTCCTTTGGTCGAGAACATGCAAATCTAGACTGGCATTTAAGGACAATTGGAGTGGTTGATCCAACCCAATGTATATTTCTCTTACTGATTGTACACTGTATACATGGTTGATAAAAAAAATTGCTGCAACAAAATCAATATTTGTTTGCCAGTGCAAATGTCAATAGCCTTTGTTATCTTCAATGTCAATATCAGTCTAGCGGCATACTCAAGGTGGAGACGTTGTGGTTAAACAAGAACCCAAGAAGCAGAAACGGTCATTAGCAATGTCCACAACCTGGAGGGCTCTCTGTGTTTTAGCTTCTAGTTCTAAAACAACTCCTAGATCTTGGCGGGACATCACCTTTAAAGTCTCGTTGTAAGTGGGGCTGAGTGTGTTCCTCTTGGTACCCGTCTTCTTCTTGCTCTGGCGAGACTTATCTGGGAGGAGGTAGCACTTGACATATCTGCAAAACAAAACAAAACTCTAAGGCAATGTACCACAACCTTTGAACGTTTTTTTTGCAGCAACAGGTGAAACTACTACAACTACTGGTTCAACAGCCAAAGGTTTGCTGACCTTTAATTTCCTGTGTAATTCAGTAATCCCCTCTGGGAGTCATACCAAAGACTATAAACATGCCAAATGCCAATCCACTCTGATCTGTAAGTCCTGGTAGTATCACCAAAGGGTGTGTAGAGTAAACACAGGGATTTGAGGCAGTGCTCTAAGCACACTGTGCTGCTGCCAATTCCTTTTGCTTCTCCTTCAGCTGGGTTGGCATGTCCCAGGTGATACTTACGGGTTGGAGCGTTGGCGCGAGACGTCGCCGTGGGCCAGTCCGTGACACTCCTTTATGAGGACATTGAGGGTCTGGGTGTGCTCATCGTAGCTGAGAGAAAACACCACGTCCCCGCTCACCTCCACGCTGTCGTAGTCCCCGGACTCACTGTAGATACTCATCAGGCTGCCCAGAGTGCTCTGCGTGGGCACATAACGCATCCGCCACATGAAAAGCGCACCGATGTATCTACTTAAAAAAACAGTGTTTCGCTTTTTGGTTGTTAAAACAACCTGTTTCTTTAAATGTGCAAATGTTTGTAAGCGCGTCTGGCCTCAAGGGGCTTTAGGAACAAACAAATGCAATAATAGTGTGGAAATAGGTTGGCGACAATTCCGCACTCCCTAAAGCAATTCTGCAAGAGCATTGGAATTCATGGCAAATGTATTACTCGACTCACAAGGGCTCCTTAAGGCGGAGGTCCTGAAGAGTACACAGACACTGTAAGGGGAAATTCTAAAGGAGGTTACCCTGGAGCTACGCATACTGGAGGCGCTTGAGGCCACAGTCTTTTTATGGATGTTCACCAAGTCATCTATGTCCTCATCTTCCTCTTCGTCATCCTGAAATCATGTACAATACTTAGGATCATACTCATGATCTGAGGGCTCGTAAGAATTGTATTCAAACCATACCATGTTCTCAACGGCCCTGGGCGTATTAAAAATATTTCAGTAGTGAGCTCAGGGGTCTCATAAGTATTGATTAAATGTATTATTTACCTGAAAACTAAGACCAGGCACAGACTTGCTCCTGTCCCCCATAGAGGCCTCTGAAGTCTCAGCCGCCTCCTTACGGAGATCCAGCACCGACGTAAACTCTAGAAAAACATGTGTAAGTAATATTTGCATTAGCACACGTTAAATCATCCTTTAAAAGTCAGCTGTTGGGGAATTGGAGCTAGAAAAACAAACACACAAACATCACCTGAGTTTTTAGAAACTCGTTTGACGCTTTTCTTGAAAAGGCCATCAACTTCGAAGGAATTGACACTTGGGGTTGGACTACTTTTAGCCAATGGCGCCTATGTGAAAGATCAGGTTATTTTAGCAAGAGTATTCCATGGGGAACCGTCATTGAGTTAGGATACATTTGATTAAAACTCAGCTGATGGGGAATGGGATTAAACTCTACTGAAGCCCTTACAGTGTCTGAGATAGCACTGCGGATGCTGATGCTGTCTGCTTGGGCTGCCACGACTGGGACTGGACTGGAACGAGCATTGGCCTTTCCTTTCCTGGGGGAACCTGACGAAGACCTATGGTCGAAACGTTGTTTTCATCATTTTTTATATGTAATTTTTCTGTCCTGCACCCGAAAAACTGTGGATGTTGCGTATTTCTTCTCCATACATCGGACAGACACCACCACCAGAAACCCCAATTAACTTCCAAGAAATGCAGCCCAATGTAGTTAGGTTGTATAGTTGCAGACTTACGTGGGTGGGTCAGGGGTCCCGTGTGCAGACTCAGTCCCTGTTTTGACGCTACAAAGACTGGCTTTTTCAGCTGACTCTGTGTCGCTGCGCTGCTGATGGTCAACAGGGTCTTTAGTTTCAACAGCCCCCTCTGGCTCACATGACTGTGGATTTTCACCCGGCAGACTGTCAAACAGAAACATGTCAATTGCTGGAAGCAACTCAAATGTTATCTATTTCAGAATGGTTTACAATATAAATTGTTACTTATGTTTCAGTGTACAGCCCAGAGGTAAAGGAAACCCACCCCGTGGTGCCTGCCAGGTTCTTCTGCCTGGGCCGGGCTGTGGGTTTTGGCTGGCTAGGGTTGATCTCTGTGTTGTTCAAAAGCGCCTCTCCAACCGTCTCTCGCTTCTTCACTAGTAAGGCCAAACAACCAAACGTACAGAAAAACAGATGAGCTTTTCACTCCACGATTTGGTTTCCTGGCTCAGGTTCTTGTTGTGAGGAATGCCATTCCCGTTAACAAGAAGCAGTGCTGTGGAATGGTTTCCTTTCTCTACCACAGTGTGTGTGCCCTGGTCTGTATTCCCGTACTCACGTGGTGGTCTCTTTTTTAAAGAGGCCCTCACTAGGGAATATCCAGGAGTTGTGGAAAAGCGGTTGATCCTCTGATCATAGAACCAGTCCCCTGTGCTTTTCTTTAGAGAACTGCAGAAAATAAATAACTTTTTTTCAAAGCAGTATACATACATACATGTATAGTGGCATAACAATAGATTGTGCGGTATAATAATTTACTAAGCAAACTACAAGCAGAGCATAAAAGCTAGAAGCCCCAGATATGGAATCCTAACATATCTCCATTACACATTCACACACGTACAATGTTAACATGAATCCAAAATTAAAGCTAGAAAAACTGTCTTAAAACTAGCTGCACAGTTAAGCCATAAACAAAGCATACAGAAGCAGTGTTGGAGTGCACTCTTAAAGGAGCCTCTTACGCCTCTTTAGAACACACGCTGCACACCCAGGATCCATTAGGCTGCCCTGTGCGGCAGTTACGGCACACTTGGTGTTTACACGCTCTACACTGGCTGGAGCTGGCAGCCAGGCGGCCTACGGGCTCCTGGCATCGGCCACAGCTGCGCTCACTGTACTTCCCACTGCCGCGCTTGGCCCCCTTCCTTCTGATGTCCAGCAGCTCTGTCTTCAACTTCCTAAAAACAATGGGCTATAGAAGGTCAATGTGTTTTGACACTGTTGTAGCTTGTATGACTGACCAACGGAACGGCTGAACTTGCAGACGCCTTCCTTTCTTCGTCCTTCTAGGAATGTGGTCCAGGTAAAGCGTTGGCAGAATTTGCAAACCTGCTTTCGATTCCGTTGCCACAAAGAAAAGAAAACTAAGAGGCGGATGTTCTCACCTTACACGCTGCTCTTCCGCCTGCCTCAACTCCTCGTCCCTCAGCAGCACCGAGAGGATCCGCTCCCGCTCAGACTCGGACAGGAAGGCCAGGTTGATTGGTTCCACAGCCTCCGGCATCCTCTCCCACTCACAGGCTCCTGGCACAGTTTCCCCTGCTCTCCTGAGGGGCTGTTAGCCTCAGACAATCTCCTGCTAGCAAATCAAATCAGATGTGTTTGTGTAGCACATTTCATGCACACGGCCCATTCAATGTGCTTTACATAAGGCAAGCAGAAACACACAAGGATGACATAAAATACTAATAAATAAATAAAACATTTGTAATAAGAGAAAAAAAACTGCTAATACGGAACAATTCCGCAAAAAGCAATCGAGAACATATACGTTTTCAACAGTCCAACAGACCATGCACCAGATAAGATGCTAAGGATTACAAAGCTCTACAGCTATACATGATATTGTTAATTATATCCACTAACACATCAGTATGAGTCACTCATCATACACAATATGATTCCAGTGCAAGAGTTGAAGCAGGTTTAGACTCAGGCACCACAGACTACTGACAGGCTCAGCCTAAAAACACTTGCGGTGTAAATTAACTAAGTGAGTTGATTTAGGTAAGGATAAAAGCAGATTGATAGATTGGCTAATCAGGAACAGTTTTATGTTGTCATAAAACATGTGAGAAATTGGATGAAAATATTACATGGGAACAAGAAAAAGAGTCTGGTATCTTGTTTGTGGTCTTAAAATCCCACACAGAGCATTGGACAGGGCAAAAGGTTGCTGAGTGGAATGGGAACAGGAAAGGCAATAACAACATAAGCCCATATCACAAGGTTCCCACCCTCTAAAGACACAGAGTCAGTCGGGTGGAGTTCACTGGTTAAATCATTTGTTTAATCTTGACATTAAGCTTGTCAGTTACCCAGTTCCTGCCTGGAATGCCATGCTTTACCCAAGCAGAAAAAATATCTTTAAGGAAAAGTTGAAAAGGGTTTAAAGCCCCAACCAGCTACTTTTATCTGTGTTATGTATTGCTGGTGAATATGTTTGTATTTATTCTTTGAGAAAAAGACTTGTAGATGTATACTTTTCAGAATTGTATTAATTTAATTACGAAAAGTACAAACAGTAATAATACGCTATTTTGTATTAGGATTTATTTTAATTACATTGAGATGAATAAACTGATCAAAATGGTCAGATTGTAGTCCAGGGGAAACCACTTGTATAAATCAAAGTTGCCTTTATAAAGCAGAAACAATTTATTCTTACTCAGGCAAAGGCGATTTTTAACAACGTCATTCAATCACAAGGAAATAAAAAATATTACGTATTTCCTCATAAAAGAGTTGACTCATATGAGTTGCAGAAATACCTACTGGTGTAAACTTCAGTAAATGTTGCATATGGTTTGGCCAGAGAAACACAGTATAAACTAGACTGAGCTAATTTTCAAACATCCAACACAAGGATATTCAAAACATTGGGGGAAATAAGATTCCGATCTACAATAAAAGCTTAACATAATACCATTTGGCCTATTATTTCAGTCACTTAATCATTAACGATCAATTCACCAACCCATGACAGAGAGGCTATTTAAGACTTACAGCAAAAATAATTCAGACCTGCAAGTGTATATACTTAAACAATTAACATCTGCGAACTATAAAGTAAACCAAAGCACTTTTCAACTGCAGTCGGTGTGACTAATGTTGCCATTAAACTGAACAGTTGTGGTTCCAAATTTAAGACGGATCTTGATCCTTGAAACAAAACGTCAAAAAGTGTCCAGCTGGTTTATAACTGTCGACTTTTGAAAGTTATTTCAAATAACTCACCTACTTCAGGGATGAGACGGTTTTCATGCTACTACTCTGCCTCCTCTATTTAGTAAACTGTTGCCTCTCAACTTTGATAGCTCTAATCCCGGAAGATAAAGAGGGAAAGCAGTTCCATATAACTTTTTCCGTGACAGGTGTAGCAGACTTCCTCCTCTATTTGTCAACTTGTCGGAAACTCCGGTTGTAATTAGGCTAACAACATTAGCATATTTTCAAAGTAGCCTGAATAGAAAGTGTAGCTTTCTATTAGATCGTTTTTTCATTAATCTAAAGATTGACCAAGGTTTTGTTCACTCGTGTCCCAGGTTTAGCTTGCCTGAAAGGTGAAACTGACCCAGGGTATGACAGACATTTTTCTCAAAGCTCTTAGTAACTATGCTGCACTCAGTAATTAGTATGTAAATCTGTAAATTGAGTTACAACTTAGAAATGCAAAATGCAAAATTTAACAACTCAAAACTTTTAACAATTATTTTTTTAAAGAAACATGCATGTTTTATACTGGCAATGGTGCCTTGAGCATCTGAGTAGAGAGCTACTACAACCGAATTATTTGTGTACATTTACCACATTTCCCGATTGAGTAGGGTAACAATGGAGGAATGTTCATAAATGCATCATGACATTGTAGTTGTGGATCTCTCCATATCCTATTTTTAAATACATTTGACATAGAAAAACAAAACAAAAATTATTTCATTGGTAAAGGTTAGGTAAACAGTTCCAGATTGAGACGCCATTGCATGCATTAGGGCTTTATTTTAAATATCCAGGCATTGGAAGATCTGGAAGCGGACTAAAATCTAGAAAGCCTTTAACTGGCACAATATTGTGAGATCTGGCAACCGAATTGCAAACAATGTAGGCTAGTTCATATGCACCAGGGCCTAGCAGTAAAAGAGGGCCCTGTGCAACCAATTGTCTGGATTATATTCCCGGGTGAACAAATATGCAGTTGGCATTTGTACCTCTGTATATAGATTGTGAAATCTACTAGATTTAAAATGGCCTATAAGAGACCCGTTTATTTATGTTTGTCATAGGACACAAACCATTGGCGCCCTCTACAGGTTTTAAGAAAAACAGCATAAGGATGTACAGGGTACATACTATATAATGTATAATGCTCTCCATTTCTGTGATTGTCATGATCATGAACAATGTGTGACTTGTATCCTTAGCTAATTCTAACAGTTTTCTTATTTGGGTAAATCTTGGATCTTAACCTAATAATTTTAAGGATTTCATTAAAAATAGGACTATTACTTCTGACTGGACTGTTTTTCCTAAACTGACTTTATCATTTATATCTTATCGATGATTGTTTGGAGTTTTATCATGAACAGTACCAAGTCCAACTGGATCTTGAAAGGTAAACTGCATATCTTTATCAAAGTCCCTTTTCTGTATACCTATACATAGGCATACATTGGTTACCTTAACCTTGAGATTAAAATATTTTTAAATCAAAAGGTTTGTTACCCTACACAAATGCCTTAAGTTGTGAACGATTCACAAAGTTAAAAAAGTTTGCTCCCAGAAAAACTGGTTAAAGTATACATCTAAGAGGCAGTTGCTGAGTTTAAAAACAGGTTATAAAAAAATAAAATTAAATGAAGCATGAAGATCAATACAGATCTGCAGGAAATTGCCTATCATTAAGATAGTAACCAACTGAACTACAATTCACAAAGTTGCACTATGCCAAGTTCAGAACATAAAGTGCAGCAGATCTCAAACTATGGTCTAATCTTATGTATGTGCCATTGAACATATGTTTAATAACTTTAGATGTTGATACAAAATGTAAGTAAATATACATCAACATCTCATATATGAACATTTTAATATGAGAGAGTAAAGTCACAGGACAGTGTTAGACTGAAAACCGCATCTTACTCCGATATGTCCCCACACCATGTTAGACTGTCACCACAATGCAGGGTTAGTTTAGCGAATTAAACTTATGTTATCATAGAAGAGAATTCAGGTGAGCCACAAGCCCGGTGATGCTAACTGCTGTGTACAGGTGCGATAGAAGAACTCCATGGAACCATACTGCAACTGCAAAAATAACATGCTTATTTTAGAGATCAGCTTCATCTAAATCTGTTCACCAGTTACATATATCATGACATTTTGATACAGTTTTTTTTTTATTATAAAAAACGACCAATTTAGAGTTTACATTTATAAGACAAGGTTCCGGTTTTGGGCCTCTCTCTCTCTCTCTCTCTCTCTCTCTCTCTCTCTCTCTCTCTCTCTCTCTCTCTCTCTCTTTGAAGAATAGATAAAGATACCTGTATTAACGATGAAGATTATTGGCCTGCATATTGGTTAAGGCCTTCAGTTGACATTTCCTTTGTTCCTTCTTGGACCAGCTCTGGCCCTTTAAGATGAGATATTTCAATCTAGGCGTGTTTCCTGCTCCCATTGATAATACTATGCAAGCTCTCATCCTGCGGGAAAACAGTGCGAAGACACCTAGTGTTAAATGCGACGATAGTTGTAGCCTATTACTGATGTTGTGAATGTCTAATGTGTAGGAGTTGTATTATTTTAAATTATACAGAGTTGTAGTTTTGTCATTAAGGATCGGTATTAATGGTGCGCATGATCATTTTGTGTATCGAGATGATATGAATGTCACCCGGTCAAGGTCCAACCTCTCAATGCAAGAACCAAGATGGGATTTTTTTGCTCTCCGCCGCAAAGATTTGGCCGAAGCTTTTGGATAAAATACTGACAAATTACTATATTGAAGGACAAGCAAGGATTCGTGGTATATCTAAACATTTTAGTATGGGAGCCTTATGGCATTGGAAGAAGCTGGTGGACTGAAGAGAATAACTTTGGGATCTGAAATCAAGAATAAGCCTAATTGATTTCTAAGAACGCAACAACTGAAGCAGGCTACAAGACAATAACCACATTTGCAGTAATAATTCGAATATTATGACACATTCTATATAGCTGATGTTGCCACTTGTTTTTTTTTTTTTTTTCATTTACTGATGATAATATCGACTTGATGGCCTGATAGGCCTTAATATTTCTCAGATGAATGCCATATGTGGTCGATTTTTTTTACTTGGACTGTTATGCTTACCATATCATAGTGCGAAATATTTGTAATTAACGGACAAGCCAATTTTTTATTGAGAGAGAGCTGATCGGGAAGGGGCATCATGTCTGCTGTAATGATATCACGAAAGGTGCGAAAATGGGAAAAGCTCCCGGGTAAAAATACTTTCTGCTGCGATGGACGAGTGATGATGGCCCGACAGAAAGGCGTGTTCTATCTAACCCTATTTCTCATCGTCGGCACCTGCTCACTGTTCTTCGCTTTCGAGTAAGTAGGCTATGTTTGGATATCTGCATCTCCGTTGTATGTGATACTACCAAACGCGTTAGGTTATCTTAAAATCCTAAACATGTTTTTGGGTAACACGTCCAAATGCTTTTATTTAGTGCATTGATCGCATCTTTGCCGAAATTACGCGTTGGTCAAGCCCTTCATATATTAAAATGAAAAAGAAAACCATTACTACGTTTGTTTTGATTTACTATTAACACATTTATTTGAGGTTGGCAATGTTGACCAAAATAATGCAAGTGTTCCTAATATAGTGACTGTTCTAGTTTATGCTAACCTGTTTTCTTGTTTCAGCTGTTCAATACCAATGGGGCCTAATGGATCCAATGGGGTCTAATAGAACCATTGTAATTCATGTAATCAGTAGTATTATGCCACTAACATCCTTACATTACCTTACAGTACAGGGTCCATTGAGTAAAGAAAGCCTCATCAAGATGAGTCATTCCCTGGACAATGATGCATAGCCTTTATTGCTGGTTTTGTCCAAATTCTATTAAGCTAAGGACAAAATGGGCTATAGCCTCTGGCCATTTTAAATGACCAGCCCTTATTGTTTATCTCTGTAATACTTTTTCTGGCATGTTACAGTCTGCTTTGAGTCCTGAAAGAAGGAGCTGTTGTCCTGCTTTGGACGAAGGGAGACGAGGCTGATCAAATTCAGGCTAAAAACCTGAGCTTGGAGGAGGCCACGTTGCGAGTAATGCCTGGAAGGCTGTATGCGCGCTACGTTCATATTACAGATACCCATAATTGTCTCTCATGGGTACGGTGTGTGTGTGTGTGGGTGTGTGTGGGTGTGTGTGGTTGTGTGTGTTAAGGCATTCTGCATTACAACTTTTCACAATTTTCTGCTGTTAACGCAGAACGTTCCATTGTTGTGCAATGGATATGAATCGATATTGACAATTATTACGAATTTTGCATGCCGTTCCCCACTACCTTTTTGGATATATTTAATTTCAGTGGGTTTTTATGGTGGTAATGTTATGCAGATAGCTTTGTGGTGCTTTAAATTGCCTTAATTGTATCTGACAAGAAACTAACCCATTCTTGATGTTCCATCATTCACATTCATTGTGATTCTGTTTACAAAGGGAATCAGGGAATCATTTGTTTAAAGTGAGCTTTAGGATGAGTTGTAAACACTAGGGCATTGAAGGGAGAACAGATAGGCAGTGTCCTCAAGAGCTGGCTGGACCCTGTCCAAGAGCAGCCAAGCAGGCCTCTTATTCTTATCACCAAGCATCAGAGCGTCCACGCAGGGAGGGTCTGTCTCCAGAATTACGACTAATTTGCGGAAATAAGGAGCAAACACAAACCAGTCATGCCAATTAAGAACCACTAAACAAATTGTGAGATTAGATGAGCCAAGCCATGTTTATCCGTGTTCGGCTCTTTTAAGAGATTTGAGAAAATTTTAAGGAAAATTAGGGGTGTGTGTGTGTGCGTGTGCGTGAGAGAGAGTGTGAGAAACAGATTTGGATAAATAGAGCCATATATGGAGCTTGGTTTAAGAGCACACAGGCCTAGCAGGCAGACAGTCTTGCCCTGGAAAGAAAATCTGTATTTAAAAAAAAAATCATAAAATCAACATGTTTGCACATGCATTTGTGGCTCTGTGTGTGTGTGGATATCCAGTGGGTGTGGTTGTAGTTCTTGGTTAGATTCAAGGGCGTACAGTGGAGGGCATCTACTGTGTTGTTGCATTAAGCTGCCCCTCTCACTCTCCACTCCCTCAATTTTCCCTGTCTGGGACTAGGCAGGCAGAGGAGGAGAGGTGCAATGCTGACCTTGCAGACCGACCGTGGCCAGAGGAGATCTAGTAACATACCCTACAGTTGGCACAGGCATCCATTTACCCGGTCTCCAGGTCAACCAATGGAATTGTGGCTCCTGCTGTCAGCGAGCCAGCCAATAACCTGATTTATACCCAACTGAGAATAGAGCACGCTGCTTGCCCGTATCTACGATGTATTGCCTCTGATTCCAAAGATCTCTTGTGTTGTTCTTGTGTGCCGTAATCTAGGGATATGTTGCTTCTTCGTCTTTGTTGTGCCTTCATATTGAAGTAAGGGGGCATCCAATAGGTTTAGCCTCTTTGTGCAACCACTTTGTAATGGATGCTCCATGTCACCAGATTCTCTGGAGAATTCTATGTATTTACAAGATGATGTAATCATCTCTTAAAGTCCTCTTGATGCTCTGGACAGGTTTTTTGCGTCCTAACATTTCAGTGCCTTCTCAACTTGCAGATCATTATTGTGTTGCATGGGTTGTTAGGAGCATATTGATTTTTCCTCCACAAGCTTTTGTCTCTCCCTGTCAGGGGTGACTAGTGTGGTGTTTCTTTTACCTGAAATCAAATCCATATCATTAAATTATTCTTTCCTTTTTCAATCCACTTTTGAAATGAATGCAGTTTATTCTTTGGCAATTCAGCCATTTTGACAGTTGACTCTATGTTTTATCCCGTAAGCTGACATTTTAAAATAACAGCCTTATCTCATAGTTTGCCCTTTACTTTCGTCGTATTTAAGTGTTACATAATATAGATGCAGGATTTGCAGAAAACAGACTGTACCCTTTGAGCTTTAATGTGTCCACTCTCAACATCCCCCACACGGTGGATTAGTATTTAAAATGGTGTGTCTGGACAATGCTTTGTAGTATTGTGATCATAGCTGGAAGTCCTGAAAAGAGTCCCAATATAGTTGTTTTGGATGTCTTCTCTGTGCCTTTTGCAAGGTGGGCAGCTGTCATACAGCTGTCTTTCTAAAAAGGGAGAGGGTAAGCACAGTCTTTGTGGATGAGTGAGTGCATAATTCATTTGTATTGCGTGATTCATACAGCTCTCTGACGACTTACTCTCATGTTAACTATTAATAAAGTGTGGGTATGAAAAGCTCAGTGAAGGCTTAAAGTCAGTGGTTGCTAAGGCATAAAATCTACCAGTGACATAAAGCTTCTATAGGGCTCCAGTCTATAACTCAGCGTCCAATGAGTTTAAATCAGCACCAACCTCAGCTAAGGCTCACCTCACAGCGTGTTTTGTTACGCTCTGTTCTGTTGGAAATGCCATGGGTAAACGTATATACAGGCCTGAAAAGATTGGAGTTTATCTTTACTCTCTTTTTTAATATGAATTCAGCCCAGTGATCTCATAATAAACATAGATTTTAATGCGACCTACTGTATATAGACTTTTACTCTATTATTTTAGGTTCGCCAAATGTTCAAGCATAGAAAGAAATATAAGCAAAATTACCACATACCTTTTCTCTAACCTAGGGGCAGATACGTCTGAATGTGATGAAAGGAAGATGGAGCACACACAAAATATATTGTTTAAACGTATTTAATGTTAGATATATTGCATAATTAAACAGCATGCCAAACGGTAAAATCCAGGAAGGTAGCAGCCTTGATGGGAAGCGATGACCAAGTTGTGCCTAGAATGCTCACTGTTAATCATTGCTGAAGTCATACATCGAAAAAGTGCTGGCCTGAAGCTGGGCCTCCCTCCCCCTCTCCCTCTCTAATTTGACTGTCCATTCGATGCCGTCTCTGCGGTATCAAAGGGAGGACGATTTGCCTTTAAATAGGCAAATGGTCTATTGATTTGATCTTTCAGCGCTATTTCCATTGGTGTCACTGGTTGAAACCAATCGGACCTGCTCCACAGGCATTGTGTTGCCACTCCTCAGGTATGCAGACCTGCTTGGGAGACCTGCACTGTGTTAATGTAGCAGGTGGACTTAGTACCGTACCGTGTTGATGTTAGCTCACACTATCACACGGGATGTCCCACTCCTTCCTTCCTTTTTCATATTGACACCAAAGCAAAACAGGAAGAATAGAAATGTGGCACCCTCCACCGAAATTCTAGACAATAGTTTGACTTGTTCGAGTATCTCTACTGTAGATGTGCTGTAGATGTGCGTTAGGTTTATGTCCTTCATGACAGAGCAACTAATCTTCAGAGCATTATTTTGCTGTATAAAATGACTTCATGATTTTTGTATTTATTTCACATCATAAAAACTTGATCATAGTCAAAAGACATGGTTCACTTAGCTTAGAGACTTCTGAGAAAAACCTTAAAAGGGAAGGGCAGGCAGGCATGCGTGTGACATGCAATACTCAGTTGGTCATGGACAGGATATTGCGCAGCAGAGGCTGTAGTTAGACATTGGTGTTGCATTATGAAGGTATGATGTCTTCCGAATGGCATGATAACAATGCTGCCTCTCTAGTCATAGCTACATGCCTCAGTAACCTCTGGTAAAGCTGGCCAATCCGCTGTAGCCTTTTATTGCGTGCAATGGCCACTAGGACAAAGGAAGGGCCCGGATGCTATAGGTGACAAAAACCAGGCTGCAGGCCGATTGGCCGGCCAATCGACTTTTTTATGTTAATGCAATTCCTCCGGTGTGAAAGGTGAGGGCTGCCCAGCTGTTGTCACAGCCATGACTCCAGAATGACCAAAGGGGAAAGGCAGAGTCACGCCTTACATTTTGGGGGTCCATGACCTTGGACAGACTGCAATGTTTTTGAATTCGTAGTGGCTTGTTCCCCCTGCCCTCGAGTGTTTATGCAAAGCTTTTGTTGACAATTCAGAGCAACTAAAGGTCTCATGTGAATTTGTCACAGGATTTTTCCCTGTGAGTTGTGGTTATTTTCGACGCTGCCTTATTTTCTACAACACTGCTTTTTTAGTTTTTCATGCAAAAATATATTGCTGGCTACATCTCTCAAGGGAATATTAGTATGTACGAACATGAGAAAAAGAAACGGCAATTTCCACTAACAATGTAGTATTTGATGAGGTTGATTTTCATATTTTTTTTTGTATAACTGGGACACTTTTACGGTTCTGTAAATGATTAAGTTACATTCAGAAAAGACCCCGCACTGTTGTGATATTAGTGTTTATCTCTTACCCATCGTCCTCTTCACTTCCAGATGTCCCTACCTGACCATCCATCTTTCACCGACCATCCCCGTCTTTGCTGCCGTGCTCTTCCTGTTCGTCATGGCGATGCTGCTGAGGACCAGCTTCAGTGACCCCGGGGTGCTGCCTCGGGCTCTTCCTGAGGAGGCCACCTACATTGAAATGGAGATAGGTAAGCTAGTGGGATTGTTCAGACTTGATACCTTGAACCTGTTTAATGGCTGGTCCGAAAAATCTTCTGATAACATATCATAACCAGTGCAGACGGGACGCACTCTTTCAAAGGTTATGTCATAATGAGACATTAACCTTTTGTTGGCTTTACCTGTCGCCCCCCCCCCCCCCCCCCCCCCCCCATCCTTCCTATTTTGTTCAAACCTTCTTATGTGATGTTCTCCTGCTATGGAGACCAGGCCCTCCCACAGCAAGTTGTGTATGTGGAACCAAGTGAAGTGAAAATAGTTTGAGGCATCAATACTTTATCATGCTGGCTAGCTAGGAGTGTAGCAATGGCCCCTGTTCTTTTGGTTTATTCATGTTTGTTATGCTTTATGGTGGATAACCGTGGACTCTGAGCTCATCCATAGCCCCCTACCACTTAGTTGCCAACTTCTTTGCTAACCAACACAATACCTCACGTAGCCAGGAATAACGCACGCACCCTGCAGTAAATGTACCCAGATTGAAGACCTAAGTGTATTGGTAATGAAGTCAAATACCAGGGTTTCAGACCCCATCCATTTGCATCCATGTCTTTTTGATTCTCACCATTGACCACCGCACTTGTTGTTAAGGACGAACGGTCTCAGGCTTCTGTTTTATTAGTCTGCTTCCTTGTTTGCCATCTGCTATGGAGGGATTCAACTGTCTAGCCCAGTCTAGCCATTTTATTCTGTTCATCCTCCCTCCCCTCCCCGCCTCTGGCCGGATGTTCCGTGTGGAGCTACTTGTCTTTGGTGAAGATTCCCCGTGCCCTTCAGTCGATCGGCCCCCTGTCTCATTACAGAGGAGAGGCGTGGGTGGAGGCTGGTCAGAGATCCTCTTTACAGAGGGCCGAAGAAAATCAGCCCAGTCTGGCACAGGTCGTCCCCAGAGAGACGCTGCCAGCTAGTGCTCTCTTCTGTGTCACTGCTCTGACTCATACACCCCCCCCCCCCCCACACACACACACACACACACACACACACACACTAGCAGATGAATAGCCATGGACATAAGTCGCTAACTTGATTTTAAGGTCGTTACAATTGTACGTGTTGTTATGGATTTGGCACAGTGCAGTATATACTGTTCAGTGGTTTACAGTTATTTCAGTGTAGTTCAGCCTTTTGGGGTTTCCAGGAGATTGTTTCTAGTATGAACAGCTATTGAAGTCTAATAATATGGCAGAGTTTATAGCATAGGTGGTTTCTCTTTCAACAGCTATACTACTTAAATCCTTTCAAAACAGCAAAAGATCCATCGTTGAAACAATGAAATAGGTCATTCACCTAGAACAATTTGACTGCAAACCATAATATGGCTATAAACCCTACCATATTCTTCTTATGAATATGTGCATGCTTCAGTGAGGGCTATACATTATGCATGTGTCTTGATATAGCTAGATATCTTTAGGCATATCTGGTACTGACTATCAGGCAGGCAGATACACACTGATGTTGAGTCCCAGAGCCCAGACTAAGGCCCAGGCTAGAATGAAGTCCCAACCCTGCCTTCTTTTTTTTTCGTAACGGAAAGATTTTCAAAATGTACTAAGAAAGGAAGTAAACATTCCCATGGAATACATAATGGCATCTGCAGACCAAGCCCAGCTCCTTCAAGGATTGGTTTTATTCTCAGGGGAGTGCTGGCTCATTTATTTACCTCGCAAACGTTCTACCCTGAATGCTATCTGTTTGAACTGTCTCTCTCGCTTTTAAGAATCAATCCAGGTGCATTTTCCAGCCTCTCTGCAGTACGAAAGCTAGGGGGATAAAATAAGGCCTGGAGTACTTAGAGGAAGTTGTCTACGCATGGTCCCTATACCAGAAGTTCCATAGGTTCAGTGATTTGAAAAAATAAATGCTGGCTTCACATCAATTACACTCATCATTTGCAGATGTGCTGACAATCTTACGTTTTAGGTCCCAAACTTTAAAACCTCTTGTGTGAGTCCTTTTCAGATGTGATATTAACTGACGCAATTTAGCTAAAATATTTGTATTCCTTTACACAGACACATTTATGCGAACAATCTTCATTTTGTTTAACATTCATTTCAATCTCAGTCTAGCGAATAGTTATTCTTCCCTTCAAAATGCTTCGAGGCTATTGTCTTTTTGAAGTTATTCAAAAGAAAATAAACAACACATAGAAAGCTCTTTGTGTAAAACACTTCCACGAAACTTGACATAGCTTACCCTTACACAGCATATCATGTCAGGGACTTGCCAATAAATAAGGATAACAGCCCCTCTATGATAACAGATCGTCATAAATAGCGGGGCGGGGGGGGGGGGGGGGGGGGCAGGTGGGCGGGCATGTGTGAGACCTTGGACGGGGGAGCAGAGATGATATTCACTGACATTGTCAAGGTTCAAAAGCACTGATTTACATCCATCCATCTTCTCGGCCTCACTTGGATTCATTGCCCTGTTGAGCTTCCTCAAGTTTGTGGACAACAGTGAAGGGCAGGCTGGTCTACCAGAACAAATCAAAGTAGAAAGTTATAAAACATTCCCATTAATGATTACATGCCATGATTAGAGAAAACAATATTCGACCGTGCATCAGCGCAAACTAAAAATGGAAAATGAGGATTAATATCAATATCTGACGCACGTTATAGCTAGTGTATGCTTTGATACTGTTCTGCTTTGTTGCAGTTGTAAAAAAACAAACGACTATATATTTGTCTTGGTTTTCCACAGAGGCAGCCAATGGTAATGTCCCTGCTGGGCAACGACCGCCACCTCGGATCCGCAACGTTCAAATCAACAACCAGATTGTCAAACTCAAGTACTGCTACACTTGTAAGATCTTCCGACCTCCTCGCGCATCCCACTGCAGCATCTGTGACAACTGTGTGGGTAAGAAGGAGCCCTGTCCCCATGAACCGTCTAAAATAATTTCAGCTGAAGCTGTAGAAAAGGACCAATGTTTATTTTCAATTCCCTTACTGATGTTGTTGAAGAGTGTCTTTCCGTGAAAACGTCCGGAACATATTCTTTTGATGCTATTGTAGTTTTATATTTCTTTGTGAACGTCTTTACCTCCTCCACTCATCTGCCAATTGATTTGTCACACTATTTCCACAAGGAAGCGTTGATCAGACAGGGCAGAACATTTTTCTTTTTACTTGAGAAACACTATTCATTGTCAGCCCTGTCTTGTACGTTTTTACAGCCTTTTGAGTTTGTTTCCAAATGGGCATGTCATTTGAAGCCACAGTTATAGCATTCCTTTGACTGCTCATGCTTCCCCTGCATCAGCAGGAATCCAATGTTATGGTTTATAAACACACACACACACACACACACATACAAAGCACACGTGCACACATTGATAGCGGTATGCAGTGATTTGAGAGAAGACAGTGGAGGCTCAGTGTGCGTCTGTATGCCTAGTCATTGTGAACACAGGGCCATCTGTGTGGGACAAGTCCACCTGCTGCTGTCCATACACACACACACACCCACACACACAAGATTGCCTCCTATAATGTCAAGTTCGCAACTGAAAATCTGTTCAGTGCCAGTAAAAACAAAATCACAGTAAATGCAGGCTATGCAAATAGGCTTAGTAGGACTTCGCCTAATTTTTAGGTCTATATTTTTCTATATTGTAAATGCAAAATCGTAAACTGCAAATATTAGCTTGTTTATACTTAACTGTTAACTGTCAAGGGTAACATTCCATAATACTATTCACCCATGCATTCAAACATGAGCATTTGAAGGAATTAGTCACAGTGACAAAGCATATTAGCAGCTAACACACACAAAAAGGGTATAGCATGTAGTAATATTTAGGCCTATTCAATGTACTTATTCTTATTTAAGACTGACTAGTTATTGTTCTAGCTATATTGATGCATAGTGAATGTCTGTAAATCTGAAGTTGTAAGCTCTTTTGGTGAACTATTTAGTTACCACTTGGTGCACCATATAGTAGCCACCAGGGTAAAATCTAAGACCGGCGCCCTGATACAAACACACACACTGGTTATGAAATATCTGTTTCAGCTGCCTCCTTAAAAGGGAAGAAAACCTTTCTACCACTCAACTGGTTAGACTGGAACAGCTTGTTTGCCAGGCTGTCATTAAATCGCTTGGACCCATTGTAAGCATCTACACAGCATGGTGTATTTTGACCTTGCGCTGCACTCAACGTTTGTGAGTTTCCGCACAGTTGTAAATGTTTTGAAACCCTATCGTGGATGTGTGATGTCGTCAGGCTCTGAGGTGAATCGTATAGCGACGGTAAATATTTGCCTCACTTGGCCATTTAACACAGGGTGGCTTTAATCTGGCTGGCCTCCAAATGGAATGACCAGAGCAGTGTTTAGATGAGTGCATTTGGAAATGGTTCCCGTTACCTGAAACAATCCACTCATGGTATTAATACACGTTATCGAGTCCCCGTATCTTTTTAAATGATAATTTATGTAGCTTTAGCCTGACTCAACTAGGGCAGTCAGAGTGGTCTGCAAAATGGAACTGTTTTCTCGTCTGTTTCCCTTGTTGTTTTTTGGTTCTCCTTCAACAAAAAGGTCAAAATGATGTCATGCTTTTGCTTGCCTTGTGTAAAGCACATTGAAGTGCCTTTGTGTATGAAATATGCTATACAAATCAAATTGATTCGATTTGATTTAACGGTCTTCTCTTTTCCCCCAGACCGCTTTGACCATCACTGTCCCTGGGTGGGTAACTGTGTGGGCAAAAGGAACTACCGTTACTTCTACCTGTTCACCCTCTCCCTCTCTTTGCTAACCATCTACATCTTCACTTTTGACATCGTCCATGTGGTCATGCGTAAGTATCCGTGCGTGGTATGAGGACCCCTTTGTTGGTATTTGGATGGATGTGTTGAAAGACTGGATAATCGAATACATACATAGTGTGATTGCACACTGTGGTAGTCACAGAGAAAAGAGACGGAGGTGATAGATTGTTAGGTATTAAGAGAGACATTAGCAGGGTTCAATTGTGGAGTCATTTGTGTTTAATGAAAGCTCACGATGGCGTTCTTCAGGAGAGAAACATCGCTGATGGAATTCGGTAGAGTGTGGCAGAACAGGAAGGGTGATGAGGGATGCAGGCTACCTTAGTACAACCTCCATTACATCAACACACACACACACACACACACACACACACATACACCAGCATACAAGCACACCTGCATCCAAGCCTGTGCAAGTGAACAGACAAATCCATTGGAAGAAGCTTGGCCTTGAGCCAGACTTGATATGTAAGTGTAAATGAATGGGTGAAATACTCTCCCCTTCCATCTCTCTCCAGGGCTCAGAATTCCGTCCCTTGGCAGGCCGAGTGAGCAGATTGAGCTGTGTGGCCAGGGAACACATTAACAGTCAGGATAATTAGTTCTGGGCTTGCAATCTTAATCTCAGGCTACAGCATACTTCGAATGTCATTCTTAATTTTAATGAGTCCTATCACTTTTAATGGTGCGAAGAGAGTGAGGGGAATGTGTCAGCACAGTCTCCACCAACTGAGGCTTCAATTTTGTGTGTGTGTGTGTGTGTGTGTGTGTGTGTGTGTGTGTGTGTGTGTGTGTGTGTGTGTGTGTGTGTGTGTGTGTGTGTGTGTGTGTGTGTGTGTGTGTGTGTGTGTGCGCGCCCCACACACTGCGGGCACGCTCCTGTAACGCCATGCTCCTCTCTTACCAGGCTCTGTGGATTCTGGCTTTGTGAAAACTCTTCAGGACACACCTGGGACATATCCTTTTATGTCATTCTTATTATATATGTTTGGAAATGTTAGATAACTTGTCCTTCTGAGTTTCTGCAATATCATCACAACCAAAACAATATCTTTGTGTTGCTTGCATCACAAAAAAAAAAACTTTTAGCTTGCAAACAAATTTAAACTAGTGCTAGCGTTTGCGTCTCTCCCTGAATTACAAAATACTGTATTTTGACTTGATATAAGTTTGCATTCCTCCAGTACCAGTTATAATATAAGGATATGGTTCTGTAATGCTTTTACATGCTGTTTAATTAAATGAGTGATTCCTGTTTGATGTCCTTAACTCCCTGCCCACTGTGCTGGAGGTGCTGGTGTGTTTCTTTACCCTGTGGTCGGTGGTTGGCCTCACAGGCTTCCATACTTACCTGATCTCCCTCAACCAAACCACCAATGAGGACGTGAGTATCCCTGCATCCACACACCATTGGAAAACGTGTCTCTAATGGGTTGGAGTTGGAACTTGCCTTAAACCTCATATTAAATGTCAGATTACCCTAATCCTAACTCTAGCATCGTCCAGTCATCGGGATGATGGAAAAAAAATAATTGCGGTGATGGATGGGATCAAATCCAGAATCAGAATTACAAGCTTTTTGCTCATTCTGTTTCAGTGCTGTGTGTGTGTGTGTGTGTGTGTGTGTGTGTGTGTGTGTGTGTGTGTGTGTGTGTGTGTGTGTGTGTGTGTGTGTGTGTGTGTGTGTGTGTGTGTGTGTGTGTGTGTGTGTGTGTGTGTGTGTGTGTGTGCGCGCCCCATCAGGGCCTTCACATGGATGGAAATACAAATACAGTCCGAAGCCTTTGCCTTATGACGTAACACTCCAAAGTTCTTTGGCCACTCCTCGTCTCCTTGACAACGGCACAGCCCTTTTAGAAATATCAAGGGTCTTTGAATTGAGAGGCCAATTACAAATGAAAACCAGCCCAGCTATTGCATTGAAAGAATGTATCGATAGATTTTACATTGATTGGATAGCCCTATTCCTTTCAACATCAAAAATAAATCGTATTTCTTTAGCTCTGTGCTTCCGTTCCCTCCAGTGGTCAGCAGTGGAACATATCAGATATGCTGCAAGTGCACAGCGGAGTGTGTGTGTGTGTGTGTGTGTGTGTGTGTGTGTGTGTGTGTGTGTGTGTGTGTGTGTGTGTGTGTGTGTGTGTGTGTGTGTGTGTGTGTGTGTGTGTGTGTGTGTGTGTGTGTGTGTGTGTGTGTGTTAGTGCTGTGCTCTTTGTCTGAGGCATTGTTAGCTGATGGTAGACTAAAGGACACAGCAGGGAGGAAGCAGTGGGAGGCTGTACTGCTGGAATCCACAGAACTCTGTCAACCCTTATGCTACTAATTTATTTATTCTTCCCTTCCTTTCTCCTTCAAGACGCCATGCTTTTTTTTTTACACACTATAATGAGCTGCACGACCACAAAATGGTCGCTAATGTCCTCCCAGTAAATGCAAGGTGGCTGACAAGCTGCCCTATCTAGATCAGATTGAACTAATAATAAACACACCAATACCTGCAGAGCCTTGGCAGACTGCCAAACAAGCTGGTGTGGCGGGAGTATAGGAGGGGCGGAGAGAAAGAGAAAGAGAGGTAGAGAAAGAGAGGTAGAGAAAGAGAGGTAGAGAAAGAGAGGTAGAGAAAGAGAGGTAGAGAGAGGTAGAGAGAGGTAGAGAGAGAGGTAGAGAGAGAGGTAGAGAGAGAGAGAGAGAGCCAAACCAAGAAGAGCTGCCGATAAACAACCATAAGGCCCGCTGCTGGTGTGGTCTCCACGGGGATAGACACACGAGGTATCAGTGGTGTCCCCAGGCAAGGACGCACAACCTCATCACACACACACACACACACACACACACAAAGCAGACCTAAATGATCGACCATACCACATGCACCCACTGCTGACCTGACCTGTATCTGTATATACACAGAGCACCCCTGCCTTAATTTGTTTCCCCATGTGCCTTGGACGTCATTATGCTCAGTACAAGTACTAGCAAGCTCTACTGGGCAGTGAGTTATACCAGAGTTATTTGGAGCTGTGCTATCTCTACAGTACCATCCTTGCAAGCTAATATGGTTCGCCTTCAGGCAAGACTCGCTAAATTCCATACCAAAAACATTTTGCAGGTCCAAGTGTGACCATCTGGGAATAAGATCTAAAAACAGAACTCTGCTTTTGAATAAGGTATAAGCCTAAGGCATATCTCTTTGCAGCGAGACAACCGAGCAGCACTTTTGGTCCGGATTGTAAGAATTAATGTTCAAAATCCCTGATCCCTGTGACATAATTGGGTATGAGATTAGGGATACTGACTCGTAAAGGTGGGCTGGTTGTTTTATTATTATGTGTGTGTGATTTGTAACCCAGATCAAAGGCTCGTGGTCGGGAAAGAACCGAGTGCAGAACCCCTACAGCCACAAGAACCTGATCAAGAACTGCTGTGAGGTGCTGTGTGGGCCTGCATATCCCAGGTAGCACATGACACTGTCACTGCACCCCAGGCATAATTACAGAATCAAACGGACCACAAATAGCCTTTTTTATGTCCTCATCTCTTTGGTCTCTTTTTTTCTTTCTCTCTCTCTCTCTCTCTCTCTCTCTCTCTCTCTCTCCCCGAGGGCTTTGTGTTCACTGACTGCTTAAGGCTGTTGTTGTTGACTCATCGTCTGTTTGTGTCTTCCATTACGGCAGTGTCTTGGACAGGAGAGGGCTGATGCCGGAGGATCTGCCTGCTTCTGTCCCTGCAGATTCTGCCGCACTTGCCTGCAAGAGCAGCAACCCAGTACCACAAACCACGGTCAGCCAATGAAGGCTTTCTCTCTTTCTCTCTCTTTCACACCCACACACACGTTGACAAATACAAATAAAATACACACACACACACACACTCTCTGCATGATCACCACACTGTATGTCTGGCACTAAAATGGCTCCAGGCTGCCAGACTCTGAGGAGTTCAGTAGAGTGAGCAGGCATAAAAGAGAGCCTTAATAAATGACTGAGAGAGAGGAGGCAGAGGGAGAGAGCAAAGGAGGTGAGTGTGGAGAACAATGCGATGCTGAGCAGAAGGGGTTTTTCATATTTTAGAGATACTGTGGTCTGTAGAGTTCCTTGTTTAGCTTAATCCTTCACTTTAACTCATGAAGTCCCCAAGGGACATATATGGAACGTGCTGGTGCAGTCATGTGACACACTGAATGTGACCTCATTTACAAAATGGAGACGTGCATGATAAGCACATCACGGAAAACTAACACATTTTCTAGATCTGTTTTTTGAAGTGGAAAAGTATGTTCCACCCCATTTAACAATGCTAATGCTTTAATAACATAATGTAGAACACATACTGTATAATCCCTTCTGAACGCATTAGTAGAAACAAATTATGAAATAAAAGTTGTTGTTGTGACATATATGTCCCCTCGGGTTTTGCTCAATTCAAAGCATAGAATATTTCAAATCAAGTTAATTACTAATTAAATGTTCATAAAACCAAGCATAAATGTACCCTAAATGGCCAATGTAACATATATATATATATATATATATATATATATATATATATATATATATATATATATATATATATATATATATATATATATATATATATATATATATATATATATATATATATATATATATTAAACATTAAAATAAGGTGTAAAATATCAAAAATCTAATTCAGAATTGTGTACTTTGTGGTCCATTCAGTCTGGTTTGAATCCCTCATAATTAATCCTTAAGTGGAAGTAGGTCCGGGTTCTTATAACCATTTATGTGCACTTCAGTCTAAACGGTTACCATTTCAGGCGTGGCAATTTCAATCCTCTCCTTCTGGTGAACAACCATTCCAGTGTTCGGAAATGCAGTGGTTTTATACACAATCGTGGCATAAATCATTTTCATTTTTATCTTGTGTGTACAGAAAACCACAGCACCACTCATCCCTAATGAGCACACGCCAGATGAGGCCAAGCCCAGCCTCGTCTCGACCAACAGTACAGAGAAGAGCCCTTCCCTCAAGCAGGAGAAACCTCCCGCTCCCAACGTCCCGCCCCTAGCCTCACCCGAGACTGACGCTGAGCTACCTGTCCCGCTCGTCAAGGATAAGAGCCACTAACTATGTGAAGGAGGTGGAGTCTCTCTCATAGCCCCTCCCACAGCCTCTCTTCCTACTTCCTGCTTTGTGGGGGTGACCAATGGAACATTGGTCAGCGTCTGTGCTCCGGAACTCAACGGCCCATGCCGTGTGTGACGTGGCCATTCACCACCTCCTGCCCTACATCCACCAGGCTTGCGGTGCTGCTGCTGCAGCCCTTCCACCCCTCTTTACTCCAACTCTTGTGACCTGAATATGATTGACACTTGCTGCCCTTGGAAAGGGCGGGCTTAGTGGAAAACGCAGGTTGTTCTTTACCCTGAACTTTGCATGAGAAAAAAACGAAAACTTATGGGGACAATGCCTAAACTGAAACCATTTCAAGCGGACAACATCTCCAGATGCCTGTGGCTCATGGTTGCCTGCGGTCTTGCTTGTAACGTCAATGCTACTTTTGTTTTGTTTTTCTAAAGTTAAAAATGACTTATTGTGCAATGTCAGTTCAAATAGCCTATACTCTTAGAATTGCAAGTGTCTCACAAAGACAATATTAAGTCTGGACATGTGTTAATCCTCTTCCACGATCACAGTCCGTAAGTCTTCAACTTGTCCAGTGCACACATCACAGGCTCTATGCAATCCTAGGAACGGTTGGCAAAACAGCTTTTTGAATAGCACACAAGCAGATGCGATGTGCTTGTGGTGGTGTTGTGATCATCTTACGGCCGAGATACAAAGTAATATCTCCGAGGCCCCTGAAGTGAAGTCAAACTCTGCCTCATATACTGAAATTGCTGCCTTCAGTGATGTTGTTGTTACTAGCATATTTGAAGGGTGCAATCTCAACTATCGGCCTTTCCATTTTTGTATCGTCAAGGAGACCAGAGGGGCCACTGTTGCCCTGGGATTGTGGGGATAGGCTATTTGCAGGGGTGCAGTACCTACCCTGTTGTCCAAAAGGAGACTCTTCTCGTCGTCGTGTCTCAGTCTGTATGAGAGAGAAGGCCTGATTGCGGTTGATGGTTGATACTAGTAACAGTGCCTTATTGAAAAGTTGCACTTTTACACGCAACTCGCTAAGGTTATCTACAGAGAAACCAGGAGAAACCATCCTCACCACGTGTACATACAGAGTGTTAACTGCAAAATGCCACTTTTTTTTTATTATTACTTTGCCATACTTCACAAATCTGAGAAGCAAAAAAAAAAGAGAAGAGAATTGAAGCCATTGTTCAAATGTACATACTGTGTGTAGGTGTCGACGTAAACAGCTCTCAGATGTTAGACAGAGCAGAAGATGGCTGGCCGATTGTCGCATTTTTGGTGTGTGCTACCAGTAAATATAAACCTATAATCACAGACTTTTGTTTTCTAAAAGTCACGTCAGCCCTGTCATCTCTTGTCTGACGACACTGTGATTAACGAGGAGGGTGTCTGTCATCATTTACTCTGGGCTCCTTTGTCTTACCCCCAATTTTTGCTGTGAAAATTATTCAGTGGCCGAGGCTGAGCAGCCACCATAGAAGCCATTTATGGTAGACACTCTCAGTTCTTGTCTGTTTCACGTACAGTATGTTCATTTCCCGCTAACTCGAGCACAGGATTGTCGGGGACCGGAAAGACTTTATATTGTTTGCAAAGGTATCGTTAGGGAATTCTAAATGACAGGGAGTAATTACAAATGAAGATGACACGTTTGGTTGATTTCAGCTGATGGGAGATATTGTAGTAATTGTATTGTATGCAAGGCAAAGTTAATGTTTGTGATGTATAGAGATCTGTGTATAGACCCTCTAGTGAAAAACAGTGTGATTATTCTCTTGGCCCCTCCGAGTTGCCCCAAAATGTCTTCCTAAACCATTAACGTTTTTAACCATGTAGCTTCTGAGCATGGAGAATACATTGTGTTGAAACTGGCTGTTTTGGGGACCACCATTATTTGAACCTTTTTACAATTATTATTCTAGACCTCCAAAAGTAAAAAAAAAATTTAAAAATCTAAAAATGTTGTCATGAAAAAGTAAGCTTGAACAGGAATGCTTGAGGAATGAACAGTTCCAACTCAATATTCAAATTCAACTTGGGAATTGCAATTTGGGAACATAATTTAAGTACATTTGAAACAGAAACAAACATGGTGATTGATGTTGGTTGTGAAATAGGACCAGCATATTTGATGCCAGTGAAGGGGAAACAGTTTTTATACTGCAGTCATGTAAGCGTCTATTTATCTAACTCTTCCAACAACAATGCTATTGTTCGTATATTAGGTTGGGGCATTAAGCTTTGGAGGAAGAGCCAAATCCTAATGTCAGTGAATGTACCAATTGTCAAACAGCTCACAATGACACCGCAATGATGGTTGAAGGATTTCTTTCTGAAAGAGTGCGTTCAAAAGCTTGCAAGGAAGGTGCATTTACTCCTGCCAAGATATCTCAATCAATGCTTACCTCAAATTAGTCTGCTCGTTATGTAACATTTTTCTCTTGAAGTATTTAAACACATTGACCAAGTAGTTTGTTGCTGTCAATGAAAGTGTGAATGCAAATGTGGTTGTGCTTGTGAAAAGGGACTTTTTCATGTTAGAGGTATGTAAGATGGCTTGAAAGTTTTTGTTTTTTTAATTCATCCAACTATGGGACTTAAATGTAACTATACAATTATTTACAGTTCATGTACTTAGTGCATTGTGTATATTACAAAATACAGCACCAATCCACTAATGGAACTCTTATTTATGTTCACTTTGTTTAGTATTATGGCTGTAATTATGTATATTTCATTCAATTCCCCTCACTTGTTTTTACATGATTGATGTGTCTGCTCAATAAACATATTGTCTTATTATTCAGAATCGTGCCCCTTGTATTGGTTGGTTTTGCCAGATTGTTTTGGCTTTATTCTTACAACTGTGAAGTTAAAAAAAATAATAATAATTCTGAAAAAAGTATTTTTTTATTCTTCATATATTTACAGTTCTGTTTACTTATTACTTTAAGAAACACATGCCCATGTAGCACATTCCTCCAACATATTTAGACAACAATACAAGTGGTCATGGCAAATTAAACGGCATGCAAAATATCTAAGCCTTCATCTCTGTCATAAAAGCATTGCTGCTACAACATATGACAATGTTTACTAAACATAAGACCTCTTACATTCACTACCACTAGATAAAACCCCATCCAAAGAGTTCACACAAGTGAAGCCAGATGTATCACACATTTACAAGTCAAAGTCAATCGAGGAAAACACAACATTAACATACGTACGTCAGAAAGGAAGACTGTCAATGTCTTCTAAAGCCCGTGGTCACAAAGTACCGCTGGGGGAAATAATGCATTCTTCTCGTCAATATTTTGTTACATTACTTAATCCACTGAAGGAAAAAAGCAAAACGGTTTCTCACGAATTATTGTCCAGTTTCAGCTCTTGCATTTGGTCCTGCAGCTGTTCCTGCTCTGACTTCTCTGCCGTGTGCTGGTGCTGTGCATCCTGGGGTTGCTGCTCCATCTCCGGTTCCTCACGACTGCCGACTCCGTTCAGCAGGTTCTCTGAGCTTTCAAAGCAGCCGGAGTCCCTGGGTCCCTCACTCTGCTTCTCCCCGGTTGTCGTCTCCTCGTCTGGATCAGATTCGTCTTCCGCTGATTGGAGAAAGCACACAAATGATCAAAACCCGGTGCCTAATGCCAACTCTAAACGGTTGGTTCAGTGCATTCTTCACACAGGCTCATGTCTATAGTAGCTTTAAGGACACAATTTAAAATCCTGAATGAATGCCTTCAAGCACAAACAAATGTATAGTTAACAGAAACGTGCATACCAAGTATATTTTAACTGTAACGTGAGTGTGTGTGTGTGTGTGTGTGTGTGTGTGTGTGTGTGTGTGTGTGTGTGTCTAATTCTTAAACTAGGGACGTACAATCCCTCAGCAGCTCTGAAGCGGTCAGGATCTTCGTGCGTTGCTCTTGGTCGGTGATGTTGAGCTCATTCAGGTGCGACTCCTTCAGCCCTGCAAAGTCCTCTAGGCTCTGGAAGCCATGCATGGACAGCAGAGATCCCAGCTCCTGGGACACACCAAAAAATAGACGGTGTTGACATAAATAATCTTGCCCGTAAAGGCCTATTTCTATCAAGCAAAGTGTTTGTAAGATGTTCTCGGCAGTTCTCTATTTGACCCCATTTCCAATACATACTGCAGTAACTTTATACAGCCATATAGATGGTAATAAATCGTCTCATGATATGTCCTCAGCAAGTAGCTTGTCTTACAGTCAGGCCAATGCGCTCCAGAACTTCTTCCAGGGTTTTGGGTTTGGCCTTGGGCCGCCGGCTGACCCTGCTGTGGCAGCGTTTCCTGGGGGGCGGGGTGCTCTCGGCAGGGAGGATGTTAACGTAGATGAACTTGAAGGAGCCCACCTTGTTGTTCAGCTTCCCTGTCCAGGTGCCCACCGGGGGCTTCTCGATGATCTGGATGAGGTCTCCTTTCTGCAGGACAAATGCAGGCGTTGAGACTTCCTGGTAAGATGTAACTTCAAAACAGCAGCGTAAAATAACGCCAGGAAATGCTTTGGATGGGCAATGTGACATGAACGTCTATGGGATTTGTCATTCAATGGAAGGCACATTGCCCAGGGTAATTACCCACTTTCTGACACCATTAGTGGTCAGACCACGACAAAAAACTGCCGATTCACCGTCTGCTAAGACGTTCCTCATGACTGCAACAGCAGCCAAAGCTGAAGGCTGTAGCATAGCCACTGGTCCCTGCTACTTACTTGGAGCTTGAGGGACTCCACATCATAAGGGCTCGGGGTGAAGTCGGTGTGGACCACGGCACGGCCACAAAAGGGTCCAGTGTAGGCCATGGCGTTCTCCTCCAGACGCATGCTGTCTCGTTGACTGTAGCCACTGTCCAGACTCTGTCGGTCCCCACCTTGTCATATTATAGGACATTTCATAGCAATAAATGCAATGTAGTCCAACAATCATGGCTATTCACTCATGGTGTTTCAGATAGAGATACCGCAGATATTTTTGAAGCCTTGAATTGGTTGTGTTAATATTTTTATGTTGATGCTAGGCACTTTGCATAGGAGTGCACCGTACTGAATCACACGGTTAGTCTGCCCTGAATGGTGTGACATGTAGGTATAGGCTGTGGGTCACTCACAGCCAGAGAGCTGGCGGGACAGAGGGCTGTGCACGGTGTCCTCTGATCCAGTGGAGCACATCGAAGTCCTCTGGCCAGGGAGCCAGTCACTGACGGGGGACAAAGAGTCCTCTTCGCCACTATCTGCCTGGAACCCACATTGGAGGACACGTTCAACATTTCAATGGGCACCTTGTGGTGGCGCCTGTTTGACAATGACCACTAGAGGGAGATATTTTCAATCCTTTGTGATTGAAGATATTTCCATGTGCTAATGTTTTTATCAGACCTGTCACACGGACCCATAAAATAGAAAATGTGCATGTTATCAGTAGAATCATAGGTATTGAAAATTAACTAATAAGTTAAAATATACTTTCTAAATACACCATATTATATTTATTCTATGGTAAATAGTTAATTTCTGGTAATAATAATACAGTATGTCAGCACAAAGTAGCCTACCCCCTCCTCTGCCAGGGCCTTCTGTACCATCTTGGATGTTTTGCGTGTCATAGTACGTGAGATAACAGTGCGCCACTTCTTCCCCAGCTTGCTGCCACTTTTCCCTTGATCCTCCACTGGCAAACCCTCAACCTGGAAAGAGAGAACACTTTATGTTTTTTTTTGTATTGTGTCTCATGCACACTCTCTTTCCATCTCTTTGTCTTTGTCTAATACAAACACATTCAAATTGTTTTCTTAACCCCTCAGACGAATCACAAAATGTCGACAGCATGAGAGGGAGCAGACCAGAAAGAGAAGAGAGCAGACATGCTTGATGCGAACACCACTGCCACCACCACCTCCACAAAAATCACACGGGCACAAACAGCAATAGAGTTAGCGTGGCCGTGTAGAGAGCATGTCAACCTACACTGCACTGGCATCACCACTCCGTTGCTAACGTTTCTCATCAGCATTTGACTGGAGGTTAGGGGATGAGACGATTGCTGTGGGTTTTAGAACCTGACAGGAAGTAGTCAGAGGATGAAGCCGAGAGCGGCTGCTGGCTGCTCTAACCACAGTGAAGTTAAATGACAAAAACACACTCATAAGGGATGTCTGTCTCTGCTGTGAGCTAGTCAAGCAGAAATCCTCCGTCTCAGAGACACAGGATGCTTCACGGCCCGTTTTCTGTTCCCTCAAGCTGATCATTGTTCAAATAAGAGTCACAGCACTGCTCCAATAAGTGGCAGGGATGCTGTGGTTGCAGTCGTGTGATGGGATAATTGGTAATGCTCTTACCATGCCTTGCGAGGGAGTTTTCAAGGTGCTTCTTATCCATTAGGCATCTTTTGTACAGTGGTTCTGTAAATTGTATTCACCCTCAATGTGAGTGTGGAAGTACTGTTTTAATATCAGCTGTTGTTGCCAACAGTTCCTTTTTTTCTTTTTTTGTCTGGAAAAGTACTTCGTTCTATTTTTGCTGTTTTATTGTATTCAGTGGTATTACTTAGGAGCGAACATCTAGACTTCTTAGACTTCCCCTTGAAGAAGAGCAATGACATCAATGAAACTCAAATAGTTCACCCTACAGTACAGTCCTCCAGCTACTGATTGTGATTGCACCTCTCCCTGGGTATTTTTTAAGCAGGTTGCATTTGTGTATGGGATGTGCAGTATGTATGTGTGTGTGCATGAATGTGCTCATACTTTTACATCATGTGTAGGAGTCAGGGACGTGCAGAGGGGGATTCCAGCGGGGCTTACTTGCTTATTTTTAAAAGTACTGAATCAATTTAAATATTTTTGAAAGAAATAATACATTGACATACAAATCGTAAATAGGCCTTCATCTTATCGGTCTTGAATCCACAGCCAGGGCCCAATGTCGTTTGAATGTCACAAAAATGTAAAAGGTAGGGTGGGATATTATGTGAATGTTCCCCTTTTTCTATTTAAGTCCTTCAAAATGTCTGTGCATGGCTCTGGTAGGAGGCTTTGTGTAATGTGTGAGGAGGTATCTTTTTGTAGGTACTGCAGGACTGAAAAACACACTCACTGTCTCATCCAAGTTGAACTCCTTGTCCACCACCACAGGGGATTTGGGCTTCATGAAGTCTTTGAAACTGCTGGACCTCTGGAGACTTATCTGTAGGCACAAAGAAAAGTCATGTGAGGGTGAAAGGCCGAAGCAACTTTCACCTTTTTCAAAACAGACCCATCAGATCCTTTCTATTTTCTAATAACATTGCTGCTCAGTAGGTGAATCTAGTTTATTGAGAGAGAGAGAGAGAGAGAGAGAGAGAGAGAGAGAGAGAGAGAGAGAGAGAGAGAGAGAGAGAGAGAGAGAGAGAGAGAGAGAGAGAGAGAGAGAGAGAGAGAGAGAGAGAGAGAGAGAGAGAGAGAGAGAGAGAGAGAGAGAGAGAGAGAGAGAGAGAGAGAGAGAGAGAGAGAGAGAGAGAGAGAGAGAGAGAGAGAGAGAGAGAGCAGCATTGATGCAAGCTATTAAAACCATGCCATGGATTACGGTCATTTCAGTACCTTTCCACAACATTTTCTTATCTTCTTGTACTTTCAGAATTCATATTTGTTTCGATTAGTCAGGCAACCAGAGCGTCTCGGCTGCTCATCGTGTAGTAAATGGATGGGCGGAAAACTCATAAAGCATGATTGATATTTACTGCTCAGAGTGGGACAGCACACAAAGCTCCCGGCACAGATTGTGATGGTTTCTCTGCCCAATTGGAAATCCATATTGATGGATCCATACTGAAAGTTTGACAGTTCAGGTTAACGTGGCAACGGCTTGTTCCTGTTTTCATACATATCTACTCAGCTCAATTGACAAGCTTCCATTAACTAGACTGAAAATCTTGGAAATACTTTGCCTAACAAAAATGTCGGCTTATCTCGAGCCACCCTCATGAACCACTCGTCAAAAAAATAAAGGAAGTGGGCACTGCTTGGGTAACTGTCAACAGCCAATTGTTGCTGACATCCAGACAGCCTTGGTGACTGGTGGTCTGTGTCTCCTGTCGCCTGCTGCATTTTGCTCTATGCAAACATGAACACCAATGTAACTGAAAGACTAAGAACTTCTTAAACAGAATTTTTCCCATCACAGACCCCTTATAAAACATTAACGTATTTTGTCTCATATTATATGTTTATCAGAATGGCATTTAAAGCTATGATTGTGCTCTTATTGTTGTGACTAGAGTTGTTGTGTGGTTGTGTTAATGAGGAGAGCTGCAGTTATAGACCATGTAGTGAACAAGCCTTGATCAAACCAGAAAGACCTGGAGGGAGAACCAGGGTTTTTGTGGCGTGGGAGGCTGTTTCTTAAGACCCATCAAGACGGGAGCAAGAAGCCACAAAGTTAATTCTGACTTACATTGAGTGGTAATGACTTGCACACCCATATTAGAGGAACTAAACTATTGTAGAAAGATGGAAGTTTCCAAATGTCTCTCCCTGCTGCTGGGTTGTACTGTAGCTAAACCTCTCAATTTCCTCACCCATATTTTCTTGCCATCACAAATATGTGCTCAAAGTTTAGCAGCGCATCCTGTCCCACGTTAAGCTGCACACAAAGGATAGTCTGTGACTGTCATTGTCAGCATCAACAATCAGCCTAATGTGAATGTAATGAGAAAGATTGTCACAAAGATAGTGGGAATGAATTAAGTAGACTGCTTTAAATGGTTCGGCATGCTGTGCACCTTTAGCAATGTGTGCATTAACCAAAAAGTCTTCATATTTTCCCCCCGTAACAACAATTCCAACTCACCTTCTTCTTCTGCACCTGCTCCTTCTCCTTCTCCTTCTCTGAGGCATTGGAGGGTTTCCGTCGTAACATCTTCTGTCCTCGGAGGTCCTCTGATCTCTCTTGAGCAGGATAGTAGATGATTTGGTGATTTGGTGACCCCCTGTCACTTTGCCGTCAGAGTCAGAGCTCTCAGACAAAACAGAGGAAGACAGAGCCGTAGAAGTGACTTCCTGTTGAACAGAGTGGAGCACAGAGACTTAGAGGAAGTCACGTGGCCACAGAGGAACCAAAGAGGTGAACCTTTTTTTTGTGCTCTGGATTCGTTATACAAAGAAACTACTTGTTTAGGTTTAGTCATTTCTCAACTTTGCGTGCAAAGTGCCTTGGGTGCATACGATGGGTATGGTGTTCACTAACAACATCTGGCCAATGGGTTTTAATCAAAAACTCAGAAGAATGACTTGTAATTGTAGTTATAGAAATGGTAATATCACTAAAAGTGTATGATTAATCATAGTTTGGATTTGATTCTTTATCATGTGAAGCACATTGAGCATTGGAGTGTTATTTGGTGTAGGATTAAATTGCAGAACAAGAGTTGCTGCATGTTTCAATCTATATTTACACTGCAGAGTGACCCAGATAGTCCAAAAGTATTTGTCCTTGTGTCCAAAGTGTTAGAATATATGAATCATTGAGTAAGTCTATGCTGAGTAAAGTAACAAGTTGCTTGCAAAGCATGTTTATAAACATCAGCTGTTACCAAACAAGAACACACCATAACCTGTTCCATCATTAACCAGTGTTTCAAGTCAGTCCCTGCTTTAAGTGGATTTTAAACTTAAAGTGGCATGTCATTCAACCATTCAGACATAGTTAGTGTAATGTCTCTTGTATTGTGAGGCAAGTTTGAGAGCTGATTGCTCATGATTCAGTCCAAAAGATGGATCTACCTTATGTAGTGAAAATTCATAGGGCCATCACGAACAGACCAGTGATAATCAAGTTCAGAAGGCACGGGTCCACCAAAACATTTTCTTCTATGAGAGACTGAAACTCTGGAAGTGAAAGCGATCTTGATGAGATGACAAAGTTCGAAACTGAACAGTATCCCCTGGGCAGGTGCAGTGGAGGCCCCCCAGAGGGTCCCACCTGCTAGAGCAGACACTTAAAGAGAGACTGATTGACAATCAAAGGGAGGATTCGACAGACGTGTTAAGTGACTGTCTGACCCAGAGTCAACCCATGCTTAATAGATTACAGAGTCTCTGATACTTTTTAACCCAGCATGTTGGCTTTAGACAGGGGGTATAGTTTAACCCAAGGGTTGTTTTGGTGTGGTAACCGACCCAAAGATAGGAGGCCCTGCTTTTGTTTCCCGATTATTTTAATTGGATGTTGGCAACATTTGGGTCTTAATATATCGTCTTGGAGAGAGAGGAAGATAGGTCCCTGTGGTTTTCTGTGGCAATACTCCTATACTGTAATTGTGCAAAGTAACTTTACAGACTCAGAAATCAAGAAATATTTGCTCACAGCAAACATTTTGATATTTTCAACATATGTGAGTCATCCCACTGTTCCTCTTTTACTTTTCCATCAACTGAAGCCCAACCCTGCTGACCCAACCCTGTTAAGTGTCACATCAGTGTGTCGAATTCAGAAATGGTAAACAATAAAGATACTATTTTGATTCCATTTCAGAGAACTTGTTTTCAGCTGGCAGAGCCTTCTTTTAAACAAAAACATGCACAGGCAGGGCGGACGTGAGAAAAAAATGTTCACACCTTTCTGTCGCTTCGGCAGAGTAGTTGCCAAGCAACGGGCTTGCATGAGATCCTCACACGTGGCGTGCTGACCCTTGAAGGGTACAGTAAGAGAGAGGGAGAGCCACTGAGAGAGAGAAAGCTGGCTTTCTTAATTGTGACTTGCAATATCTTTCCATGCCAGATGTAAATCTGCTTTTAATAATGGCTATATATCGCCTTTGTATATAAAAAAAACAAAACACTTAATCATGAAAAATACCAACGTGCATGGTTCCAGACAAATACATTTAACCTAAACCTTATTTATATAATGAAGTATATCCATCATCCTTTGGCATGAAATAGTTTTCCTTTACCACAACATAAATCAGTATTTATTCATCAACTGGCTTAAGACCTCTGCACACAAAAAAAGTAATTGAAAACATGAATAAATTGCACTTTAGTGTATGTAAAACAAAAGAAAAATTAAGACCGTGCACATTCAATAATGTGCAATATTGAATATTGAGATAAAATATTAAGGAAAATAAATTAAAGGAATGTTTTTATTTTGTAAACGTATGTGTGAACTATCAGCTGTGTTGAGTTTGCTTGGGAAATTTTCAAGTACTGATAATTAATTAATAATTACAATTGTTATGAGTAACAACGTCTAATGAAATCAAATTACTTTAAGATTCATTTTAGATTACATTGACCTACTGAACTACCCTGGCATAATGTAAAACCTAGATAACATCAACTGATCAAATCATCGAATCATCAAGTGATTCAAATACTATGCCATCCTTTCTGATAAATGTGGTAAGCACTCCTATAATGTAAATTACACCCCCCAAAAAGTAGCAATCTGAGCACACAAATTTAACAGCAAAAAAGTTACTGGTTTGATTACAAGTACTTAACTAGTAATCCGATTTCATAGTCCAGATTACTTGTAATCGGTTACTACCCAACCTTGGCCTATCACCACCATCAGAAATTGAACAACGACTAGATTACCACCCTAACAAGATAGGACATAAATGCCGTGAGTTACTGTATATGGATGGAGTGAACACAATGGAAGATGGGGTTACTGGTGCGTTACTTAAGCAGCATGAGTCAGAGGACATTGTGGAAGAGAGCGGTGGTCAAGGCGGCCATGGTGAGCGATAGAGAGGACACCGCAGCGGAGGAACCGGCCGTTTGGAAGGGTTCTGTGTGTTTCATCATCCACTCTTTCTCCTCCTTCAGCCCTTGTTTCTCCAGCTCTGGCCCCATTACATGACGAATGGTGTCGTAGTACGCGTCCAACCACTGCAGCTGTGGGGAGAGAGCTGCTAGTCAACTGGATGTACACACACACACACACACACACACACACACACGCGCACACACACACACACACACACACACACACACACACACACACACACACACAAAACAGACACCCACACAAACTGTTCATTTCAACATCAACATATAAAATGTTGGATGTAGTGAGTGTAGTAAATACAGGGTTTGTTGTATAAATGTAATGTATCAGAAGGGTTACTTGAACTTGACTGGAAGGAAAATAAACTCAGTGCCACACTGCACTTGTGGTATTGTTTTCAAAAGAAATATGAGCTGAAGTAAAGCAGATTCAATGAGGGGGTTTTGAGAGGAAACTGACACTTAGAAACCAGAAGAAAACCTGTTACCATGCGTTTACAGTCTTATTGACGTGTGTAGCGGGAAGTCTCTATCGGTTGATTGATTCAACACGTTATTTTACTGTAATGCCAATATGCCAACATTCTATCGAAATTAGTTCTCGTCCAAATTCATTGGGAAAATGCAAAGGCAGATATGTCTTACCTGTTGAGGGCTAAGGAGAGAGATGTCAATCAATTTTCTGTCGTATGGGACCAGTGAGACAGTGTCAAAGGTCAAGTAATTATTCCCATACTGGGTGAAAGATAAAAAGAAACACACTTTCATTAAGGGTCTTACTGTTAAATAGACTTGGCACATTTATAATGTCTGTAATATTCATATATTTTGTATTCAGTTATGTTAATTAAAAGTTTTACCTTTGTGTGAGTAGGTACAATGACAGCAACATCTTCTATACGGATTCCAAAATCATTCTCCTTGTAATATCCTGGTTCTGAAAGTAAGCCAACCATTAGTCTATAAAATTACATTTTTTTTTTTACGTTTCAAAGCACTATTAAATAAAGTATATAAAATACCTTTTGTTCCACATCATACATTATAAAATAGTGTTCTTAAGGAGAATTGCATTGAGGCCCTATACACTGTAATACTGATTATATGTTTACTAAGAACATTCCTAATTCAAAATGTTTAGCATTTACAATCAATGTGACCCCCCACAGGCAGCCATTTATCATTGCACCACTTTGGGTTTGGGTTTGACTTTGGGTTTTATTTACATTTTTCCAATGTGCTTCTAACCTTACCTATTGAGGTAAACATGCCCTCTCGGAATGGGATATTGTTGCTCTGGAAGCCAACAGGCCCTGTCATAGTGGGATAATAGTAATCATGGACAATCAGTGCCTTAAATGGGATTATTTTCTTAAAAGATTGCAATGTTGAAATGTTTGGAACAATTGATAGGATTCAGCAAGCAGGTAGTTCATTGAATCCTGTCATGGGCTACAGCCCAGTCCAATATGAAAGACATGATCACAACATTTTTTAAATAGTCCTACACTCATGGACTCCAAAGTAGTTTCCTACGCCGTGACCTGTCCCATGGCCATAGTTGAGTCCCACCTCCCACAGTGCCCGGCGGCCCAGCATCTCAATGTTTGAACCTGATGGTAAACAAAGAGGCACAACTAAACTTCCTGTTGCGGTACACCTCTTCCTGTTGACATAGCAAAGACCAACACAGAGCAATGCCGTTTTGTGCGAAATGAGCGCCCCTTGGTGGAAAAATGAAATTAACATTTTACTATAATGCCTTTTGCTACAGCGGTGCAATAAATTAAAACCTTCAATTTGTCGTTTTATGTCAAAATCGGACTATGTGTACATTGCCCATTGTGCACCCACCTCTTGTCCCTGAGGGGAAGATGGTGCGTGATATCTCAATGTTTCCCATCAACACTCGTGTGAAGGCCTCCTTTAGGGTCAGTGAAAAGGGCAGCAAGGTGAGGACAGGGGAAACCTAACGTCTACATTAACACTGAAAATGTGGTTTAAGGGGTTGAACCTTCTGCATTTCCGTTGGGATCCCCCAGTGAACTGTCCGTGTGATGTCCGTGGTTCCATCTCTACAGGTCAGCCAAAAGGGGACATGTTTTTAGGACTTGCTACTCAGGAGTACATAGAATAACGCTTAGCATTTTAGCAATGCTCTGTGAATTAAATTGTATGCTGGTCTACTCACAAGTACTGGCCACCAGAGTCTACTAAGTACATCTCCTCCACGCTCAACTTTCTGCTGGTTTCATTCGACGGACTGCAATGCAGAGTTCATAACAGTGTGACCCACGGCCAAGTTGCATTTCCCGATGTCACTCTGAGGCTATTCACCCCATCCCTCAACACTCATTTAAATCGCGTGTGGGGCAAGCCGCAAGGAAGTGGCTCACCTATAATGGGCAAGAGCAGCATTGGGCCCACTTGCGGAGATGGTCTCAAAACTTGGCCCCCTGCTGAACATCTGTTTCCTACAACGTACACAGCATCATTAGAATGGTAAACCTCCACGTTGACGCGCGGGTCCATGCGTGTGTCCGTGCGTGCGTGCGTGGAAGTACCTGCGCCGCTCGTCAACGTAGTGCGCTGCAGTCAGCTCCGTCTCTTTGTTCAGCGGGACAGCTTTTTCCAGCCACACCAGAAACTCGATAACCGCCACGGCATCCCTCACCTACACAGAGCCGCAGAGGACCCATTGAACTGTTCACCAACGCAAGGGTACAACTGGTGACATCACTTTACTATTAGTGTGGAGTGTGAGAGTGACCACTGCAGACATGCACATTTGACAGCGTTTGATATAAAGGACCTCAATGCAATGCGATCGGGATCATAAATCAGGGCGGGCTGTTTATCACAACTGTCCGTGGTCAATAAAAGGCATCCATTTATACCCGGGCAACATGTCTCCTCTTACAGAAGGGCCATTGTTCACTAAGGGGTGAGTGTGGGAACTGATAACCCGTCCAATCAGAAAGGCTCTCAGACAGATGTATCGATGCCAGTGGCGTCAGACTAAGGGAGTTTATGGCTTGACACAGCCGGAGCAGAACAGATGGACGGTTGCCACGTCCAACCTACGTGAGCCTCTCTTAAGATACGCTGCTCGGTCTCGTCCTTGACTGCTTTGGTGGTCAGCACTGGGGAGTAGGCGCTGGTCAGTAATTGATCCTAAAAGAGAGACATGTATTCAGAGTAAACTGTATGCCAACTGCTTATGTTATTCACATTAAGCATGTGATTATCTGACACATAATCTGTCTAAACTATAACGTGGTCATAACTAACGCAAAGAAAAGGATTCGTTCATTTTGTGTTTTTTCATGTATCCGTTATTTAAAGAGGAGAGTTGGAGACAAGGAATCCCCGACCAATAGGAGAATGCAAGCGTAAAACAAAACTCAAAACGGAGATGTACATGTGTGCTCTGTGACGGCTTCCGTAACACGCGTGGTCACTTCGGCCACCTCCTCACCTGGGGTGTGATGAGCTCGTACAGAGCGTAGTTGGTGTACTCCGTGCCGATCCACACCTTCACATCAGGCTGCTTCATGTAAGCCGCCAGGGAGGTCCGCACCTCATCGTACTCCCTCACCTGGACACAGTAGGCCTCCTCGCAGGAGGAGTTGAGGTAGACCAGCAGCTCCTCCGTCACTCGTTCTTTGTGGACGAAGAGCCTGAGAGGGAGAACAACGTCGGGGACAGAAAAGAAGGCGGGAAGAGAAAAAGGACAACGGAAACAGTTTCTCACTTGATATTGTCAAAGACATTTGCGCAGCCAATCTCTTACTGGATCCACTTATGGTTTCCCAAGTCTCAAACCAAAGTTGTTCTAGACAATGAAGGGTTTGACTTTCCAGATGTGTTGCATCGTCAGCATGGTGTAGGAGTAGAAGAAAGGGTTGTAGGGAATGTCATTCCCACGCAGGTTAAACAGCCCTGAAACAGAACCGGAGACCATTGTGGTCACACACACACACACAAGTTATTAAATCTGTGGTAGGTCCGCACGTATTTAGATTATTTGGACAAGGGAACCTATTGTAACCAATTGCATGGGTTGGAGTGTGTCTTTGAGTGTGTGTACAGATGAAAACGTAGGACTCCTCTCACAAGCAGTCTCATCCAGTGCAGACAGCAGAACTGCCGTGGGCTTGTAAGGATTGTCTCTCATCTGATCTCTTATGTGCTCCACCTTCATCTGCCAGGTTCTCTCTGTGGATCAGCAGATCACACACACACACACACACACACACACACACACACACACACACACACACACACACACACACACACACACACACACACACACACACACACACACACACACACACACACACACACACACACACACACTATAGTTACCATCATGGCCATTACCCATTTATAGTGCTCTCTATTTATGTACTCAGATCATGATAATAATGCCAAAACGATGATTACAGGGACAGATGGAGCTTAAGGCACACAAACCCAGTATTGTGTGTGCAGACATCTCCAATAACTGCTCGCCATTCTTTCAGCCCTGAAAGTAATTTCCTGTACTGATAACCAGCAATAAACCAGGAGATGGCTGGTTTATGGCGGTGTTTGTGATGCACTTATGGCTTTCTGTCCAGTTTGCAGGTATTCATCAGAGCACTGATAAGGAGCACTGCCTTGAACATGTGCTAGTAAATGCACGAGATATGGAAATAGACAAGCCCAGATGAAATAGTGGCATGCCTATTAAACATGCACATAAACACACACACATACACTCTCACACACACCTATGACAGTGTCAGGCAGGCGGGTCAGGTTGTCAGGGGGTATGGGGGGCCTGCTTGTCCACACACTGTCCACCAGGTTGTTGGGGTAGGACTCCAGCCTACGATTGGCTGACGCCAGGTAGGCGCTGTACTCCTCATGCGTTTCTAATGGGGGGGGGAAACGCACCATTAAACACAGCCCTGTCCGTGATCCGAAGTAAAATGGCCATCATGGGCCTTGAAAGCCGGATCAATAGCTCTCTATGTACTCTGGTTGAGGAGGCCATTGACGTGGTAAAGGACGGCCGGGATACGGTGACATGGACAAAGCCTGTGCAGGCTGCCTTACTCAGAGAGAAAAGGAACGGGTCAAAGCCGATGGCTCCACTGTCGGGGACTTCTTGGATCAGCCACTCTGTCATGCTGCTGATGGACCCTGGAGAGGGCAAACAGAAAAATCATAATGTGCGTATCAACAATATTTTTGTCTCGTACAGTAAATCCTCTCCCATTCCAAAAAGCCTTTAAACCGTTGCATTCAAATACGTTCCCAATTGCATTTCTTATAATATCCTGTCTGAGGGACGTTACCGCACCGTCTTTCTCCAGCTCCCAGTTACAATTCATCTGTCGCTCAGCCTGCACCCAGTACCGGCTATCTGTCCACAGAGCTGCCCTGGTCTGGGTCACCACCGCTGTGCCTGGGGAGGGCCATTGACATTTGATTAGAAATGACAGGCGACGTCAGAGAGTTGAGTTGAAAGGCGGGAAGTGTCGGCCCATCTACATGAGCGAGGTGCAAGGGCCCGGGTATCAGACCATGTCAAGGTGTTTGGCTGTCCTGCCAGAGCTAGGCAGGCGCACTCTATCTTGTGACTAACGGCACCTTGCGTTTTGGCAGACCGAAAATCTAAAGTGGGAAATGATTACTTTTTGGACAACCCCAAGTCTGGCCGAGCTCTGAGACGGAGATTTGATTATCCATTCCGGTCACCGCGTTAGCCGGCAATGGATTGCCTGATCATCAATCACCTTGTGTGGAGCCTCTACAACTCCCCAGTCGCCATTCACTCACCAATGAGTCTGTGAGTCAGAGAGGTCTGGTGAATGAGATATCATTCAGCCAGCGTGGAGAAGAGGAGTGGGAACACTGCACAATGAAACGGTGGGAGGAAAGGTGGGGTGCTGCATGACTAAGGAGAGAGGAGAAGGTAGAGGAGGAAGAGGAGGTGAAGGAGGGAGAGGGAGCGGGTGGAGGAGACACGTACCCGCCGAGCCTGTGAAGCCGGTCATGAAGGCCATCCTGGCGTCACGTGGCGCAATGTACTCACTCTGCCAGACGGAGACAAGGATTGGGTCAGCTCTGCACGCGCCCACACGCACACGCACCCACACCCACACCTAGATGTACACAGACACCTACCCCCCAAACACTCAAACACACACACCTACACAAACCCCTACTCACACACAAACACACACACACACACACACACACACACACCAACAAGCCGTCCCCCCCCCGTCCCCCCCCAACACACACACACACACACACACACACACACACACACACACACACACACACACACACCCACACATTAATAAACACACACTGGCTTTTTCCAATGCTCTTAACCTAGATAAATAAGTCATGGTGGTGAAAAAGCAGCCGGCGCCGGTCCTACCAGGTGAGCATCGGTGCCGGGGATGATGTAGGCCGAGATGTTGAGCAGCCTCATGGCGTCTCGCAGGGCCTGCAGCCTGAGGGTGCTGTTGACAGCTGTGGGTGGGAGGTACTGCAACACAACGGTGGGGAGACACACTCAAACCTGCTGCCGTGCTCCTTTCCACCAATGTCCCACGGACATAATTCCTTGCTGCACAATGCACAAGCTTCTTCAGCTATTTTGTATAAAAGAAAGCCCTTCAAATCTAGAGCCTTTTCGCAGACAACAATCACCAAATGGAAACATTTTATGGGAAAAAAGGGCTTGAGGGGTTGATGCATCAGGCTCTTTCTCTGTGCTTGGATGTGCTATTTGATATGCTGGATTTTAAAAGCACAACATGATCCATGACAAAATGTTCTGCTGTGGGCTCTAGTTAGTCCTACCGGTGGGACAGCAGAGCAGTTCCTCTCAGCTGTCCTTTCTGGAACAGCAGCGCTACTGCTTCCTGGAAATCAAAAAGTATTTGGAAGAGACATTTTAAAGGGACCCAGGACAACACAGTGGCTGTGCTGAGCTGTGCAGTGGCATGGTCAGATCAAAGGTGACTCCTATGTTGTTGGAGGTAATGGTTGATAGGGATTTTTATTTAGCCATAAACTCTTGCATACAGCGTATACAGTGCAGTACAGTATACAGCATGTCTATTTTTCAAACAGAAAATAACCCTTTTAAAGTAAAAAAGACTTCCTTCAGAACTACTGAAACTAGATGTCAATGGTTAATCCTTTGGAAGTTCAGTCAGAGCGCTGCGTCAAAAGACAATATATTTTCCATTGTTTTAGAACTTGCCATCAGTATACACATTTATTTTATAGCTAAACAGAAACACCTGCCTCCAGTCAATCAGGCTGATTTGTTGAGCTGTCAATCAGGAGGTGATAAAACATACAAGAAATTCTAATTCTGTCTTGACCACGGATGTTTTATGCATAGAAATCCCCATGAAATAACCAACAGGCATGACAGAAACAGCAGATGGTAATTTTTATGTCCCATGTATTGGGGGGAAAACCCTGTTGTGAAAAGCATGGGTGAGTACTTGCCAACATGGATAAATCAATCCCCACAAGTCCGGTTACGGAAAGAAAATATAACTTTACTGTACCTGACAGGGCTGCAAGGGAGACGACTAGGAACCATCCGGCAGCAGGCATCTTGACACCACCGACCGTCCAACTACTAACGAGCCCACAGAGGGGTTGCAGCATTTCACCTGCTCTTTCCTAGTGGATGTGTATGTTGGGTATTTGTGAGAGTGTGTGTGTGTGTGTGTGTGTGTGTGTGTGTGTGTGTGTGTGTGTGTGTGTGTGTGTGTGTGTGCGCGCGCGCGCATCTGTCAGAGTAAGTTTATCTGTGCTCTCTCTCTCTCTCTCTCCCTTTCTCTCTCCCTCTCTCTCGCTGTCCCTCCTACTATCTCCATTAAACACCATTCACTATCTTCAGTCAAAGCGACTCTCTGATAGGAATCATGTGCCGGGGCATAAGGGGTGGAACTTGCCTGAGAAATGATGTCTTTCCTGTGACTCATAAAACATGGTCTGCTGTGTTGTTAGCAAACTGCCCCACTCCTAGCAGAGGAAGGGAGAGAGATGACTCCCGAGGGTCTCCTATTCCTCTGTGAAGGGCTTTAGTCAACCTGCATCCTTTCCCCTGCTACCACACAAGCTTTGCCTTTTCCCAACTCACCCCCGCTGCTAAGACGAGAGATTCTACAGTCAAATAGCCCATGCCATGCTCTGAAAACCTGTGGTCTAAAGTGCGTGCACGCATCAATGCTCAGACGTGTGTGGGCATACATATGCTGTACAAGGATGTATACTTGTATGTGTTTGTGGATGTTAATTTCACAGATTTTGGTCCTTCTCGCAGAGTGGCGATGTGACTTCTACATTTTACACTTCGCACAAGTGTGTGTGTGTGTGTGTCTGTGATGAAACCTTCCTGTCATGAGGACAGAGGGTATGTGAGGAGCATGGGCTTCACAGAGCCAAACTCTCAACTGCTTGTCGCTGGAGTGGTACCTTGAGTGGAATAGCTGGCAAAATAATCTGGCTGTTGCAACAGGGTGGAGAAGTAAATGACCAATATCCAGGGAGGCAGGCATCTATCAATAATAAAAGGTCAACACAATCAATAAATTATATGTTGGTGTAAGGTTGGCACATTTTTATTGATCAACATAAAACTATCCCAAGTGTACACACTGATGGGACTGAGCCACCGAGTATGACTTTTTCACATCTAGAAATGGTACACATCCATGTTTCAATGACCAAGGTGCATTGAGTGCAATGATGACATATGTTTCTCAGATTTTTATAACTTGTATCCTAATTTTAGTGTCATAATGGAGTAGAGGGGCCTAGGCTCATTAAGTACAATCCGGAGCGAGAGATCACAGATGAGCTGTTTGAGGAGCATGAGCCCCCCCCCCCCCCCCCCCCCCCCCCCCCGGGAGATCATCTGTACTTTGGCCTCGAATCCAAACGGCCTCCGTGGACGTTGGGTGAGGAAGTTATGATGTGCAGCTGTTAATGTTTGGCCATCTGTCGCCTTGTCGATACAGAGAGAACGCAGGGCCAATAAACAAACTCTTTAAGGAAGTTCAGGGTTGCATAGCAGATGCATGGTCAAGCGCAGAATGGCAGATGTTGGAGTATAAATGATGTAGTAATTGCGGAAATTCTTCTCTGATCAAAGTCAAGTCAGAAAGGATTGATCAAATCCAGTAATACATCAGAGTGTCCAAAAGGGGGCATGATTGGTCCGTGACTACTGCATGTCCTCTGGAGGACTCTTAGAAAAGGGATTTTCATGTCAATAGGAAGACTGAATCAGACATGGTGTACTTGACTTGAGACAGTTCACTAGCAATTGTCTATAATTATCTGGCTGTTATGTTTTCAGACAACTTACAAATTCATTGCTGGTACTGTCTTTAATTATTATTATTATTATTTTTTTTACATAGGATTGCCTCATACATATCTTAGAAATGTACTGCTTGTACTAGCTTTGGTATCCTCTTTAATTCACAGTGGTCATTTGTAGACTGTAACGATGCCTCGATTGAATCGTTAGAATACCAGAAGAGCAAGCTCGACTGAAACCACTAGTGCGTCAGATGGGGGCGCTAGTGACCAACATATCACAGAGCCAATGCACCCATACCACCCATAACAGGCACCCTGCTCTTCATTAGAATTATAAAAGCCTGGTGTGATGGGTGCACTCATCCACACTCCACAAACCACCAGTCAATAGGGCCCATGTAGGTGTGGGCATAGTAAACGTGCTTGACGATGTAGTGGCTGTAGCAGTCATCAATTCAGATGAGGCTTGGTGCTCAAAGTTATGGACTGGTATTAATAAATGGTAGCCCTGGCAACGGTGTTAAGTGGGGGATTCGGAGGAGCTGGCTCAGACACAGGGGAGGGCAGAGGATTGTGGCAACAGGCAGATTGGCCAGACATGGCCGCTCCCTCCCAAGAACCACCAAGGGCACAGATTCCTCACCACGCATTTAGACAGCAACATATTAAAGTGTACCAAGGAAATGCCAATGGGGGACTTATAAATGGGCTCAAATAATGAAGGTAGCAACTGTTTTAAATCATCGTCTGTCTTACTGGTAATGTAACTCATTGTCTTATCGTCTTAAAACCAATTGAAACAAGGAATCATGTTTGATGAATTACATTTTTAGCACAATCTAAACTACAGTTGTGGAGTTGTCTGGGCTTGCCAACTATCTTTCGACCTGGGTGTTCTAAGCTATTACCCCACTTTATTCAAGAAGCATATCATCATTGTTTTCTAAACTCTTCTTGCTTTCCAAGGAGAGGATACATTGAACCCAACCATAATTCTGTGTGCAGTAAGACGGTCTGAGGAGGTTTGGGGTTGTTGGCCAGCTGCTAATGAATAATGTTACCACAGACAGTGGACCCAGAGGAGACTGTCCTCCAGTCAACTTCTGGAGTGGGACTCAGAAACAATAGACTGCGTATTAAATATGCCAAAGCTAAAGGAAGAGTAAGGGGAGGGGAAGAAGAGGAGTGTAGACAGCTGAGAGAAACCATCAGGCAGGCCGACAGAAAGAGGCAGACCCATTCTGCGCTGCCTCATGGATGGATGGTGAATTTGTGACCTCAGTCACGTATACACAGCGTGGTGTGGTCTCTGGCTGTGGGTCTGTGTGTAAAGTAAACAGCTACTGGCCACCGTGAGGTCACACGCTGCAAGCTTGCCGTCTTTTGTTTGCTGTGCCATTCAAAGGCCCCAAGAAAACAGATTAGAAATCGGACCGTTCCCCTCTGATAACATCCACAGTGAAATGTCTTTGCATTGTCCGAGGCAGATTTTCATCCCCTCAGGGAGGGCTGGTTCGTTCAGTAAAGTGATGAAGAAAACACAAGCAGAATTACCCTTTTTGGGAGGGAAAAACACTTAAACTTGTCTTCTTTGCAACACAATCCAGTGGTGATTGCATTACGGCATGTTTGGGAAAATACTACTTCTTTTCATCAGCTCCATAAAGCTTACACCAGTCCTCGACATCTTGAAAGCATTAATGATTTCAGCACCAGCTCTCAGAAATAACTCTTTTCTTTCTCTGCTACACAATACATAATTTTGGGGATGCTTCAGCTGGGAGGACTATCTCCTCCTTTCATTGTGTTGACAAAGTGCTCTTAAATGTTGCCTGGCGTCCAAGTGAAATCAGATTGTACCGAGAGATTCTGGAGGCAGAGAATGATGTGCAGTAAATCAGGTAGGAAGGCTAAGGCCAGGAGGCTGAGAGTCACTGACAGAACAAGGAAACGCCTAGCGGCGGTGGCTGCCGTTGGGATGCATACTGCTGCTGTTCACACTGAAAACTTTTCTTTGTTTCTACTGAGTGCGCCATTGTGCTGCAGTGTGCCACTTCCTCAAAGGCGATGCCACAGGCATTGAAAGCATTGGCATTTTAAAACCAGCCTGCAAAAAGTCTTGAGGAGAAAAGCCTTGTCCATCACTGTTAATGAATGAGCACGCAGGCTTTGATACAGAGGCCGGCAGGTTGCCTGCATGACCATTAGTGTGTATATAGATGTGTAAGTTACTGGGCAGGGAGATAGTGAGAAATAGTGGGATTAGGGCAAGGTCGTAAGGGGTCAGACAAGATGGATGCTAGACTTCCCCCTGAGCGCTCGTTCACACACACTCCAAGGCAGGGCCTTTTTTATATAATCAGTGTGTGGTCTCCAAGGTGTAGACACCTTACTTAGTACACACACACGTGTAGACATAAACAAAAAAGAAAAATCACAGATAAGTATGGAAATGCTGATATGATTTATTTAAGCCTGTTTACAATAATTGGTTTTGGTTTTAAGATAGCAAATTGATGAGAATAGACATAATTCTGTTGCACGGGCACAATTTAATTCAGCTGACAAGCTGACATCACATGTGATCACCACTCACAAGGACTGCGGCAATGGGAAGTGAAGGCATGAATTAGTTCTACAGTAAAACAGACCACAGAGTAGACAGTCAGTAAGTAATGTGGCAGATTGAGAAATACCGGTTGGCATAGCTTGGCTTTGCTTTGTCTATGTTTTTGAAGAACTACAGGGAAAAGGCAACACTGTACAGTTGTGGTTTTTTATTCCATAATTTTCCAGACGATTACCTGTCAGTTCACACTGCTATTTTCAACAAGGGAAAATAGTCCTGGGCTATGTCAAGGACAAGAGCTGTCACTCAGGGTATTTGATAGGCAGGATTTACAAGTGCAGCTAGAGAGTAGCTTTGCATGCTTGCCAGAGTAACGGGAGATAACAATGTAGGCTGGGTGTGGGGTGACAGGGTTCCATTGCAATAGCCCAGTGCTGTGGACAGACCTCAGGGAGACCTGCCAGCTCCTCTTGCTTTCCCAGAGTGGCACATTACAAAGCTCTGAGAGAATGACTACTTGTCTCGGTAAAGGGGCAGAACGGGTTGTAAGAACAGCAGCAATGTACTAGAATGGCAGACTTACCAAACTTATATGACAAATAGATACAAATGTATCAGTACAGACCTTATAGGCAAACACCGGCAGACTTTCAAATATTTCCACTGTACTGTAGACTATCATTAATATCATTAATGTATAGTCTGTTGTAGTCTAATAAGGAAATTTGCACTTAAGGCGGAACGTTTGAGCAATCGTAAAGTTGAAAAGGTCAATGAGGTCATCAAAACAAAGGTGAAGTGAGGGCCGGTGGACGACTGGACGAGTGTGTGTGTAGCCCTGTCAAACCGCAGAACACTGCAGTGTGGATGAAGAGTGGACGTGCCACAAAACATTCATGGGGGAATCTGACCTTTCCACTGAAAACCCACCACATTGGCACCAACCTTTCATCGAATAGTGTAGTTCGAATACCTCCCACTACATACAATACAAATGAATTCAGACATGGAAATTAAACATGGAAATCAGTCAAACGGATTAATACCATTCCAGCTATTCAGTCAGAGGAGAGTCAGTCAGCTCTGGGGGTGGGGGTGGGGGGGGGATTTATACCAAGAGGAAGTCCTTGGAAGTTTCATTGTTTCATTTCCCAAGACAAACGCGGGTGGAAAATAGTTGCTTCTTACAGTTGGATAGAGCCGATGTGAAGAGAGGCGATCAGAGCTCCATAAATAGCCAGAGACAAAACCGGGGTGGTTTCAAAACAATGTGCCACACACTGGACTCCATCAGACTTCCTGGGGTCGATATTCAGAGCCTTTTAATGACGTCCGGCAGCCAGAAAAGTGTGGGGAAGTCAGCCGAGAGCTGAGCTCCAAAGGAGGATATCGACTTTGGGGACCATAGAAAAACATCCAAACAAGCGGGCAAGCCGAGTGAGTAAACAGGAAAATACAGAGAGGAAGGCACCAGGTTCAAGTGCATGCTGCTTTCAGGGACAGGGGACACACTCCGGCTCCTGCTGTGTTGTTTCCTATTGATCCACTCCTTTTCCTTGCTTCTGGATATCCTTGTGTGTGTATGTGTGTGTGTGTGTGTGTGTGTGTGTGTGTGTGTGTCTGTGTAAATATTTTTGTATCAGGAGGTAACCTGTCATTGTGTGTCTCCTCTTGTTTGTCCACTGTCACCTATTACTGGTGCCCTTAACAAGGCATGTTTTCCCCCCACTTTAATTGCGTGGGATGTTAGCCTCCATTGAGGAATTCCGTCACGCTCCCCAGCATCCGTCAACGGCCAACTGTACAAACACAAACACACGTCCTCCCTGAACCGGACATTATGTAGCCCAGCTCCAACGGCCAACTGGACCCTACAGCTTGATTAAGAAGGGATATTTTTAAAATCCCCCTACTTTGGTAAACACCTAATCTTGGATAAGCACTTGATTTTCCAATGGAGCATGGCATGTAGGCAGCGAGGAAATACCTAAGATCAAATTACAGAATATGTTTTGTGGTCCTGAGTGAAATGGTTAATGACCAGCACAACATACAGTATGTAAATGACAGTATACATTTACATAGATTATGGTAGCGGAAATGAGTTGGAAAATTATAAGTAGCTATCAAAGAGCTTTGGTTAATTTCTAGATTCAGCATTGCTCGGCTCAAGTCTACACATTCTGGAGCTCATAATAGGCTTGGGACAGGATTTACGTGGTGCCTAACCTGACCCCTGACCCTGAGAAAAAGGCCCCCAAGCCACGACTAACAGACGGCAGCAGAAGAAAAGGCACCCACCCACTGCTGAAACGCAGGGGCTTTTGCCTTCTCCTCTTGAATTCGGCTCTCGGCCTGACACTCGTCAAGTGCCCCACCACGGCCAGCTTTGACCCTGCTACAAAGAGAGGTCTGGGTGCTACGGCAGTCTGTCAAGACGCCCATTGTGAGCACTGGTCGAGGGTTAAGCTTTGCTCCTGATAAAAACAGCCAGGCATGAAAAGAGTTGGTGCCTCTGGTTCTAAGCTCTGGAGCTGCCTTTACCAATCAGACTCCGTACCATTTGGAAAGTCGAAAAGGTTAAAACTCTGGAGGAGGACAGCAAATAGCTCACACTTGTTGAAAATGCTCATTATTCCACTCCTCTCCTTGGAAACGGCTGTGCATTGCCTTAGGAGTGGTGATGAGGGCCTGTGAAAAGAAGCCCAACACCTCACGTAGTATAATTACAACTACTGAAATGGAGGGGAAAGATCCCATGTACAGAATGCTTTTATGTACTATCTTTCTAATCAGAATACACGCTTTTATCTTTTCTTTCTTTGAATGCGAAATTGTTGTTTTGTTAAGAAATATATACTCAAAATTTCTAATGAAACACTCCTTTCACACTAGGCCTCTGACAGTCTGCACACAATATGCAACTTAACTGATTGATAAATTGTATTACTCCAAAACAATAATGAAATAAAATCCTGTCATATGTGAGAAAGGTATGATTCACAGACTGAGCCACATAGTAAATATGGTATTTATGTATTTCTATCCAACTTGACTTGATAGGTATGGTATTCCTTCTTATAGGTTGTGGTTCTAATTGCCATTAGAAGGGTTCCAAATGACTCGTAATAGAAATAATATTAGGATTAGTTTGTTTGTAAGTATTGCAAAAATACATCCCTTGTGTTTCTTGGAGAGATTGAAATATAAAATGTTACATTTCATTCCACGTATTACTTCTTCAAGAGAGTATCAGTTCTCCATTGCCCATACCACTGGTCATTTAAAAGGTTGCTAAACGTTTGTTATTTTACTCTCGCTTGGGTTTGGGTTCAGGCTCAAGAGGCCTAAGGCACTCAGCCTGAACTTTCGTCTCTCTGAGTATTAAACAAATGGTCAAGCCAGATGAGCGGTCACGTGAAGCTCTCAGTGGACCGATGACCTCCTCCGCCTTCCGATTCATTATCTTAAACTGCAGTCTCTAAACGTGAAGCAAAATAAGCAAGACACCCTGACCAAACAAACGCGTTGTGCTCGTAAATCTAGCGGTAGCAACCCCTGGGACCCCTCAAGCCTGCGTTGGTAACCGGCACCGCTGGGTGCCTTGTTGGTTCAACGGGCGCAGAGGAAAGGGAAGAGCAGGACACAGTGTAACAGCAGGGAACCGAAAACCCCCACTGGCAAACTGTGACCATCGTGAAGAATGTCCGGATTTTACATCTAACCTTTCAGCGCCTCTGCGGAACAGCTCGCAGATTTTGAACCTTTTTACAGGCCCAAAAGGACAACAAGGTTGTAAGGTGACTATGGACGCACGGACGAGCTACAACAGACAGTAGACTGCATGCCACCAATATCCTCTCAGTGAAGCTAATAATTTAACGAAGGGAGAGATTAGTCATGGACGACTGACAGGCTTCATTGAGGAGGACTTTGAATGAACTTTGAACTCAAACTGCCAGACTGTGCTACGTTTAAATTCCTTGACTGCTAAATAGACCAGCGTCTGCCCATGGATTAGGACAGCCAATTCAGGGACAGTCTGAGCCTTAGCCTTCCTGTCAAAATATTCATATGAGGAGCCTGTAAGCCTATAAGTCCAACTCAATGTGAAGCTGCCCAGAGCCCTTTAACTAATTTCAATCTATGAGCATTGCAGCACGTAGGGAAGCAATGCTTCCGCCTTGCTTAGCACTATTGCAGGGCTGGATGTGTATCACACTACCTCCTCAGATCTCATTCTTTCACTGTACAATCTGACTTTCTTAGAACATTTTCGATTGATCCCAAACCACACGCACAGATTCAGCCACAGCTTAAATAAACATGGAAGCTAGTGATGAGGCCTCGGAATTGTGCCAGACTTGGACACAGGTGGAAATGCACCGGCAAACACAGACAATCAGACAGAACAGATGTCTTACCTACAACGGACGGTGCAAAGAAAAAGTAGTTTATTACTCTGCATGTGGGATGAGGGATGCCACACGCAGAGCAAGGCAAATTAAACCACATGTTCATAATGTCTGACTGTTCATCAGTGGTCAATCAAGCAGCTAACCCTGGGAGGGTTAGTCCATCTGGCACAGCAGGACGCTTTGTACCAACGCAGACACCAGTCCAACTGCCCATGCACTTACTTACACAATTCAGTTCAGAATGAAGACTGACCGCTGCAAAAGATTTACTCGAAGCAGACAAATAAAACATGACAGAAACACTCGATTTGAAAACCTTGAAGATGCGTTTTGTTAATAAATCACCTTGATTCATCACACAGACACATCGACACGCTGTCCACATGCACACAACATCCTTGCTTCTGCAAGGATTTGACCTTTACCCTTGTATGCCAGCCAAAACAAACGGCTCAAAGCTTAAAACAATGGCGCCGCCGACTACAGTTTATTAAGTCTACAGGTGCTCAATATCCATGATGGAAAGCCTTAACTGGCGTAACAATGGCTGCATTCTTGGCAAACAAGGTGGCTGTGTAGGCAGCGACCAGGTCGACATTCCTCACCATTTCCCCTGACGAACACTGCGTTACCTTAAGGGTCGTTTGCAGCCCTACATATTTTCCAGAACACTCATCCTCCATGGCCGGCATGCAGGGGATTCCAATGGCCTGAAGGCAGCAGGTGCGAGGCCAAGGTGGACTTTCCAAGGATGTGAAGTCGGCGGAAGACTCATTACTGTTCTTCCCCTGGCTGTGCAAACAAAGGGACTGGAATCCGCAAGGAAGTCTGGTGACATGCGACAGATGGACGAGATAGGGATCTCTGAATAGGATCTTTAGTGGTGGACCTTCCGATTGCATACCATTGGGACAGGGGCTTCTAAAGTTATCTTTGGTAAGGCCTTCAATTCAAATTCAAATCTGATTGGTGGCTACGTAGAAAACATTTTACAAATAGTTCAAGCAACAACAACAAAAACGATTCCTTTTTGTTTTGGGTTTGTTTCAATTGTAAACCAAATAGAAGTGCTATGTGAATCTCTAATCAGCCTATCTGTGGAAAAAGACAACAGCATGCTCGAGCTCAGAAGAATAGAGGGTGGTCAACAGAGAAAGGGGAGAAATTCCACTTCCTGCGTCTGCTCTCTGACTTTAATCACATTTAAAATATCACCATGGTGATTGCTGGAGATGGGCTCGGGAGCTGAAATTGCACATAATTGCTCTCTCTCAGCTTGAGTGAGTTCTCTAAGGGCTTAAAGTACAGAGCTGAACAAACAAAAAGCCCTTGCAATGACGACAGCAAAAAAAAAAAAAAAAAAAAGCATTTCTACAATTGTGTTCCTAAAACTGGATTGGATGTATTTTTTTTGCTAGCAAAACAATCAGAAAACACTTGCTTGAGGTTTTGGGGACATTAACTTATATTTGACAGATCCATAGTCAATTTGAAAAACTTTTTCATCTTCTTCCCCCAAAAACGGGGTTTAGTCGGGACAACTTACGAACAGGTTTAACAATTTATTGCGTGTGACATGGTAATACATTGAGAGTTGGTGTCAAGGGTCTGCTGCTCTGAATGACTTTCCCACCCAGGTTCATGTTCAAACGCTCCATGAACAGCCACGGCTAGGGAGAGGATGTCGGCAGATTCCCCTGACAGATACTGCGCAACGGAGCCGAAGCAGGAGGAGGCTGGGGTGGAGCAGCAACAGAGCAAAGCATAGCAGTCAGGGACAACCGTGAGAAGCAGTGGGAGTTTAACAGTTTTTGTGAGGGGAAACTGTGGTTCAAAGAGACCACGTTTCACTAATGAGCGTACGTGAAAGGTTGATTGGCGTGACATGGAGAATCGCTGTTGTCAAAGTTGCCCGCCTGAATGAGCAAGGCGTCGCCTCGTTTGTGTCTGAGGCATGGTCAACTTTGCCCTCCTTTTCGAAAATATCCGTCCCGAGTTTGACCTCTGGACTTCGGTTACCAAATAGTAGGATCAACAAAAGCAGTGAAGGGAATGCTCTGTAAAGCAGCAAGGAGAGTGAGGGACATTTCAGGGGCACCCAGTTCAGACTCCCAGTATGTTTCCGTGGACACTGTGTGAAACCTAATGTCAACCTTGAGAATGGTCACCATGGCCACTGGAGTGGCCTCAGCTGGCTTGTCATGCTGTTTTAATGGAGCCTGTTGATGGATGACTCCATTACTGTACGGCACTATGCTGCGTCACCCCCCAGCTGCAAAGAGACAAGCCATGCAGTCCAGCTCTGGCGAGGACATCTCCCTAAATGTTCACAGCAGAGGAAATAATACATCTGCACAATAAACAAGCAGCATATATCTCCCCCACGAATACTTCCTGATGATAAAAGAAGCGCTTAATTAAAACGAGCGACCGGGAGATGAGGCAACTGCTGCTGACTGTAGTTACGGGGAGGCCTGTATCCTGCGGGAAATGACTGGCCTGCCATGTCTGCTCTGTGAAGAGGATACGGAGCCCGGCCAGAGGACCATGAAGGCCTCCGTGCCCTTTTAGCATGTTAACCAGACAGAGCCACTCGCACAGCTGTTGTCTCGCTTGGCTGAGCTGCTGGAGCAGAGCGGCGCTGGGGTTCGACGAGGGAGCAGGGCGGGCAGAGTCGGAAGGTAGGGCCGCCACCACAAACAAGGCGCGGCCCAGATCAAGGTGTCCCCCAATCATCACCCGGCACATTGTCTGAACTCCATTAGTCAGGGCTGACAAGACCTTGGCCTACACAAAACACCAGAGAAGATGGACGGGTCAAAGAGAAAGGGATAAAAATTGTAAAAGAATATGGCTGGACGACATACAGGTAAAACAAGGCAAAGAGGCCTGTGGTAATAGCCTCTCTCTCTCTCTCTCTCTCTCTCTCTCTCTCTCTCTCTCTCTCTCTCTCTCTCTCTCTCTCTCTCTGTTACATATGCATGTTGGGTAATAACTCCCAGGCGTTCACACGTCTGTGTGTGAGGCGGTAAACCTGTGGGGCCCCTGCTCTCCCCTGGCCCTCAGGGTAGCAGTGACCCAGCCAGAGGCCAAGCCCCAGGAGACCAGACCACACTGTCACACAGGATCACACATTACGCTCGCTCAGTTACACGGGGATCAAAGAATAGGGTGGTGAGGCACCCTCATCCGTGTCTGGGGGGGACGGTTGCCAAACTTAACTTTTATTTTTAAAATTTTTGAATGAGGAGATGTGTGTGTGTGTGTCTGGGTAGTTGCTAAGGGGCGTTCCCTCTGGGATTGATACAGCCTTACAGCATACCATCAGGGGTCCAGTGAAATGGGGTGATAAAAAATTTACCACAATACATTATTCACAGACAAAAAAAAAAACGAACTCTTGCCCTGTTTCAGTTCGTAAGGTCTAGTGAAGGATGAAAGGTGGGTGGACCGAAATTAGGACACATGAAAAACAAACCATACATTGTATCACAATACACAGACAATCCTGAGTTTCCTTTATGCCTAATTGCAATGCATATCCTGTTCATGAATGAGAATAATATTACTGAATGGCACAGATGTCATTTAGAATCCTGAATAGTCCTGCAGGGGCTGAGTGGGCCATGGAGTCTGTTCCATGCAATTCTGTCGTTTTCAATAAGCAATTTTTAATGAATGACTTTGGGCTGATTCTGAAACATAAACATGTGAATTAAGAAGGGAAGCCAATTTCCATCCCTGATGATGACTCTAACTACGTTTTATGACAGTGTGACACTTTGGCCAATAACATTTGTTTGGCATATCAAGCAAAATCCAAAAGAATAAATGAAATCGTTCTTGGCACCTGAGAAGGAAATTATTTCTGAGCTGAGGTGTTCTCACTAGGAAACCATTTAAATTCGGAGCCAATGGAAGGTGTTGCTGCGGAACGTTACTTTGACACTTTGCTACAAGTCGCCTGGAAGTGAGGGAGCGGAAGCGCCCAGGCATTAATGGAAGACGGGGCATTAGTCGGGGCAGGAACGTGAGAATCTGAGCCCCTCTGAACCCCTCTGAGCTTCAGGGGCACCTGTTTTCTGTAAACACCACCAGGCATCTGTGCTTCGATCTGACACCCTCCACCTCCCCCAAAAACCACCAGCACCAAGGCCCCATCCTAAGCCAAAACCTGAATCCTCTTCCCCCAGGGATTTCAAATCTTATCCCAATGCCATGAATCCTCTTCCCTGGATTATTACCATCCTGCGCATTGACAAGTGGGTGCCAGCGGGCCGCGGCTGCCGACACAGATGGGTGCACAGCCCTGTGATGGCTTCCATATGTCCCATCGCTCTTGTGAGTCGGCGCTTTTTCAGTGTTTTCCTTTTTCTACCTCTCATTTCTCCCTCTATTTTTCTCCTTACTGGTCAGGGAGGGAGAGGTGAGCACACCCGAAGACGGAGAAGGTCAACACTGAAGCACATAAAAGAATCTGAGCAATAAATGGGGATTCTGTCTCAGCTAGAGCTCGTTGTTGGCCAAATAAAGTGAGCGCGCAGACTTTGGGGTTAAAAGGAGCACGTTTCATTGCCAAAAAACTGACACCAGATAATTTGTACTTTTCGGAGGCGTTTCGGTGGGGGTTGGAGCCTTGGAAATGAACCCACAGTGAGTTTTCTCACCATAATTCCTTCCCCCATTACCTGTCATGGTCCTGAGAGGTCTTTAACCCCTCCCCCCAGGGAGCCTGCGACAGAAATCCTTGTTGTTGTATGGTAAATATGAACCGATCGGAAGCTGAAAAGCACATTTCCACACCGTGGCCCAGGGAGGTTTCCTTGTCCGGGCTGACACATGAGCAGTCGAATATTCCCTGTCTGATTGTAATCCCCATAGTCCACCTCATTAACCAGGCATCCGCATTGAACCCTGGCTGAGCAAGGTCCAGGAGCTCAGCTGTCAATCAACACCAATTTGCCTAAAACAGGGGATTGGGAGAAATAATCCTGCCCTCCCTCTCTGGGGCTTTAAAAAATTCAACAGTATTGAGAATTACACACAAATGCACACACAAACGCACACACACACACACACACACGCACGTACATAGTATTTAAGGTGTTCTAACGTTTAGCCGGAAACCAATCAATCAATATAATTCAAAGTGGGAAAAACCCTTACTTAATAGTAGGTAATCATTTCTAATTTCTTGGTTATTGCTTTCTGACACCAAAAAATAAGGCCCAAATCTCTATTTGACGGCTCCAAACCTCTTACATCCTTTTCTCTATGAACCTCTCCCCTAAGCCCTCACACAAAGTAATTCATTGTAAACACAAGTTCATATGTTAATGCGAGCAAACGCTTAGACGTTCAAGCTCACATCATGACAACCAGCAATAAAGCCTTTACTTTCCATACGAGAGGAATTAACTGGATTCCATGGAGTTTCAAAACGTGGACAAATGTTGAATCCAGGTTCCCCAGTCTTATTTTTCTTCTTTTCGACCTTACATGTCTTTCCATCCATCCCCAACTTAGATTCACCTCCTCAGCAAAATGTCTCAGCATCAAAGCCCCGTGATTCCAGGACCCCACGCTCGGCGTCGTGGAGTAAAATAACAGGCTATAAAATGACACTGGCCATGGTCAGTCTGCCGCCCTCGAAACACAGAGCTGCCAGGGTGATTTACGGTGCGCTCACTTTTCCTGAGGGTGACAGCGGAGACACCGAGGCAGACACACGGAGAGAGTGACTCGGGCTTTTGTGAGGTCCTCTCATAAAAGGTTGAGCGATGAGACCCCATTGCTCTCATAACATTCCTGAGTTGTTTGGGTAACACACTCAAACAGAAAGCGATACCACGTTTGCAGCATGTGCCGTGTCACCGAACACGGAAGCCGCTTACCGTCTTTTGCGTCGACATAAAGAGAGAGATAAAGAGAGTGATGGAGGGCTAAAAAATGGCTTTTAATGGGAAACTCACACTTCAGCAACAGCCTCAAGCTGAAAATGTTGAGGTGAAAACAAACAGTTGCACTCAGTTGAATTCATTAACCTCCCCTCTTTCTGCATTCTCTGTCTGCTTTCTGTAACTTTATAGCTTAGCAATGGGGAGTGCAATCGAGTCTAAGGCCAAGATTCTTTTCCCTCTGTTGATTTGAAAGGGTGCCACCCTCTTGAAAGACGGACAGATGGGTGGAAAGACAGACAGTAGAACAGGAGGTGCAATTTGCCAGGGAAAACAGGCTGGAACAAATGCATTTCACCCTAAAAAAAGAGGCAAGGGAACGGGGCATACTGCTCACACTCATAAGTACGCCGTGGTCCGCACTGTGTTGCATCGTGGGCTGCTACCTTCGCCCTCACACCCATGGGATCAATATAGCCCTGCTGGACTGCCGCCTGGGAAACAGATGGTAGGGAACAACACTGTCACCCACCCTGAAGGCTAACATCCTGGGCCAGGCCTCCGCTGCGCACCACCATATCTGTCTGTCAGTATTGCCTTCTGAAATCCCCCATTATCCTCCCAGAGCCATCAATGAGATTAGGAGATATATGTGAGTGAAACTGACTGGACAGCTGAGGCTCATTAGCCAAGCGCACGCTTGCGTTTTACCGTGGCTGCAGGAATGTGGGTAGTCTGGTGGAGCCGGCTCTACCGGGTGGTGTGGAGCGGGGCATGAGGACCGACAGACGGACCCGAGACGGTACCAACGCAACACCCAGCACGGGAGACCTGCGGCCTCGTTATACACGGACCAGATCTAGACACTCAGGCAATTAGCCATTTAAGAGGGATCAATGGACCATGGGATTAAACCCAATTGGCACTGTTGACATAGATTAGATTAGAACAAGATTACAAAAAAGAATATAATGTACTAAAACAGATTTGAAAAAGAATCAGGCCCCTCACACGAACTCAAAGTGTTAGTTAAACATGTAGACTTGAGATGTATAGAATGGGGCCACAGTGTGCCTTCAAAGGCCCCTGACTATGCAGATGAATCCACGGACACAGAGGAAGGAAAGACAGCGTTGACTCTGTCAGACAGATTCTCTGAGATCTTTCAAGCCTTTCCTTCAAACGTTTTTGGGGGAGGAAACTGTGTTGCCTGTTATGTGTCCGAGCTGCCCCTTGTTCAAAGGCACTTGTCGACAGCGTGAGTCCGTTTTAATATAAGCCTGCTAGCCTGCTCGTTACCCCCCACTAGCAGCTCTAATCAGGCTGCCTTGAAGTGATTTGATCTGAGAAGCGGGGCATCCGAAAACCGAATGGATTGAAACACGAAGGCAAGCCCCGGCTGTCTGACCTTGTGTGTGCTCCTGCTGGTGTTCAGAGAGGACAGTCTCCAGAGGGGGACATCTTCCCCGCCGGCTGTCAGCTTCCTAGCTCTCCTCCTCTCCCTGCCTGAGTTGCGTCACCAGCGCAAGACATGCAGCACCACCACACACCCTCACACGGAAGACGGTTAGAGGGGTCTTGTCTCTCAGTCGGAAAGTCTTCAAACCTTGAAACAAACAGCAAATTGCACTCGAAAATGCACTCGTTAACTTTAACCGAACTCAGGAGCACTTGCTGCAACTATCTTGTCAAACATGAGGTTAATGGACTGGGATGACCGTACCAAGCTAAAATGTGTGAATTCCATCTCAGCCTTGGAAGTCCTGTGAGGGAAGCCATAGCTAACGTGTCATTCCTCCGGCACAGGTGACTTCTACATGTGGTTGTCAGATTCAGGATTCAGTGGATGTCTGACCCTTTCCAGGAATGCACGTGCTCTGTTGAATGTCAGAATACCTCATAGACGTTGAACATGTCTAACTTCTCTCTGGCCCTGAATGTCGTCCCCCGGCCAGCGTCTCGTATCCCTCAACCGCTCTGATTCCCGGAGAGAAGTGTCACCCCAAGGCTCTCCCCGTATCCACCACTATCACCGCTGCTACCCCTGGTGGCTGTATCCAGTTGCCGGTGTCTGCCAAGGACGAGCCAAGGGTCAGGGGCTCCAGACACCAGGAAGCAGGCTCTCTCCACCACTCTGGCAGCGAGCCAGGCTCTGTTTTTCCACAGGCAGACAGGCCACTCTGCTCCACATCTGGAGTCTGGGTCAAAGCCGGACGAGAAAGGGCAGACGGATGGATGCTCAGTGGCCCGCTGGAAGTCCTCATTACCCTCCACTGTCTTCTCCGAGAGCTTCCCGTTCGAAGGCCATTAATCCTTGGGTATCTCAAGGGTCGCATGTCACTTCTGGCCCATCACTCCCTCCGTCTGACCCCCCCCCCCACCTCACCCCGCCCCATGCAGGCCTGTGGAGTTGAAGGCGGCACAGAGGCAGCCATGCGTGACGAGCCCTCTGGATGTTTTCACAACCGGGGAGAGGTGCACTGAAAACATAGACAGTGAGTGGTAACCCCAACAAGTCAGTCAAGCTGACCTACCTGCTGAGACTCTCTAAATCAATCTCTTGCATTTGTCATGAAAATGGGATGGTGTGGAGAGATTATAGATATATATATATATATATATATATATATATATATATTCCTAGAGTGTACTAGGGCCTTGCACGCAAGATGATCTGTCGAAACACAGTTAAAAGATATGAACATTAACTATTCCCCCGCACCTCATAAAAGCAGAAGAACCAAATAGCTGCTCTTAACAGGTTATCAAAATGTCTCTGTAGAAACAGGAGGGGTAGTTTTCCCCACCAGAGAAAAAAGTAAACACCTGTCAAAATACGTTTTTTTTTAATGATGCGGAGCATATACTGTGAGATGAGAAAATATTAATCAAACTGTCACAAAATTATGGGGGAGTGAGAAAACTGCAGCTTTCTCATTGTGCATAGTACGGATGTGAACTGAGCAAAGATAAGCTACAAAGAATCCAGTCTGAACAAGAACAACTACGTCATACTTCTCGCTCCCACAAATAGCATAGACCCTTTTTTTTAGATAGCATTATTTTAAGTGCTGTACTTTGGTCATCAGTAAAAGCCATCAACAAACATGAATAGCGCGACATTTAAATATAATGCCTTCAACTCATCTTTGCTAATGGTATATTATGTACATTTCTAATGACTTAAGGAAGATGGTGTTAAAACATTAGCTTATCCAGCAAAATCTGCAGCAGGCTTCAAACAAATGGTCTGAACACATTTTATCGCAGCACTGCATCCATGGTTAAAGTGTTAATGCCTATTTAGGTGTAAACATCTCAGTGATTAACTTTCAAATTTGTGGCTATAGTTATTTTTACATGGGTAGGAAAAAGAGAGTTTTTTTTGTACAACGGTTAAACAACGAGAATGTAGAGTGCCCCCCCCCCCCATTTCATCAGGAGACTCTCCAGGGAGATTGGAGCCCAGGTTAGAGCGCAGCGGTGATGACCGAACCAGCTGTCCTCCTCTGCCTCCAAAGCCCCGTGTAGAAGTGTACACACACGCACACACAACCCCTCTGGACTGCCTTCCTGCTGCTGTTTAAGGTCTGTCTGTCTGCTTTGACAGAGAACATTAAATCTTGCTTCGATGTCAAATGTTGCACATCCACTCTTTCCGTCCCCCGGGATCGAAAGCCCCTTCCTTGGGAAACATGATATCAAATCAGATCAGTGGCGGAACAGAAATAACTTATGGGTTGAAAGTGCCAGGGTTCCTTTGAAAATGCTCATTGACCAAAAAAAAAAAAAAAAAAAACTGACAGCCCACTGTTTCTTTTTGGTCAGTGAACTCTGTGATAATTAGTTTGTCCAATTATTAATTTGTTTCCAGTTTTTAATCATTACTGTGGCTTGATGGTTGACCTCCTCCTATGTGTGGAACAGCTGTCTTATCTTAACTGTTCTCCACTGCTGGCTCAACACCATACCCCCACACGCTCCCTACTGCACGTACTGCATGAACACAGAGCGGCTCTGACCCTCTGCCATTATTATTTCTACCCAGACATGCAGGTAGTGGATGGAAGCACACAGGTATGCTGCTGTTACTGTACACTAGGTTTACTCATGTGTCCCGTCAACAAAAGTGGATATACTTTGTCAGCTGTTATTGTTTCCATTGGCCTTTGCAAACTTGTTACAGTGAAAGATTCTGTTCAGGAAGTTTAGTCAACACTCTAATGCTAGCCATAAATCAGCCACTCAGAGGATTATCGAACAAAATCCGATGGAGCCGGCTGTTGGATCACATCCAACTCCCGAACAAAGGGGTGTCTCTTTTCAGCCATAGCGTTGCACTTGTTAAACTTGCCTTGAGGTTGGTTTTCTTTTGCTTCCTGCATTCACCACACCAACTAAAACGTTTTATCCAACCACAAAATTTACTTCACAAATGTCTCCTAATTTGAAGGACACGGACATGTGCCATCTGACTGGGACTTGTCAGTAATCTCTGTCTGCACAGAGTTTGCCTACAGCAGAGCCTAAAAGACGCATCGGGGAGACCTCCCAGAGAAAACTCTTTGTGATGCTCACAGTCAAGTATGCTCATGATTAGGGCTTTTTTCCACTGTAGTAAACAGAGCAGCACTAACGGCGCCTTGAAATAGGCACTAGTAAACACCAAGGCTCCCTTAAGAATCCAGAAATAATGATCAGTGTCCATGGCATCATCATTTCCTGTTCAGTAAGAGACAACAATAACGTGCTCAGTTGAAATGAGGCGGAGGAACTAGCAGTGTTAACAACCCTTTGCCGGGTGGCTGAAACTGGCAATGTTGAGATTTGGCTTGTGTCCAATTTGGACCCGTCAACATATTTGTCTGACACGCTCTGCTTTGGCCGGAATATCGACTGGGATGCACTTGAGTATTAAAGAGCATTAAACGATGATGCCCCCCTTTCCCCTCGGAGGATTATGTGCTTACTTCAGAGTCCACTGAGCCCCAGAGTGAGAGCATGAGCAAAGTGTTAATTGCAAAAATGGATTCGGTGCCAACTCAGCAATATAGGAGTCCCCCTGCTACCGATTCAAGGTCTGACCCCCTTCGGCTGACTTAAAGGTGAACACCAAAAAATAAAAAAATAAAGGATCAAAAGGAAATTTCCCCTCAACCTGCTTTTCAACCATATGCGTTGTTCTGCCTCTTGAGAGTCTTTCAAACTCTGGAAAGTTTAGTGCAGACATCCACTATGTAAGTGAGACATCTCCCAGTGGCGCAGCTCTGGCGCTCTGTTGCGTGCGTGTACATTCCCACTGTAAGCCACTGCTTTCTAAGGCTCAGTGTTATGCATTACGACTACCAGCCCTCACCGTGAATCAAAGCAAGCTGCAACGACGTCCTGATTGGGACCTAAACAAACGTAGGCCCCTCGCACACCTGGCAAAGCATGCCGGGAGCTGTGGCTTACAGGCAGTCCCAATGTGACACGGTGATGAATCGCTGGGTGATGAAATACAGAGGCACTGTGACCCTCGCACCAACGGCACCGCCCTACCCCTGGGAGAATAAAATATAGCACATGCACAGTCTTTGGCCTTGGAAAGATGTCAACATAATGCAGCAGAATTGGGAACGGGAGTTTGTTCATTTAGGCCTCATTTGGCTCACTGCCGCTGAACATTTTCCTATTTTGTTTTGTTTTTTGAAGCCCTAATGGGAAGAACCCTCCACCTGAACCCCAGCAATGCGGCTGGCCGGCAGGGGCCTTCCCAAGGCGGGCTATGTATTCAATTTGGTCGTTTCCTATCTAACTTGAAGGCATTTTTAAACCCTCGTCATGACTTACGCATCTCTGTGTCTGTAATCATGGCAGGGAAGGAAGCAGGTGACATGATTGGCAGCTGAAGAGCTGCACTTCCTAATTGAAACAGCGAGAGCGATGACTCAGCTCATCCTTGGTGAGTTATCACTCTGCACGCTTCCGCTCGGCTGTGACCCAGGTCCTTCCGCCTTCCGCCTGATAGTGAGGCCAACGCAGACAAGAGTTCACCTTAAGACAGACCACCCCACCGGATACAGTAAGAAAATGTGTTTTATCACAGCTTGTTGCGAGACAACCATGATGTAACGGTCAAAGCAATGATGCTGGCAGGAACATTTCAAAAAGCTCAAAGGTGGAGCCCATAATTTAGTGCTCTAAGATGCAATCTTAGCATGCAGTGGAAAGGGGTGACAGCATTTTTCTTTATGCGGGTGCATTGGAAATGTCTCCTTGGGAGCCCAAATGTCCATAATTCACCGGCTTTTTACGGGTTCCCCTTGGCCTACATAATCTTTAATGAGTCGGGGTGTATTTAAACAAGAGGGTCAGCTCAGTCACTTTATTGCAGTCCATTGCTGCGGCACTGAACCACCAAACCTGACATTAATCCTGAGGGTAATATGGCCCTTCCTGTGGCTAATGAAATCTGAAGCCTTTAAATGCCACCACCTAATGACACACACTGGCAATTTTTGAATGAAGCAGCCGTAGCAGTTTGGAGTGGTCCAAATAGCACACAGATGGCCCACACGAAGGCTTCTTTTTTTCTTTTTTTGCCTTAAGGCTGTTCTTTATGGTATTTGTTTGAGCAAAGGATTTTAAAAGAGGGCACCTGAAATCAGCAATCTTACCATTTACCCTACAACAACAACAGTAGCAGACATACGTAATCCATTTTTCAAGGAGATAACCCTGAAGAAATATTCATCCTGTATTCTGAAAACAGTGTACAGAAGCCTTTTTGTAAATGGTGAACACTGATTCCTTTGATGGTTGACCTCAATTCAATTCCGAGAAAGGCTAGTCAAATCAAACAGTAAAGGGATCTTGTTCTAGTCAAGTAGGACTTCATTGACTGTTGTCAACAGTTGGAAAAAATAAATGTATTTTACCACATCCATTTCACTCCAGTAAATGTTCTCTGATTAGATAACATGAAAAAAAAACTCTTGTCACAGAACTACACTATTTTAATCATCAAGATAAATGTTATATTGTATTTTTGGTACTGGGGATAACATTTGAATTACAGAAAAGGCTTTGCCATATGAATATACAGAACACCTTAGCATGGTCTAAAGGAAGATGTATACTAATTATGACATGCCAATTAATCTCTTAATATATTTGCAACATGTGCAAATGTTGGGGCAGCAAATTGTATTGGATAAAGTTGAATTGTTCCCAATGAATTTGGAAACACAGAAAACTATGACAAACGCCATGCCAATGTTGAATGTAAGACGCAATTTTCAACTTGAGTTACGAAGATGCAAACAAATATTATGACTTTGTTACTGTAGATAAACAGACGAAAGACCAATGAACTAGACCTAATTACACATGATCATGTCCCTTACTTGTTATCCGTTAAACAAAATAACAATATATTCTGAAAGTGCTATTTCAGCCAAAATTAACTTTTTTTCTCCTATCGATTGCTGTCAAATACCTGGACCTTTCAAAACAATGAGACTAAGCTCAATACCAGTCTAGCTGGTCACATCTTGACACAAAGATCATATCTGAACCCATGTAATTGCAGGCTTTATTTATCAAAATATGTCATGTGGGTAATCTGCCTCTGCCACAGAAATCAATCTGTTTACCAACTGCAGTCCACGGGGAGAGCTCTCTCTCTGGGTGGTTTCTGAGGCAGTGCCATTGGAAATCAACATGTGCTGAAAATGCTAGAACCCATTCCTTTTAGTGTAACAAACAAGCCATTCCAGTAAACTACCACTGTAGCTTAGGGAAATGTAGTGTGAAAAAGACTGGAAAAACAATCACACAAAAAGATAAGACAGTATATCTTATACGTTCAGGGAGGATTTTCTGAAAGCAAGACACAACAAGGAAAAAAGTAATAATAACTCAAACCAAATTTCTTGCTTGCTGAATATATTTTTCTTGAAAGACAAACAAAATAAATCCAACCAGGGAACTGATGGCTTCTGTATAATATAATTTAAAGTAACACCATAGAAATGCATTCCTTTCTTATCACAAGCAAAGTGCCTCCCGCTGTATAAAGTAGGTATACTGTCCAGATAAGGAGCAGTGTGAGGTCTGCTCTGTTGATCAGAGACACATCAGTTGACACATCTAGTCTACTAGAGCTCAGACTACCACTGGCCCTCCACATCAACAGCTTTAGCAGCAGCCAATGATGGCCATAGCAAGAGAACATGCTCTGCCTTTGTACTGGGCGCTGAACTGTGCATTTCAAAAGTTTTAGCCTTAAAATGTTTCCCTTTCCCTTGTACACTTCCACAAACAATGTTGAATGCAACCAACTCATGCATTTCTTCTACTGTCATTTTGAAGAATTACATTTATCCTCCAGATAAATGAATCACAACTTTCAACAAATTTTCAGGCATGAACTATTGGTTTGTAGTCTGGGCCTGATTTGTGACAGTTAGCAACCTCTGCCCAATTGAATTTGCATATTCAGTGAGCTTACCCATGTGGAAAGATGATTAAGGAGGTTTTCCTGTGGGTCACCTTATGTTTATTCCCAACAGAAACAGAAAGTCACGGTTGACCACTTGAGTTCGAAAGGAATTTGGGGGAACTATCTGAATTGAGTATTTAAATATATGGTAAGCTCAAAGATTTATGTTAATTTACTTCCTTTACATTATTTTGGAGGGCACCATATAACTTCAGCCTAAAAGCACATATTGGAGGTTTATAATTACAACTAGTCACTATATTTTGGTGTATCTCCCCGTCTAACAGTGTACACCTCTGATCATGGCAGTTTAGACAAGGTATCCAGCATCAGTAGTTGGACCTGATGACTGAGCACGTCTCTTTCCTCCCAACTCTTCAAAGCTGTGCCACACACGTAGGGTGAAGTGCCCTATGGTTCCCGATGCAGAGCTGGGGGGTTGAGCTGTGTTGGCGTGGGTGGAATGTCTGACGGCCCCCGCTGCTGAAACCTAAGGCGCGTGGAACGAGGTTCGCCGTGATTCCAAATCCACAACACCCTGTGGTGAACTCTCAGTGACAGCCCTGTCGTCCCGACCACACAAAGCTCCATCATAGGGATCAGAGAAAGCGATGTCTGCGTGATAAGAATGGAGATATTAGGAATGTGCAAATGTACAACAGTGAGAAATGTTGTCTCTCGCTATAAAAGCCTGGGGAAATAAAAAATAAACTCTAACCATTTTGAATTGGTATGCCCAAAGCAAAACAGATGTGTTTAGAACACCCTTGAGTCACAGCTGGCAGGCAGTGATTGCAGAATCTGCTGGGAGTCTACGCCATAATGCCTGGTACAAAAACAATAAGCATTCTTTCATAATTGCTTTGGAAGGTGGCCGTGGGCAATTGAATGAAATGCTTTTTAATAAGAAATGACTTGATTTATCTGGAAGTGTTCACACATTTCATAACACTTTCTCCTTCTCTCTACCACTAAAATCAATAAATATATATGATTTGATATGGTTAAAAAAATGAAATGTGTTTATCAGAGGATGTTTTAAGTGCAAATGTGCATGCACTGCATCACAAATTATGTCCAAACTGAAAATAAAACAGTTTATTATTGAATGGAATTGAATTTGTAAGGATGTGATGTGTGCTTAAAGGCTAGAGTGTGTGCATAGATGTGTGCATGCTTGGGTGCGTGTGTGTGTGTGTGTGTGTGTGTGTGTGTGTGTGTGTGTGTGTGTGTGTGTGTGTGTGGGTGTAGGAGTGTCAGGGCATGCTGCAGGGGCGTGGGACATTATTCTGGCTGTCAGTAACGCCGGAGTTACAATGTCCAGCGGACCTGAAGCCAAATCACAGGAACTGTTCAATAGACCCCAAGCAGAGGTTACAAAAAAATGTTAGACTCCGTCTTTAATGGAGCACGTCATTCTTAGATTTACTGTGTGTTCATAGATAAAAATGGTGTGAAATGCAATTCCAGCCATCAAAAGGGTAGTTGCTACGTAACTGAGAAGGGTCAGGCGGACACTGGGAAGGTAATGGGTTTCTCCAGAGTGGTCCATTTATCAAGCGCCGTCAACATACAAAGGACAAAACATCGTTTGCTAGCTCCTTTTTCTTTTCAGAGTACTTTTTAGCTCTTTCATTCTTTTCAGAGTGTTATTTAACTATGTAACAGCTAGTCACAACTGAAAAAAAGAACTCTTCACAGCCCTAAGTGCCAAACTGTCTAAGAAGAATAAAACAACTGGCAGGAAAACCCAAAAGCAATAATACTCAATTTTTGCAATGTTTAGAAAGCCTAAGTAGCTATTTACACTGAAATAATCTGCTATGGACATACATTACGATTAAACATGAATGTGATTTAATTTAGTTTGATAGTAGAGAGGGTCACTTTCAGGTGTTTTCTATCTGCATTCCATAGTGGTAAAATTGAAACGCTTTTTAATGGGTTCCTGATCCCGAGTGAAATGGCCTCAGCCTGCTTCACCCGAAGCAGGTGGGAACCAGTGGCACATTACTAAAAGAAACGATTTATGCTTGAGATATTTCCTGGTTTGAAAGTTGGTCCTCAAACATCATGGGTCATTAATGCAGTAGCCTTTTATTGTGCCATTCCCTTTCAGTTGATAACAATACGCAGCTGGAGAAAAAGTGCCATGAGACCAACTAGCTTTAACTTTTATATGTGCAACGGTATAAATCAATTTTATTACGTCTTACAAAAGAAAACTGAAAATAACGAAGTGTGAACGATGATGCTCTTCTTCCTGGAGTGAGCAAAGAGAATTCATAATAAGGAAGGTGACATGAGATCAAAGAGGAATATCACAGAGAGATAAGAGTGAAATAGAACAATGGGTGAAAAATACTGCCAGTCTTTTGTGGCATAGGGGAAGCCTGTTTATTTACCATTGACTCTTGTATAACCGCAGAGAAGCCCTTCAAGGCCCTGCAAGTCCTTGGCCAGGAATCTGTGGACTTTTAAAAGAAAGACACCCTAAATGAAGACCAGTCACAGTTCCTCTTTTCAGAAAAACAGACCCTACAGCAAACATGGCTCATCACAACGCTTATCCCAAGGTGGCTCTAGATGATAGGTGATTTCAACATGGAAAATAGCAACCCTTGCCCAATAAGGTAAGGTGGCAGATTTAAATATAGCATAATCAACTTCCTAATGCTTCCTTTTCAATGTTTGTAGCTTAATCCAGTTGCCCAACAGCTGTAGACAATAACTTTGTCACTGAACGAAAAATGTTCAAACACGATCGAGTATAGTTCATAATAAATCTATTGGTTATGATAGATAATTATGAGCTGACAGAGGTACGGCATCAAATAACCATTCAAAAAAGTCTGTGTGAAGAGTTCTTTCCCTCCTTCAGAAAAAAACAAACAAGCTCTTATCTCTCATCGGTCAACTTACTCGTCTGTATCTCCTTCTGTGTGTCAGAGGGAATAAGCCAGAGCATGCACGGTCCCCTTTCCATTTAAAATCCTCAGCCCTTAAAACCTAGTTCCCTTAAGAAACAAGAAGGCCATTTCCAAACTGTGTGCCAGTGTGCTAACGGATTAGAATCCTGATAAGCACAACAACATCGAAGGAGAACAGAGCAGCTGTCCGCTGTGGCTAGTTCATGTCGACCATTACATTTGTTTTGACTGGGTTTTGATCTTCTGCTACAGTATAGGAAGTGCGGATGATCAACATATCTCCTTTACCGAGAGAAAACAGCGGCGGAATTAGAGTGCACTCAGGGGCCATAGGATTGCCATTCTGTAGTGCACTGGTGCATGTGAAAAGCTGGCAAGACTTTATGGACTCCACTGTAAATGTGGCAAACACGCCCATGCACACTCAAAGGCCCTGCATGGGCAAGGGGTGAGGAGTCCAGCTTTTAGATGTCTTCTCTGGCACCAAGATCACTTCACGTCGAACAAAAAAGACAGTAAACACTGCCACTGAAACAGACAGGTCTGCAGGTAACGTCAGGAGAAGGCCAGTATCCCTGGCTGCCACCTGGAGGGACCACTCAGAGGATCGCACATCTGATTAGAGGCCCACAGACTGAAAGGAATCAAAAGCCATTCTCTGTTTGTTGTTTTACGATATCAGTGGAGAATCTGAGCCTGACAGGCTTATGAGGGTGTGGAGAACGTTTTATACATTTTCCCCTAGGTTGGATCACGCCCCTGCCGCAGACAAGAGCGAAAAAATGCACAGGGCAACCCCTTTACAATGGCGAGGCGTCTTATAAAAGGCCTCTGAAGCTAGCACGCTGGATAAAAGGCAATATCGCAGGTGCAACTTCACAGAGCCTCTTCGCTGACAAGTCTCTTCGAGACGGAAGTCCCCTGACAGAAATATTATGAAGTAAAAAAATGCACGGAAACAGGCGAGCTTTCACTGATCATTTCCTTTTTTTCTCTTGTGTTGACCCCAAACTTTCATCTCTCACTTCTAAGCACAATGGAAGAACGGTAAAATCTGCTCTGAGTAAGAATTTTCTTATATTCAGCAACACCTTTTAGTGAAAACAATAAAACACAAGTTCAGACTAGTCCTTTCACTTGAGCTCCGCTGCTTTGGATATTATGTCAATCTTGACGTTTGACATGAAATTAGATTTCTGAGATCACTGTTGTTGTTTAGTTCTGGAACAACAGAGAACACTGATCTGACAACTCCCCGTGGTTCAGTTTTATACAAACGCATTCAGTGTCATGGATTGATTAACACAATGAGAGGGAGAGCAGTTGGGTGAGAAGGGGAGTAGATTTATTTTGATATGATGCTTGTGGACAAGTTTAGACACCGGCTTGATAAAGAGCCTGTGATTCATTTCTCTCTCTCTTTCTCTCTCTCTCTCTGAGGTTATCGCTATCTTTCTTTTGCTGTGTAGCCTTAGCCTCTTTGCCTCTGAAGATAAAAGCCAGACAGGTTGCAAGCTGGAAAGATAAAAAAAAATACTCACAATTTGTATTCCCCCATTTACTTAGCTAGGACCTCATCATGATATATGAGCATGATAATGTGAAGTGTAAATTTAACCTCAACTTAATAGCCCATTATCGTATTTCATGACACCTCCTACCACCTAAATTGTTTATAGGGTTTCTGAGAAACCCTTTCATACAAGCTCACTGTATGCAGAATGCGAGCTTATGGAAAAAATATGTTATTGCTTTTGTTCAAAGACAACGTGTCAGAGTGAGAATCAAAGCCTAGCAGAAAATTGCCGCCTTATCTTCTTGGGCCTCAGGGAGCAGAGCACATTTCTCAGTTGGATTGCTGTGACGCCGATGCTGTTGCGATTACAGGCTGATAAGTTAATCTGCCGGCCCTCTGATTCTTCACATTTTGCCTGAGGGCAGTGTTGCATTCATATTAAAGGGTCTTGTGGGATGGCAGAGGGAAGGAGCCATGCTCAATTTCTCAGATTTCTTCCAGAAGACATGAAGTCTAATGAGTCTTAATGAAGAGGTCACAGCCTCTTCTTCTTATTAGAGACTCCATAGTAAATTATAATATATATATATATATATCAATTATAATATATATATATAATTCATAAACTACACTGAGTCTTACCATGCTGTTGACTAAGACCCCGTCTAAATGTGCTCTTGATGGGTTTTCCACACAGGTGAGTATTTGTTGGAGGCTCGGGAAATGGATGTGAATGGCTGGGTATGCACTGGCTACACACAGCACAATAACAACAACAACATCAGCCTTCCGCTTCTGCTCATTCAATCATTACAACAATTTAACAATGCAACCAAACATCCGCCCACTGGAAAAGATAACTTTTTTTTCCTTCCATACCATTAGAATTTCAGAATTGATATCCTGTATTTAGAAGTTGATTATAAGCAGGATCACATTTACCTTAATTGGAGTAAATAGAGCATCACATAGAAGTGACATTTTTAGATCATATTTTTGTTATCATGGGATTTACTAATCCATCACAACAAATAACTACTTAAATTGAAAATATCCTTATGTTTTCAATAGAACTTGGCTAGTTAATCCCGTAATCAGCAAGACTGCTCTTTTTTTTTTTACAGATGACAAGGGCATCGTCATTCGTCATTGGTGACCAAATCCAGACATACATGGAATTCCTTTATCAGTAAGGCTTCCTGTAAACACCCAAGTGCTTCCTGTTCCAGGGCAGATGTGGCTGCATTGCTGCCCCCTGACATGGGCCGGCGTCCGCTGTGACTCATCTTACCTCGCTGCTGGTGGGCAGCAGATAGACCTCCACTGGCCTCCTCTCACGTCACAGCGGGCACCAGCAACCCCTCAAATGCAAAATACCGGCTGTTCCTGTTATTAACGTTTTTACTTCACGCTCAAATATTTTAACCCTAACATGATTCAAATGTTTCAAACATTTTTGCCCAAATAGATTTTGCCCCAGATGTAATGACCAAAGACTAGCACCACAGTTCTCAAAGTAGCATCAATTGGTACTTGATGTTGGACAGTGACAAACTAACAAAACTAAATATTACAATTTCTGTTGAAGAGATCATGAGAGCACCAATGGGAGAATGCCAGCAGCAGATTATTTTTAATGTCATTGGGAGAATTATCTCGATGCTAAAAAAAGGACCGGCTTGGGTAAGCATCTTTAACCCCCGGTCCACCCCCTGAGGTGAGAGGATTACTTCACATGAAGTGAAGGTTTCAAGTGCTGCATTTAAAAATGGAAGGTGCTCCTGTTGTCAGATCTGAAGTGGGTGACATGGACATGCTGGGTGCTGCGGACTGGCAGGCCCTCAGGGAACAGTGGACTGGACTGTGTGAGGCAGGCTCTGGGGACGGGGGACAAAGGCCCTGTTCTCAGGTCTGCAGGGTTTTGTGACACCACAGAGAGAAGGGGCTGTAAGGAGACCTTTTGGGGGTGAGGGGCTGCTGTCTAGGGGTTGTGACCAAGGGCAGTCCATCCATCATGTGTCATTGCTTTCCTTTGGGGAGTATAAGCATGGCTGAGTAGCCTCTGAACCAACTTACATGGAGCTTATTCCTATACCAACATGTTTTATGTTTATTTTATCAGCACTGACAATGCTGAAATAAGTACAAAAACTTTTTTAATGTGTTTATATTCTAAAATGCTTTTCTGAGTAATTGTTATTGTTATTTTTGTTACTGAATAAATATAAATGAACTGAAATCTCAATTGACTTAGTCACTAAACATTTTCGTCCTTGTGTAGAAGACATCTGCAAACTGAACCAATTTTGAGAAACACGTCTTAAAAAACCATCAACTAACACCTTGAAGTCGGCTTGGTGAAACAAAACATGTTGACTTAACTTGATGTGCTAAACTACACCGCTTATCCATGGAGATAAGATAACTTGTTATATTTCTAGTCTTTGCTTATTCTGTAGTTGATTCACAATTGAGCATTACAATGGGAACCTTCATGTTTATAGTTTGATAAAAACATTTAAACAAAGTTGGTTTCATGCCGGTACATGGAGGCAGTTTTTCAACCCTTTGTTCACTCAAAGAATCAAATCTCTGCCCCCCCCCCCCCCCCCCCCCCCCCCCCCCCCCCCAAAAATAAAGAAATTGTCAGGGTCAGGGAAACAAACAAAGCAAGTAACGGAATCAATTGCTGAATCTGATAAGCGTTTCCTTTGGTTACTCCCAATGTCACCGACAAAACAAAAACTTCAATTACTGCAAATGATTTAAATCTAATGTAAGGTATAAAATGGTATTGGGGAACAAGCTATGCACATCTGCCTAAGAAACAAATGCAGGAAAACATCCATCCTTTTTCTGTCCTAGCATCTCCCCACCTTCCCTTCTTGCATCCACTTCCCCTTGTAAGCTGGGTGTTTTGATTCTGGTATTCTTGGCAAGCTGCCCCTTCACAATTCAAAGAGTTTCAGCAGGAGCATCTGTTTGGGTATTATCAGAAACCGGGAAACCCCTCCACCCCCACATCCACCCTCCTCCTCCTCTCTCTCTCTCTCTCTCTCTCTCTCTCTCTCTCTCTCTCTCTCTCTCTCTCTACTACTCTCTAAATCTCTCTCCCTCTCCCTACTCCCTCCCTTTTGGTTTAGTGGGAGGGTCAGTGTGTGTGAGTGCGTGCATGGTGGGGTGGGGGTGGGTGGGGGTGGGGAGGCCCTTTTTCCGTGACCCGCAGAGTCAATGATACATAAGCCACATGACCGACTGGGCTCCTTATCCAAGGCAAACAGGACTCTACACACAGACCTGCTGCAAGCTGACTCCCAGCGCACATTCACAGCTCTACTGAACTTGGCTCAGCCTGCCGCTCTCTTGACAGAGAAGGAAAAAAACGCGCACCTCCGTGGGAGAGCTTAGATAAAGACGTGCCTTCAGTCTTGGAGTGGCGCTGTCACACACTGATATACCAAAGCGCATTTAGACACACACACACACAGATAGACAATACGTGCGCACACTCAGGGAGGCAGCCACACATACAAACACACTCCCAGGAACACACACAGAGGCGCACTCACTCACAAACACTCACACGGGAGCAAACAGTCTCTCCCTCTCTCTCTTTCTCTCCTGCTCGCTCAGCTGCTCTCCCCCTCTCACTCTCTCTCTCCCTCCCATCCACACACACACATATACACACACACACACCACTACAGTATATCAGCGAGCGACTAGCGGAGAGCCAGAGGGGAGTGCAGAAATGAATGTGAAGATCCTGACGCTTGTGATTGTGCTCTTGGTGTCTCTGCTGTGTTCTGCCAGTGCTGGTGAGTACAAGAGCGGCCAGACTGTTGCTGGCAGCCTCCCTATCTTCTCCTTTTCTTTCCTCTGTTAGCCCTGGGCTCGAGCAGGCAGGCGGGCTGTAGCTGATCAGTTACCCAGCATGGTTAGCCTTGTGTGGGCTCTGAAAGGCAGGAATATCAGCACCTGGCAGTGTACAGTACTGCACTGCAGTGGTTGCACTGTCTGTTGTTGTGCTGCTGGCGCTATAGAATGAAGTTTCACGAGGGGCTATTTGCCTATGATTTAGATCGCATGCTTTCCACGGATTCATCCTGTTGATGTCAGCGGAGGATGTGACTTTGAGATGAAATATTCAGAGGCTTTTATTGATGGGGCATTGCTGGCAGTGTGGAGGGCTATGGCAGAGGCTGGGGTGATATGGAGGCTGTGTCAATATGCATGACTGTTGTGACTGTTATGAAATGAAGATGCGCTTGGCACATGTAATGTAAGGCGGTGTGGGAGACGGATGGATGCTGCCTTTGAGGCTTATTCCATCTGAATGAAATCCGTCCCTTTCCCTTCGCCATCCCGTTACGGATCCAACCAGATAGGCACGGCATGCTCGCTCCAATGCTAATCTAGCCCACGGCTAAGGTGTTGATGCGGAGCATTGTGTGGGGTAAGGCTGTGAGGGAAGCACAGATTCCAGAGGCATGGAGGTTCTCTTGGAGAGCTCCATCTTGATGCCCTGTCACAGTACATTTCCGTAGAGTGCCTGCTGCAGCGCTGGACCCATTAATGCTGGGTTACCATGGTGGATAGAATATCTCCAACCACAAATTATAATGAGCTCCAAAAGGCATAAAATAATCCTTTTGGGGTTCCATGAAGGTGTATAGGGGGTCTTTAAAAATGAGAAACAGGGCATGGTCCGTTGACAATTGACTGGTCTGCAGATGTGATGCAGGTAACATTGTATTGCGAAAAAACAACAGTTGAGCTTGTGTAAATGTTTAGCCTTTTCTAGGGACTGACACCTACCTATGAACTAGCCACTGCTGGTAGACATGTGTGTATGTGTCTGTGTCTGTCTGTGTTAATGTGCGTGTTAATGTCCCTCTTTCTTTGTGTGCATGCACGGATGCTCAAATGGATTACCTGGGCTTGTATCTAATTCTCATCGTGTGTGTGTGCGTGTGTGTGTGTGTGGGCATTACAGTATGTGGGAATATCGGTCTAAGGTGGCGTTCCACTCAGTGCATGGCACTGTGACGGCTCCTGTGCAGGGCTCACAGTTCCCATGCTGCCCAGCACATTTATTATGGTGACGTGCTATTTTCGTCCAGTGCTCTCAGCACACGGGTAAATGGGAAGCAATTATCCTGCATTACGGCCAGTGTCGTTTTTCACACCCAGTGTGGGGCCGAGCCTCTTCCCCTGCCGGAGAGCCCCCCTCCAGGCTCACGCTTCTGCACGGATGACGGTGGAAAACGAGGCGGCTCCTCTGGCTCCCCGGAGCTCCTTCTGTCCGACGTCTTCCAGGTCATGCCGTTCCTGCAATTGTCTCTGCCCCCGGCTGCTACTGTGCAGCGCTGGAGCTGCGCGGGCAGAGAAAGAGGGGGAGAAGGGAGGTAGACGGAAGGAGTGGAACGGAGCGAAAGATGCTCCTGTGGTTGCAGCATTGTTGCGTGTGGGGAGGGATGCAATGGCTCTGTATAGTGTGTGTGTGTGTGCGCGTGTGTGTGTGTGTGCGCCGGGGGCTTGTGTGTGTGTGTGTGTGTGTGTGTGTGTGTGTGTGTGTGTGTGTGTGTGTGTGTAGCACAAGCCTCTGCTACAGTATGTGCGCTGTCACGGGAAGGTGTCGGAAGAGGCTCTGCGTGTAGGCAGTGGGTGTGAAGCCTTTCATCTTGAGACAAACGCTTTTCCAGTTCACCAGGAGTTTGCTGGGCTATCTCTTCGGTCTTTGAGGCAGTAGAATTGGTGTTTGGTGTGTGTGTGAGATAGACAGAGTGTGTGTATGTGTGCGCGCGTCTGTGTGCGTGTGTGTGTGTGTGTGCTGACAAGGAAAGGGATTTCTGGAGTCTACGATTGAATCGGATTGAAAAGAAAAAGAAAGGGTGGGGACGAGACTGCATTTGTATGTGAGTCTGTAATTGTCAGAACTGCTGGTGCAACAGGCAACGTTCAATTCATTTAACACTCCCACAATGAATCAACGGCAATGCATGCAATGTAGAGCTGCAGGCACACGTATGCGATATCAGCGTGCCTGAACAGCATACCTCCACTGTACTCCCCATTTTCAAAGGCCACTCTGCCGCGATAGTGGGCCACAGCCCCAGACATGTGGTATCCATAATTCATTCGGAGGTAGATGGCTTTCCCTGGTCCTATGGCTCCGAGGGCTGGTATGTAAACAATCCTTATTGTGGAAACAGTCCGGCCATTCAGGCCTGTCAGCCTCTCAGAGATATCAAAGACCCATCCCTCACAGTCACGGAAACACCTATTCTGTCCCCTGACGCCGAGGGATGCTGGAGAAGAGGAAAACAACTGTGGCTGGTGTGCGCATGCACACACACACACACACGCGCACACACACACACACACACACACACACACACACACACACACACACACACACACACACACACACATGCACACAAAAGCTCCTGAGGTGTGTGAATTTAGCTGCTTGGTTGACTCCCAGCGGGGCGCAATTAAAACAGGTGAGGTGTATTTGAGGGGCATCTAGCATCCTTTGCCGTGTCTGTGAAGGGAGTTGTCCGCTTGGTATCGGGCAATTTCCCACGAGCTGTCCGCGGTGCTATCATTCCGCCTTAAACTTTGATGTACTGTTGGGTATGTGGCACGGCCAGCATGCATGGCCCCAGTTCCTCGGCTGGCTGAGTGGTGTGTTCTGGGTCAGGGGGCGCCACAGAGAGGCCTGTTACATAAATACATCCGCTCATTAAGGCACCTACAGACACACAATGCTGCTTTTGCAGAAAGAACAGGAAAAGCTGCGCTATTTTGTCGAACGACATCAATGAACCTACACTAACAGTGACCAGGAAGCCTTAAATCATAATCCCAGCTCCTCCACACACCAACACGCCTTAATGCAAAGAAGGTGTTTGTCCATGGACGTGATTATAGGGGCCGTGGAGAGAACAAAAACATTGAAACTTTTCCAGATGTTGAGGCATAACATGGCAACAGTTGCGTTACTCGAGCGCAAAGGAAAGGTTATTAGGAATTATGGAGACTCATTCAGCCAGACTTTGAGGTTTTGGGAGCTTACTAAGTGAATGCCAGTTTGGTGCTGGTTTTCTATCATTCCTGGAAACACACACACAAACACACACACACACACACACACACACACACACACACTCGGTTAACCACACAAGGTCAATGGTTCAAATCAATTTAATAAATACATTGGATTTCCTTTCCATGCTGCATTGGCAGGGAAAAGACTTGACAGCGTGCCGCAGCTCCAGAGGAGGACAGCTAGTCCGCAGTATGCAGGGAGACATGCATTAACCTTTGAATAAACATGAATGTGGGTGAGCCCTCCCTCACATAAACTCACAAAGCGCAGCCACTTTTTAATTGTGACACTACGGTAATTCAATAACATATTTAAGTGAACTACTTGTTGCACTGGCATTTGTGGGCTGCTGGCAGGTGCGAGTCTAATAGTATATTCAGACGGTATTCTTCTTTTGTATGAGAGACTAATTTGGACATGAAGGGCTTTGACTTATCAAAAGACTTTACCCAGGCTTTTTGGGATAAGGCTCTTCATACATCTGTATGACTCCCACTCACAGGGGGCTTCATAAATATGATCCACATTGCTTTGGAGCGGGTGGGAAGGGATCGAGATTTTGGGGGAAATCATAACTCATTTGGCAGGGATGTAAGGCTAACCTCGGGGCTAACACTCTCCAGAGGGTTCAGCTGGTGAAGACTTTGACATATGTGACTGCTGGGGCGGCGTAATGTGATTCAGAAACCCCTTGAATGAATAAATCTGCACACTTCTGGCTTTGCTTGCGAGCCTATGCATCCGGGCAAAGGAGGAACAGGAGAGAGGGAGTCCAGAGGTAGAGAGAGCAGGATAGAAAAAATAAGCAGGAAGAGAGGAAACCAGGCTATCTAGGGGCTCAGAGGTCGTGTAAGCTTTCAGTGGTGAGAGAGCTCACAGACACTGAAATATTCAAAAGCCTCTAGAACGTCACTGTTGGTGGTCTGGACTGCCAACCCAAATTCTACAAGCGCGCTGCCATGGAAGTATGAAATAGGCGTGTGATGGTTGTAAAAAAGGTTGTAATTGTGCTCTGCTTATGTTTTAGCTTGACTCTATTACATGTTGCTAGATATTGGAGCCTTATTGCACACCGCCTGTCTTGAGTCTCCTCCAGAGTTGTAAGGGTCTCACCACGGGGCTGGAGGGTAGTCGGCAGGGTTCGATGTTGTGTAGCCTGGCCAGGCCTCCCGTGAACAGCAGAACCTATCCTCAGCCCCAGGTTTACCCAGTCCCACTCCTGACAGCCTAATTAAAGCCAGATCTTTTCTGTGCTGTTTTCCACCGGGGTCCAATTTTAAAGTGATTTATGGCTCCCCTTTCGAACATCAAGTGTTACATTTATAGTGTCAGGTCATTTGATTAACAGCACACCAAACCACAAAATAAAAATCTTGAGAGATGGAATACATATGTAGTGATTACTTTCATGCTCAATTTGAGAAAACATGGAAGGCCAAAACAATTCTCGTGAAGAATTACAAAGTCGGTATAAAATACAATATAATCTCCATGGGAATAGGAAGAAGCTCTTTTTTTCTCACTGCTTGTTCGGTACAAATTCATTCATTTTAACACTTAAAGAATAGGCTCAGATTCAACACCATGTTGAAGGGGTTATACAAGCGAAAACAAAAGTTGTTCATGTTCATGTTATTATTAAAGGTCTATAACCGCAGGCATGGATTGAGGAGATTTCATTTACCTGAGAGGAAGCTCTCTACACAGCTGGCCTCTGTTAGGCTCTGTGGCTGCGACAGGAGTTTCCGTGTGAATTCGGGAGATGGGATCATGGACTGGTGCGATGGATCATGCGGAGGGATTCAGCAGCGTTTGGGAGTACTTACTGATACACCCACAGGAATCAGTCTTAACTCCAGGCCGCGGGTCTCTGGATATCCTGGTCTAAACAATACCTTTGATTCCTAAAGACTTCCAAGGCAAAGAGCACCGTATATTATTTCCTCCAATTTTTTATTTCATTCGACCGAAACGCCTGAACGTGGAAATCATTATATCCCTTCCTTAGTAGAGCCTTGAGGGTTCCCTTTTGTGGCTGCAGGAATATTTCATTTATGAAACCATGAATTATTAATAACATGAGGAAGTTTGTACATCTCCCCTTTTTGATTACCAATGATATTCTAACTATGCAGCAAATAAAGCCAACTATGGGTTCCCTTATTGTTTTAAACTGATATAGTGACGATCTCCCTTTAGAGTATGCAGGTTTGTGATGGTTATTTTGGGCCTAGGATGAGGCCCCTTGCTGAGTCCCTCTATCTCATTCACAGTTGAAGAGAGGGCCCCCTCAGTTCCCTTTGGGCCCCCTGACTATGAACAGATGTTTGTGAAAGTGGAGAATAGATGGAATTCATAAACATGTATTAGTATCAGGCAAATGGTTTATGTGAAAAGCTGATGAAAACCTTATGGATCCATCATGATAACTAAACAGCCAGGTTACACATCTATGGCATTGTATTGTGACCAGCTGTACCTGTCAATTATATGCCTTGTGAATTTTATAAGTCCACTTTTTTATGGGAGACCAGATTGCCCAAGGTTTTACAGCAAACCAATATTTTCCCCCAGGGACCACATGTGTAGTATATCCATTTCCATCATTGGACCTTAGCTAAAACATAATGATTCTATTTTCAAAAGATACTTGAAAGAGTGGAAGGACCAAACACTATAAGTGTTTGCAATTTATTCAACTTAAACCTCTCCATGAAATCTATGTTTTCAATGTGTCGACAGGCAACATAGTCGGATGCCATGTTGATGCAGTTTGCCTCTATGCTTTTCCTTTAAGGTCCGTCCAAGCACAGAGCAATGCTCTCAACCCTGTGGCATGGCATGGAAGCCAAAAACGTTGCTTACACTCACGCACACCACACGCATCCATCCCTCGGATGGGGGGAGGGCCTGTAGGCTCACTGCAGGGGGGGGGGGGGGGGCAGTGATGACACAAAAGAGGGAGGGGACGCATGTGCTTTACATCTGATTATCGTGCCCATGGAAACAAGCAGTTCCTCTGCCCTTGTCATGCTGTCTCGGGAGATTAAGGCCACGGATGGGAGCACTCACCTTTCCAATAATCAGGCCGACCCATCGAGAGGCATGTCTCCTGCCCACTGTCTACCGCTGACTGGAATAGCCCAGTTTGCCTCACCAACATCTATTTTTACTCCTCATTAAATCCTCTCTGACACAACTTGCTTCTTACCATGCTCCGCCATGGAAACTGGGAAATCTCCCTCAAGCGTCTTTGCATTGGTCGGCTCTCTGTATTGCCTGCCTGTCTTCTAATAGACCCCAACCTCCAGTAACCTAAAGCCCACAGATTCACCCCTCGTCACTCAAGTAAGCTGGTGAATAAACCAGCTGGCTGTCTAGTAGTTAGGGGACTGTGGGCTTCGTTATCTGGCTGTGTGCCGCCTTTGAACGCGCAGCACTCTGATCATACCAGAGCAGGCCGTCTCACACCTCATCATTACCCACTAGCACTAATTTGTGAGAGTGTGTGCATTTAAGAACTTCTGAGTCTTGATAGGAGGCTGGCCGGCTTGAAGGGACATCTGCGGAGGCCAAGCGACTGGTGGCCAGCGCAATTTGTTTTTAATTTGTTCTGAGCCAGCCACTGGGTTGGGGGATATTTTTTTCTTTGCAGGCGCATAAAGGGGTTATGTTAGAAGCTGGGGCAGAGGGAGCAACTTTTATGCACTTTGGTTTCCTCTGCGGAGTTGGCTCAGACAAAGCAGGCCTTCAATACAGCCACAGGCCAAGCACTATCAGACCACAACACTGCTGCATATCAAACAGGGCCAGCCAGGCAGCAGAAAAACACAGAGTTAGCAAACTAAAACCAACTGTGACCTGTAAGGAAAGGAAAAACGGTGTGTGTGGGGGGTCGGGGTGGGGGGGCGGGGGGGGATATGAGCGGCAAGCTAATCACAGATTCAGAGGTTGTGCGTTAAAATTTGGTAAACAGACAGGCAAATCCATTCCAACTGACTGTGTCATTGTCATTCCTTTCCCTCCTGACTGAGAGAGCCATTCATGGTGGCTGCCATGGCAACGTGCTCTGGAAGATGGTTAGAGATTGGTACCAGTTTCTGGCAAGGCCCTGTGCTACTGGTAGACATGCGATAAGCAGAGCTCTGACGCCGGCATTCAAAGGCAGCATGCTTTAGAATGCTGGATCCAGCTGGAAAGGGGGGATGTTCTTTTCTCGTCCACTTCTTTTCACACGTTTCGGAGGACGCACGGGTAGAGCAGCAGACAACGATTAAATCCGGCAGAAGCTCAGACAAGGCTAAGCTTGGACAAGCAGACTGGGTTGGCATGTCCTGGCATGATTCCCCGGTGTGATTTTCCCCTTAATATTCCTGATCCCGTTGTGTGCTCCTGGTAATGTAGGAAGTGTCCCTGGCCAGGTTGCGTGTCTGGGTCTGTGGCGTGCTTGTCTGAGGGAGTGGCTATGGTGTACAGGGAATTGCTGGCTAAAGCTACCGTCTGTCCCCTCAGTGAATGGAGGAAAGAAACATGTGACAGAGACAGCCAGCTAGCTCTTCCAACGTCACGCTAATAGCCATGGCTACACACACACAAGGGAATTTACTCTTACTCTAACACAAACACAAATACTGCTGTTACCCATAAGGATTACACAGGCATATGCACATAATGAGCGACAACAAGCCCTGAGAAAACCTTCAACCTTTGTTCACGCAATATTAGCTTTATCTCTAGGCCAAATGTACCAGTTTGCCATATGATGTTGTGTTTTGCCGGAGTGAGAATATACCTTATCGCGTTTCTCACCGTCAAGGGGACATATTGTGCGGCTTCCGCCGGTGTAATTGGACCCGTAGCTCGGTACGTTTTTAGCCCCCCCCCACCCCCACAAAAAAAATGAATCCCCAGCTGAATGGACGAAGCTCATTATCACATCCCATCACCTGTGACAGGAGGTACTTAGCAGTCGCCGGGATCAATTACGAGTCTCATGTCCTCCCTTGACGGGGCGGCATTATACTGTGGGCGCTCCCTGCTCCTCTCCACTCGATTTCCATTTCAGATCTTTGACTCGCGACTCGCTTTCCCATCCTCTCTTTCTCTCCTGTGCTCTCCTCTCATCTGCACCTCTCCCCTTCCTGCTGTGGGGCCCTCGTTAGTGCCCTTGTTTGTTTCACACTGAGGCGGCCACTTGCTTACTCATCAGGCGCCCCGATCTTGTGAGGAAAGGGAACACAGCAAAGAGGTGTTTGTCTCAAACTGGCACTGGGTTCTTGTCGTAGGATGGAAGTCCAGTCAAGTTTTGAGGGAACAAGTCAAACAAGGAGGTGAAAAACACAATGTTTTTAGAATGCTCTGCCAGCCATGAATGTGGATCATTTAGATCATTGAGACAGAGGATTCATAGCATAGCCGACCAATGAGCAAGGCTGTTTCAGTTAACAGATAAGATTGGATGAATCTCTATATCAATCCACTGTTGTTGAACAAAGGGGGAAAAAAACACAGCAAGGCTTCAATTTCTACAGCGGGGAACATGTTGAAACGGCATTAATTAGTAGAAAGAGTGCTCAGTCCCTCACCTTTAGCCGTATTCCTGATCCTAGGATTCATTCTCATGTCTGATGCCCTGGCCACTGTGTTAGATCACATAATGGCTACCCTTTACAAGGCCAGACATTCGTTATGTGGACCTTTTGGCAATCTACCCTAACAAGCTTTAGAACTTGAAGGAGAGCCCTGGCCCATTTGCATCGCTCACTGCGTTTCCAGGGATCGATGCACCACTGTGATATACAGTTTGCTCATGCCAGCCAGGAGGGCAGTCGATAAACCTGGCATTAGACCAGCCTATTTCTTCTTCTCTCTCACTCACTCACTCTCTCTCTCTCTCTCTCTCTCTCTCTCGCTCTCTCTCTCTCTCTCTCTCTCTCTCTCTCTCTATTTGTCTATTTCTCTCTCCCTCCGTCAGACAGAACCGAGAGACATAAAAATCTGCCCGGGAGGAGGAACTGTGGAGTAATTGACAGTGGTGGGCCGTCAGAATCGCTGGGTCGGTCCGGCCCGAGACGAGAGAGAGCCTAAGCCTGTGAAAAAGTCAACATAATGGATAGCACCTAGGGAGGGTGCTGAGGCGAGAGCAGGGAATTAGATAGCAGCTGACCGGCTATTCATCACTAGTCTGGAGTCTGGAGCTTGGCCAGCTGACTACCCCACTATACTCTCTCTCTCTCTCTCTCTCTCTCTCTCTCTCTCTCTCTCTCTCTCTCTCTCTCTCGTTCTCTCCCTGTCCCTTTACATTATTTCCCTCTCACCCTCTCTAGTCTGAGGAGACAGCCTTTAGTGGCCAATATTCTGGCATTCCAGAAATTCCCTCTTTATTAAAGTTTAATTAGGGAATTACCAGCCGGGAGAAAAGGCACAGAGTCTGCAGGACTAAGGGCAAGGCCAGGCTCTAAGGTCATTTGATGTTAAGATGGGACGTAGATGGTATCGTGAGAAATAGCTTATCCTGCCATATTGCTTTTTTACAAGAGGGACATGACTATGGGAATCCCAAAGGAAAGGCGCTCAAAGGGGACGGGACAGAAAAAAAGGTTCCAATTTCACAGCAGTAAGATGGTGGAGATACCTTTGTTTGGGGGGGATAATATATGCTTTAACCCCACTATGGACTCCATCATGTGGTCTTATTCATTCCCGATGGTTTCTGTCTCATTCAGCCTTCACAAATAGAGGCTATAGATAAGCAGATAGACAAGTTCAGATATTACCATACCATACCATGGCACAGTGTGATGCCTTCCCCAGTGACAGTAGGATCTAATCAATAGCTGACAGACTATCCCTGGGAGCCAAGTTTATTTTTAGCATCTTTTATTACCCTTTTTCTTTCCTATAGCCAGATGCAAAAATGTGTCAGGAGACGTGCTCCCCTCAAAGGCAAAGCCTTGCGCTGAGCAGTAGCTGACAGCTAACCATGGCAGAAACATCTAAATTGTCTCATTACAGACCTGGGTTATGAAAGACGGAGCTGCCCAGAGAGGAGAGGAAAGGTGGATGAGATGAGTTGTGTGGCGGCAGTCGGCCGAGGTGTAATTACTGTGTGGTTTTGCTTGGCTTGTGGAAGTGTGTATGTGCGTGCGTAACATTACTTGTATGAGTGTGCATCTGCAAAGGATCCTTGGCCAAGCCTCCGCGTCTGAGTGATGTCTGCCAAAACAGCCTGCCAATCCAACAACAATCAGCCCCGGTGTTGCGGGGGTGGGGGTGGGGGTGGGGGGGGGGGGGGGGGGGAGGGGAGGTTGAGTTTAGCCTGGTAATGGTAACAATCACAGTCTGAACATGCTCCGGACTGGAGCCTTGTGGCCTCTCTATTAGTGTGCGGTAGGTTATGCTGTCTCAAGGGCCGAGCCCAGAACGTGGTCCCAGGATACCCTCACCCCTGGGCCTTGTCAGACAGCCCCCACCCCCACCGCCCTAGATAAGAAAATAATAAACTGAACGCTGCGAGAATGCGTAACCTTCTCCCATTCATTCAGCTTCTGGTACAATAACATGAGGATAATGTGTGGATTAGAGCGCCTTGGGGGAGTGATGGGTTTTAGATTCTGAAATTTGCAACAGAGGCTTTCCCGCTGCAAATGAATTAGCCGCCTTTTAGACAACAAATATGTACTGTAATTTGCTCCCCAAAGAAGATTAGCACTGAAACAGAACTTGAATCTCTTTTGATGTGTTGTCTTGAACAATCATGCCCTTTCGTTTCACTACGTCCCAAAACTTTTGCATCTCCTCTACCTTTATAGACCTACCCTTGAATGTCGAAAAAGGATTGGAAAATATGAAGAATCTTTACACCAAAAGCATCTGCCAAATGGCATTTAGATATTTCAGTCAAAGCGGAGGTTTTGTGATTGTCTATTGAACTTGCACAGAGAGGCAGTATTTCACTGTGTCAGCATGTTCATTCTAAATTCAGCTCAGCCACAAAGCTGCTGTCCACAATTCAAATTAGCTTGTACTGCAAGTTGCAAGGGTTGAGTCTGTGGAATGAGGCGCTAAACCCCCTAGTCCGAAGCCTGCTGTCAGAGACATCATCCCTATTGACAGGTCTGCTTGCTTCATGCATCAGCCTCAACGTCTCCAATTGTGTTTTTTTTTCTTTATCTATTGTATGCTGAAAGTGGAATGGAGAGACTGGAACCAAGCATGTCTCCAGACACTTTCCATAAAAGTGATAAACTAAGGGAACTACTGGAGCCTAGCCTCATCATAGCTTTGGCAGTTGCTCAATAGCAGTCCTAAGTATCTCAACTCCCAATTCCCACCTCAGTGGAGGACTGGACGGGTTCTCTAGGGAAGCGTCCTGATGGTGGACACAAAAGCTTACAGGGTTGTTTTCTGGGGAATTCAAAAAATTGTGCCATGGGAGGAGCCTGGAATGTCTTGACCCCATGTGAGTGATGTCACCCGCGTTTTTGACAAGAATAGCCTAATGGAAATGATTGTTTACTTTTGTGGAATGCTATCTTTAAGGATTTAAAGAGGATGAGCTCTCTAGAATTTTCTGTTAAGAGATACATGTTTGGAAAGCAAACTAGTGGCTGACTATAAAGTGTATTATTAGACAGAGGAAATATATTCTCCCAGACTACACCTGGGTCAACATTGATGGATGTCTGGGTAGTTTTATGAGACAGTAATCATGTAACTCTTGTTAATTGGTTGAGCAAATTGGATATCAGTTGCAAATAACAGCTGGAATCCACTTACCGAGATGCATTTATATCATTCTTTGTTTCCAGGATATTTTCACCATGAGTTATTCAATCTTCTTGACATGCCCACATAAAACGTCTAGCTAAGCTAAAGTCAAATTTCATTGGATAAAAACTATAGATCTGTGGGGGAATGTGGGTGTAAAAGATCACTATTGTAAAATATCTCATTTCACGTCATAAAGATGTGCAATAAAACCCTCTGAAGATTGGAACTCTCCGAGGAGGGTCCTGCGTTTGCAATAGGTGTAAAGGTTACTCAGACTTTGATGTGGATCAAACCATTCGGATAAGAGGGGCTTAAAAGATCAGGCCACACTTATTGAGAAATGACTAAGAACATCTGGTATCACTCGCTAACACATACACACATACCCAGACACACACAAAAACACACACACACACGCACGCACGCACACACACACACACACACACACACACACACACACACACACACACACACACACACACACGCACACACACGACACCCACGTTACACAATCACACACACCTCACATCCTGTGAGAGACAAACAACCATTCGGAGCATCTCTAATCTAAGGTCAAACACGGGGTGAGACTGTACACACCTCTGCATATCTGGTATGTTAGACATCTGTGCTCTTACGGCAAGTGACAGGGGACATGAGACACAAGGGTTTGGGTTTCTCAGTAAGCAAAACCCACATCTGCTGTGGTTTGGTTCCACCACATTGTCTTGATGAGCTGCTTCACTGAGTGCCTTGAAATAGGCCCCCACACACCTTGCCACTTATCCATACATATCTCTTCATTACTCTAATGATGCAAATATGGCTCCTGATCCCTATTCTATGGCCACTCATTGGGTGGGCTCGCAATTGAAACTCAACTAAGAACAGACTGAATGTTCGCATGCTGAAGCTTTATCTGTGGCATTCTGCTTGTGTCTCCAGGTCCCATGGCCTCCACAGAGCATGGCAGAGAGCTAGAGGAGGCGGCCACGGTAAGGAAGACGGTCCAGCAGAATGCAGGCCGGGGCGGCCAGACCCACAGACCGGCTGGCTGGAAGAGGAGACGCCCCCGACCTCGTCTCTCCCACAAGGGACCCATGCCATTTTAGAGCAAGGTGAGTTCCTTACAGTTACTTCACACATTTACGGAGCAAAAGAGTGGAGTCGATGTGTCGTGAGGTCCAGATGTCCAGTAGTCTCCGAACGTATTCGTGGCAGCATCTTAGACATAGTGGCAAAGTTAAAATGTGAAAAGAAGGCCAGGAAACTTAATAATGGCCATCACAACTCTCTCAACTCAACCACAACACAGGGAAATTCATCTTGGAACAGAAAAAAACAACCAGTCCTTAACAGCTTATTAGACTTTCTCTAACTTAATTTTAGGTCACCTCAACACCTTAGTAGTTGTGTATATGGATGAAACCCAATACATATGGGCTTTTAACAGGAAATGGTTATACATACTGTAGAAACATTACCTGTGGGTCAACTCGGCTGAGGTAAACTCTCTCTTTTAATCTGATAAAGTAAATTAAAGCTCTTTACTAAAGATAATACATAATAGGGTTGAGTTTCTTAGCAATAACGCCGGCCGTGTATCTTTCATATTAACGGATACCTGACTGGCTGTTGGGAAAATAAGGCTATCTTTGAAACGTCTTTCATCCCTCAAACAGGCATAATATTTTGTTATTCACCTATACTGGAACCATCAGCTCACATTTGCTATGCTACTAGCAAAACAAGTTCAATGTCTTTCAATTACCTCAAGGTTCATCTAAGCAGGTTTCGTTCATATATTTCTTTTTTTTTATCACCCCTGTTGACACATCATATGTGGGGGCTATGCTTAAAGCTCTACTCAATGTTGGCACTTGCATCATACTTCTGAATGGAGCAGGAGCTTAGCAGTAGTCCAGGCATGTTTATGAAGGAAAAGGCACAGACCCTATTCACATGTCTCTCCCAGACCCCATTAGAGACAGGGGAGCTCGACACGGTACAATACCCCAGCAGGAAGTCCCAACTAGACAACACAAGAATGCGGAGGCCCACCGCTCATTAGCCCTGTGCTAAAATAAGAAATTTGGGAAGAGACCGACATCAGCTAATCAGTTTTTACAGTTTTAAGTTAATAGGAAATAATAGCCAGCACACACATGGTACTCCAAACAATCAATGGATATTCCTGTAGGATAATTTCCACTACAATATGGCTAGACTAATTTGTGCATTCGGTCTTTAAATTAAGTTGTGAACGCTTGTGCTTGTGTTCAGTGCCAAAACGTTGGCGACACATTAGTAGAGGCTTTAGGAAGTTGGGGAGGTCTATGAAAGGAAAAAAATCTGAATGGTGTCTCCACCAACACCACTTCAATAACAACACGATGAAGATTTCTCTTTTTGCTTGCTTCCCTGTCAAGCTTCTCTCGTGCTTTGATGAGTTCATAGTTCACCACACTCAAGTAGTTTTACCCTTCAAATCCAACTGCCTTGCCAGTTTGCTCTACCTGACTAGAATACCAATCACTCCATTAGCCTGCCCAATTGAGACAACACATGTATTTTTTTATTAAACAAAAATTCTAAACCCACCAAATTTCTTCGCAAACTTCTGCTAATTATGATAGATATCTAAAAGAAATCTTTTCAGTTCAGTTGTAAAATTTCACACGTGTTGTAGACAGAGTGCAAAGCCTGTAATTGTCAAACAATTGCCACTTCTTATGGAGTTTTACATTGGATCCTGCTAGCTCTTAGAATATTAGAGTTGACACAATATTATTATAGTGTGAATCGGAGTCTCCCGGTTCAGTCTTCCTGCCACAGTTGAAGGCAGTCTGACTGAGGGGAATTAACTCCTCACAAGATCTGATAACCAGCAGGAACCCAGCCAACAAGCGCCTCGCTTCAACATCAACTAGAAAGGCTCTGTCTTTGTTCACATCTCCTTCTTTCTTCTTCTGCCTCCTCTGATGGGAAGCATGTCTTCAGAAACAGCTGGAGCAGCACATTGTTCCACCCAAGAGGAAAGATCTAAGCTAGAACCGAACAAAGACTTGAAAAGGAAATGGGAGTTTTCTATGAGCTAGATATATGTGCAGAGGTCATTGTTGGTCGAGCCCTAATTAGTGTATTGTATAAATACAGACTGTGAGCGTTTCCATTCACCACTGTGCTGTCTTCCTCTTTCCCCAGCAGAGCAGTCGCGTCATTACAGTGTCAGAGGCAGCTCGTCCATTATATTCTGACACCTGAGGCAAACAGGGGATGAGTTTGACTTTGCCTCATTACACAATCCAGATGTTTAGGAATGCTGGGAGAACAATTCGATTATCCCACAGAGAACAAAATAACCTATTCTATCTGCTGTATCTGTACCGCGCATTGTGCATTCTGGTGAAACAAAAGGATATGAAAAAATACAGCAACCAAACAGTCTGAATCCGGAGGGAAACGCCTTGAGAAAATGTATTTATCAAGACGTTGGTCGATATAGAGCAGGTCTGGAATTGTTTCACAAATACCCACTCATTGTCTGATTCTATCAAAACATCTTACCTAGAATTCCTGAGGTCTGACGTGCAGAGGTCATGTCATCAAGAAAATAAACAACATACAGGAACACAATGTACAGACACACGCAAAAAAAATTATCTGTGGAGGATACGATGTATGCATTCAATGCTTCTGCACTCAACACTTACTGAAACATGTTTTAAAGAAACAAGAACCATGGTGTGGTGCAACACAGCCTTCAACTGCACAAGTTTGTAGATAAAGTTGTATCCCGTTGACAGGAACCAAAGGACGATACTGCAGTCTGTGTTTCTACGCATGTATTGAATCAGTTGGGCACACAACGAAGTGCGTATGTGATGTTTCCCTTTTCCACCGTCGACATACAGGATAACTATGTCTTGAATCCACTAGTCTGCTGTCCCTTAGGACCGGCTGTGGTGAGGGAAAATTCAAACGTATGCAGTGTTTGTGTGAATTGTTTTTCATCTGTTTTTTCTTTTCTTTTCTTTTTGTGCAGGCACTGCTTACAGGCGCCCTCCCCCAGGTTCTGATTTCCATGCTCTTCCTTTGCCTTGGGGGGCCTTGCAACAAAGGGCCTATGCTTGCCCAGCCTGAAGAGTGATGTCCATAGCACCTGCTGGTTCTTCAAGCAACTCTTCTTCTGTCCACAAAAAATTCAGGACAAGACGCTCACCCTCAGCTCTAAGACGAATTGGGGGCAGGGAAGGGGGGTGGGGGGTATTGAGCCAGAGCAACCAGATTCGATTTCTCTCTCTCTCAATCTCTCTCTGTCTATCTCTTTCTCACTCCCTCGCTCTCTGTCTCTCTGTCCTCTATCTCCTCCAAAGTGTTTTTTCTATCATTTGCTTTCTAGAGCCCTGTCATAGCTGTCTCCCGTAGTGTCACACACTTTGCATGACGTGTGGTGGAGAGGGAGTCTGCTCCAAACAGTCTTAGTCTTAAAGCGTCAGTCACTTCTCCACGGTGTGGTATTTCCATCTCTCAGATCCAAGGTGACCACCGCCATTAAATCCATTGCTATTTTGCTACTTCTGGCTTTACTAGTGGGAACTGGTGGTGATCATGTGGAAGGGCAGAGGCAGATTTCCAAGTTGACTTTATTTGATTACATTTATATCCAATTGACCCAGTCACATTCCCACCTGTCCAGTGCACAAGGCAATCTAGGGTTTTCCTTGACAAAGATAGGAAAATAATCATTGCATTTTTATCAACAGTTTTATATTTAGCTGAATATCCATAAGTGAAGTTCAATACAATTTGAAAGAAACCAAAATTCCATTTCGCTAAAACAGCAAGTGTTAAAGCAATCTGCTTAAAGCAACAGGATAGTTCCTGTAAATGGAAGAATCTTTAATCCAAAGCTATTTTTGTGTTACTGAACCAATTAACACCTTAGGGTTTAAGAATGCGCTCAAGGTTACAGATCAAGGTTAAAGCCACAGTGTACCACCTGGGATAAGATTCTTTTAACCCCAAATCCCAATCCTGTTCCCAATCCCCGGCCTCTACCCCCACAACGCTGCCCTGAGCAGCTGCTCTACACGACTGTTAACTGGCTGGGGTGGTCTGCTCCAACGACAGACTACCTCGCCTTTTAATTAAGTGCCAAATAATAACCTACTCCACAATGCTGCCAGGCACAAAAGAAAGACAGGAAGGGAGAAATGAGAAACACATTACCTCTAGTTTGAAGTCTTGAAACACTGACACATATGCATTGCGATAATTTTCCAAAAAGTGAAATTCCCCTAGAGGCAGTGGTAGCAAGGAGGACAGTTAAATTAGACCAAAAACACTTTCCAAGCAGACTTTTGTCGGCTCAAAAAAAATACCACCATGTTCAGCCTACCAATAGTGCTCTGTTATCTGACTGTTTTACATATTGTAAGGCTGGATTTACCCTCTAACCGAGATCTTTGACGGAATGCTATGCCTTTCCATCATACTGGAATTTTATTTGTTTTTTAGATATTTTTTTTTCTGTTTCTTTTCTTTTATTTTCTCAGGGTGCTGTGATAGAAGCCTTTACCAAAGCTTCTTCTTTTTAGTGCATTTATTTAAAGAAAACACACATACATTTATATATGAGCATATTTTCGTATCCTGTATCTTTAATCTCCCTGCCTTCTCTATGTATACGCCACTACATCATTGTATCCTGATGAAGTCCTTGCTAGTCATCACATTTCTACCCCTCGGTTGGGTACAGTTGCCTTTTTCAGCTCGCCGTTCCACGACACAGGTGGTTGAGGCTTTGATCATTTCTGTCATATAATCCCATAGTTAATCTTTCTCAGATGGGTCTCCCTAAGGCTGACTGGGGCCACTTACGGTCTAAGCTCATCGTCAAATTGGCTTAGATTGAAACCACACCCTTCCCCCTCTCTGACCCTCGAACCTCTGCTGATTTACGTAACTATGTGATACCCTAAAAGTCACTCTCCACCAGTTCATTATGTTAACGTAGGTGTGGATACAATGTTGTTTTACATGTCAAATTGGTCTCTTAATCCAAATCTGGTTTCAACTGAAGAAAGAAAGGTTTTCGCATCAAGGCGGTGTGCTGAGCAAACTAGGAATCTGAAAGATGCACATAGATTCGCGAGATCGTATTATCCCTCCGTTTCTCATTGTAATATTGGGAATAAAAATATGAATATGCTCAGGCCCAGAACGAAAGGGATTTATTGAGACAGCATCTAAAATCACATTGGTAACAAGCCAAACCAAGCTCACCTTGATTAAAAATGTATTAAATCCTAGGGCCCTGTGAAGAGTAATAATTTCAGTCGCACCATTATTATTTCATACGCTCTCAGACAGAGATGTAGATTTCATTAATGCTGCCTGGGAATGAGACAGCTTGGCCCAGGGTATCTCATGTATTATTGGGGAAGATAGTGGGAGAACTTGAGCTGGGGATGGGAGTTCTAAGCCGCAGGAGTTGAGATATTGGAGTAGACTAGGTCAAATGAAAGGGTTCAAATCACTATTTTCCCTTTTTGAGAAGTAAGTTAAGTGCTAAGGAGCCATGCAACGTCTGTATCCGCACTATTCTTCATGAATGTATCCTCACCATCTGCACCAGCCATGCTGCCCCTTCAGGAACTCTAGCAAACCAATGTTTAAATAGAAAACAATATGAATCTTGGCCTCCCAAACAACCCCTTTATCATTACAACACTGACGATGGTTATCAGGTGGATCCCACATCCAAAGCCAAATATCTCACGATCCAAAGCATCCAATATCAAATAGCCCCATCAATCAACTTGGCTTTGCTCCAAGACTTCACTGCATGGGCATGCAAGGCTGCACTTTTGCAATTCCATAATGCTGCTGGAAAAAGAAACCGTGAAAAACTAGAGTCTCTCGGTATGAAATGGTTTTCCAGTGTGTTGTGACAATTTATATCTGATTCTTGTCTAGCTGGTTGTCCAAAGCTTACTTTTTAATACAGTGTCGAGAGCTGTATCTTTTGTGGTTGTAACAATTTAGAAAATTAGTCTGCAGCCCAATATGTCGTGGACATGTGAAAGCTTTCAGGCATCTTCTTCTTGTAAATCTTAGCCCACAGCCCACCCCCTGCACATCAGGTTAATGGGCCTTGTGGTATAGAAGGACAAGCGCGCCTAAGCTCAAACTGAAATGGTAAACCAATACATTATGCTCGAAGAGCAAAACCATTTTCCTTAATGGTCTATTCCAGCTAGGCTTACACAAGAGAAACAATTCCCATCCGCTCAGTGTTTCCTCTTTCTCCTCTCTGTGATCACCACAGGCCTGAGTAATGTTCCTATGCACTTGTTAGCATGTTTCCCCAGTTTGTTTGGTCTTAAAATGTATGCCTATCAGTTTTTTTTTGTGTTTACCTTGTCCAAAAATGCATTTGGCTCGGAGCGTGAAAAGAGGTGAGAAAATCTGAGAAATAGATATGGGTTAAGGCAAGAGAGTTAGCTAGTGGGCTGGTAGCTAGCTAGCTAGTGATAAAAAATAGCTTAGCCATTGGTTAACGCTTTCCTTTAGCTGTAGACTGTGTCCTCTCAAAGTCAGTCAGAGCCACAAAGTTGTCAATCTCTGATATTGCTATCATATACACTCTGAACTCTACCGGCCCAAATTACTTCATAAAATGAAAACAAAACATTACATTTGCCATGAGTAAAACAAAAGAGTTAGCATGCAGTCCATTCCATGGTTTAGTTTGTGATCATATACTGTTTCATGTTGGCCCTACAGTGTGGGTGTCTTCAGGATTCAGGGGCTGATATTCAATCTAATGCATTCACACATTTCCAAGGGCCAGGCAATCCCAGGGAAAACTAGATTAGGTATCCTATGGGAAATGAAAACAATCTATCTTTATCATCCAAGCTCAACTTAGACTTCACATGCAGCAAAATAGAACAGGTCACTCCTCCGCTCCATCTACATGACCACTGTGTCCAGCATCTGTAACATACAAAACAATTGGAGTGGAGAACAGCAGTCTGTAGGCTAATGGTGTTGCAACAGTGTTACAAGGTTTCAAGCAAATACCGTAAAAATAAAATGTATTACTCCTGAACCTCTTTAATCCTGTTTAAGGTGTGTGCTCATATTACTCACCAGGCCAAATGTACAGTCCCTGTCTCTGTTTTGATGTTGAACTGGGCAAAAATAAATGAATAAATAAATAAAACAAGTGTATCAGAAATGGTTGAAATACTGTGTACATATTTGAACTTTGGTTTCTAATTTATAAATGATAAGCTTTAGCTCTTGGAGTACTTATTTTATTTTTTCCTTTCATGCGTAGCTTTGTGTTTTTATTTTCTATTTCTGTAAAGTGTGTAAATATATCTTTATGATAATAAGTAATATTAAAAAAAATCTTATTTTAAGAAACCTTTGTGTTTTGTCCTTTTGTTGCTGTCTTGACTATGGCACAACCAAACATGCTTGCAAACCAACACACTGCGTTGCATATGTTGGCATATATTATAAAACACAACAGAGGGCTGCGTAAAGCGACTGTGCATCAGTCCTGAAACTCAATAGTGGAGAAAATATCTTGATCCTCAGGGACGGCTGTCATGGTAAATGCCACTTCAACAGCCTCCCGTAAATGCTTCGTCTATGGAAACGCAGTCACTACTGAGTTCACATCTCTGCTATAAATGTAAATCATGCCATGGCCCATCAAACAGCACCTGACCAACGACAGGTAGCCTAGCAAGAGCTTATAGTGCAAACTAAGCTGACTGCACATAAATACATAACTGCTGAGCATGCATGCAGATCATGGATAAGTCTAGCTGTATTAGCATTTAGCAATCCAGCCGTTTGCTACATTGCTCTATAAGAACATTATGGTCACTCAGCCGCTGGATAATCTTAGAGGAATTCAGCTTAAACCATTAGGGTTGACGTATAAGTCATAACATTTCATCATTATTATTATTGTATATTATTGTTATGTTAGCCTTAAATCTCTCTTTGAGACTTATGAAATAGCTAAGATTTGAAACCGGTTTAGGCCTGATTTCATCAAGGTAACACACTTTTGAGGTCATTAATATGTATGTATGGGATAAACATGTATTGTAACTCTGTGATTGGTATAAATTCCCCAAGTATAGAATTGGAAATTAAATTAACCTAACGTTTGGTCTAATTGCAATAGCATGAATATACATGCATATCGATTGGGATAAAATGCAGGACTTTGGCATATCCTTTTGAATTTGAAATAAACCGCTTTCCTACGAAACGTCGAAGAAGAAAAACAGAGGGGAAGAAGTATAGTTAACTTTCTAGAGGCCTTGCAAGTGGGCCACTCTCCTTCCCCAACCCCCGCTGGGAGCACTCAGGGAAGTGCCTGGTTAGCGTGCTGAGTTGACATGGTATGACAGACAAGAAGTACCCCCGTGTAGCCAGACCTACCTCAAACGTGGCCCAAGGTTATGTCATCAAGCCTGGTTCAGCTGTATAATTGGGCTAGGGGTCGACAAAGTGACATGGAGCGTGACAATGAGGCTATAGAGTTACAGTGCGGCGCAGGGCACCGTGCACTGCCAGTGGGGCATAGCATTGAGCCTTTTAAAGAGGTCACGGTCCATCACAGAGAGCTGCTCACTGTCACTGCTGGATTGTTTGTCAATGTCTTTCGGTCACAGACAGGGAGAATAGGTGGAGGATGGGTGCACCAAGAAAGTTGTGAGAAAAATTGGCAGAGAATACGTAAGGCACTCTAGGTGATATTCGGTGTTGGACAGGGTCTATTGTGGCCCTTTAAATTATTGACCATGTCCCCTAGTCTAGAGAGGAAAAGCATGGAGACCCAGCGCAGAAAAATATGCTGTGTACGATTCATATTGTAATTGTGGACCCCAGACACAAGCTGTGGAACATATGGAGCGCTGTCCGCTCCGAGTCCCAAGATCGACTTTTACCACATCATAAAAACCTTAACTGCAGTTGACTAGCCCACTTTACCACCACCAAAGGCATGCGGCACACTGACAGGAAAATACCGGTGGACGTTATCCAGTCTATTGTGATTATCCCACCTGAACCGCAGATCAAATGAATCGGCCGTCAAGAGGATCTGGCCAGAGATTGTGACATTGACAGTTCTGCCAAACACTTTTAAGCAACATAAAAGAGACAGTAACACCACAGGCTCCATCTTTGCCGCAGTGTTGGAGAGGTGCAATTATGCCACTTGGACTTGGGAGGGGACACGTAGATGAGCGTAGAAAGTGGGGAAAGGTAGTGTGTGTGTGTGTGTGTGTGTGTGTGTGTGTGTGTGTGTGTGTGTGTGTGTGTGTGTGTGTGTGTGTGTGTGTGTGTGTGCGTGTGCGTGTGCGTGTGTGTGTGTGCGATTGACCACGAGGTGGACGGAGAACACTACTAACTGCAAACAGAGCCTGGAGCCAGGTAACATGCAGGAACAACAGTGTGTGTAATCCACCTCAGCTGTGTTAACACGGGCAGCCCTAGACTGGCCACGGATCATTGGAGTGGTCATAAAAACAAGACTAGCACAAACACAGGGTGGGGAGTAGGAGAGGGAAGGGGATAGGGACTGGTGGGGGTTGGAGGGTACTAGTGGGTTAGTTCTCGTATAATTATTGACAGGAAAACAGAGAAAGGACAGAAGTCCAGGATATGTCTGTTTAAGGTGAAGCTTCTACCCAGCTGATAATACAGACTTTATAAGACTAATACACACTTGGGGATAAAAGCCGTTTCCTATGGTATTTGTGGCAGACGTCATCTATATAAATTGAAGATAATGAAGAGTCGGACAAGCATATTCTTGCAGATGCTGTTAGAATCTGCCTTGACAGAGTGTCTGACTTAACACCACTTTGCAAGTTAGAGTGACAGAGTAATTGCATGCGTGTTGTAGATTGTGAATAAAGATGATTATTTTGACACCAATTGCAGTGAGCTGACTTCTATTTGTGGGCAGAGACATGGGGTCCAGAGAAACTTTGGAGTCACAGACATCACGTCCAAGAGGGCCCAGTGATAGCGCATCGATGGTGTCGGGTGGCTTTGCACCTTTCCTTGAACTCATTTCCCTCGCCAGTGAGCCAAGACTCCCCTGCAGGATTATAACCCACTCTGTACAGCTCAGCCACATTAGCCCTAGCTCCAACACCGGGAACAAAGCAAAAGCACCGGCCCATAGTCTAAAGTATTCAGGGTCACACCGTACGCATCACTAGATTGTTGTACCGTTTTTGAAGGGTGGCGACAGAAAAAGTCACCTTCCACTAGTCCAATTTTGGGGTCCGGTGGACAGAAAGAGGACACCTCCCTCTTGCCGAGATGGAGAGCTGTTAATGCCTGTCTGCCTGTCATTGCCCCCTAGTCGTGGTCACAGTAGTGCGGAGAAGTGCTGTCCAGAGAGAAGGGAGGGATTGCTGGAGGGAGAGCGCATGCAGGGCTAGGGCCTTTACAGACGCAGTTCTGGCAGTAAACAGGAATTTCCCTAGGGTTTGTGCGACATTGCAAAACGTAGCAAAGCCCTTGTCTTGTTCAGTCACGCTACAATAACAAAATGGTTTGTTTTTTTGGAGCAAGGACTTGTGCTTCCGAATGTTATTATACGAAGGTTCATTAACACTCCCTTGTTTATTCTCTCTCTCTCTCTCATCTTCTACCGCTTATCCTGTTTTACAGGGTCGCGGGGGGGCTGGAGCCTATCCCAGCCAACACAGGGCGTAAGGCAGGGTACACCCTGGACAGGACGCCAGTCTATCACAGGGCCAACACATATAGGGACAGACAACCACTCACACTCACATTCACATTCACACCCTATGGGCAATTTAGAGTCACCAATTAACTTGCATGGTTTTTGGACTGTGGGAGGAAACCAGAGTACCCGGAGGAAACCCACGCCGGCACAGGGAGAACATGCAAACTCCACACAGAAAGGCCCTTAGGTCAGGTGGGGTTGGAACCCAGAACCTTCTTGCTGTGAGGCAACAGTGTTAACCACTGAGCCACCGCGCTGCCCTTGTTTATTATTATTCCATTTTTTTAAAGGCACATAAATAGACCCACGTAATATTTTGAGGAATCTGCTTGTACCTCGAACCACATAATAGTAAGTGTCCGCTAGTGCCTATAAAGTGTCAGTCAGGAAGTGAGACAGCAGATGAAAAGATGCATCAAACAAAAAAAAAAAAGGTTATAGGCTGTCTGCCTGATGCAGATTGCCTGATAGGCTGACGATAGCATATCCTGGGCATTAGCGAAAATCGTTGAGGAACACCATTCAAGGTCATGCATGTAAACCTCCCTCATCCCAACTGGGCATAGGCCCACACCATTTTAAAGAAGCAATTTGCTGGTGATCCCTGGAACCTAGCAGTGTTATTATCTTGTTAGGGCCAGTTAACAGGGCATGTCTCTGAAAGCTGCCATGCGACTAGGGAGGCGTTACCGGACCTTTCTGAAACACACACACACACACACACACACACACACACACACACACACACACACACACACACACACACACACACACATGCACACAATCACATAGACTCACACAGACAGCAACACGAGTCGCTGCCTGGAAGGTATTCCTATAATCTGTCAAGTGGCAAAATCATCTCCTTTTTATGCTCAAAGGTTTTGAATGGGGTTTTTTGTCTGAGCACACTGGAGTTGACAATATTTACGAAGCTATTTTTTCAGAGTTAGGGAGAGTTGTTAGAGCATGACAATAACTGAACTGTCTCAGTTCAGCCATGTTTTTCTTTTTCACATTTCTTTCTACCAACAGGACAAATCGACTAGGCGGGCAGATAAAGCGACATATGTGGGTAGATTCACGCAGAAGAAAGAGACGGTTCACAAAAGAAAAGTAAAAAACAACAACATCACAATCTTGATTTTTGCCCCTCTTTGTCCATACTTTTGGTAAAAGTTGTATAACAAGTTTGTATATATAGACAAAACCGGAGAACCTGAACACAATGATGTCATGCCACATACGGACCTATAATTGCTTGCAGCACTGGACCGATCCTGGCTTGCTTTGCTCCTTGGGCCTGTGGTCCTGGAGGATGGGAGCCATCATGTAATTTTAGCCTACGCAAATGACTGTCAGATGGCCATTGGCTCGCCAGTCAAAACCAGACCCATGTACCCATTTTCCCTTCAGCATTAGAGAGTTTGCAGGACACAATGATGTAAATAAGTATGGTGAAACAACACATTAGAATGGCTGAATGGACAGATGTCAACACAATGCACTTAAGACATCATGCATGTAATGGGGTAGAAGCTCATTGCAATCCCTACAGAAAGGGATTCTTCCTAAACCTATTGAGCGCTTTGGGCTACTTGGAACGCGACATTAGTAAAGAAAATCTTGTCTTGAGATCTTCATTCATCAAACACATTACCTCAGTGAAGAGCATACAGTATGTCTCCTAAATACATTAGCATGGAGATGGAGGCACTGATACCGTAAGTGATAAAGCGTTTAAGGCAATGTTCATACGGCTCTATAATCTGCCGACGTGGATTAGATGAACCCTATTAAAACTGTTATTTCGTGAAATCACTGCCAAGTCTCTACACTTGAACAAGCTTTTTGAAGATGTTCTGGAAGACTCTCCTCATTAGCCGCCAGGCAGACTGTTTGTGATGTCTTAATGCAGGTCATCTCCCATTGCCTGGCAGCTGCACTGAAGCAGAAAGGGAGGGAGAGAAAGCTCTTAAGAGTGAGATAGAAAGAGAGAGAGAGAAAACGTGGACCAGGTCCAGAATCCCGAAAACGTCTCCCAATCTCTCTATTCTTATCTGTTCACACAGCCAGCTGAGCAGCACACAGACACAGCAGTCTCAGGCCCTGCCAGCTTCTCCTGGCAGCTCTCGCTCCACTACGGAGAGACAGGCTTGTCCTCCCAGCGACACCTCTGTGTGAAGCCTGGTAGACAGCAGCCAGCGGCTGCCGCAAGCACATCATTTATGTCTCGCTGGCCGGAGATCCTAATTGGGTTGGAGGAGGCAGAAAAAGTTTCACTAGGAAGTAGCCACTCAAACCCAAACTTTAACTGACGTTGGAGGGGGCTGTACACAGAAAGGCAAATATTAGCCATATACATCTGAGAAAAGAGAATTTTTCGTAAACATGTTCAATTAGAGAAGATCTGCTTGTTTCCAATTCTCGACGATCTTAATTTATGAAAAAGATGTGGGATATGTTAATACAATGCATGATTGCGCCTGGGCTCGGAGGCGGGGAAGGAGTCCCCACGGTAAATCAAAGTGCTGTCTACTCAGCTAATTATCTGCTTGGAATTGTAAAGACCCTAAAGACCTTCCTATCTTGTACTTTGTGTATGTGTGAGTGTGTGTGTGTGTGTGTGTGTGTGTGGGTGGGGGGGGTGGGTGTTAGGGGGGGGAGGGGGGGGGGTTGTTTAAAGATAGGGTGTGGTTGTGTGTGTGCAAGCACATTTGTGGGTGACATCTCTGCTTAGCATTTCGAGTGCAGGGTTAGTAAATACAGACAGCAGGGATATACAGCACAGACGAGCTGGGGGGGCTAGAGGGATATACATAGAACACAGAGTGGGGGCCCTAAAAGCTATGCATGCTAGGAACTAGCCTAACATCCAGGCGCAGCTAGGAGACTGAGCGCGAAGACAACCGTTAATGGTCCATCATAGCTAACATAGATAGCGTCATCTCTGGGTGCATCTTGAGGGGTAAGAAGAAAAAAAAGCCATGGTACAGCCAGAGTGCATACTTCAAGTTTTTGTTGAATGACTCTGTGCAGGTAGACAGCAGTTGGAGCTGCCGCCAAGGCCATGGTACAGGCGTGCTGTCTGGCAGTAGAAGAGGCCGCTCCTAACCAATCACAGTTCAAACAAACACACGTGGGCTTACCCTATGTACACACACACAAAGATAGGACTGCCAGCACTGGAAAGGAGCAATTTGGCTGGCCGCAGTAGATCCACAAAGGTCAAGTGTTTGGGTATAAACATTACATGAGCAGTATGTGAAACCACTTATTCATCAAAAGTTATTGTGTGAGTTCAAAACATATGTTCTGCCTCCTGTAAATACTTTTTTTTAAATATATGTTTAAAAATATGATCATTCCAAGTGTATACAATGACGTACACATACATAAGTTGCACTGCTGCAAAAGAAATTCAGAAATTCAATCTTTTTTTTTGCATTTCGAATTCACATTTAACGTCATAATTTGCAGGCTATTTCCACCAAATGGTTTCAGTGCGCATGAGGAAATCATTCCTTACAGTTGTACCACGAAGAGACTACAGTGGCGCTTTTTTCTTTGCCGAAAAAAAAACGCCATTCCTCATGGGGGTCGTCTCTTCAACAGCTACTACAGTTGTGTAAACATGACCGCTGGTACAGCAACCGGCTGAAATATTGTGAATGTAACCTCATTCCGGGGGGACCCACTGCAAAACCAGGCTAGACATTTAAAACTCCCAGGCATGTTTGGCCTTCACATTGGGCTTTGAGGTTACAAACCGCGAAAGACAAATGGCAAATTCAGCCTGGTAAGAGACAACAATATGGATTCTTTGTTGATGACCTATGAGGCTGCTCACGGCCATATTTTGTTCGCACAAGTAGTTTATGCACTCAATTAGTTTATTTAGGCTATGTGTGTGTGTTTCTGTTTATTAGCTAAATCATTGGATTACAAATGGTTAACATCTGTCGCTAGACGGTACCGCTCTATGGTTGACCAGGATATCTAGCACATTGTTACCCCGTTGGCTACACTTCATTTACTCTCTGGCACACACGTAAAAGCTAAAAGTGACCAAATCTTAGAGTCTATCTACGATAGAGATCTTGCAATCACGGTGGTTGGTTGTGGCTACAAGCAAATGCGTCAGTCCCATTTCCATCGGCTGCCTGTATGCCAGGATTTGGTCTGAACTCCAGTGCATGCAGGACCCTCTCCGTGGGCGGACAGTTTCCCACTGTGTAGGTCCTCTGTCATCACAACACCTGTATATTTTCAGTGTAATGGCAGACATGGAGCAGGAATGTGAAACATGTTAAGCAGTGTGGGGGCCCCGTGGATTCCCTCTGTAATAAAATGGTTACTTTGGCCTACCCCGTGTGTCAACGACTGCAACAGAGAGGAAGATGGTTTGGTAAAACACGTCATGCAATATCCCGAAAAGGCCTCGACGCAAGGAGAGGTCACTCCCCCGCTCGGTAATGGGTCGCTGGATATGGGAGGAGACCCATCAATGGACATTTCATTCATCGTTTACGCTTCATCTTGGTGGCTAACGAAATAAAATGGTTTGCTGACCATGACACAACCATCTTACGTCTCTGTATATTTACTATTGCACATAAGTCATAGCTGTGGTCCTAATGGCTCGTACAGCTGAGAAGCACAAGCAGGGTCTCCTTCTATCTATAATGAATCCCCCCCTGTGTATATTCCCCCTCAGACCTCTCCTCGGAGAGGGAGTCCGATGTTTATGCAGTTGCCATGGCAAGGGATGTCCTTTAGTGGGGGAGCAGGGGATGCGTCGCATGATCCACATCACCCTTCTGCCGTAGTATCAGACAACCATGTTGAGGGACCCACAGAAATACCCCTTTTCTTAAACACAGGGTGAGCATGGGGAGGGGGGAGCGATTGAACACGTTAAGAGACATCCAGACAGGATTCGTTTTTACAAGCACGATCATTCCACCCAGAAGAAAATAGGGAGTTATTGATAGCTACTGTGCTCCCGGAAAGATAAATATTCCCATCAATTTTGGATTGTGGGATTGCATCCCACTATAACGGTCTTTATACTGTAGGATATAACTTAAAATATAATATTGCTATGGGAAAAGAAGCTTTCTCGTGAAAAATCACATTCATAAATAAACAAAGAAGAAGATCTGAAGTGGAATTCCTCTGTGGATTTTAGGTTAAGAAGGCTTTCCCATAAATTTGATGGGGCTATTTTAGATTACAATACACATCATTGAACTAAAGATGAATTAGCAGGGATAAAAATCTCTGTCTTGGATTAATCAAGCATTGCATGTGGCATGTGTTTATGTGGGAATTTTAATAGTTGCCAACAAAGGGAAGCTCTTCAGTCGACCATACACAAGTCATTTCCTATAAAAGTTGAAAGGCATTCTTCTGTACCTTCCTTCCCAGGTAAAATAACATTTACTTAAAGGTCTTCACATGAACACAATTAAATACATGTTAAAAAGTGCTTCAAGTAACCTGACGGTTCTGCTGAAGGCACTTTGCGCGACTCAAATGAAACGCGCACCGTGACGCATTTGGTTGTAAGCTCATAAAGTCAAGCGGCTTCACCTCTCTGAAACGTGCTCCTTATTGAGGTGAACACTTGGCATTCTTTCAGGCTCCCTCTCCAACGCACATTCATCTTCATCTCCAGGACGGCTGGCTGGATCTGGCCTGGCCCGCCAGCTCCTCTCTGCTCTTTTGATGATTGAACGCATTTTGATTTGCCAGGCCTTGTTGTAAACTTCCTGTGTGGCTGCACCATCAGGTCTGCGTTCTACCTTACTGCTCCCCAAAGGCCTTGTGTGAACGCCAGTATTATCCCCGCAAATTAGGCTGGTTAACCTGCCTCGGCTCCAGCCCAGCCTTTCCTAACCCCTCGTTTTTCTTCATGCCTGGACTCTGAACTAAGGCTTTAGGGAAAGAGGGGAGGAGGGGGGGACTGGTTCTTTCGGACATCGTACCCACTTCCAGCCCACCCCACCCCCCTGGTCTCCCCGGCAGGTTTCAGGCCCAGTGAATATTAAACAGCAGCGAACTGACTTTAACTGACTGCCTTGCCTAAATTGGCAACAGATGTAGTTGGGGGATCCAGTTAAGAAGTGTTTGGTCTGCAAACGGAGCTGTAAAACCTCGCAGGCCTGACAGCTCCAGGGAGTGTTGGATGAGACACGGCACAGGGGCAGCACAAGTTACTCTACAGAGGATCGCCCGTGACAGAACACTCAACCAGCTATTAAACGGTTACACACTGTAACGGGGGTTTCAGGAAACTTAGTTGAGCAACTTAAGACTACTTTGAATTTGAATACAACAGGGATTGAGCATATGTGGAGCACTTTAGCCTGCTCCCGTTGGAAGTAATAAAGAGGGGAAGAATTCCTAGATTAATTGGTGGATAACCTTCTTACCATCACCCCGGTAATCTCAATTTGCTCCATATGTTCTGTACCTTCTTTAGGCAGTCCCTTAAAGGTTTTATCCAGATAATCAAAGACATATAGGTTTTGGCTGCACGACTTGACTTTACAGCTCAGATTTCTCATAAGATTCAATTGGGATGTATAGCAGCTATAATTTGATCCCCGGGTACATGGTATTCCAACTGGGAAAAACCAGGGTACCTGCTAGCCCTGTCAAGGCTGAGGGGAAGCAGGCCGAGGTGTCAGTGGCAAGACGAATGACTGGCGCTCTAAGAAAATGATTTTGCAGTTTGTTCTCAATTCCAACCAGCCACAGCTCCAGGCTATGACTGGCTACATAAACTGTGACATGTGATTTCTTACTCCCAACCCAAATTATGATAGTTGGAACGAGCCGTGCTCTGGATTCAAATCCTAAGAGACACGGGAAGACAGATTTGGTTTGAGGGAAAATGAGTAAATAAATGACAAGGAGAATTGTAAAAACATGTACTGCGTTCTCTGGCTATATTACACTATCCGAAAAAAGAAAAAGAAAAAAACCGTCAGTGGGTTTATAACGTTAAAAAAGCCTTTTTAAGTAGATTCTCACATAAGTACTTTTTTAATGTGTAACGTGATCAAGATTTAGCCAAATAAACAATTATATATATATATTAAATACAATCTATGTAGTACAGTATACAGACATAGATTGTTTAGCAATTAACATATTTGCCAAGGCCAGGACAAGACTTCATTAAACTCAATTAAAGAAAAATGCTGAGACCTTTAATCCACAGACTTGTCATGGAACAGGAGCTCAGATATCCACTGCAAAGGCATGGGAGCGGGCCATTTGAGGAGACGGAGAAGCTTACCACGAGAAGCAAAAGCTCAACTCCAAGGCAGCCATGATCCATGCAGGCCATCTGCCAAGAGCCCAATTCAACAAATGGCTGGATCTGTGTAAGCCCCAGGCTGACAATAAAGTCACCACACTTTAAATGATGCTAACACCCCGTAATGGGAATAAAAGCCATTGCAGCAGAATAATGCAAATCCTGGCCATTTTACAAGAGTTTCCCAGAGCCAAGCCTTTTATCTTCCATCAACTCTACCCTCTGAAGTTGATAAATTAGGGTAGAAAGGGGAATCTTGGCCAAAACTGAATCATTGCAGGGAGTTTGGGGGAAATCGACAGAAACACTGCAAGGCTGCAGCGGTTTATTGCTCGAACCAAAGCAAAATAATCTATCCATAAAATAAGTCTTTTAAACAAAATTGGTACTGAGATACAAAGATCAACGAGTAGGATATTGCAAATGCATCCTAAAGCACAATGCCAAGTGTGTTTCATTTAATTCCCCCCACCTGCTTTGGGACAGACGTGGCGGGCGTGCGGGGGTAAATGGTAGGCTATCGCTGTCAACAGCCTCTCAGTTACCCATACCAAGAGGAACAGAAGATATAAGGGGCCATAAAACACACTGATGACAGGATGGGGGACCCTGTGGGCAACGTGACGAAACAAATCCCAGCTAGTTGTGCTTGGGTTAGGAAAGAGGGTGTTAAAGTGTGTGTGTGTGTGTGTGTGTGTGTGTGTGTGTGTGTGTGTGTGTGTGTGTGTGTGTGTGTGTGTGTGTGTTTGTTTGTTTGCATGCACAGGGAGCACATTCTGTTTCACAGACAACACTGGAGTGATGTTGTTTTCTCTGGACCCCTCTTTCTCCCACAGCCAAGCCCAGTCTATGACCCCTATAAAGAGAGAGAGAGAGAGAGATGCCCACTTCCCGCTACCTTCAGGCCTGCCAATCCTGCCTCGGGGGATAGGGGCCCCATAATTTATTATTTGTTCCCCTCTTGTTAAGGAAATACTTTCTCAACGGCTCCTTGGGCTTTGTATATTTTTACAGTGCGTATTTTCTTCCTTGATTCAGACCCCCCCCCCCCCCTTTCTCCTATTTATTTGCTGTATAAACACCAGCCGGGTCCCTTACTTCCACAATGCCTTCAACAAACCTTGAAAAATGACTTTCCTGCACATTGAGGACAGTGTTTATTTGGCTGGGCGATCCAGTTGGGATAAGGGCACATGTGGGGTACCTATGCCCGGGTGACAGCTGAGTCTGGTCCCGCAGGCTGACCTGGTTGCCATTACACTTTGAGCGCTAATCAAATTCCTCAGCTGCATATTGAACACATTGTTGACGGATACAGCGTGCGCTGTTGGGATCCGATATCATAATCATCTTTTTCATACAGGCAAAGGTCCTGTCAGTCTGGGTGTTATGGCATTCCTCCACCATGAGAAGTCAAGGGGATGTTATGGACACAGTATATATTCTATGAAATAGCTTGTGTCAGCACCCGTAAGTCATTAGCGGGTCATTATTGACAGACACACCGTCTTCCTCTTCCTTCTGCAGGCTAGAAAGGCAGATATTTGGCTTATAGTCAGAAATGATTCAGCGTGGATGTAGTTTGTAGCCCCTCCCCCTGCAGAGAACTCATCAAGGATGAAAAGGCCAAGCGAGTCACTGGCCAGTGACCCATGACTCAGCTTTGAAGACTGCCCTCCCTCAAATCAAATTGTCCGGGCTCGAGGGACCAGAGGTGCCAGACTCCTGCCCCAGGCCCCTCAATGTCACAGACGGGCTTTCAGGGGTTAACAGCCATTTCTCCGAGCTGTCAAGTACTTGTGACGAGGCCAAAGGAAAACAGATACTTAGGCATTTCCACACCATAAAAGATCCAGAAAACCAACTGCATTAAATACTTTACCAAGCTACCCTGCATTTACCATTCTGATTAGGGTTCAATTGAGGTGAGCTACAACCACAGAAGATGTCAGCTACAGCTTTCACTAGTTTGCTATGCTCTTACTTATCTGCTCTTAAAAACATTATGCAAGTTTTTCTTTAAAGGATGAGAAAATACAATGTAAAACTTCTTAGTGATAGCCTTTAACACCTGTTACTTGCTAATTCAGTGTAAAACATGTTTGATTTTTTTGTTTAGCCGTATAAAGCATCCCGGTGAGGTATGGCATAACTTGGTGGTTCTTAGTGGGTGGGTATTAGTGAAGGGGCTACAGGACGTTAGGTAGCTGGAGGGAATATATGTCGAATCCTCTGAGGACATGATTGAGCACCGCAGCCTTGAGAAAATAAAGGCTTCACAGACACCATCTACACAATTAAACAAGTCACCCAGACTGCCCATCCCAGCACCCTACGACCCCCTCCCCCCTCCTACACACACACACACACACACACACACACACACACACACACACACACACACACACACACACACACACACACACACACAATGCTACTTTTACCAGAAATTCTGTGACTCAGATTAATATTATCGGATCCCACTTTTTACTATTTCAGCCAACGTCATAAGAGGCTAACAAGCCTTTCATAACAGCTGGGAACAATAACGTTATCCCAACCCATTTTCTGAACTGAATATGATCATAGTTACAGTAAAAGAACGGGTAGGAAACGCAGCTTGACGGTGAAAGAAGCAGCGTTTTATTGTTATATTTTAAGATTTGTTAAAATCCTAAATCCAGTTTCCTGTGTGTTCATGAAAGTAAGAATAAATAAGCAGCAATTGAGTAAAAGTATGACATTACTTTTTTGCACAGAAAACATAATTCTTCTTGACTTTTTGTGACGGTGGAAAAACACATTTTGTTAATGCCATTAAGAACTAATGATGAAATTCCAAAGGATAGTGTTTTTGCTCATCTGCTGTCACCCCCATTTGATAGGAAATGCAGGATATCAGCTTCCAGAGCAATTTATAACAACTAACACACTCCAGGTATACAAGAACAGTTTGACCGCAACGGTTATCTGAAAAACCTACATGAGGGCGTGTGTATAAAGCCAATGACACAAACTGTTAAGACAGAGAAGGGAGAGCTGTCTAACTGCTTGAGAACATGGCGGAGGGCGGAGGTCAAGAGCTTGTAATAAGACCATGTCAGAGAGTAGGGGTGAAAGGGTATCAGAACTTTTCTCACTCCAGAGGTGCTCTAACTCTGTGCCTGGATGTGTGTGCTGTGTGTATGTGTCTGGTATGTACAGCACAAAGCATTGACATCACATATCAGTGAAAAAGCTTGAACTACATGGACAAAGATGACTTGGCCCATGCCATTTCAATTCCAAGACCGGGGAGACTGCATAACTGCACGCTCTATATAAATACACACAGGCAGACGCAGAAGACGTGGTGCCATCCCCGACTCCGGGCCAACAGCTAGACAGTTTCATCTTTCTTGTGGACCAGGGGTCACCTGCCAGTGATCGGTTATCAATGGCTCTGGCTAAGTCTCCAGACAGCATGAATCTATCATGATACGTTTACATCTGCTAAAATGGTGGCTCGGTGATTTGTTTTTATTCTGTGGCTGTTCTAGGTCGTGGGGGTTACACTTTGTTTGCAGTCCAACCCATGTCTGGGCGTCCATCCACACCCTGGATGCTTGGGTCCCTCCCCTCCGAGCTTCGTTCACATGTAGCACAGCCTCTCCTCCTCTTCCTCCACCAGACCCCTGAGAAACAAAGGAAAGACAAAACACAAATCAGAGATGCTGCCTGCCTCAATTTACACCTGGCTCTCAGTGGCTGGGGGGCGTTTTAGATGTGGCTTGTTGATGTGTAGTCTTCTCTGGCACAAAGGGGGGAATTCACTCTCTGTTCCGGGTGCAAAAACATAGTACGTCACAATGACGGACAAACAGCAGGGAAGAGCATTGGGGCAAACTCCTAGAAGTCAAACCTAAAGGCTAGGTGGCCTGGAAATGGCAGCCAAGGGTAATTTCATTCTGGTCTGCGGACAGGTACACACCACTCGGAATCTGAACAACCTCAGGTCTCATTTCTTATTCATGTTTTAATCATGGATGTCAAAGCATCAGGTAAATACAGGAGAAAGAAAAATGTCCAGACACTGCTGAATTTGAGTGTGTGTGTGTGTGTGTGTGTGTGTGTGTGTGTGTGTGTGCGCGCACGTGCGTGCATGCGCGTCAAGCGGACATTAACGCGGCGGTGGAGAAACAAACTGCCGACGGCCCAGCACACATCCCCGACAGCGTGAGGTCCTCCCCGCCCATTCTAATGAGGCATTGTGCCGGGCAGCCTGAGGGTCGAAGGAGGGATGTAAGAAACGGACAGAGGGGCAGCGCTAAGGCAGGGGGTCAGGAAGGGCGATGTGCGTCACCCCACATACCAGGACGGCAGATGGTAGCGGCGTCCCGACTGAACCGGAGGGGGCCCAACTTAAACGTCTTCAAGGACACGTGTAGGAAACGACCTCACGTTCTGTAGTGGCTGGAAGGCTTGTTTCCTGTGACCCTGGTTGGCCTAGGATGCAAGCTCTTTGTTGGAAGGAATTTCTTTATATGGACGGAGGGCTTGCGCCGTGTGGCGTCATGTTTTAGTCATACAATGCGTTGCCGACGCAGGAACCACGGACAGGAAAACAAACAATGTTGTCATTTTTAGGATATTACGGTGGTGCTGTTTTTGTCAAGCACTGTCTCTCTGTGGTGCAGCAAGGTGGGCCATGGGGAGGGGAGAGAGAGGGGAGTGAAGCGTAAGGTGAGTGCACCTGTAGGCGGCGATCTCAATGTCTCTGGCCATCTTCTCGCGGAGCAGCTCCCTGTAGTCCCCGCATTGCTCCCTCATCTGGGCCTGCAGGTCACACTGCTGCTGCCTCATCTCCTCTACGCAAAGCTGAGGAACACACACACAAACACAAATTTACTACACAGGTTTAGCTCTACAACCACTGGTCTGTAATGGGACACTTTGGACAACGCTGTTCCGTCATCTTCTCTCACCTGCAGCTCCGCTATTTCCTCCCTGTACGCCTCTGTCCTGCTCTCGATCTCGTTCTCCAGCTCCTCGCCACAGCCCTCCAGCTCGGCCAGTTCCATCTCCAACTCGGCAATCTACACACAAGGCATTAACCCCACAGCAAAGAAGGCAAAGGTCATCAGGTCCACAGTTGGTGGGAGCATTCCAATAACATGCACAGCCAAGAGCATTATCGATCGTCACCCGCAAGATCCATGGCTCATTACGCTGCGATCTCTAACTGGTAATAGCAGGACCGTGAAACTGAAGCGTAACAATCTTGATCAAATAGCAGAGAGAGGAGCATAGCGCCGTCTCAGAGAGGAAGAACAAACAAACCGTGCTTCAGCCCTCCCTCCCTCCCTCCCACAACGTCTGAGGCACGGGGCCGTGCTGTGAGTAATTACAGCAATCAGAAGAAGTTAAACAATTAGCTGTCAGGGACGGACGGGGATCCGGGCAGTCTGCCGCTGCGGCTGCTGCTGCTGCTGCTGCTTCAGGTAGATCAGAGGAGCAGACTGCTAGCCAGTAACATCACACAGGCTGCTGATGACTTCCCAACCAGGCCATCTCTCTGACTCTCTCATGGACGCACAAATACACTCTGGCATTATAAGTCAGGATAATGGAGTTCCGGTCGACCCCTACTGTGTGTGTGTGTGTGTGTGTGTGTGTGTGTGTGTGTGTGCACGTGCATAGGTGCTCTCTTGATGGGTGCTCTCTTAAACACAGCTCTCCACATGGAGACCGATTTCACCACAATCTGTTTGTTTGGGCACGTTAGCTCAGTACGAAACCAGACCTGGGGCATTCATCACAGCTGCTGAGAGAGAGAGAGAGAGAGAGAGAGAGCGAGAGAGAGAGAGAGAGAGAGAGAGAGAGAGAGAGAGAGAGAGAGAGAGAGAGAGAGAGAGAGAGAGAGAGAGAGAGAGAGAGAGAGAGAGAGAGAGAGAGAGAGAGAAAGCTATCATGATGGAAGCAACAGAGGAAATCCAGTAGCCTGTCAGTCCATCAAGCTGGGCCTCGCTGGTCTGAGCCTTAGACACGTGCTGCACTTTAGGGAAGAGGGAGACGCTGCTACGCCTTATGGGTGTGGTTGCCGACAGCCATGTTTATTTGAAGAGAGGAGGCTAGGGCCACAACCACATTAATGAGGACCAAACCGCTATGTTTGTTATGGAAATGGTAAGGTGCGGGCTGTGGTCTGACCACTGACGGTTTTGAGGGCGGAGGTGAGAATTTGTTACTGTAGCCTGAGGTAATTAGCAAACAGTTTTTTCTGAGCTGACTACTGAACGCCTTCTGAAGGCTTGAGCTGATTTTTACAGATCCATTTTCTCAATGGAGCGTCTCTCTCTCAAACCATTTCTCTTTGTCCTGAAAGAGGAAGGTTGGAACAAAGACGACGCGTCCGTTTCCACTCTTAGGCTTTTGAAGCCCCCGGACGTCGAGCGTGGAAGTGTTCGGAAGTTGGCGATGAAGGGAGTGCCCATGAGAGACTGGTCATAACGACGAAGAACGGAGGGGAAGAGACATCGTGCTGAAGCCACAACAGAGCCTCTCAATGTCTCCTGCTGAAGGCCCCGCAGTGTAAACACTGTGGTCAGCAGGACCAGCCCCCCCACCCCTCATTCTGTTTCTCGGCTGTCACTCGCGGGCCGCTCCCCCGCCACAACCTGGTGTGGGAAACCGCTGGTTTTCCCCCGTCACATTTGATTTAGGGGCTGAGCATGGACGCACAGCCTGTGGTTGCCCGAGAGGAAGCCCTTGTGATTTTTGGGGGAAGGAAAGTAGACAGGTGGGAAATATAATGGAATAGTCCGGAACGGGCCAGCGCGATGGGAGGTGAGTAACACCAACGAGTGAACAGTGGGAAAAAAAATTCAAAAGAGGAGTGAAAGGTCACTCACCAGCTTCTTCAGTTCATTGGGATCTGTTATTCCGGCATGATCTTTGACCTCAGCACCCGCTGCTCCTACCACTTCCAACTGCGTCCCGCGGCCAACAGCGACCACGGCAGTGGACAACACACCACACTCTTGCTGGGGGAAAAGACATCACACGTCAAACTGTTATCCAACTGACATTGAGCCGCCGGGCAGCATATTTGAGGCGTACTTGAATGCTTACTCAAGCACATGGTAACTGGGGCTCAACAAAACATGTTTCCGTCCCTAGTTCTCAACCTTGGCTGGACAATAAGAGGTCCCTTTGGGTTATACAGTGCACCTTGAGTGATTAGTTGGAGAGCAATCAAAGCCTGCCATAGCTTGGCATCCTCACTGATTTCCAAGCTCCCCTCTTGCCGACCACATTCTTGATTAAGGGGGATCAAATGAGACCTCAAATGAGTGGCACGAAGGTCCACAGGTGTGCAGGAGTTGGCCAGCAATCACCAAGACGGTTCAATCATTTTGGGCTCGAGACAATTGCACCTTGTGAGGCACTAATGGGGGCCAGACACGGACAGGGCCCAGTCCAGCTGGCAGGGAAAGACGAAAGATTTGAAGGGAGAAGGAGGATGAGAGAAGGGGGATATGAATGAAGTCGTGAATGGGAGAGAGGGAGAGAGAGAGTAAGTGGCAAAGCTAGGTAGAGAAAGAGCGGCAGTCAATTTTGCTCTGTATTCAAAGTCTCTCTCTCGCTCTCTTTCTCTCTCTCTCTCTCTAGAGACCCTTGAGCCTAGCCCCGGGGCTCCCAGAGAAGGAGCACGACGGCACACACTCTCTAGGTGTTGCCGAGTAGCCTGGGAAGGCGGCCAGCGGTCTGATTACAGCCTTGACCCCTGAGTGGGGGTGTGGGGCGGGTGGACATCCTCTAACCTGAGAGGGGTCAGACCCACCGGAGCTGCAGCCTGACCCCTGTGGACCACCACTCTGCCCCTAACACACAGCCCCAGCTTGGAGGGGGGACAAAGGCGTTCTGTTCCCCTGCAGCACCTCTGATTCTCCGGTTGGTCCCCACTGTTGTGTCAGAGGGGGAAAGAAAACAACTAGTGGTGTGGGAAAGCTCCGGTTTACTCGGAGAGCTGGCCAGACAGGTTTCGTTCCGGTTGGGTCGGTTGGGAAGCGGACGGAGTCTTGCCAGGGGTGTGGGCTACCTTTCTGTGTACATGTGAGACTGGTGGATCGACTTACAGAAGGTGCTGTGTGCAGGTTTGCGGTTGGGCGTGTGGTGAGGAGTGTGCGCATGCATGATAAAGACTAGCAAAAATACCATTTACGCGTGTTGGTAGGCAGGTATGCCTGTTCTGTACTTTGGGGTACCTGTAGACTCTCGGCCAGCTGGCAGTAGTACTGCTTGATATCCAAGGCAGGGGTGATGTCAGGGCTGCAGAATTCAACAGCCGCCACTGCTCCAGCCATCGCGTCAACCGGCTCCGCCAGACCGTCAATCCTCTAGACACACACGCGCGCGCGTTAAGACTTATACATGTATGTCCTCAGGATATTATATGCTGACATTCCTACTTTAATGTCCAGGTATTCATCATAGAAGAATGGCATGTTGGAATAAATACAGCAAATCATTTGGATAATTTCCAGATGATAAAAAATGACACTACCTGCCAAGGAAATATGAGGTGTTATAATAATAGCAGTTAAAGGGGGAAAAGGAGAATTTCATTTGGGAATATGAATGTGATATTCTGTCGCATTTCTCGGATTGTGAGTTATCGAGCTATTCCCTCGGGGAGTGTGTTAAACGCCAGGCTGGTGGCTGCATTGAGAAAACCACGGAGTGATGGAGTTCCTCCAGGCCTCTGTACTGGGATCCGATAGCAGGACATGTCTGTCAACCCCTGGCGAGGTTAGGGCCAGCTACAGGGGGACGGGGGAGACCAGGGTCTCTGTCATCTGTCTCTGTCATATGGACTTAATACTGCATAGAGATGCATGTATGTTTGCTCTCATTTCTATCATATATTTATTTTAAAAAGAAAAAAATAGGACATCTTCGAAGCTGAACCCCCATGCAAGTTTCTGGTAATTTCCTTCTTTTGGTCTTCACCTGATCAACGAGTTCACAAACAGGCATCTCCGACTGGACACAGCTCAAACACTGGGCCGGAGCGCTGCATCTAGAGTCTATCCAAGGCCTATGAATCATTTGTGTTTATGTTATGGAAATAAAAGGAAATTGTCCGCACACGCTTACCGTCTCATGCAGTGCCTCCATGTTAGCCAGCTGCTCCTCATAGATGGCCACTTGGTCTCTCAGGGCCAGACACTCTGAGGTCACTTCATCCACCACCTGCAGAGGGCAGCAGTGAGCCAGGTCAAGAGAAAAGAACTAGTCAGAGAATCTCAACCCCTCTCTGAAAGCACCGTGAGTACCATCACACACGCACCCCATTTCCTTAAGCAGCAGGTAGACACCGCAATGCAGAGAGGGAAGTAGGGAGGGTGGCGGCGAAGGAGGAGGAGGAGGACGACGACGAAGACGGGGCTAATTGGACACAAAAGCCTTGTCTTCCAATCCATTGACTAGCAGGGTTTTTTAGCTCATCCAGCTATTTTAAGTGCCTGATTAATTGGTGATAAATGGAATTACTGTGGGTGCCTGCATTAGCATGTAAATGCCTGCAAAGGGGCTCTGGTTGTGGGGCTAGGGAGCTTTACTTTGCTGACAGGCAGCCACGCACATGGGCCCCTGACGGACGCCATCGGTAAAGGCAGGCAGTATGTGGCGGTTATCTACAGCCAAACATAAGTCAGTGTTTGGAGCGGGTCTAGAGCCTCGCCACAGTCTATCCAATGGAAACAAACCCCCTCAGGTTGGCTCCCTCCCGTCTCTCTCATGCCCTCATTCTGGTGCCGAGTTTGATTGTGCGCCAACGCCGGATCCACACCACGTGTCATCACCGGCTCCTGTCAATCAGTCTGCCACCATGTCGAGAGAACCGCAGCCTGCTCAGCCGTGCTTTGCTGTGTTGAACGGTATTTTATTCTCCTCCTTTACCCTCCTCTCTGTCTCTCAATCTCTGTCTCTTTCTGTTTCCCACCAAACCCCCCACTCTCCAGCTGCTTCCCATTCACAACTAGAGGGCTTGGCCAGCAAGCCAGCCAGCACATTAAGATGGCGTACTGCTGTCTGCATTACATCTGTAGGGGAGAAATTAAAGCCTGAAAAAGACTTAACGAGGATACATGGAAACAGTGTTATTTACATCTGGTCTTGCCAGGAGGAGTTGGCCTATGACATGTGTGGCGGGGTAGATGGGTTTGTTAAGACTGGGGCTCAGGTTGCGTTGAGGCCACTGTCCCAGCCTGCGGGGCTGCTGGTGATCAACACCCTTTAGGGTAGAGCCACAGAGGAGCAGCTGTGCTGAATGTGCCTCATTCAAACATTCTGGAAGGAGACAAACCGGGGGGAAAGACTGGGTGGGCATGAGGCATGCATGGCAATACTGCCATCTAGTGGTAGAGTGAGATTATCACAGCTATGATTGTTAGGCAATGCAGCATTGAACCTAAGAACATCAGAAAGTTCATGTTTGCGACTGTTCTATAATTGGTTTAAAGATGAATGGATGGAAGAAAGATAGGAGAACAGTAAGAAAGAAGATCACTTGTCACTTTGAATCAGGGTCATTTAAAGCGTACGTCCCTTTGTGAGAAACTAAATCTTGTTCAATGTGAGCAAAGGGCACTTCGAACATTTATCAGAGAGGTGTGAATGTTGTTAAGGTTACCCCAGCAATGTCCTGGCGCTCAAGTTGCAAAAGGGTCCTCTGCTCGACCACCTTCACATGCTGCTGCTGCAGACACTCCAGCTCTCTGTTCAGCTCCTCCGTGTCACACAGGATCTCATCCTGCAACAAGACACACAGAGTAGAGGTGTTGAGTCCCGACAAGACTGTAGGAGCACCCCGCGGGCCTGGATGTCAACTATCCATCAACAAGATTTATATATATATATATATATATACTGTATATATATATATATATATATATATATATAAAGTTTGGACACACTTTCCCATTGACTTGAATGAGGAAGTGTGTCCAAACTTTTGACTGGTACTGTGTGTGTATGTATATATATATGCATATACATACATATACACACACGCACACACACACACACACACACACACACACACATAGCTGCCTGACAGTCTGTCACACAGACTGCACGCTTTTTTTACCCTCTCCTTCTGTAGCCTCTCCACTACAGCCTCCAGGCTATGGTCTGGGACAGCAATGGTGGTGGAGCTAGATGAGGCCTGCTGGCCGTTCAGCCTGTCCTCCAGCTCCATGATCTGACACTCCAGAGACTCGTTCTCCTCCTCGAAACAACGGGCCTGAAAAAGCACAGAGACAGAGACACAACATGGACGCCGCATCGCTCACTAGTTGAGAATTATACACGGTGCATCCGCAAAGTATTCAGACCCCTTCCCTCTTTCCACATTTTGATATTTCAGTTTTTTGTTTAATAAATTTGTACACATTTAAAAAAAACTGTTTTTGCTTTGTAATTATGGGGTAGTGTGCGTAGATTGATGAGGAAAAAAATTGATACCATCCATTTAGAATAAGGCTTTGACGTAACGAAATATGAAAAAAGTGAAGGGGTCATGCATATAATTTGATGTAGTACTACAATAAATGTGCTTTGGCATGGATAAAGTCTTACATTTAATCTGTTTGTAAATTACCCCATGTATATACTGGCAAAAGACTGACTAAGAGAGGATTTATTTTTCCATCAGGCTCACCATTTCAATGAGTTTTGCCAGGCGGTTATTGAGAGCAGCTATGACGGTACGATCTTGGGCAAATTGACTCAGGCCCTGTTTGTTGAGTAACGTGGAAGCCGCAAAGTCAAGACTCTCGCATTGACACTCATGAGCAGCCGCACCCCTGAGGAAGGACACAGTGTCAGCCACAATTTTCAAAAGGCCCTTAGGGAACTGACCCACCCTGTAAGGCTTTGTGTAAAGTAAGGTGCAGCCTCAAAAGGTCCAGCATTGGTCCACATTTGGCTTTTTCTTTAGTAAATCAAACCAACCCCTTACTTTTGAAAGATATCACAACATGTCACACACAGTTATATGTAATATAATATACATTTAATATCATAGAACAAAGCCACTGGATTAAAATTCGGAATGGTAGTGTACTTTAGTGAGTCCTTCTTTGCATTTCTGCCCAACCCATATCAAGACAGCACAATAGAGCACCATTCATCAAGATGTCGGTGAATGAACAATAGGGGAAAGTTTAAAGGGCTGTGGCAGACTGCCAGAGTCTAAACAAAGCACGCACCTGATAAACCTAGACACACCTAATAAACACCAAACATGTGCTTCTGGGTAGCATGTCCATTTAAAATGCTGGTTGAATTAAAATGTATATCCTAGTTTACAAATGAATTAAAATGTCAGTCAGGTGCATGAATCCAACTCATTCTAAAATATCACAAAAATGCCATTACTATGTTAACTATATTCCTTTAAATGAACCTTCACATTGCAGTGTTTGAATCTACAGCTGATACAGCTACACCATCTAGGATTGAATGTTGCACTGCGTCCCCAGACCCTTTGAGATCGAACACCACTGACCTGGAATCAGCCCGGTACTGGCCGGCACACTGCACACTGGAGCCTCCGTTCCGAGCCCACTGCTCCTGCTCAAACAGCTTGCGGTAGGACGACACTCTAAGCATTGCCATGGCTTTGGAATGGGATTGGGGACTCAAACTCCGCTAGGAACAGTCTGACAAATGGGGGCAGTGAATCCTTGCTGGGGTTTATACAGTAGAAGGGGACAGGAATGTTGCATTCAGGCGAGTGTTCTCTCATATACGATGGAGCATTCTAACTATAGGACCTAGCATCAGTAATGGAGGATTTCACACACATTTGTTAAGTCATCAATAACAACCATGTCTGTTGTTCCTTTTTCCCCCATACATAGTGTCTTAGTTATCAGACCTAGAAATAACCTTTTTTTTTTGTATTTGTCTAAAGGTGTTCTCAGAAACAGAAACTCTTTGTACCTAGTTTTATTTCCATTAAATAAATTAAAAGTACCAAAATAAGTGAAAAGTTGAATACAACAGTTGTACAAACTTTCCTTTGTGTTATGTTCCATAATTACATTGACTGACTGTAAGAAAATCTGATGATTGAAAAGAAGACTAAACAGTACAAATAATGAACACAACAGACAAGCTGCAGAAGCACAGAAAAACATTTAAAAGCAAAGCATGACAGTCCAACAATTGAAATTTAGAGTTTTGGGGTACAGAGGAACACAATGCCCTGTCCTGTCCTGTTGTTGGTGATATTTTGTCAGAAGACCTTTTGACAGAATTTAGTTTGTGGCCTTGTGCATATGAAAATACTCCAAGTGATCCACCATGGGGCAATGATTCCCGGTTACTGTCACTTCAACATCAATTATAAGGTTTCAAGATTCTTTCCAGCTTCAGTCATGTTTTGGCAAAGCTAAGCAATAGCTTCAGGCTATGATAACTACGGACTGAAAAAGCATGACTGCCTGTCCCCATTCAGGAATCTACTGATGGAAAGGAGGCAGAGATTGAGCATAATGCTGGCCCAAACTAATTTAAACTGTAAACTGACCAGCAAATGACAGCTTTGACCAAAATCTGGTTTCAGATTTACATAATGTCCTAATCGTGTTCAACTTTTCTCAGGAGCTATTTGTACAACAGTAGTGTAGATTCCTGGTGAAAAAACAAAGTGCATATTAGCCAGCACACTGTAATAGGAATAAAAATTGTTTGACGTCTGACAAAATACTTGGGAGACAATATTTCTGTAACAGATACAAATAGAGAAACTTTGACGCTGACAGTGCATATTGAACAGTTCCTTGTATCATAACCTAACACGTTCTGCAAAACCTGGAAATCCCCAGTGGCGCTCAAAAGACACGGTAGCTGAAACCCATGCATCTTGTAGAGTCAAGTAACGGCTAAATCCTGTTTAACTTGCACTTAGAAAGTGATGCATCATCCAAACTGTCGAGCTGAATTCGCCAAAAGAAACACAAGGTGCCCAATCCTCTTAATGGCCCAGAACAGATATTGCGTGACAGAAAAGATAAGGAAAACCTGTAAACAAACACAGAAACACGTTAACATGTACAGTGCCAACTGCAAGGCTAACATATGTTCTATGGATACGAGGCCATATATTTTCACCACCAAAGTAAGAACTGACAGCACAATCAAACACCCATTGAGGCCAAGGGAGACTAGAGTACTTAACAACAAGTAAGAACTCATGGAATGACTCTTTACTCTTTTCTGATCCACCAGCAAGTTAGTGTGTTAAGAGACTTGTGACGTAGCTCTAAAAAGGAGGAACTGGCTTAATTTCACCTAAGGCGCACAGTTTAAGCAACATTCAATCACAGCACACATTAACAGCAACAAACGCACAACAAATATAAAAGCGAGTGGTGTTAAGTCAACCATGAGATTTTGTAAAATGTCCAAAGTGGTTTCTTAAAAATAGATAAGTGTTGATGAAAACACACTCAAACTAGGAGGGGAAAAAACTATAAAGATGATGCAAAAGCTGTTTAAGGAAACAAATATATAAATAACATTATATTACTACAGTGGTGAAGGTTACTGACAACTCCAATATCTCCCACTATTGTCACCAAGGTCGGCCTGCTCCCAAGTGTCCGATTGTCGAGTTAGATATTTTAAGAGAAAAGATTCTCCTGAAATTTCTCCAAAGATAGGTTTGCTCCATCAAGCAATTCCATCAGGTAGATGTACTCCAATGCTCCTGGGGGGCTGTCTGTACTTCCTTTTTTAGTGTAAGAAGAGAAGGAATCTGAGCATTCACGGATATTTTTTTCTTACATTCATTAAACTCTGCTAGAGGGAATAGGGTTTTGGCAATGAACACCTACAGTAAGGTGAAGTTAAGTTGATAGGGATCAGTTCAGACACTGACACATCACAGACGGAAAGGCCAAGACAAAAAAAAAGTGCATAAGCATCCATGTTGAATTTTTCTCAAACGCGTCCAACACCAATACATCAGCTTCACTTTAATAGTAGTGGACTGGTGACTTGAGTGAGCGTAGCATGGTGAGGTATCACTAGTAGGGGTCAGTGAAAGAGAGGGTTTAACACAACCATACTGTAGTACTGCTGCTGGCCCATATACCGAATGGATTAGGAGAGTCACACCCAGTTCACACCAACAGTGTTTCCTTAATTCTGCGTGATTTGCTAAATAAACCCATGGCCCCCCTTTACTCCTCGTCCCCAGCCATGAGGAACCCCAGGATGAAGTTGATGGCTTTCTGTCGGTCCGGCTGGCTCTGTCGCCCCACCACGTTGGGAGGAGGGCGGATGAGGAGGCTGGCAAACAGGGAAGCTGGAAAGAGGGCAATGATGAGGTCAGATGCGGCACATTCAAAAGCTTATATCAAATCCCCTCCCATGAACTGAATGTACAGTTGAGAATATAAGAAAAGTTGATTCTTTTTATTCTTTTTCTATTGCATTCTTTGTTTGGCTTCCTCTCTGAGGACATTTTGAACATAGGCTATTTAAATGCAAAGATACTTTAAAAAAAATAAAAAAGGGAACCCTTTGGAGACAGAACAGTAATGCCGGGAACTTGCCTATGAGGCTGGCAGTGAGGTTGTTTTTATGAGAGTGCTTGAGCAGCTCCCTCAGGAAGGCCATCAGGTAGCGGAACACGTTGCGGTGAGCGCGGGGCAGCTTGGAGATCAACTGTCAAAGCGCAAAAGGAAAAACGTCAGGTTTAACCACTTAAGATGTGCATCACACAAAGGAAAGACGCCGTCTACCAACTGTCTAACATGACGATCCTATCTGGGACCTGAATGACTCAACGGCCGTGACATGGTTGTAAGGAGACACTTCGAAAAACCATGACGGAGGTACTGCACGTGTACGGGACTGATATCAGAGACGGGTTCAGGATGTAACCAGGGCTGGATGGGAGCACCTGTTTGCAGAGGCGGCTGTCGTGGGAGCACTCCAGGCTGCGCTGATAGAGCTCGTAGCACACCACCGGCTCAGGCAGCGCCTCCAGGAAGATCAGCAGGGCCTCAGCCACCGAGTGGTTACATCCAGCTACACCCGCCACCGTTAGGGAACAACAACGCAGGGCTGTGGTCTCAAGAATGTGTGATCTGTGTGTCAGCAGACGCCGTGCATGGAAAAGTCAATGCGATGCTAACCATCACATGATCATACCACATTGTACACTCAAAATGCAATATCTAGATAAACGACATTCTTTTTCCAATCTGGGTGGACGAAACCGTGTTGCCTTCACAGTGCCTCATGTACGGCTGGGTAACTCAGCTGCTGTGCGGCATTTCACTGATAAGGGTCTGGTTCCCATGGGAACTAGGCCAGTGGGTCTGAGACGGAGCAGGCATTTGAACAAGGATACGGATGGAGTCTGGAATGCTGGTGTCCAGGCAGTCAAAGATACTCTGCAGCTCCTCCTGCAGCCCCGGGGTCAGGAACAGGTCCTCCTGGGAAAGGTGCAGGCAGGGGTTAGCGGGTTGCAAGGGAGGCGGGACCAAAAATAACCAGAGAACTCTCTCTGTCTGCCATATCAGTGGGAGGGGATGTAGAGAACGAAAGCTTACCAAAACGACCAGCCTGATCTGATCTTACCTGTTGGCAGGACTTGGTGTAGAGGTGGTTGACCAGTAGCCAGACCTCCTTGGGGATCTTCAGGGGCTTGTCCTCGTTTCCAGCACCGTCCACCACCAAGAAGCTCACCTTGGACTTTTCCTGAAGACATATTACCAGAACGGTCAGCTCAAATGTCGAGCATATCCAACTTAAAAGAGAAAAACAGTCTTAACAACAAGTTAAAAATGAGAACAGCTGGTATTAAAAACTTAAACATATGTTAGGCATTCCATGGGATAGATTAGTCTTGAACGTATTACACAGAAGAAACGGTAGCAGAGAGAAAATATGATTGAATGTGGCATATTTAATCTATTAGGGCCTAGAGACTACAGCCAATACAACGAGCCAGATTGCCTCTGACTGACTGTGACAGTGAAACTCCACAGATCTGCTAGATAACACTACTTCTGGACTATAAAGAGTTTAAGGGCACCATTAGTGTACTCGCCTCCCTTAGGATTCTGGGTATTTAAGTGTTGCTACTAGCTCAAGATAAAAAGGCATACTGGGGTTACTGGACACAGCTACAAAAAACCAAAGTGAACATGTGCCACAGTTTAATTAAGCAAAGTACATGTGTCCATCTAGTTGGTTCAGCCACACTCACTGTAATTGGCTAGAGAATGAGTTAACAGGAGTTGCTCAGTTAAGCAAACAGGCCTCAGTGCTACCCAAAATCTCACAGTTTCATGTGTTGTGTTGTCAACGTGGCAATGCTGAGAGGTTAACCTGTTGTGAAATAAGCCTTAAAAAGGTGCAGTAGGTAGGTTTAGAGAATTATGCTAATATGAGCAAGAATTTGAATCACAACAGCCCAAAATGTCAACCTCCTGAGTCTGATCCCTCCTATCCCTCTCCTAAGCCCTTCCCTTCAAATGGTGTTTACACATGCCAACGCAATCCCTGACTTAATTGAGCTTGAGTGACGCTGGGTCAAAATGCTCCGATACAGACGTGCTTTTAATCAGGAGTGTGCATGCGAGGTCATTGACAGGCAGGTAGTCACGCCTCCTTGCCACAGCTATCCTGATTGGTAAGTGTTCCATCTCTATGATGTATACATGCAACTGAATCAGACTTGTCCCATAAAACACTACACTGCTATGAAAATAAAACTATTATCTGCTCATTGATAGCCTTAGGGTTATCAATCTCAGTCATTGTCCACACCAAAATGCGGTACACATAATATTGCTGAAACATACAAAATATCAGCTTGTTGTGAACACCGTGGTCCTAAAATGTCAGGAAGAGGCCACCCTGGTTCTAGAACACAGCCATTTGTCCTGGATCATTATTTATATGGTTAATTTGGGGGGTTTCAGTGTTTTACGTTACAACTGGTCGTTTAACCAGGGTTGGTCTTTTCCAACTCAAAAAGGTTGGACACTGATGGACAATACACTTAGGACTTTACCTTATCCATGAAGCTGTCCTCTCCCTGATCACCAAGCAGCCCGCACCCAGAGTGAAGAGTTGGAAAGGAATGATCAAGGCAATGAGAAGCAATGGAGAGGAAAGTATGCTGTATAGCACTGAATTTATCATCACAGATCAGAAAAAAAGAAGTTGGCTAGTGTATTTTCTCATCCTCCCATTAATAATTGTTGCCCCAAACTGTGAAATTACATACAAGCCAAGGAGTGTTCCTGTGATGGAAATAGCACAGTATTGTACTTGCAGAGCAGAGACAGACAGAAAATGGAAACAGTGATAGATAGACAGGCAAGTATCAAAACTAGGCGGACTATTCTGGTAAAATAGGTCATAGTGACAGTCTTAGTCAATTCTCCCTGCCCTGCCGGAAACCCCATGCCATATAGAGAATAGTACAGACAGCTACTTCCTTTTTCAATAGAAATGAGACAGGCTCTGATCTTCAGAAATGCCTCGTCTGAATATCTCCCTGAGGTAGCCCTCAAGTGTGTCCCTGTGCCAGAATCAAGTTCAGAAAAGGACCCACGAAAGCCAGGATGTAACAATGGCCTAGAAGAGACGGAGCAGTCTAAACCTAGGCTCAGTTCTTTACTTACCATGGTAGGCATCTCTAGGGACAATTAAGTAAGGTTAGTAGAAACCCAAACCTTTGGTTGAAGAACATGAAAGGCAGGAAGAAGCAGTGGCTGTTTGCCTACTGAAGCATTGTGTCTAACAGGCATTGAATTAGCTGAGCCGTTAGATAACCATATTTTTCCTTGTTGCCACAGTTAGTCAGTGGACCCCCTTACCAGGTCGATGAGCTTGGTGATGGGGATCTCTCGGATCGGCTTCTTCATGCGGCACAGGGTGTCCAGCGAGGTGCCAAAGCAGCTGGGCAGGTAGTTGCCGGAGATGGTGATGAAGAAGTCTTTGCCCCGGTCCAAGTGGAGCACCAGGATGTCCTCGATGGTGTCCTGCCCCGAGTTAAGCAGCGTGACAGAGTCTTTACTCACGTACACCTCCAGGCAGATCTCCAGCGTCTCGTCTGTAGAGGAAAGAAGTGTATTGGAGCGGAGGGGGGAGGGGGACATGGTGTGAGCGCACATAGACAGTAGGTAGGTTTACTCACTAGGCTCGAGGAAACCATCGCTGGGTTCAGCGCGGAGCCAGGACTTGCAGTACTGCGAGTCGTTGAGCTTGGGTATGAAGGCAAAGGAACAGAGGACCTGCCCGTCGTTGGTGATCACAAAACGCTCCTTCTGCAGCTGCCGGAACTTGACATTTTCAAAGGTGAACTGAAGAGAGGAGGAAGAAATTGTTTGGGAAAGGAGACAAGCGATCGGGATTTAAGGAAAGAAATGTGGTTGAGGTGATACTACAGAACAGATTCCCTGGGTAAATAGTTCACTATAATTTCCAACCAGTGACTCTTTTTGAGCAATATTAGAAATACTGCATTGTAGACTCATGTAGACTGCCTAAAAAATCTATTGAGAATGCTTATTAAAAAATGGTTTTCTTATTGATAGGGTAGCCATATAATAAATGCGGCAGACATTGCTGGATAGGGAATCCCACTTTAGAGTATGGTTAGGTGTGCTTGGGTTCTTTCCTGGAAAACTCACATCTGTCTGGCTAAGAGTTAGAGATGGGAGGCAGTCGTTCTCCATTCTGTCCAACTTCCGTACAATATCCTCAAAGACTTTTTTGTAGCGTTGTTCATTCACCACCTTAACCTTTGAAACAAAATCCAAAATGTCAATTATTCTGGCTCTCAGGACGGATGCCTGCAATAGCAATCATGAATGCAACTGTTGTTTTTTAAATACTAAATATACTTATTTTACTGCCACTTATCATTTCAAAGTAGCTTTATTTTATCATGCATTGAAAGGTAGCAGAGCGTCTTACCCCTACACTGAAGAGGGAGCTGACAGGTTTGTGGTCACTGGTCTGTAGCTCCATGTGACTCCGGTAGTCGAGCTGCTTGACGTTGCCGCCCCTCCACAGGATCCTGTCACACCAGGCCGGGACACGGCACTTCCCACTGCAGGAAACACCAGGCATAGGACGGGGACACACGGACACGGACACAGACACAGACACAGACACAGACACAGACACACACACACACACACACACACACACACACACACACACACACACACACACACACACACACACACACACACACACACACACAGTCAGCTGGCTGTTCAGGGAATATGTTTGTCTACAGATTCTTTCCACTACTTACTACCAAGTTATAGATTATTATAGAGAGTAAATTAAGTAGGTATTCCAACTGCATTGCCAGTTCACTATACTTCTGAGTGATGAAAGCCAATAACCAACTGGTCTAAAAAATATATAAATAAATACCACAAATCAGAGAACGAGAGAGACATACAATTTAAGCAAACATTCATCCTCCAGCAACCACAATTCTGCATTAAAATGGATGGTCAGCCAAAAATGATGGGAATTCGACTGAGCACAGCTAACAGAAAAGCTTGTAAACCTTTCTCTAATCCCGTTATACACTGACTCCCGATCAGGTTATAGCCTATGCCTTAACAACAGTGGCCTTAGGGTGTGAGGGTATGTCTGATGTAAGTGAATCTAAACTATTTGGAGCTTGGTATTGATACGTATCGATTCGTAGCAGTGAGCTACTGTTGCAAAGGGGTGGAATGAGATGCGTAGGTAGCGTAGCTTAAGGCACTTCCCCATGTGACGTTACTGTAAGCTCAAACAGCGCCACCTACAACAATGTGTTTAAAACTCATTGAATAAAAACAGACCTGCCTGATGAGGGGATGTTTATCTTGAAACGTACCCAAAAGATTAGCAGGTTACCAAACTTTTAAAAATCAAGTTAATTAGTAATGTTCATCTCTATAATTAGGAAACGTATTTACTGACCCTGGTAGATGGGGTAGTGTACGTAATGCTTAGGCACACATCTTAGAATTGAAACTTGTGCAGTATCATACACTTAAGTTTGAGTAACAAAGGGAAAGCGATTGGGATGCTGTACCTGGAGTCCCACCGGTCCGTTTTGGTATCATACTTGTACGTCGGGATAAAGTTGATTTCCCCCTCCATGAAGTCTGTGAAGACTCTCTTGGTCTGTCTCTGGACATTCAGCTGTAAACAGACAGAGAGAGATCCTGTTTGTAAAACATGGAAGAGGATGACAAATATGTGAACGGACAAGAAAAGACATGGCCACGCTATTTGAAGACAGACATCCCCAACCAACAGAGTAAAAGAGGAAACATCGGAGGAGCTTACAGACTGTATTACTTGGATGTATACCCCAAACTAACTTGTCTAGTTTACAATGGCAAGAATACGGATACTTTTTTGAAAAGATCTCAAATCCCTCCCTCCTCACCTGATCATATGTCTGCAGCGCTTTAAGCTCATTTTGACTGATAAGTCGCTTCACCTCGGCAGCATCGATCGAAGACAGCCGGTAGTTTAAATCTCCCAGCCAAATAACTACGCTGAAAAACAGAAAGATGCTAAATGATTAGAACAAGAAAATCCATCTAGCACACCCAACAAAAGTTGCCCTGAAATGATGCTCTGATCAATCTGACCTCGCAGTAAATGGGTGCTTACTCGTGTTTGACTATGCTGAGCGGAGGGTAGTCCAGGAGGTGGAATGTCATGCGGGCACAGATGTCTTTGTAGTCCTGGTTACGGCGCTCAAAGTCCTCCACGTGTGCTGCCAGGTGGGAGTTGACAAAGCAGAAGCTGGTGTTGTGGAAAACAAACCTCACCGCTACTCCTCCTTTGTTGCCCTGAAGGAAATACAATCCAAAACGGTCATCTACATGCGGCTGGTAGACTAAGGCAAAGGCTAATGGCATGAATTGAGTTTTATGTAATCCTATCATTAAAACCTAGACATCGTATAATATCACATGACAAAGGAATCTAATAATGAAGTACAATTAATGGGGAGTAAGCAGACCAAACATTCTTTGTTGGGGTAGATTTGTTCTTACCATTTTACCCATAATGCCAGTGCCCACATGCTCAGCTGCCACTTCTTTGATATAACTTTTGTGCACCTTGTTCACAAACACCACCAGCATCATGCCCACAAGTCGGATGACCTGGACCTGCCAACGCAAAGTTATCCGTTGAGGCCAACATTCAGTTTGATATTTCAGGCGCAGTCTTGCAACCCAACAACTCTGCCTGCTAATGTCCTGATATGAAGATAGTAAGGCCAGTGAGTCTTTGAAAGCACTTATGAAATGATCTCCAAGCTCAGAAAACTATGAAGACCAAGCAAAATCACCCTCTTGTATCTGGCTTTTGGGTGCAGGCTTCTTTCTACAGCCTCTACCCACAGTTGCTCCTTGGAAGAGTCGAGGTAGAAAAAGGCCTCTTTGCTAAGGTCCAGCTCCTGAAAACTACAACACCACATAAACAACAGGCATGTTTGTCATTTGAGGGATCCTTTTATAGAGCCTGCGACTGTACCATAAGTGAAAACATTTTGTAATTATTAACACTGTGGATTATATATATATATATATATATATATATATATATGCAATAAATTACGGAGAGTCATATACTTATGGAATCTACAATGACATTCCTAAACACAAAAGAATGTTGAGGAAGATTATTCAACTGGCAGAATAACAGATAGGTGTTCTAAAAGAGAAAGGCCTACAGACATGGACCCACTGACCCTAGAGCATAGACATCCGGAGCTTCTGGGTCACAGCACAGCCAGGGCTTTAGACTGCCCTCTGGTGACTGACCGTTCACGTTCCACGTTCCTGTGAAGAACCTGGGACGACAACAACTCAACTCAGGCCTCGGCTCATAAGTGACCACTGTGTTACACTGAGGTTGAGTCAAGTGATATACGGACAGGGCGGTTTCTCACTTGAAGTTGTGGATGTCCACGTATTCCTTCTCCTTTTTAGCGAGGTGGTGTTTGATGAGGTACTCTCTCTGGCCAGCCTGACTGGAGAACCTCAGGGTGTTGGTGGTGGGGCTGTTGCTCCATGACGGAGACCTGTCTAAACGATCAACGGGCGATCTGTACCTGCAGGGACGCAAAGCGGATACTTTATTGGAAACACCAAGGCCAAAGTAACCGATCCAAAAACACAGTGGAAGAACCCAGTCACTCAAACTTCCCCGAAATTTAGAAAAATAAATGTTTAACGGAAGGCAGGAAAATCCTTTGAAACCCTCTTCTCGCCAGGAACTACAGTATACAAAGACATACACTGTGATGGAGGTTAACACTCACTCTTGCCTAGCAGGAGTGATGAAGGAGCTGTCTTTGCTCTGTATGGAGGAAGATCTATCTTTAGGCGTGGGAACAGGGGGCACGGGGTTGGACGGAGCTTGGGAGGCTTTGCGAGGAGGCAGTGGGGGCACAGGGGGCGGCTCCCGGGGGGCTACGATACGATTCTGCTGGTTTTTCTTCTCTTCCACCTTGAGGGAGTTAAATTTGTCCTCAAAGCCAAAGTCTGAGGCGAGAGAGTTTGGAGGGTCCTGCTTGCCTGCTAAAAAATACATAGATTGAGATTACAAGTACAACATCAATCTGTTTTGTCATTATATGTAGGCAATACATTGGAAATCTGTATTACCTGTAGCTGCCTGCTTGGCTAGAGTGCTGTGGTTTTGGTTTGGAGTCACTGCACTGGTAGGTATGGGGGGGTTTGCTGCCTTCAGCCCCCTCTGGGGCCGAACAGGGGCAGCCACTTTATGGGGAACTGGTGCCACGAAATCCATCGCGATGGGTAGCGAAACTTTGGATCCAAATAAAAGAATGGAATCCACACGTCTTTATCATATTCCCACACATAACATTCGGTCTATGCATAGCTATTTTTCTACTCATAATAAACCACTATCCTCAACCAGACCTAACAAGTGCAGTTGGTGCATAACATTGGCGCAACACTGCTTCCTCATATGTACTTGGGTGATTAGATTACACTCCCTTAGAAAACATCACAGTTTTATGTGCCTTCCTATCCTGCTTTTATTGATCTTTCTCAATGCAAACAAAGGAATGACAAGGGTTAGCAACACCCATAATAACAGACCAGGCCTTAAGCAGCAGTAAAAAGGGCGGGATCTGCTCTGGAGCGCCTTGCTAATTTACGACGGATTCTTCCTATTCAAAATGCACTGTGACCTCATTGTTACAACTTCCCCAATCATTAACCAAAGCCAACCTTTTGTTAAAACTGGTTTCACAGGTTTTAGTGTTAGCCAGTTACAGCCATATCAAGCTGATATGTCCAGGGAAATGATCTTTATTCAGACATCCTTCATAGGTTGTGAAAACTGAGATATTTTGAATGTTATCATAAAAAAAATAAAAATTAGCATTTGTTTGGGACCTAAAATACCTTTTGCCATTAAGTTTTCCATTTAAGAAATTCCATAGAGGGGGGTCACCAACCACAGCGACTATATCAAATCACCAGTCTAGGGGAGACTAAAAACAGAACACCAACAGAGGACTGCAGGTACATACTCTGGTTTCAGTGCCCTGTCCGTCACATTCAAAAGGTGCATTTGACCTGAAACATAGCGGGAGGAAAGTTCCCAGCAGAATGCATGGCGGAGAGAGGACATGGGAAATCAGGGAGCAGTGTAAGCCACCCTGGGTAAGTAAATGTTGAATGAGTGGATGAATAATAAATGTGGAGGGAAGGCTGCTACAAAGTGGTGGTGGTAGAAGGATGCAGTGTGTCTAAGGCTCACCCTGTTGTTGAGCTCTCTTCAGCTGGGAGAGGAACTTCTGGCTCCGTTCATTGCCCTGCAACTCCAACAACAGTTCTGGGGCTCCCTCTCCTCTGACTCGTATCCTTACGTAGTCTGCAAGGGAAAGGTGAGACGCGCGCGCGCGCGCACACACACACACACACACACACACAAACACACACACGCACACACACACACACACACACAGTGAATGCCCCTATGTCTTCATTAGAACAGGCATACCCATAAACATGTCTACTCTGTCTTTACAATGAGATGAGAACAGCAGGGATTTAACCACAGTGAACCAAATTAGCATGCTCCCAGGCAACTTGTGACCCACTTTTGCTACTAAATGAAGAGATACACTGGAACATGGCTCTAAGCATGTTCTAGAAAATGTTGCCATATTAGATTTTCCTCAATCTGTCTTAGACATGGCCTCCTGTTTTTACTTTTGCATTGTTAAATCTAATTTCTAGTATTCAACTCGCGTTTATAATGTCTGTATCATTGATGACAGTTAGCAGGGCCACCACTGTGTTTAATAGTTAATGGTGAACTTGAAAGAAATATGGTGAGAAAGAAATATGTATGGCTTATACATGCAACATTGTCAGATTTGGATAAAAAACTGTAAAGCAGTAATAAGGTGTGGAGGAAGATGGAGGTTTACTTACTATCCACTGGGAAGTCAATAAGAAGAGCCTCTTCAGCTTCTGAAACAAAGCGGTTAAGAGATATGACATGGCAGGCAACCAGTTCAAAGGTCTGTGATGGGAGTCACCTTATGTGAGAGGAGTTTTAATAGGCTGTAATTATTTGAAGTGTCGTCTTGCACATTCGGTCAATTGAGTAGGAAGGAAATGCCCTAAAGACTTTACCCCTCAAACTGTAACCCTGAGAAAAGAGAGCTAAAATGCCAACAGCTCGAGGGGTTGGGCTTGATACACAATAATCTTGTGTCGTATTTCAAAAGGTCAAACATAGTTTGGAGTAGTTGAATAATACCTAGATTCATGGGAGACTTTCTTAGGTTATGATGATATAGAGTACATACCGTTTATTATCTGGAAATTTCTATTGATGGGAATTGACAGCTGAGGTACGGGACTGGACACAACAGAATCAGGATTGGCCAAAACACCCAAGCTAAAAAAAAAAAGAGCGGGCTTAGACAATGATGCCCATAAGATATTTAGCAATATTAGGACAGAGTCATAGTACATCAGCAAACCAAAATGTGCTGCTTCTCTGTTACAAAAACTCAACTTTGGAGGCTGTTCCAGCAAAAGCTTTAGATAATAATTACAAAAATAACTGCTACAATGTGGATAATTTTTCTAGCATAGATGGGTATGATTAAAGGGTTAGACTACTATTAATAAAGCAACTATTGCATCATGGAATACAACACATTATGAAGAGCTCAGTATAGGTGATCACAAAACATGGCCTAAGCTTAATTGAAATGGATCCGCAGCAGATAGGCCTAAGTGTTTCATTGGGTAATGTAGGTTGCATTTCAAGCCCAAACATTGACTTTGCAGTGGCCAATGCGAAGGTGTCAACTTCTGCACTATATGCCCTCACTTCCTTTCAACTTAACAAGAAATCAGGTTCATGTTGAGTGGTGGACAATATCAAATGATTCATCCCAGCTTCACTGAATATGCCAGAGGCACTTCAATCAATATTGAGACCGTCTTAAGTCTACAGCTACATCAGGAAACAAAGCCATGCTGTAGCTATCTGAAATCCTTTTCTGCACACGCAATTTAAATATCTTACTACAGATTTTCCATTTCAGGAAAAAAAGAAAAAAGATTAACACATCAAACCATGTCTCTGGGTAAAAGATTAACATGTTTTCAAACATCTTCAAAACATGAGGACGAAGTATAAAGATACCATGGAAATGCGAGTTTATTAATCGTAACGATGTCATAGCCTAGAGTGTACAGATTGTTATTTACAAAAGCACTGACATCAACCTGACACACGATTCCATCAATGGGCCATACAGACTATTAGAGCCAACATACTCTTAGCATAGAAACATTCAGGACTCTACCATTGCATTGGAGTTGGTCCAGCATGGAGTTTTGGTACTCATGTGAGTCCTATTAGTCTGGGACATAGTGGTGGAATTCAGGATAATAGGCAACGTGCTGGCTGGCCCTGAGGAAACGCAGTCTCTCCTGATTTCTCACTGACCGAGCACTGGAGTTCAACTACTACACCAACACAACATAGAGCTTCACTACAGACACAACTACTGCTCGGCAAACTTGGGACTAACCAGCCACATATATATATATAAAAACTTGCATTGAGCAAGTGATGAGTTGAAGTGGGCCTTTTTCTTCAGCCAATGCAAAGGGCTTATTTTAATTTTGTTTACCACTATTTCATCTAAGGTCTGTGTGCATGGCACAATGGAAGGCAAAGTCCAATATATGATCATAATATAATGTAAATTTTATAAGATATATTTATCTGAAGCGCCTTGTGGTGTCAAAACGTCATCATATAACGTATCAATGGTTGTCACCCTAAAGTGACACATTTTAAAATACTTACATAAACTCTCCAGGACGCTGAATCAGTGACAGCAGTCTAGGCTCCTTATGGCCAGATCTCAGTTCCTGGCCACGTACAGTGTGAGAAGCTCAATCAAGGAATCATCATCAGTGTAACAAAGAAGACTAGGCACACTGCATCGGGTCTAACCAGCCACACTACCTTAAGAACATCTACCATTTTAACTACCTATTATGTTATGTTTGCTCAAGTTTAATAAAACTTACTTACGCATAATTCATTCATACTATGTGTGTTGTTGTTGTTTGTATTTTACTGAAGGCAGGAGTAGTAAGTAGTTGAAGTAGAGAGCTGGGGGTTACAATTCCATGCATAGCTGTCACTAAGAATGGGTGGAGTAGCTAGTAGGTAGATTATATTTAATATTAACGTTGGTTAGTTTCAACATGAAATGGCATACTGTCTTAGCTTAACAAAGACACAACTAATCAACGTTAGGTTATTGGCCAACCGAACAAGTTTTCAGAAGTTCAAGGTGACATAGCTCAGAAGATAAAATATATGAAAGTAAACAACTTTCTTCAGACTAGTTTGCATGATGCTAAAGCTAGCTAGCTAGCCATACAAATATGGTGGCTAAACAAAACAAAAAAAGTCAAAACAAAACAAAGGATATTGCCAAACATTGCTCGTCACTTATTCCAAAGGCCGAAGATGAATCCATTCCGAGTAACGTAAACGTTAAAGTATAAAAACAGGTTGTTACACGGCGTTACTTAACGTGTAATAGCTAACGGTACAGCATTGACAGCTGTGCCAACTAACATTGGCTAACGTTAGCTGAAGTTAAATCCCCACCCAGGCACTCAGACCTCTGGGCAACAGCTGACTGTGTCACCGACCGGCGTCTGGTCTGCTGCTGCTGCTGCTAGTCGTAGTAAGTGCTAGCTAGCATACGATTGTAGCGCCAGTTGCCTTCACAATTGTGCAAGCGTTCGTTTTTATGTTACATCTTCTGACGGACACCTTGTTGTGTTCCGTCTCGTCTTCTACCTTTGTCAATTCGAAAGTTTTCAGGTGGGAATTCCACTTCTAAATGCTACCACTACTACTATCACAACCAGTCTGACGTTACAGCCTTGTGCTCAGTATAGCCCAAAGCTGCAGTTTCCCCGTATCCCAGCCGGACTTGGCCTGGCACCTACCGTGGCGAAGTTAGCAAGCTAGGCTATTTTCAGGCTGTAGTCGAAGGCATTCACGTTCTGCAATTGCAAAAGGACTAAGTAGGTGGAGTTATGCTCTGCACTAAGACTGCTATTTTCTTACCTGGCTTGGTTAGACGCTGGAGAGAGCGCCGCCATCTGTTAACTTTGGATAGTGGCACAACACGATGATGAGGCTAAAGGATAATCCTACCTTGTTTACGAATCAATCTTAACAAGACATCCTCAAATCCTTTAAATCTTACTGGGCACGTTTATTAATGCATACAAAAACAAGGGAAATTGCAGAAAATAGGCTGTGATTTAACAGAGTTTGGGCACCCTCTGGTTTCAGTTTTATTTGTGACAAACATTCACATATTTTCAGGTTATAGACACATACTATTAGCCCTTACAAACAATGCTCTGTATACATGCACTGCGAAATTATTACATATTTCCATGGCCGTGAGTTTTGTCACGATTGTGGGCTCCATTTCCCGCAAACAATCGACACTAGGCCTGTACTTAAACATTTTGGACCCCCGTAGACAGCATAGCCTAAGGCAGCCTGATTCCTGACCTCAATCAACAGCACCCCAGCCATACAGTAGTGACTAATTGGAAAGGCCACATTTCTTGTCAGTTCTCTTATTTATCAACTGTGAATGAATGTTTAGGCACTGCAGACCTTGATCTTATGAATGGCATAGGGACTGGAGTTCCGATGTGGCCAGATGTCTCCATTGTACAAGTAATTTTCCCTTTCCACTTCACGCTCCACCATCTCCACGGTCATTATGGATGGACTGAGTATGTCCGCTGTGCGGTAGGATTGTGTGAGGCGGCGGAAAGAGGAGGCATCTGAGGTGTCATCGTCATAGAGGTCTTCCATGAGCTCCCGGCGTTGTCTGCGAGAAGCTTTCATCTCATCACCAATCTCTGACACCAGGTCTTTAACATCCCTCACCACTGTGGAGCGCAGACCAAACAGACAAAGCAGGAAGACCAAGCCAACACAGATACCTGAGACAAAGTACAGAGCTACTCTCTCTGGGAGACCTGGAGGGAAGAGATTAATTGTCAGTGTTAAACCAGCTTCAGTTTTTTTTCCATCAACAGTTTTTGGGGTTTTAAGTTGCGTTTATATATTTGACAGAAATGTGTTGTATTAATCTTGACACTGAATGTTTTATTACATTGCACATCAGCAGACCCCTTAGCTTGACATCCGCGTCTGACAATTTACACATACCCAGTATTTTGTCAAAGATTTCCAGTGAATTCGTAAAAAGCACATTTTGAGGCCTGGAAATGGGGCCAGTGTACCATCCTCCTGCAGATGAGAGGGGACTAGGCTCAGCAGCCAATGCAAATCTTCATGGAGCAGGGTCTTGTTATAGTTGTTTGGAACAAAGAATTATTAATAAAACAAACCATAGAGATTGTCTCTTACCATGTGTGTAGTCTGAGATCGTGAAAGGGTCGGTTGACCCACGTCCTACATCCTCCAAGAGATATCTAGGAACTATTTGACAAATTGCTAAATGAGAGGCTTAATATGACAAGTAAATCATATCACACTGTTCTAACAAGCAACCTTCTCCACACCCTACTATGCACTGTTACTCACCACATGTGAAGGACACTCGCAGATGCATCCTGGTCCCTGGGAAGCAAGGGTTGCCAAAACTCTGAGTGTCTGCCAGCACTGAGCAGTTGGCCCTGCCATGACACCTGCGAGATACCTTTCTCAAGGCCGAAGGCGACAGACATTCTGCTGAACCAAATGATCACTATTGAAATATTGTAGCCTCTTTTTATACAGCATCATTCACAAGCCATATTTTCTCTATAGACTAACTTAAACATAACAGTAATGATAAAATATCATAAAGGCAGAGTATTCTTTTTCTCATTTTGTTTCATTGTTTTATCCCTGGGTTGAAATCAAAAGTCTGGTGGATCAGACCAATGTCAGAATGTGGTGCTGTTTCTTCAGGGCAGTTGGGACTCCCATGCATCAGGTGTCCAAATGAGGCAGAGTAGATAGCTAGGACAGTGTTGTTCTTACACACCAGCCGCAGACGCTCATTTTCACACACCAGCCTAGTACGGTGGTGCTCTGATGGAAGGGGCAGGGGAGGGAGGGTGTAGAGAAAGATATTTCATTGTATACCAGAATCTGATATATGAGATCTAAAATTGCTCATATATTCTACAGTTATGTATTGGACAGTTTTACAGTAATATTGGAACCAAACAATGTTGGCACAGTATCTTATGAATTATTTAGTTTTTTTCAAGCTTTTACCTGGGCGGCATTTGTAGGATACTAGTAGGTACTTGCTGGTGAGGGGACAGGGGTCTGGCCCAAACACAGGGCTACTTGTTGGAATCTGACAAGAACGTTGATCCTGACATTCTGATAATACTTTCTGCATGACAAAAAAAAAGAAATATGACCAATAAATCATACATTTTACACAATATTAAATAATGGAATAGTGTAAGTTAGAGAGATATTATGTTGCCTTTTTAAGCAAGATTGATGTTTTTTTTTATTTCAGTCGTAATTGCCATATCCAATTAAAACTTAAAAGGATTACTTCAGTTATGTAACTTACAATTACAACTAGTCTCTATAAGTGCATTTCTTTTTCAGAGAGCATCGACATGTGCTATATGCACCTTTATTAAGTAATAAAACCATATTTAAGAAGAATATCCCTTTAACTTATTCAATAAACACCCCCTAATCTCTTAGTTTATAATAAGTTGTAGCTCACAAAAACAATGTTCCTTCTTGGGAAAAAATACAGTCTTGTACCTCCATGGCAATTGTCGAAATGCAGTCAATATTCTCCTCCTCTGTAATGTTTGTGTTGGGTGACGGACATAAATTATTGCTTGGTACACGACGTCCGTAGAATGCTGACAGAATAGCCACAGAGGTTTGAGAAGGACACTTAACAGTTAGGGTGTCACCATCACAAGCATGTGCAGTATGGTTCTTCAGGATGGAGTGAAGGTACACTGGAAAAAATATACAAAATATGAGGCCTGCAATCATAAAACCAATACCCTTAGGAGTTTACGTATTAAGGTCATCTTGAGTGTTGAAGGTCAGTAAAAAGGGAATCCGATTTTTAGAAAGGATTCGGATTTGCATTAACCATTCCACACTTGTCACAATGAAAAGCCAACAGTGTCACGCTGGTCGGAACAACTCCCTGTACTATCTAATCTTCTGGGAGTGGTTAAATCTGTTCTAATCACATGTTTGAATGTTCTATCTTGAAGTAATTGAGTGATATTTAAAGCAGGATTAAAATATGACCTCACAAGATGTATAAAGCTTTCATGCGACACATGTCAAAATCATTCACATTTATTTTTTTGTTTTCGATCCTCTTAAGTTCGTCAATTATGCAGTTACACACTAAATATTCATATCCTTGGTAGTGGTACTGACCCACTGGGTAGACCTTTCCTGATCTTTAATGCACACTGCATATTAACATAGGACAATTGTATGTGAGGTGGATTTGCCTTGCTGCCTATTGTGCTCGCTGTCCCTGCATTAGTCTCTTTCTTGCCAGCTCTGCTATGTGCATAGCACTGCTTGCTCCAGGGAGTACCAGGCTCTCTCTCACAATGAGCTACTATTAAACCCTCACAACACCACACACACATGCACGCACGCACGTACGCACGCACATGCACACGCACACACACACACACACACACACACACACACACACACACACACACACACACACACATAGACACGCCCACACACTCACACAATCTCACATACAGTATTTACACACATATGTATACATTTCTCGATTAAAATCAGAGGGGTTTAAAGGCAATAGGTATTCGTTCAATAAGGGTGTAGCAAGAATTTAAAATGACTTTTTCATCCTCATTTGAACATACCATGCTTTTGTGCAGTTTTTAAATCACATTTCTAAAGTAGGCTCTTATGAGCGATGATAGAAAACATGTTCATGTTCAATAGCTTCAAACATGTTGAATAGCTTCCTAACCTGAATCCTGGTCTCTCAGCACTAGTCACTGCAGCACTTTTCACACAGGATGTGTGTAAAATAAATCAGGGAATATATCTTTAAGGAGCTTCCTTTACACAGCCTGAGTTGCTGAGTGTGACAAAACTAGTGTTCCTCCATGTTCCTATTTTCTACTAAAACAAATGTCAAAACTCACCAGAAAAATCAGGTGCGCTGCAAGTGGTCTGTGGTTTTAAAGTCAAAAGAAGTGATAAAAAACAGCTTAATCGGCGGAAGCTCCAGGGAACTGCCGTTGTGGACATCTTTCAAAACAGACCAGTAGGTTATGGAATCTAGAGGTGTTTGGCTATTTAGTCACTGTCGTCAATGATGGCATTGTCTCTCTTTAGGAACAGACCCCCCTTTGATGGTAAAAGTCAGCAAACAGCTCTGGAAAGAGTTCAGAAATACTGGACTGCTGAGAATGAGTGGAGTGTCAGTGTTCATGCTGTGTGTGTATTTATACAGTGTGTCCTTGTTTGTGAATGTTTTGTTAAAGTTTATTCATGTAAAGATGATCAAACTCAAATTCATCAATGATCAAACACCTGTTTGGGTTCTCTGGTGTGTGTTTGTTTGCTAATTATGATAAATTCCTGACCTTATGGACATGTAATGTCATAAAAAAGACCAAAAAGTCAACAGTAAGGGTTCTGTTGATGAAGATATGGTGCAACTATTCCAGAGGGGTGATTTCCAGTTGTTGTGTTTCTAACGGCGATACGGTCCTCTATCTCCATGTGATATGGCCTTCCTTTTCCTTTGTGGAGGGGTAAGTTGGAGGTCAGTGACTGCAGGAACACATTTTCAGTGGCACATTTCCAGGAACACTTTTGACTTGTCGTGTTATGCTGGGGATTTACCATGATGATTGTGATTAAACTGTTTCACCCCAGGTACCCCCGTCATTTTTTATCTCACTGATTTATGTAACCATTTCAACCAAACTGTAAGAACATTATCAGTAAAATATGGTTGGACAGGTGTGAGATATTTATGATGGGGGAGTTTTCACTGCATTTCTTAATGGCTCTCCTGAGTTTTATCAGCACCCATACTAAACACTCCCTCCAAAGCTCGAGAGTAGAAAATAAGTTAAAAGGAGATACTCTCCTAAGTAAGTGGATGAATAATTCAATTGTACGGTATAGCTTAATGTCCACATTCAATCTATATAGAGAGTCATTACCTTTGTTTGTTGGATTTAAATTTCTTCAGCTCCACACCGTTGTATACCCATGATTTGAACACTGAACCCCTCCCAAATATCTTGAATAGAGTGACTAAGTTTTCCAATGAACTCCCTGAATGACTTGACTACTGACCTGGAACTGAGGGGCTGGGCCTGACACAGACGTCAGCCTAGCGGAGGGGAGTTGAAAGGGAGAGAGACATGAGGCATTTTATAATCACACAAATATTTGTCCATGGCCAAATGCGTGTTTCCTGTGGTGGCCAAGGGTTATTACTTTCCAGAATGTGTTGCCATGTTATACTTTTGTTTTTCTTTTCCCTCTCTATGATGGAAATCCCCATAAGCCCCTTGGGCAGATAACCCAGAGGTGATCTTTGTTAGGCTCCTCAGGAATATATTAAAAAGCTTTTATTGTCAGAGCTACGGTCGTGTTCAAAATGTTTGCTATACAATACAGAATTACAAAAGGAAAGGAATTCATCCTGTCTTTTTTTCCCCATTTTTTTCCTTGTCTAACAAGAAATACAAAATATCATCACATCGAAACTCATACAAAATCAAATATGTTCATGTTCCCTTATTTGCCAGGAAAAGTGCCAAAACAAGTATTTACTTTGCTGAACTTTCCTCACCCAATCCAGATGTCTATTTCCATGGGAGAGATACCACATATTTCCTATCCTTACCATTGGGACATCAATGAGGCTCTCCCAGTATGACACAATGGTTCCCTTTTGTAATGGTGATCCAATATTTGGTTTGCTGATACAGTACCATGTGATAGAACATAATAGTGACTGTGTCCTTAATCTAGGATACATGGATTAACAAAGTGTTTTTACACTTAATTCCATTTCGAATGCAATAATACATTTTCCAAACCTACATAAAAATTATGATTTGATTAGGTGAAACAAACAAAGGCAACTTTTAAATGATAATAGAGATAACCAAGGCCACCTTGTTTTCTTTAGTAACAACTGGAAAATAGTAATTACAAAATAATTATAGAAACATAACTATTAACATATTGTTATTTTGATTGCTGGCATAAGTTTGTTTTGCCAGTGGAAATTATAGTAGGTATACCGGAACCGCATATTTCTCCTCATAAAGAAAAATATATATAATATGAATAAGCAAAATGAATGAGCATCAAATATAAATGTTACACAATAGAGGCTTTGCATTCAAGCCACCAATACATTTGTGTCATCACTTAATCTAAATTACTATTTGCAGCTCTTAAATTTAGAGTGATCCTCTTAGCATAGTGATATGCTTTGAGTCAAAAGAAGATCTTATAAATTGCTTAAATATCCGCTATCAACCGGAGTGTAACTATTTTAGGCTCTGCTCATAGTTTTCGGCACTGCGTGTATATATAGGAGAACCCCGCCCAACTATTGGTCCTCCCTCCCTTCAAAGTTAAAGTATGTTTAGAGCAATCGCTTCCAAGGAGCCCTCAGACAAAACACAGAAGCACCAAGGTCCTGCACCTCTTCCTGACATTTTTACACCAAAGGCACAAGCAATCTTACTTTTTCAGCTTTAACTACAGTTCTCTGGGATCTTTCATCTTTGAGGATCATCCAATCTGGTTTTGGGGAGAAACCTGAAAATACCTATTTTAAAACTATTTGTGACTTGAAACAGCATCTCTTTTTGGATATGGCACTCCGACAGGACTCTGACAAAGAGCCAATTGTTGAGCTCTTCATTAAGGTTGGTTTTATATTCACACTTTTGGATATATGCTTATAAACTTTCTTTAAAACAACTGAAAACACACATATAGTGTGTTGTGAAGACATCCATTTATGTATTGATTTAGGAGGAATGTGGAAAAGTATACACTTTCCAAGATTTTCTGATCAGTTACCAGAACTCAGTGTTGTAAATGTGCAACGATCTACATCATGGACACTAGGAATCTGTGGTTAACTCTTCATAGCTGGGTGGTAGATACCCCAAACCACAGAGGCTGGGGTGTGTCTTGGTGAGAGTCAGAGTTGGTTTTATCTGTGAACTCAGTCAGCAGACTGTGGACATCATCTTATCATTACACACAGGAGGTGCTGTAGCACACTGGGAACCCCTGGCCCCATGCCTGCCTATACACACCCAGACCCACACACACACATGCACAAGCTCACACGTGATTGCACACGTTCACTCAAAAAGATAAATAGCACAACCATTTTGAACTGCAAGCACAATATTGGAATAATGAAGGGCGAAAACTAGTTCTTGAAATAGCAAAATTAGCTAAAGACTGAATAACACATGTTCATGTCAATCTTATATGTAAACAAAATCATAAATGTATACAATTTCAAAGGTCACACTGTAACACATGCCATCCCAGCCAGTCAAACTCTACTTGTGTCTTTAAAATAGCCCTATCCTAGCACTGCAGGTGTTGCTATCAGCGTGCTGTCATGTAGTCCTGAGTGTTGATTAAGGTAGGGGACAGAATATCTTCCTCTCTAGAACAGTGCCTTCTTTTCCTGCTTGAAGGAGGACAGGTCCTCAAAATATCCAAGACACTCCCACTACTCGAAGCGTTCTTTGTTAATGAAGAGTGAATGTTAGGGAACAACGCTACATATAATATTAAGATAGAAAGAAAATCAACAAAAATGGCAATGTGTATTTTCTCTTCCATTTCTTCTTTAGGCTGGCCATGATGGGGAGAATGTGGGGAACTGCCCTTTCTGTCAAAGGCTTTTTATGGTTCTCTGGTTGAAAGGAGTCAAGTTCACAGTGACCACTGTTGACATGAGGAAGTAAGCCCCCCTCCTGCCATCAACACACTTCCTGAGCATCTGGTTCAAGGGTTTCCACCCAAAAAACAGACTTTCATAAAAATAACTCTATTAAAAAACCCAGGTGGATTAGGTTGTTTTTCAGAAACCCCAACAATTTAAGTTACTGTTAAGGGTTTAACCCAGTGAGCGTGATAGAAACGTTGGGAGGTGCTAGTAAAGCAGGAGTATTTGCCAATGAACAAAGAGCTATGTGTCATTTTTGAAAAAAATACCTTTAATAATCAGGCCTTTCACTTGACTATTACCAGTGAGCAAATACGATCAGGAAGCAATGAAAATATACTGATAATTGAGTGATTCAGAGCATACAAATATGGCCCCTCCTGGAGTTCACCACACCCATACTAGTATTTTCTTACTAGGTGAATCAATAGGCATGGTTGGAATCATTGATCTAGAAGGTTTTGAGACATTTTTGTTACTTTGGTCACTTTCAATGATTGACAATCTAGATAACTATTGACACACAGAATGGCTCCCTAAATGACCATATATTCTTTCATTGTCCCTCCCGTTTTCTAACCCGCTATTGTGACTTGTCCACTGTAGGAAGCCAGCAGAGCTGAAGGACCTGGCCCCTGGAACCAACCCTCCTTTCCTACTCTATAACGGCACTCTCAAGACAGATTTTATTAAGATTGAGGATTTTCTGGAGCAAACTTTGGCCCCTCCAAGGTATGTTGGATATATGGAGTATAGCTACTGGAGAAAGAGAAATATATGACAGGTCATCTTCTTTAAACAAACTCACTCTACACTCTCTCTTGCCCCTCTACTAGATATCCCCACATCAACCCAGTCAACAAAGAGTCTTTTGACGTGGGCGCAGACATTTTTGCTAAGTTCTCTGCT